>OZ010799.1:377756652-378956652 GCA_963932465.1 Maratus speciosus
AACACCTCATTATTGCAAAATTTCAGTCATAAATAATGGTGGAAACAGATTTTCATTTTTACTGGTAGGAGTTTTGGCGGTAGTCAGGCCCTGCGTTTCCATCATATTGAGACAACTTGGGAAACAAACTGACATTTTTATAACGCAAACTGACACCTGTAAAATCCAATAGAAATTTTTACGACATTTTTGAGAAAAAAATTTCCATAAATAAGTCGCTTTAATAAGACGAAATTTTCTATTCAATTTTACTGGTGGGATGTTTGCCCTAGCGGTAATCAGAAACAGGGCCGAAACTATGGGGGAGGGGGGGTGAAGGTGCATGTGCCCCGGGTGCCAGAACGAAGGGGCGCCAAATGAAGTTTTAGTTTGTCGATTTTTCTCACTTCTATGTTTAGCACGGTATTGTTAAAATCATCCTGTCTGGGATATGCCAAAGTATAGAAGAATCTAAGGATGATATGGCATAAGGATCCGGTATAAAACGAATTTTTTTTCAATTCTTTTAGATTCCGTTTTCAAGATTTGAATGAATCGATATTTCACAAAGCAGATTACGTAATTCAATATTACATATTTTATGAATACATATTTTAAATTTTAAAATAAGTCGGCTGTTAGAAAATTAGTAAAATTCTCTTTGTAAATATACTTTGTGCAGGAGGAGGGTCGGGGCGCCAACATCCACGATTGCCCGGGTGCAAAAAAGGCTAGTTTCGGACCTGATCAGAAACTGAAAATTCGCTTTTAAAACAACCTCCTTAGTTACTTCACTCGCAACTGGTAGACAGTGCACTATATGTCACCTCCTCTTGCTTCATAACTCCACTGTATTTCCCCACTGAATCACAAAAGACATCCTTTGCAGACGATCGTAACACATCCTATAGCATAATGAGTAAGTTTTCGTCTCTATCTTTGAGAGTTCGGGATAGAATGCCGGGCCGGCTGGAAATAAATGTTTTACAAATTAAATCCCATCAAAAACAACTCTTTATGAATGATACCGCCAAGACACAAATCTAAAACGACAGTTATAAATACAAGTTGGAAATTGCACGTCAAACGTGGCAAATGAGATATGTTCGTAGTAACTAGTTTTGTAAATATTTTTTGTACCGCATAGAGTACTGAATGTATATTTTAGTGCACTTCATAAGTGCCTATCAATTTCATTCTGTTCGAAAGGCTGTAACATCCTTAAAATGCACTTGAAATAATTTTTTCCCATTGGCCGTCATGTAACGGAAAACTTTTGATTGTCCCTGTCATTAAACTATACATCCGATTTTCATAAAATTTAAAATGACTCCCCAAAATTTTGCACCAATCATATATTTAAAATTTGAGACCATTCGGTTGGGTAGTTTTTGCTCTGTAATATGCGGACGTACGGACAGACAGACGGATGGACCGAGCGACGACTATAGGTGCTACGTATTTATATAATTACGAACGCATTTAAAAATGGATATCATATAAGAAGAAGATATATAGATGTGCATACACCGAGTGCCGTGTAAAAATCTATCACTTCTCAATGTTCCAAAGGGCTCGGAGTGAGATACAGTATGTGAAAACTCTTTGGCGACCTGCAGACTTATAATGTTTGTGTTTTCTGCATTTAGTCAGAACTATATGTTTAAAACTTTTCTTTTTGTATTACTGCTTCCATGAAACTGTAAAAAGTTGAAGCTTCTGTGTTTGCATGTCTATTGTTATTTATCATAATGTAGAATCGATTTGCTGATTTTATTTACCATTATTTGAACGAGAAACACCACTTTTACGAGGAGAATTGTCTAAGTAAACATGTAAACGTTTTGAGTTTGTAAATAATAATAAAAAAATAGTAATCATACGCATATTAATAACAATGCTCCTAATACTAGACGTTAGCTAAACTGAGATATATTGCAGTATAGCCTGCGTAGGCGGAATTCCAAATGACTGGGAAAAAATCTGTTCTAGTTAGGTTTTTATTTTAACAGTATTATATATTATTCCTTATATTGGAAACGTGACATTTTTCGTTTAAGAAATAATTCCGACATAAACTGTATCCATTTTACCACTCCCCCCTTTGATTTTGAAACAGTGTATTAAACGTATTTATATAATTAAAGATTATGCTGAAAAATATAATTATAATAATAAATGATTACCTCACTTACATACCATTTCTTGCTTGTCTTAAAACTCTTTCTGGTTTATTAGAGATTTTTCTCTTACAGATAATTATAAAAGAGATATAACGAGAATTTAAAATTTATATTTTCGATTTTCACAAATTTGGAAATTGATATACACTGGTTATCAAAAATTAAGGAAAAGTCACAAAATGCTAATTTTCAAATGCGCGAACACTCAAAAGGAAATAATATAATTCGAGTAATTACTATCTTTATAACACAGCTAGTCCATATAACATCTCATTCATGTCACACGTGGTCACAAGAGTCACAGTCACTACAGTGAAGCAAAAAAATAGGAAATTAGATACATCTCATTATGAGTCTCAAATGATCACTATATGTGACTCCACTGAGACGTCACTGTGACTGCTGCTTTTTGACGAGTCACCATGTGACTTTACAATGTAGTTACATTGTGACTCTCATGTGACTGTCATTTGTAGACTCAATTTCAAAGTAATCGTGAACGCTGCATTGTGATGTTACCAAATAATGTCACATTAAAGTCACATGATGGCTTTCAGGTGACAGAGAGACTATTGTGAAGTCACCATTGTGCTCTTTTGGGAAAAGTCTCCATGTGACTATAATATGATATTATTTGGTGACTTATCATAATGCAACGTTCATGATTACTATGAAATTGAGTCTAAAAATGACAGTCACATGAGAGTCACAATTTAACTACATTGTAAAGTCACCTCGTGACTCGTCACAAAGCAGCAGTCACATTGACTTCTCAGTGGAGTCACATATAGTGATCATTTGAGACTCATAATGAGATGTATCTAATTTCCTATTTTTTTGCTTCACTGTAGTGACTGTGACTTTTGTGACCATGTGTGACATGAATGAGATGCTATATGGACTAGCTGTGCTGTAGGGATAGTAATTACTCGAATTATATTATTTCCTTTTCAGTGTTCGCGTATTTGGAAATTATCATTTTATGACTTTTCCTTAATTTTTGATAACCAGTGTACTTCATATATTATATACGTCTGCAAGTCGCCAAGCCGTTTTCACATACTGTACCTCACTCTGAGTCCTTTGGAAACATGAGTAGTGATAGATTTTCAAACGGAGTATGCACTTCCATATCGCTTCTTTTTAGGTGCGTTCGTAATTATATAAATACGTAGCACCTATAGTCGTCGTTCAGTCCGTCTGTCCGTCTGTCCGTCTGTCCGTCTGGCCGTCTGTCCGTCTGTCCGTCCGTCCGCATATAACAGAGCAAAAACTACCCAACAGAATGGTCTGAAATTTCAAATGTATGATTGGTGTAAAATTTTGTCGAGCCATTTCAAATTTTATAAAAATCGGATGTATAGTTTAATTACAGGGACAGTCAAAAGTTTTCCTTTACATTACGGCCAATGGGAAAAATTATTGCAAGTGCATTTTAATGTTGTTACAGCCTTCCGAATCATCTGAAATTTTAAATATATAATTGTTGCAAAATTTTGTCGAGCTATTTCCAATTTTATGAAAATTGGATGTATAGTTTAATTACAGGGACAGTCAAAAGTTTTCCGTTACATTACGGCCAATAGGAAAAAAATATTGCAAGTTCATTTTAATGGTGTTACAGCCTTCCGAATCGTCTGAAATTTTAAATATATAATTGTTGCAAAATTTTGTCGAGCTATTTCCATTTTTATGAAAATCGGATGTATAGTTTAATTACAGGGACAGTCAAAGGTTTTCCGTTACATTACGGCCAATGGGAAAAAATTATTGCAAGTTCATTTTAATGATGTTACAGAATACGAATGGTCTGAAATTTTAAATATATAATTGCTGTAAAATTTTGTCTAGCCATTTCAAATTTCATGAAAATCGGATGTATAGTTTAATGACAGGGACAGTCAAAAGTTTTCCGTTGCATTACGGGGAATGGGGAAAAAAAAATGCAAGTGCATTTTAATGATTTTACAGACTATGCACTTATGAAGTGCAAAAAAATATACATTCAGTACAATATGGGGTGCAAAAAATAATTATAAAACTAGTTATAGTACGAACGCACCTCATTTGCCACGTTTGACGAGCAATTTCCAACTTGTTATGTGATATCATTTGTTTTATGATTGTCGTTTTAGATTTGTGATTATTGGCGCGTCATTTGCTACGAGTTGTTTTTGACGAGATATCACTCCCTTTTGTAAGGTTTTTCATTTACATTATACAAATTCCGTTTTAATTCAGAAAAGAAACGATAAACGAAAGATGACAGAGGTAAAAAAATAATTTAAATGTGATGCTATAAACTTTTCAAATGTGTAATATGTTTAATAAGACATAATACTGGACTATTTTAAAATCATTCAAAATCATTTTAACGATTCTCACACATCTCAAAAGATTTCATTTATATTTTATAAATGATAAAATGTGACGAACAAAACAGCAATATTTTTTTACTGTTGTTCTATAAGGTATAGGATGACTCATTAATTAACTGAGCAAGGATTTTATTCTAATAACTTTTAAAACAATGCCTTTTCATTTTCAAAATTCATATTAATTTATCCACATTCAAAATCAACGGCTCACATATGAATTACTTTTTATAAATAGACCTTAGATAGTTTTTAACCATTTTGAAAAATGGTTATTTTCCTCGGTCAAGGTAGAAAATCAAAAACATATCTGAAGCTTTTTATTTTATTCGTTTTCTGATTGGTCTATACAGTAATCTGTATTTTCCCTTTACTTTCAACAGAGATGGGTACTTCTGTTGCCACTATGACAAAAAAGTAATAAAAACTACAAAAAAAATTAATAACTCAGAAACAAATTGAGATACAGATTTCAAACAAATTGCATTTAAAAGTGCATTTTTTTCTCTATACGACGGTATAAAAAGTAATATTTTGGGATGTTTAGAAGTTTAAAAATGAAATTTCATTTAAAATTGGTCCAGGAATATTAATGTTTAATCCATGGCGTACGTAATGCATGACCAGCTCCGTAGAAGTTTAAAAATTTACAGTACCGAAAAATGTAATCCATGGCGTACGTAAAGTATGATCAACTCCGTGCGATTTTTCGTCTTAAATTTTAGTCTTTGAAAAAATCATTTTCCAAATGGTCGTTGTAATTTGTTAAATTGCATTTTTTTTTCATCTGTTTTATTTTTCTTTCCAGCAAAATTGCATGATGTTATCCATTATTTCTTGCAAAACATATTACCATTATTTAGACATTATTTAGCATATTACTTGAATCATGTATGAAGCTGAAGGTAATGGACATAACCGATAACTTCAAAACCATTTAATTTTCTTTGGAAATCGGTATTTTAGTCTGCGAGCTGAGCAAATTCCCATTGTTAAATTTTTTGTTGCAAATGCCTTCATTATTTATTAAACGAAAAACTACATGTTTTTCGTTTTAACAGTCGATATTTACGGTACAACTTTTGCTTGAAAGATGTTTTACTTCTGAAAACAAATAAATGTATCAAATCTGTGAAAATACATAGAAGGTAAGCGTGATTATGTCTATGAATGGCTGTTTCCAGATTTCGTGCGTGATCCATTGTAGAGCCCTGATCAGTGGTCTCGAGTTTCAACATCTGGAGTACCTCTGTTTGAAGCTGTTAATTATTTGCCCCCACCTTACACATAAAGCATTCTATTGACAAATTGAGCTTGAAATGTTTTTTTTTATTGAGTTGGAAAAGTTTATTTAATGTAATCCTTTAAGCTCTGCTGACCGAATTTATTCCCACTTAATTTTAATCTCCAAATGTCACAATGACGTGTATATAATAAATAATAGTGTGTATATAATGTTCGTGTATATAATGAACCGAGTTTTTTATTTGCAAAATACTGGTGCCAATGTGACATTTGGGTATTTTGAAGAAATTCACCCACCAGAGCTTAAAGGGTTAAAATTCAGCCAATCAAATGAAAAGTAACTATTAATTGATACTGTAATTACGCAAATTAAAAAGCTATTTCGAATTTTCAATGAATTTCTAATCAAAATATCATAAACATCCACTATCGCAGCATCAGGATTAAGTTGTAATGGCATTTTAAAAGTATTTAAAATTACTTTCTTTCCATCTATGCTAGAATGTGATTTTTTTTTCTTTTTCGGGTTTATTTATCTTTTTAACACTCTCCAACAAAGTTGAAAAGTGTATATGCATTCGGTTTGTCTACATCTGAGCATGTAGATTGTTTCCTGCCGACTTGTGTTTTTGGAAAATTTTACACCTGAAGATGGTTTTGAAGATTAAACCGAAACATTGAGTTTTATTTTATTTATGTGATTTCATTTTTCATCATCTTTAAATTTATATATAAAGTATTCGTTGGTAGCAACCTCTCTTTTGTTTAGTAAGTACATTAGTGTTCGAAAAATCGAGTGGAATCACTCCAGATTTTATTTATTTATTTATTTATTTATTTATTTATTTTTTTTTTTTTGAGAAGTGATCACGCTTATACAATTTTTTAAATTAATACTGTACCATACTAGCCGCCCTTGGCGACCAGTTTGGTCCCCCTTAAATGTATTCTAAGCATTGTATCATGTTACTTTTATACATAATTTAATTTACTTGATCAATCCTTCGCCAAATCGGAAGATTCTGATACAGAAATCATAAACTCGGCATTTTTATGTTGGCCGGGCGAAGGTGATAAATCGCCAAACATTGTACTCGTCGTATTTTTTCGTATTTAATTAATTTCATTTAAAATATAGTACTTTCACTTCTTTTATTTAAAATGCATAGCTTTAATTTAAAACTAAAATATTTAAAATTTATGACTCTTAATTATTGCTTTAAAAAAAAAAGAAAAGGAAAGGAAAAGTAATAAATAATACCATAAACCATGATATTTAATTTCAACTTGAAAACTTTGTTTTAATTTACGACGTGAAAAATTGTTTATGACAGTCGAATGAAATGGACTATTATAATACTGAAGACATGATGGCGATGGAACAATATTTGGTGATTTATCACCTGCCTCCGACTAACATTAAATTACCAAATTGGCAGCCTGGCATACAAAAAGCGAAGTGGTCAACCCGGAACTGTTGATGACAGTCACATAACTTAAGCTTTTATTATATGGATAATATTTGATTTTCAGGAATACGTCATCGACACCCGAATGACATTCTCTTGGTACGATAAGCGTTTGAAAGCTGCAAACTGCAAGGAAGAAAATTCAGAATGTGATGATCGCTTCGACATGAAAGGTAGAGCAGATAAAATGTGGTTTCCGGACCTCTACATTCTGAATGCTCGATTAGCCACGAACCACGACCAGCCATTAAAGAATGGCATGGTTTACTTAAAAGGTTCGGGAGACGTGATGCTTAGCAAAAGGTAGGTTAAACTTTCCAAATTTTATTAAAACTGTCGTGTATTCAAAATTAACATTATGTACTTTTATGGCAACACGCGAATAACAACTTTTACTTACAGATATTGGCAATGGTAAAAGTAACAGAGCTGCGATAAAAAATATTGAATATGTTATATTATGTTTTATGTTAGTATTTGTTCCTGTAATTTAGTAATAAATAGTGAGTGTTTAGAAAGGAAATAATTAGTAAATATAATGCACATAAGCGTACACCACTAACGAGAAACCTTCACACTGGCGACGAGGATGGGATGTTTCATGATGTTTATAAATATTGATACATTAGACTACGTCTATGATTTCGGAAGATTGCCAAGGCAAGAAATTTCTTATTATTCTGTAAAAAGGGAAAAATTGGTAGAAGAATTAATTAAACGAAATAAAGCGTTAATGGATGAGCTAAAAGGGGAAAGTACCGTAAAGAATAATGAGGTTTCTGGTGTGCAATTCAAGAAATATGATGAATCATTAGAAAGTTTCGATGCTTTCATGGATAGGTTTGAAGCATTTTTAGATATACAAAATGTACCTAACGAGAAACCTTCACAAGAACTAGCAAAAGCCATGCTTTGTTTGGATTCGCGAAGAATTATTTAATAAGGCAAATATTTGAAAGTAACAATATTTTTTATATATTATTCTTTCATTTTTATTAAGCAAAAACGTTATTTTATGTTTTGGCGCATTTTAATTTTAGAAATGTAAATTCAGCCAAATAACTAAGAATTTCCTCGGAATTTTTTATTTATGATATAGCGAATTTAACAATTAATTTTATTTGTTTACAATTCTTTTGTTGCCACTTTACAAAAAAAATCATAATGTAATTCTTTTAAAATGCGTAAGTATCGTCTGCGTAAATGATTTCACGTAATAAGAATAAATTTTGTATTGGAATTTTTAACACTAAAAAATGCTTTTATAATTGAATGTAAATAATTGAATTTTCACAAATTTTAATTCATTAAAAATATGCAATAATTTTCATAAAAAAGGTATTTTAAAAATTTTATAAAAGAAATCGTGAAACTATTTAATTAATCATGATTCTATCTATAATGACTAACTCCATGATTTCTTTTTTCTTCTGAAAATATACGTGTTTCATTTTTTATTTGCAAAAATGCGTCCGTAATGGGAAAACATGTAAAATAAATTAATGAAAATAATAATTTTTTTAAGGTTATTCTATAAAAAATGATATTGTGCAAATTTACAGATCATAATATATTATTATGTTTAATTTCAAGTCAAAATACTGAATAGTTTTTTTTGTAAAGTCTACGACAAAATGTAATTTGTGTAGCCTAGTAGAGGAATCGCTTCGCACATCCTAATAAGCCAATGGCATATCGGGGCGAGTCAGTTTTTTTTAACCTTTAAGGGTGTATTCGAAAAATATTTTTCCACTTTCAGCAGCTCGAAATTTTCTGAGACATTTTCAGACTCATTTTTAAAAGTAAAAACGTGAAACTTGCTGAGTAGTCCAGGCAATAGAGGCCGTATAGGGGCTCTACCTAGCAAAATTCATGGTAGTTCTGGAAAAAGGCTTACTATATGTTTTTTGGGTCGCTGAATCCGAATTTTCAACTTCCCACCAAAATTTTCTCCGCAACCCCCCCCCCCCCCCCAAATTTTGGGGGTAAGTTAAAAATTCGGATTCAGCGACCCAAAAAACTTAAAGTAAACCTTATAAGGAAAGTTCGGAGGGGAGACGGGAGGGCGAATGTAAACGTGTGAGTGATTAAGTGGAATTGCGCAACTTAGTCCACGCAGCACCGCGCGCATGTTCCGAGGCAGACCCCCCTCCTACCCCTTCATCCTAAGTCACAATGTTATATATCTAATTTGTTGCAAATTTTGTCTACTTTCTGAATTTCTAGATACTTTTTCCCTTTTTTAATAAAAACCTTTTATGAGGGCATTTTACTAAAATTTGGGGGGTGGGGGGGTTCCGGGGGAAATTTTGGTGGGAAGTTGAAAATTCGGATTCAGCGACCCAAAAATCATATAGTAACCCTTTTTCCAGAACTACCATGAATTCTGCTAGGTAAAATTTCCTATTGCCTGGACTAGGTGATTTTTGAAGAGATGTTTAAGAGGCCGTGTGATTTCATTCAATTCTGCTAGGTAAAATTTCCTATTGCCTGGACTAGGTGATTTTTGAAGAGATGTTTAAGAGGCCGTGTGATTTCATTTTTCGCTCAATTAATTAGAATTTTATTTTTAAACGATTGTTTTCTCAGTATGATAATTTTTTTTTTTCATTCCCAGATCTCTCGCTTCGGAAAATTCGGTTCAAAACGCCAACTTTGACAGCATTTTTTACAATATTTTTTTGCGTTTATCAAAAAATCGACAATCACGGCACATTATGTAGTTTCTAAATAAGAGAACTTGCCAGTTTGATGCGTTTGAGAGCAAAAATGAATTACAAAAATAATTCAGAAAATAAGCAGTTTGGATTGGAATACACCCTTAACCTTTAAGCGGAATCTCGGACAGCATCTGTCCGGCTTTAGCACATATTCTTAGACAAATGACTCGCTACTTTTTACCCGACTGCCAAGAAGGGTTATGTGTTTCACGCGTATCTGGGTATGTTAATTTCTTTATACCCTCGAAACAGCCCAACGGCTGGATGGATTTTAATGAATGAGGTCTCTATCGATTCGTCTTAACCGTCCGATGGTTATAGGCTAGGTTTTTCTTTTATAAATTCAAAATAGCGGCCGTAAAATAAAAAATGGCTGTAGAGACGAAAAAAATTTTTTACGCACCCTATTGAGTGACATATCATTAGATTAGGTCTTTCAAAATGAAGACGATGTTTCATTGACTATTTTACAGTCAGAAGCTAAGTTTAAATATTACGCAACCTGGACGTTGTGTAAGTAGGATCTCTAGCTTTACTGCAACTCTAATCTTCATAGACATCAATAGTCCTCATCAAAACAGTGTTTATAGATGGGAACTAACAATTAAACACAACTTAAAAATTATCAATACAAGTAAATAAAAAAATAGGTAAGTAATATAAAAAATAGTTTCACATTGATGAGAAATAATTAATTAGGTCGCTTTTTTCGCAGTCGGGTTTTTTTATTTTTCAAATGAAATTTTTACTTATTTCAATCTTCACGGTTCAACTGTAAGTGTCAGTTGAACTACAGATACCTGTGAAATTTTGCTTGGTTTGGACCTCTAGCACTATCGCTAGAGACTTCTGTGTTTCTAAACTTATGCCAGAGTGCCTAACTACTCTTTTATAAAAGTACTCTAGCGAGTTCTCTAAATTTAGAAGTTTTATGTGCGATCGTCGTGTCCTGACTCTTAGCATTTGTGTGTGAAATAGACCTATTCTATCATTTCTTTACGTTTTTCAAGGTACGTCTGGCAATTTGGTTCTCACGGTTATTTTTGGCATGATATGCTAATTAAGTAGCTCTGGTTGTGTAGTAGCTATAATTAGTGCAATAGTAGATAGTTTCAGTGAACTTAAAACGCATTTTTATCCTTGCATTAGTTAGTTCTGTCGTGCAATTGAGACTCGTGTTAATTTCAAGTGGAGTTTCCGACTAGAAGTTTTGATAGAGTCATTGGCTGTGAGTTTTCGCCAGAGGGGTAAAAAGCTGAGCTTTCTACTTTAAAATAAAGAGCTATCAGAATCCATGGGAGTCCATTTATAGTGATGTTATCTGTTAAGGCTCCTGTCCTTGCCGGCGAAGACACTCACGAGCTAATGCTGATCCTATGGGGAGGGATATTTCTAATATCTCGTTTGCATTTCGACATTTTTAAATATTTTTTTTTTGTATTGGATAGCCGAGATCCATCTCTACATCGTACCTTTTTTTACTTTTTCGATTTTGGGTCGCAGATATTTTTTTATAAAGTTACTTTCACTTTCAAAATCGGTTCTGAAAATGAAAGTGTCATTCTAAAAAATATCTGCAACCAAAATCGAAAAAGTGAAAAAGGTGCGATGTAGAGACGAATCTCAGCTATCCAATGCAAAAAAAAAAAAAAAAAAATTAAAAATGTCGAAATGCAAACGAGATATTAGAAAAATCCCTCCCCATAGGATTAGCATTAGCTCGTGAGTACTTTCGCCAGCAGAGACAGGAGCCTTAAAGTGAATTTCTTAGGTCTCTGCAGAACAAGCGGTGAGATCATTTGGAGGCAACTTAAATGAGTTAAATGCAATAAATTTTGGGAAGGGATTCCCCCTCCACCCGCGCTCAGTTTTTCTTAAAGTGACCTTTTTTTCTGATCGTCTATATTAAATCCCCACCTCCATTGTCAATTCTCTGCTCACTCTTATAAATAAATATTTGTGTTTTTCTAAAATATGTGTCATGACTTCCTTTATTGTCGATAACCCCGAAAAGTGAGTTACAAATTTTAATTATAATAATTTTTACATAAATACTGGCACAGAAGAAGCATCCTATCAAGAAGAAATATCGAGCTTTTTATTCATCTTTCGATCAAGCACTCTCAGAGACCGCTTGCAATAGTTATGCGAGATTTTCTACGACAGTTAAGGCCTACATTAAAATGGCCGTTTTTGTGAAAATTTTCGAATTTTGTCTTTTGTTGTTTTATTTAAAAGAGCATCTGTTTTAATTTTATTTCTACAATTACTAGACGATAAGTTATGGCTAATTTAATTAACGTGAAGTAATGAGTCAAATACTGGAATTGGGCGTAAGAAGGCCATGAGAAATGTAAACAATGTTTCTATGCATGATTTTCCTTATGTTTTTTAAATAAAAAAAACTAATAAACCTTAATTGACACTTTTCGATTTGTTTTATAGATAAGAAATCTTTAAATGCAATTTCTGGAAAATCAATTTTTCCGTTATTTAACATGTTCGATAAAATCCATTACACAAAATGTTTTAAGCATATTGCAATGATATTTTGTGAGAATGCTTTCCATATTACTCACTATGTTCTGAACTAGAATCTAATCTCTATCTGATAATGCCATTATTTTATAGCGACTCGAATATAAAAAAAATGAGAATTTTTATAAAAAAATATGTAGTTTTCAACGTATTTTGAAACATTTCAGTTACTTTTGAAGATATTGTAAAACACCTAGTTCCGTGCACATGTAAGTGCACTAGTAGTATGCAGTAGAAAGGAAATTGAAATATATTGAATTGAATTGAGTGTACGCTGCCTGGCGTAAGCATGGAATTTTGTTAAAACAAGAAAGAAAAATCACGCGTACGGCATATATTATGAAACACTTTCCAACACTCCCTGAAAGCTTTAACAAAACTTCGTTATTTAGGGAAATTATGTAAATAAGATAATTTAGTAAACATTTAAAAAATTGATTTCAGCAGTTACCGTCCATAGCCAAATATGTATTCCAATTCTTTTGAACATCCCTGTATTTGATATGTATATTGATATATATACTATATAATGGGAAAATTTAGTTTAGCAAGAAAACGCATAACAGGTTGAAATTTCTCTTTCAGCAATTTATACTAATAGATGGAAACATACTTGAATACTTTTGTACAGCCCTGTAGTCTACCTGTTACCTTTATTACACGCCACTGTTTAGCTAAAATTTATTTCAAACTAAAACACTCTTAAAACTACTGAAATCACATTTCCCAAAAATCATCAATAGACGGCATGTATCCAATTCTTTGCGTGACCCTGTATATCATTTTATCTATATTTTAAAAACATTTCTTAATAAACTAAATGCAGTTCAGCGTAAAAAGGCATAACTCATTTAAAAACCACCTTTATGCAATTTGCGCTCATACCCAGTAACCCTGACGAATTCTTTTGTTCAGCCCTGTATATAAATTATTGCATTTATACACACTATATAGTATGCATAAATATAGTGGAACATAAAAGCGCATATCATAATTGAAAATGCATTTCCATCAATCACCGCTAATGTACAGTACTTCTGATACAATATAGTATCTGAAAACTTTTATGTGTCCCAACAAATGCTATGTACTTCGCATTATACATGAAATAACTTATAGTAAACCTCAGCAACGTATATCAATTTCATTATATATGAAATAGTTTAACATGTTTAAAATACGCCGCAAACAATTCCCTCCACTCCTATATCATTATGTAACGGAATTCTTTTGTGTCGCCCTGTAAATGAATAATAACTATTCTTTGCACCGCATATTCTATAGAATGCATATTTTAGTGCAGTTCATAAATGCATATCAATTTTGTTATGTTTGGATGCGTGTAACATCATTAAAAATCATTTGAAACGATTTTTTCCCATTGGCCATAATGTAAAGGAATACTTTTGTCTGTGCCTGTAGATGAACGAAACATGCTACAAACTTCATTTGAAATAGGGATCGTGCTATGGTAAACGTCAATAACATCCAAAAATTTCAGGGCAATCCGAGTATATTTACAAGAGTTTGAGCGCGTACCAGAGCCAGAAAGACAGACAAAGCGAAATCATAAACACTTTTTAACTTTATTGGGAAGTGTTAAAAAATGGTGACCCTGCCAATTTTTAAAAATGTTTCGAAGATATTGGTAGGATTTTATATTTTTTCATTATTCTGTATAACAATTGAATTGAAAATATGTGTATTTATTCAAAATTGTACATTTTTTTAAAGCGCTCCAAACGTTGGCAGATAGGCTAAAATGTTTAATTTAAATTTATCTATTTCTTAATTTGCTTACCTTTCTTTACATGTAAGTACAATAGGAATATATGTTCTAACCATGTTTTCGATTTACTGTTTGATCTTACTTCTTGAGTTACAAGCGGCATTAAAAAAATATATATATATATTTTCTTATATTCCGTTTACTTTCGCGTCTATGATCACTGATCTCCATATGTCCAGAACAAAATTTCCATGAAATCTGGTGTCTACCATTTATAATGAATTTTTGCTGTTTTAAAAAGCAAAATCTAGAATTTCTACCGAAATTTATCAGCCGAAGAGCCGAAAGAGTAAAGTGATGAACAAGGGTGTCAAGATCCCCCTTGAAGCAATCAATTTAGATCGTATAGATTTGAAATAAAAGTAAACTCTTTTCATAAGAAAAATTGCGTTGTGTTATGATAATTACAGTAATAGGAAATGAACTTACCATGCATATAGAATTTAAATATTAATATAATATGGTGTAAAAGGACTGACTATCTATTTCTTACTATTCTTCCCTAAAGTCTTAGATGAAATAAATAAGTGTACACTTTTGTAACAAAAAAAAGAAAGGAACAGAGTTAAACTTAACAAAAGTATATTTATTTGGATTTGGATAAAGGTTGATTTTAACTTAAATTTTTGTTTCACATTACTCTATTTGCATCAGACTACTCCGATATAACACAAAAATGACAACAAAACATTCAGTGTACACCTTTGTAACAATGAAAACTAACAGAGTTAAATTTTACAAAAATTTACTATTTGGAGTTACACAAAGGTTAAATCTTAAATTAATATTACTTTGACATACAAAACATTTCGTGTACACCTTCGTAATTATGAAAACTAACAGGGTTGAATTTTATACAAAAACTCTATTTGGAGCTACATAAAGGTTAAAATTTTATTTAACATTGCCTAGACATATATATATTCAAGACCTGAGGTCCTGAACAATTATATAAACTCACTAATATTAGCCTTTAAATAGAATTAAATACAGTAGCCTCCCTCTTAACCGGCCTCCTCTTAACCGGAACTCCGCTTTAACCGACCGATTTTTTCCCCAACATCAGGCAAAATTCAGGGATGACGGCCTCGGGAACTCAGCTTACGCTTTCCAGATGAAGTGCAATCCAGAGGGAAAGGAGGCAAAATTCAGAAAGGAGAACGTCGGTTCTAAATGGATACTGATCTATCTCTAAACTGCTTTGTACAAACATTTAAAATGCTTGAGGGATGCGAACAGATCACCGTAGAAAGTGTATAAGAATTGTTTGAGTCTAAAAAAGATCTCAAGCATGAAACATTATTTGATAAGGATATAATTAGGACTGTAACTGATGTTGTTCAATACGAAGACGATCCTGATGATGATCCTGTTAAAGTTGACACTGCTAAAATTCCTCATACGGCAGGGGTAAAAGCATTAGAGTTGGCGCTACGCTCGAGGCTAACGAGAAAGACAGGCTACCGCGGTAGGTCCGATTCTTCTTTTTTTACAGACTGCTGGAGTCACGTGATGCTCTTTTCGCACACCTTCATTGGTGCATTCGAGCATCACGTGACTCCAGCGGTCCGTAAAAAAAGAAGAATCGGACCCACCGCGGTAGCCTGTCTTTTTTCGTTAGCCTCGCGCTACGCTATGGCGAGCAGCGGCTAACAACTTCCTTGGTTAAAATTATGATGTTAAAGAGATGGAGAGCTGAAAAATGTCGGACATCTTACCTTCAACAGAAGAAGCTCACTGATTTCTTTAAGGTTGATTAATTTAAATATACATAATGTATGTTTCTTATAAATGTGTGACATGATTTTCAACAATTTAATTTGTATTAAATATTTTTCATTATTTGTCATCGGTGATAATTTTTCTTTCAATTCAGTTAATTATAACTAATATTCATTTCACAAAATATAGGAAATATGTACTTCTTTAAAACTACACAAATTGAAAAACTAAATGCATCGTACGGGTTTAATTAATTAAATTACGCAGATACTTATTTAATTTTTTTTACTTCTCCGCTTTAACCGGTTTTTCTCTTAACCGGCTAAACCTCGGTTCCGTTTAGGCCGGTTAAGCGGGAGGCTACTGTACATCCTACTCAAGATTTCAATTTTACACTTTCAAAGTACCACTAGAACATGTATTACCACTTGATTTACTGCCTATGTTTTACATCAAAAGAATACACTTAATAAAATAAAAAACTCACTCACCACAATCCTCACTTCATGTTACTCTTTCAAATTAATCCAATATATTTTTTTTGGGCTTGAAAGTCAGCGAGTCACCCTAATGCATCACACATTATGAGCACAAATCCGGGAAATGATCCCTTTTTCTTCTGTTAATTGACGGTTGGCTCGCTGCGTCCTTCGGCGAAATCCGGGGCCGGATAGCTACGTCGAGACTGCGCCAACAGGGCCACAGCTACCCCCCTATTCATCGGTAGATCAACGCATTTGCCGTTCGCTCCATATATGTTCCAGCCGGTCGCTATATTTTTCGGCATTCATCGGACAAAAAGGTGTTATTCTCTCATCATGGAAAGCTCAGCGCATCGGGACATCTCTTGGCTAACCTCTCTTTCGGTGTCGCTAAACAGGGATCGAATCAAGGCAAAAAGGGTTATTCTCTCATCATGGGAAGCTCAGCACATCGGGACGTATCTTGGCTAACATCTGTTTCGGCGTCGCTAAACAGGGCTCGAATCAATTTTAGACTTTTCGATGAACCAAATTACGATAACACAGCAGAACCACGAGAAACTCCGTGAATCGCTCTTTCAACTTGAATCCCCGCTCTTATCCCGCTTTCCATCTTACTGCAAACTAGAGTTAGAGAGAGATTGTTACTAGGGCTCCTATAATACAGGCTGAATCGTCAAGCATTTTGTTTCCCACTTTGACCAATGAGCGGTTGTTGCCCACGCGGCGTGGCCAATCGTTCTTCTCCTACCGGCAATTAAATGGCGGCGTGAGTCAGCCCGTATTATAGGAGCCTTATTGTTACTGTCCTCTTTTTTTCTCACTCAACGTCATCTCTCTTTCTCAAAACCTCGCCCTTCATAAAATAAAATCAACCACTGACACTCATTGACCAACTAAGACATCCCGTACCTCCGACTTTATCACGCCCATTCCAAAATATAATAAGCTCTCCCTTTTTATTGGCCAAAAACTGCAAAGAATCACTGATCCCCAATTGATCCCCACCAATCAATTGATCCCCACCAAGTTAGATAGTTTGGCATCATAACCACGTGGCCTCTGAATCCTGCTGTACTTACGAGAAATGACAAAATCCACAACGCACCAAGTAGGGAAATTTTATGACCCCAATTACGCAGCTAGCGTGACGAATCTTCACTTAACGTAAATAGAGGGCGTCCGAAATTTATTGCCTCGCCATGCCCTGTTCACAGATAAGAGATGTTGCGTATCCAAAACTAAGATATACTAGACAATTTTATGACGGCATAAGTGCCTATATGACCATAAACACAATGGAGGACATTCCATCTACGTTTTGATCACGTGCTCAAGGTAAAAACTTCTAGCGTAAAGAACGGAAGGCTCCGTAGACGTGTAATATAAATCCCTGCTAGCCAATGAAACAGTTCCTGAGGCAAAGCAGTAGTATCGTCCCTTCTTATCAGTTAGAAGTTCCTTGGGTAAATTACCGGTATCACGTGAATTTTTTCAGCCTCTAACCCAGATTTGGAATATCCTCCATCGCTGTTTACTAGATCCTGGGAAAAAAACAAACTGTGTGGGCTTTTATGTCTTTCCTTACTTTATAATATGCAGCTGCATTTCATGGAAAATAGACCAATAAATATCGCTATGTGTCATCCCCGTGTAACCAAGCAGCTTTATACTTTACATTTGTATCCATTTAATTGCACTAAAGGAGGGGGGAGGGACACTAGCCTCGACTTAAAAGTGAAAACAAACTTACATAGACCTATCTTGCATAAAAAAGATACAACTTAAAATTAAATAGGAGAAGACGATTGGGGAAATAAAAAATGAATGCACTCACAATTCTAATTATGATTAATTTTAATTAAACTGGGCAAAGGTACGATAAACGCGTCATTTCTGCTGTAACAATAGCAAAAACGAGCCGGTGCCACAACTTTTTCGATTTCCTATAAAAAATAACAATGAAACAGAATAGAAATACCAGGGAAATCATTACTACACTACATTTTAATAATTACATTTTAAAGCAGATGAAAACGATGTATAACAATAGAGACGAAAAGTAAACAAGAAGTTTTTCTTCAACACCCAGTGTACTGACAGTACTTATAAGTACCACCAAGTAATTCAACTGTTATATCAAATACATACACCGTTCACCTAAAATAGCTAGTTAAACTGTATTCTAAGATCATAATGAACACATAAAAAAAATCCAACACTTATCTTTTATCCTTTAGTGTGTTTGCAGCTATAAAAAGACGAGCGTGACAATCTGTACAAAATGTCGGCAGAAAACCCATCGTCTGTGTCAAAGATAGCCTCCTACCTCGCTAAAATAACAAACCTAGAATTACTGCTGCCATGTATCCGGATAAAGTGGGGTTAAAAGAGTGTTTTCGCAAAGTACCATTAGAATATTAGTAGTATTCACTATGGGATGAAAGTTTAAAGTGAGTGATACTTATAAGTACCGTCAGATAAAGGGTTAAATCTTTAGCCCAGCAATAACGTTTTCAGAGTGACGAGTGGTCAGGGAAAAACACAGACAAAAAAAAGTGGAAACTACCAGTATTTTCTTCTAGAAAATACTTCCAATAATATAAAGAGATTAAAGAAGGCGAATTTCTCTTTAACAAAATATTGGTATTTAACACCTTTTTTTGACTGTGTTTTTCCCTGACTACTCGCCACCCTGGTCTTACGCTCAGGAGTTTGCGTATGTGGCACTGCAAGCGAGTGAAAAACAAAGCAGTACTCGCGCATGCGCTTATCTAAAACTGTTTGAGTGACTCTTTATTTGTGACCTGAAACCAACACTCTACAACGCTTACAGTTGATACTATTAAAATTTATAACTGGGACATTCTTTTATGGACACCCTTTATATTTTTAACCGACTTAAAAAAAAAAAAAGAAAAGAAGAGGTTATCAATTCGACGCATATGTATTTTTTTTAACCGACTTCAAAAAAAAAAAGAAGAGGTTATCAATTCGACGCATATGTATTTTTTTTTTTATGTATGTTCACCGATTACTCCGAAACTATGCTACCGATTCACGTGATTTTTGCTTTAATTGAAAGAGGATACTCTCGAATTGGTACCACTCCTGTTTCATCAAATTTGGCTCATTATTTTTTCAATAATTCAACAAAAACTAATACAATCAATGATTTCTCGCAACTTATCTTTCATTGTTGTAACCGTTTTCGCAATCATAAGCATGAATCTATGTATTCATATACTTTAGCGTCAAATTGTTGCCAAGCCTGGCGCCATTTGGTGAAATATCGCCAAATTTGGTGACCATAAAAAGCCGCCGTAAATAAAGTCAACTTGGCTGCAACTGACTAATTTGGCGACATTCCCATTCGAATTCAGTAATGGATCTTCGCTAATTATCTTCGCATTTGTGAATCGCCAGTCATATTTACTACTAGATGATAGCCCGTCAGAATGATTTTGCATTTTTAAAGAATTTCAATTCCTATAAATTAAAAAAAAACTGTAAGACTTCAATTCCTAATATTTTTTTAGCTATTAATAAAAAAGAACACAAGTTATAAGATTGAAAAATCAAATCTATACTGTAAACATTCACTCGTGATGCCACTTGGAAGAATATATTTGAAGTCGGTTTTATTTTTGGTAAAAAAGTTTATATTATGAAAGGACTTTTTGAAAAAAATGTTGATAGCGGCTGAGGTGGGCAAATTTGTAATCTCAATTATCCTCAGTGTAATTACAGGTTAATTGCATGTAAGTGATTATAGTTACACACATTCAAACACAGAAATTTTGTCAAATAATGGAATGGGGGCGGTTCAGGTTACAGTGCTGCAAGATTTTTTATGGCATGTAATTTTAACTATAATTAATTACATACAATTAAACTGTAATTACATTGCAGATAATTGGAATTACGAATTTGCCAAACTCTGCGTAGTAGGATGTGGATTTTTAACGGAAATCGATATCTAGAAGCTTCAAATATTTGAATCCAAAATTATGAATTTTTTCGCCAGATAATTCTTCAGTTATGCTTAAACATCTACTCATGTTGCAATCTATTTTGCAGCGATTGAATAGGAATTTAACATCAAGAGTTACAAATTTTAAACATTCATAAATCCTAAACTACTTGTCCGAAAGTTTTCTGTTTGGTATCTTAAGGTAAAATTTACCGAAAAAGTCAAATATGATGTCAAAAATAGGTGTTCGTATCGATAATTTCAGAGTTTGGTACAATTTGGTTATAAAGGAACGGAAAAAAGAAGAAGAAGAAAAAAAAAACAAGTCAGAAATTGTACCTCAAATGTGGCAAATGACGTGCGTTTGTACTATAACTCGTTTTATAAATATTCAGATCTTGGTGCCATAGCTGTTGCACTCTGATGCAAAAATGCATGAATACAAAATTTATTACGATTCTATATATTAAAGTCAGTAATACGGAAATAATAGGACTTCATCTTAAATAGAATGTCATCACCATAGTAACCTAGAATCATGACCTATCATTGGATATCATTGAATTAATTACGTATAATAGAATTTAATAGAATGAAGAAATCTTCTATTAATATCTTTTGAAGTTTTGATCCGATTTTCATAAAATTTGAAAGGACTTGACAAAATTATGCAACGATTCTATATAGTAAATTTAAAACCATTCGGTTGGGTAGTTTTTGCGCCGTTATAGGCAAACAGACGGACAGACAGACGGATGGAACAGACGACGACTATAGGTGCTATGTATTTATATAATTACGAACGCATCTAAACTTAAAAGAACATAATTTTCAGACGAATGGATATTTCCGTTTTTTCCTGCGACAGTTTGCAGATCGGGGTGTTCTTTGGAAGACTATTTATATCACTTGATTTTAATTAATTAAATTCCCAATCACAACAGTTGTACCAGGATTTTTGAATAAAATGTTGCTTTTAAAATGCATCTGAAATATAGTATTTTTTAATTTTTGAATAAAGCTGTTCGTAATTTCTGGTTATATTTAATCATTTTAATATTTCAGCAACATAAGTACTTTGCCCTGAAAGAGCGGAAAAAGAAGCTTTTAATTTTATGAAAAAAGTGGGGCGACAATAAAAAAGAAATATTTTATAGAAGTAATCTCCTTTTTACCAGCTTTTTGTTTTTAAACAGCCAAGTATTGCATGTGATTACTGACAATTAAATGGTAAGAAACTATATTATAGTCACATGATTAAAAATATTTCTGCCTTGTATAATCACTAGGATCAATTTTATGTTGAAATATTTTACGCATATATTGAACTCGTAATTTTTGCAGCGCAATTTTTTTAATAAATGAAAAAAAGAAAACAGCTGCAACATGAGAAAGGGCGAGAAAAAAATTGTAAATGTCAGCTTTTTATTTTTTAACAAAACTTTTCGCCAGGCAGAAATTTTTGTATGGACGAATATTTTATTTATTTATACGGAAGATAGGAATTCCATTGAAGATTACTTGAAAAATGGATGATTGGATTCATTTTGAATTATAAATATTGCATAGTTTTTTTTTTTTTTTTTTTTTTTTTTTTTTTTTTTTTAAATCTCGCATTAACTGTTATATATTTTTGCGATTGAATTCTATTCAACACAATTCTATATTAAAAACATACTTCTATCATTGCACTATCTTAATATTTATTATTCATGGTATCTGATATCAAATTCCTATTGACTTCTTTGTAAGTTTTTCAGCATTGGCGACAGTTCTTTTTGTCATTATATATACACGGTGAAGATGGTTTGAAATATGCAGTTTTTTTTAACGATTTTTTAAAAAAAGGAACCTTCATTTTCGGTCGTTATGTATGCATGCATGCCCGCCATGTTCTCAATAACTATTGGATATATTTGAATAGAACTTTTTACGCTAGAAAAAATTTGCACCAGAAAATATGTTAAGATAACAAGTAAAAATTAAATTTAAGAAATCAAAAAACCCGATTGAGTAAAAAGCGAACTAATTAATTATTTCTCATCAATGTGAAACTATTTTTATATTACTTACTTATTTTTTTTATTTACTGGAATTGACGACTTTTAAGTTGTGTTTAATTGTTAGTTCCTATCTATAAACACAGTTTTGATGAGGTCTATAGATGCCTATGATGGTTAGAGTTGCTGTAAAGCTAGAGATCCTAAATACACAACTTCCAGGTTGTATAATATTTTAACGGAGCTTCTAACTGTAAAATAGTCAGTGAAACATCGTCTTCATTTTGAAAGACCTATCCAATGATATGCCACTCAATAGGGCGCGTATTTTTTTTCCTCTCTACCGCCATTTTATATTTTACGGTCTTCATTTTGAATTTATAAAAACAAAACCTAGCCTATAACCACCGGATGGTTAAGACGAATCGACAGAGACCTCATTCATTAAAATCCATCCAGCTGTTGGGATGTTTCGAGGGTATAAAGAAATCCACCTACACAGATACGCGTGAAACACATAACCCTTCTTGGCAGTCGGGTAAAAACAGCCATCATATCATGTATAGTATTTTTTACAGAGGCACGCCAAAATTTTCGATGTACTACTGTCTATTGTGCATCAAACGTAAGCGATTCTGGCAACTAGTGTGCCTTTATGAACGAGAGAGTAACGTCATACAATAAGCAATAACATTTGATTGGTTGAAAGGATTTTGGACGAAAACTTCGCGAGATACAATTTTCGCGAGGCTAATATTTGTCTAATGCATCCAATCGAACTTTCCTTTGCGCATATTGCTAAAATATCGAATATGAGTTGCCATAGTTTTGGCAAAAATTTCGAATCTGAGAATGCGTTTTGTGCCTATAGCTATACTTACCTTTTTACTTTCTTCTATCTTTAAAAGAAAGTACTGGATTCGTGAAATTTTTCGAATTACGGTTTTCGCCAGATTTACACGTTTTAGGGGTCAGAGATTCCGAAAAACATGTTTTTACAAAATGTCTGTCCGTAAGTCTGTGAGTCTGCATGTGACACAAATTTTGTGGGCGCTCTATCTCAAGAACTATTGTACGGAATTTAATAAAAATTTATATTCAGCTATTCCCTGATATAGATTGGTGCTGATTAGTTTTTCATGTAAATTGCTCAACAGGTGGCGCTGCTATGCAGCATTTTTCACGATTTCCGCAATAACTCAATTTCCAGAATTAATACACAGATTTTCTTCAAACTTCAGATTCAGTTAGTCCTTGACATGAATTGACGTTTTATACATGTTGGTGTAAATAGTTCAACAGGTGGCGTTGCTATGCTGCATTTTTCAGAATTTCCACTATAGCTCTATCTCAAGAACTAATGCACTAATTTTCATCACACTTCAGATTCAGGTATACCTTGACATCAATTAGTGCTGTTTATGTGATTTATATAGAAGAAAGTTTTGTGATGGCCACAACATACTAGTTTATATTAGGTATAAGCAAAGGAAGTATGGTAAAATATTCCAATGTCTTGCATTATAGCTAAAAATTGATCTTTTAGACTGGGATGCTACTACACAAACCATCACCTCATCGAGTTGACGGCTGGAATTTCATGATTAGTTAAAACTCGATTCGTATACTAAAATGCAACTGGTCTGCCAAGTGATATTTTAATGTGAAATACCTGCAAACCCAATTTTAGCGGTTGACTGGTAGGCTTACAATTGTGTTTTCCTGCACCCGGTCCTTGATGATTTCATACCTTTGGGTGCAGGAAAACACAATGTTAAACCTACAGATCAACCACTAAAATCGGGCCTACATTTGTTTTCCACCAAGATATGACTTGACAGACCAGTAGCATATTAATATGCGAATCGAGTTCTGTCTAAATCTAGAATTTTAGCCGTCAACTTAATGAGATGAAGTTCTGTTCAGCTGCCTCCCGGTCTATTTTACAAGAAGAGAAAGTGATTACAAGTTTTTGGTTCTTAAATTGCTATTATTTCACTAGATAAAGTATAATTTACTATTAGTCAAAAATCTATCCAAGACTGAAATCAGTCCTGAGACTCAAAGGAAAAGCTTTGTAGTACGAAACTACTCTCGCTAAAATACACCAATCAGCAACCAATTAGTAAAATAAACTAGTTGGATGTGCCAATTCCAAAACTTTCTTCTATCTCATACATCCTAATACATCAAAAAGTAGTTACACATGTGACTACTTCAATATTATTAGTTTAATACCGTACCAACTTTGATATTCATCTTAAATTTCAGCTTCAGTCAATTAAACGGACGAGTTAATCTCGATGATGATATTTAATAAAATCAATATTTTTAGTTATTTTATTATACGTTAGCTGTTTGCGAATAGCCAGCTTAGTAGGATGCGAAGTTCTCATCGCTGCACGGGCCGTTGAAGTACAACAGAACTACGAAAAATCGAGACAATTACACGAAAATCACTATTACAACGCCTTCTTCGGGCGGAATATTTCCAAATTGAAGGAGACTTGCTAGCGAAAGCCGAAAACATACACAAAAAAAAAAATTGGTTCAGTTCTATGCATAACTTCATACAATTCCGTTGGTACAATGACAACACACATACCATGGTGATGATGTCCTATTTTAAATGGAATCCTATTATATTACTGAATTTAATATGTATAATCGTAATAAATTTTGTATTTGTTATGTAATAACATCCTTTCCAATTAAAATTAATTTAAAAAACTATTTAAAATATTTAAATTAAATCAAAAACTTCTTTACTTTCAAATTTTAAATTCTACCTTTAAATATTCATTAATTTTCGTTAAGTTCGTTTTTCACTTAAATTTCACTTAAAAACAATTTTAATTTAATCGCCATAAAAGATCGTCAAAAATTATCAATAATAAAATAATAAATCTTAAAATTAATACTTTCTTCCGAAATAGAATATTTTTATAATAATTTTCAAATCTAAAATTCATCATTTAAAGTTATTTTATTCAAACACTTCTATTACTCTGTGTGGCATCGTTTTTTTTTTAAATCAGCCAATCAACGACGTCCGTTCCTAACGGCGGCTTTTTGATAGCGTCCTTTTGCAATAGCATCGCTCTCTTCGTGCCTGGATTCTAATGCGAGCGGACGTGCTCCTCTCTCGGCGCACCGCCTTTTTCTTTTTCCTGGTATATCGGCGTCGGGCTAAACGGGTCCTTCGCTTGATATTGCCATTTTAATATCTTACTTAAAAATAATCTTAAAGTTAAATCTTACATCAAAGTAAAATTTGTAAAGGTATTGGATAAATTGGTTTCACAACATCGTTATGTACAGTTCTGTTGTCACCAACGTCACAAAATGATTTCTTTAAAGTGAGATGACGAAGAAGAAAAATTTCGAGATGTGTTTCAACGATCGGAATAAAGAATTCAAATATGTGCCGTCCTACGCCATCCATCCATTATCTTGTGAATATGCAATTATGAAAATATATTTGGATCTACCAGTATGTAATAATTAATAGATGCTATGAAGAGGTATGAATGTTACAGTTTATCTGGGTGTGGTCCAACAAGCTTTCCGAGATGATTTTTCTTTTTGGATATTTAAATCTTGCAGTAGTCTTATTGTGTATTACGACATGCAGTGGTGGAAAATTGGCGCAGAGGAGGAGCCTATTGACACCAATAAATTTTAGTAGTATTTTTCCCCTTATCTAATGACTGAATTTCTGAGTTTTTATTAAGGTGAAGAAATCTACAAAATATTAGTGGTGTCAATAGGCTCCTCCTCTGCGCCAATTTTCCACCACTGGACATGAAATGTAGGATTTATTGTCTCTATAAACTAAAAAGCGAACTATGTGGTGGAACTCTTACAGCAGTAATCTATTAATTTGATTATTTTTCATTAGTATGTCATAACGAATGACGATGTTGGAATGATCAGTATCATTTTATCTTTAATGTTTTTGAAGTAAATTCTATGCACATTTGATATTCTATAGAGTAAAAATTTAAATATATTCGAATATAATAATGAAACATTTTGATATTATAATTGTAAAGAACAGATGCATCTCGTTTTCTCTCCCCATTCCCCCCATTTAATTAAAATAACACTTTAATAAAGGAAATTGTTTATTTAAATATATTTGTGTATTTTCCTGTGTTTTGATTTACGTGTCTCTTAATATTATCATAAAGTACCAAATTAATTTATTACAATGATGTATTAAAGAATAATTAATTATAAACGTTCTAATGTAAATATTTAACACTTGGCACAATTTAAATATGTTCAACATATACAATTTTCAGGCAAGAAGTATTTTCTTAGTTCAGGTGAGTCTAAAGTTTATTATTTACATTTTACCATGAAGTTACTAAGTTATATTTGTTTACATCTTTCACATTCAATGTTTTCCATTTACCACTAACGATCTTTTGGTCAATACCAATAGTAAACTTTCTCCTTTCTAATTCATATTAAATTTACGGAATATGTTTATAAATTACTATTTTTAGTAATTTAAATTTAAATTCCTTTTCTCTTTTCCTCTTATTTTATTTCTTTCTTTTTTTTTTCTACCTAACAGTATTCATGCATTTTTTCGTAAAGAGTGCAACAGCTATTGCACCAAGATCTGAATTTTTATAAAATTAGTTATAGTGCGAATGCACCTCATTTGCCTCGTTTGACGTACAATTTCCAACTTTTATTTATTTATTTTTTTTCGCTTGAATGTAGTGAGCTAAACATTCAATTGATTTTTATAGGATTTCGAGTGTTCGATTTTTTTTTTCTGTGATGCGATCAGGAATTTGTGTGGCCTCTATAGGTGACAGTCCAAATTATGAACCCATATGTACTTTTGATCCAATATGTTTTTTATTACTCTTTTTTAATGAAAACTATACAATACAACCTATGAATTTGACACAAAAATTATAGTTTCTCGTGAGAGTCCGAGGATAAAGAACCGTCATTAGAAGTCAATTTTATCTTTTGTTTAAAATTCACTAGTTCGGTATTTCATATCGATATAACTTTTGAGTAAGAACAAAAAATCTTCTTAAAACACCATAAAAATCCATAAAAATCCCCTCCACTAAATCTCCTGTTCCTGATCTTCGTAAATGGGGAATTTATAAAGTTCCTTGTAATGGTTGTGATTTATCTTATATTGGTCAAACTAAAAGGAATCTCGAAATCCGCTTAAAAGAACACTCGCGTTATGTAATCAATCAAGAATTTTCTAAATCTTCTATTGCCAAGCACTCTTGGGATTCCGGCCATAGTTTTAATTTTCAAAATGCTAAAATTATCTCTAATGCCAATAGTATCTCTGAATTGGACTTTCTTGAAAATTTAGCTATTTATCTTAATCGTCATGTTATTGTTAATGATAAATCTGATTCCACAATGCTCTCTGCAGCTTGGAAAAACCTTTTCAATACTACCATTTAATTTATTTTTGTATTATTATTGTCGGTTTTTTTAAATATACATATATATATATTATTCATTTTTAATTTCGTGTGTTCCCATATTGGATTATATGTATTTCCCCCTCCCATTTTTTGCCCCTCCTACTCTGTGTTCTTTTGTTTTGATTATTCTCTTCTGTGATTGGCTGTTGTCTTTTACTTTCCTATTGGCTGTTGATTTCTATCTTCCTATTGGCTGTTTCTTCAGCTTGTTTCCTTTCCCTTATCTTTCATTTCAGTCTTGCCTCTGCTTTCATAGTAGAAGGACGTCTTTTTTGCGCCTGACGAAGAAAGACTCAGATCTTTCGAAAGGCCTAGCGCATTTACAAATATTTTTATGGTGTTTTAAGAAGATTTTTTGTTCTTAGTCATTCACACCAGTTTTAACTTATTTTCTTTTTATAACTTTTGAGATTTTATTTAATTTTTAACACCTTCCAACAAAGTTGAAAAGTGTTTATGAATTCGGTTTGTATGGCCGCTTGTCTGTCCGCGCTCTAACTCGCGTAAATACAATATGGTTGCCATGTAATCGATATGTGTTATTGAAGTTTACCATGGCATGTTCGGTATTGAAAATGAAATGTGTAGTATTATTATTTCATTTACAGGGGAGCTCAAAGAATTCCGCTACGTTATGATCAATGGGGGAAAAATTCTTTATAGTGCATTTTAATGATTTTTCACTATTCCAAATATATTGAAATTTATATACATCACTAGCTAACGTGTCCGGCGTTGCCTGGAGTTTGAAGAATGTTTGTTCGGAAAAATCAATTTCAAAATTTAACATACAACATAAAAAAAAAAAAAAAGTTGAAGTGTTGTAGCCATGAACCAAATGAAAATTCAATGCAAAAATGTATCAATTTATATAACAGATGCAAAAGAATACAGCTATAAATGAATTTATTTCCATTCATCATTGGAGCGATAATGTTAAAATACGTCGATATTTCCATAATTGGGTCTTTATCATGCTTCAGTACGTTTTTTCACACTCATATGACGTTTTACTATATTAACCATGCCCTTTATATTTCTATTGTGACATAATATTCCCTTTTAAAAAAATTCGTCAAACTATTTATTTCATTTTCATTTTTCACGTAGAAATTTTGCAATAGAAGAGTAATTGTTATAGTAAGAATTTTATTGTGTATTTTTAATTCTTGGCAACCACTATAACGAAACATGTTTAAATTTGATTGTAAATTGCTGTTAAAAAAGTGATTTTTTATTAATTAAAAAATGAACTATAAATTATTTCGATTCGGATTACTTTAGTTGCCTCGGCCGTGTTTTAACACTAGAAAGACGGGGAATTTTACTCAACTTTTATAAAAAAATATTTCACACCAGAATTTTTATTTCAAATTATTAACCTATTTATTTAACTACTTTTTTTTCTTTGTATCTTTTTATCTAGTTTTATAAAGAAATTTCTGGTTCGAACTGAAATATATATTCATTTGGCAGCGGTCTAAATGACCGCTCGCCGTCTTTCTAGTGTTAATACCCATGTACGTAACATTTCACAATTCTGGCTTCCAATCTGTGGATTTGTATAGAATTACATACAGACAGACAAATTTTCATTTTTATATATTAGAAGATAGAGGTTCACTATAAAATAGTAGTATAAAATCTTTTCGTAGCCTTTATCATACGTTTACAGGGACGCACAAAATAATTCGTTTACAGTATAGTATTTGAGCAATAAATGTTGGAAGTGAGTTTAAAATTTTGGCATTGTTTATAAATTTAACTAGTATTTTGCAGGTAACTCGAAATATAAATTCTATAGATCATATACAGGGTTGCACAAAAGAATTCCAGTGCATTTCCTCTTATTGCCGGAAATTACTGAAAAGGTATTTTAAAGTTGAGTATGTGTTACATAACTGAACTAAATTTTTGCATACTATGTAATACATATAGAAATTTGTAGATCATATACAGGGTTGAACAGAAGGTTTCTGATAATTCTCCAGTTGTAAATGAGAATTGTTTAAATTGTGTTTTCAATTGTGCTATGCATTTTCTAATTTGTTTATTTAGACATCATCCTACACAATATTAAACGGTAAAGTTTTGATACATCATTTTGAATGTATTGGAAAGTGTTTCATAATCTATACATGATGCATTGATTTTTTTTCTTCTTAGTTATAAAACTTGTAATGAAGTGAGTTAAAATCTGACTAATTTCTTTTGTATAGCTTATTCTTTAAATGATTTTTTTTTCTCATTGCAGGCTAACTCTGACCCTCAGATGTCCAATGGATCTAACTTTATATCCTATGGATACGCAAAAGTGTCCGATAATTATTTGTCCATGTAAGTTATAAGTACACTTTTTATTTAAAAAAAAGTCCTTCCGGCCAGTGCCGGGAGGAAGAGGTAGCTTTCATATTCCTGATTTTTAAAAAGCCAGCTTATATTATTCAAACACACAAATCTCAATTTAGTGGAAACCGATTATAGGGGATTCAATACCAATTTTTATTAATACTAAATCATTATGAATGAGAATTTCTCGAAATTAGTCTTCTTTAACCAAGCTGCTTTTATTTAAAATAACATACTATTTGGTTGCCAATTCGGCGATATCTTGCAGTGCCTGCCATTTTAAGACAACATGGTGGATGAGGCTATCCAGTGAACTTGGTCGAGACCTTAGTAATTCCTATGCACATGCTCACTCACATCGGAATCGGTTGATATATACGAGTGCTGTCGTAGGCAGAAAATCAGATTTTTCAAAATGTCACCCACATTAGAAATTCAAACTGCTATATCTGAGCCATTTTTTAAGATAAAGACAAAACAAAAAATGCTCCAGAATCCTTATATCAAGGTCAAATACTTAAAAAAGAAACCTTTTTCAATTTCTAATTTTTTTTGCACCTTACTTTAAATATAATTTTTTTTTTATTTAGGCCGCCATTTTGAAACAAGATGGCTGATAAAGCTGAAAAGCGAACTTGGGCAAGACATTGCTATATACTATCCACATGCCTTCTTACATCGAAATAGGTTAATAAATGCGCGTGTTATCGCGTGACAAATATCAGATCGTTTCAAAATGTCAGCCATGCTAGAAATTCAAAGTGCTATAACTCAGCCATTTTGTAAGATATAAACGAAACAAAAACTGCTCCGGGATCTTTGTATCAAGGTCAAACGCATAAGAAAAAAATATTTTTTAATTTTCAATTTTTTGATACCACATTTCCGATTTACTTTAAAAAAAAAAAAACTGAAATGGCCGCCATTTTGAAACAAGATGGCGGATGAAGCTGGCCAACGAACTCGGTCAAGACATTGGTATGTACTGTGTATACACGAAGTTACATCCAAATCGGTTCATAAACACGGGAGTTACAGTGTGACAAAGATCAGATATATATATCAACATTTGAACGGAGGGTGGTTTCGGTGTCTGGGGGTCATGATCGATGAAAATATACCAAATTTTTCTGAAAGCGCTTTCCTCCGAACGACTGCAATAGTAGCTTTTTGTAATGAAAGCTACCTAATAATATTTTATATATTTAAAAGTTAGATAGTTTTTTAAGATAATTTAGAAACTTGTTTACTTAAAAATCGCAATGTAATGATATTCGAAGCAGCTTATAGCTACTTTTCGGAACGGAGAATGTATCACATACGGGTTATTATCAAAATAATGAAAACAGTGATCATCTTGTATTCAAGAAAATCAAGTTCGGCTGCCAAAACATTTTTTTATTGAAAATTGCAAATGCAATAATATTCTACTCATACCTTTCTGGATTTGTGTCTATCGCGATATATTAGAACTTTGTCAAACTTTCAACGACGCCAAATGTTTTGCCACACAAGTCGGGTTTAGACGCTAGTTTGGCCTCCCGTCTTTTTAAGAAATTTCGAATTCCCACCGCACCGCAAATTCTGAATAGTAATTTTTGCTTTATTTACGTAATGACAGTCCATTCCTGATTGCACAAATTAAAAATTCCTCTTACTGCATTTCCTGTATAAATTCGGAATTTCTGAATAAAGAAGGTAGCCAAACAGCATTTCGAATAGAAGGGAAAATATGCTCGATATTACATACGGTGGACGAAAATCCAATTTCATGAAAATGCTGAAGTCGATTACGGTAGAAAAAAAAAGACCATTGTAATCAATTATAATAATTTAGAGACTTGTTCTCTTAAATATCGCAACAGAATGATTTTGAATACAGATCTGAACAAGCATCTGTAGAAGTCAATGAAGTTATGAAATGATTCTCGGATTACAGTTAGAAGAGAATTGAATGAAAAAAAAAGTGACGGCAGAGAAACAAATCAGAAGCCACTCGTTAGCGATATCAATGCATAAAGTCAGCTACAGTAGTGTCACGAGCATAAATTCTGGTTCAAAGATGTACGGCACAAAGTAATGCTACTAGGATAAAAAAAAAGTTTTGAAATTGGCGTTCCTAAAACATGTGATTTGCAGATCTGCTTTATCACCGTACACCTGCTGCAACATATGCAATATTTTTGTCATCGGTTTCTCCAAATGCTAGCAGAATTCGATATTCTCTCGTTGTTTTTCAAACAAAATTTCTGCTCTCTACGAACACTAACGATTTAGAATTCACTGATACGTATGGTTTGGAAAAACACGCACTTCTTTCTCAACCAATCTCACGTCCCATGGGTTTAGAATGCGACATCTGACATACTTAGACCATGTAAAATAGTTCCCGCTCCCTCCAATCCTAATTGGAAATTATAATACAATATCTGAACTTTTGATGCTACCAGTATGATATAGAGTATCTCTATATGAGAATGATGACATACGCACAGAGCGAATACTCGTAAAAGATTTTTCTCCAAACTGTGGCAAGCATGCATTCTAGAACTTGACGATACTCGACTGGGTGAATTTGATCAGGCGTATGAGACATGTTGACTAACATTAGCAAGGTGATAATGGAAAGTTTTCCAAGATGTTTGACTATTCGTTTTTGTCAAAAATAGCCTCAATTAATCTATAATCAAGTTTATCTCAGATATCGCCACTTTCATATAAAGACACAATTGTACACTGGTGTGAAAAACTTAAGCAACAATAACAAAATGTTATTTTCTGAATACGTGAGTTCTCAAAATAAAATTCTATGAACAGAAAGTGTAGAAAATAGGTACTACCATAAGAACACGGCCAGTCGATGTGAACTGTCCTTGAAGTAACAAATGGTCACAAGTGTCGTAGTCACTACAATGAACTGAAATGTGATATGTCTCATTCGTACTCTGATTTGGTCACTGCACTGAGATGACACTATGACTGCTGCCTTATGACGGGTCACCAGGTGACTTTTACAATGAAGTTACCTTGTGACTCTCGTGTGACCGTCTTTTAGAGACTCCATTGTAAAGTCGTCATGATAGCTGTTTTTTGACGAATTCCCAAGTGACAGAAAATGAAATCATCTGATGACTTTTCACTAAGGAACGCAATAGTGACTTCACAGTAATGTCACGGTCATTTGAAAGTCACCATGTGACTTCATGCTAACATTATTTGGCGACTCGTCATAATGCAATTTTCGCGAAGACTTCAAAACTGAGTCTTCAAATGACAGTCACATGAGAATCACAAAGTGACTTCATTGTAATGTCACCTCGTGACTCATCACAAAGTAACAGTCACAGGGAACTTTCAATGGAGTCACCATATGGCGATCATCTAAGATTAATAAAGAAACGAATGAAAGATCCCATATTTTGTTTCACCTTAGTAATTTTGACACTTATGACCATGTGTGACTTGATGGAGATGTCCCATCGACTAGCTGCGATGTAGAGATAGAACCTACTTGAACTATATATTTTTATTTGCGTACTCGCGTGCTTGAAAATTAGCATTTTATGATTGTTGTTTAAGTTTTGCAACCAATGTACGATCACACGAATCTTCATTTATACCGTATCCCAAAACTGAAGTCTGTAGAACACCGTGACAAGCATAAACGTTTTCAGTTTCGTGATTGAGTTTATAGATGCGAGAGTAACAAAATAATGACCGCGATCGAAATAGATTGTTCATCGAGATTGTCCAATCAGAAGCCTGCATTTTTGCGAACTTTTCGCTGTTTGCAAAAATGCAGCCTTCTGATTGGCCAATCTCGTTTCGCTAACAGCAAAAAATCTATCTGGATCAATGCCAATATTAATGTTAATTTTAATGCTGTTAATTTATCATATGTGTCAGTTGAACATTAAAATATTTACTTGAGAATGGATAGCATCCTGAAAAACTATGATCCGTGTTAAAAAAACAGATTACTAGATTATTAAAACTACTCTGAAACGTTTCCGAAAATCATTGGCAGCAAAGGAAACTTTACTTTTATAAATGCTTCATTAAATCTTGAAAGTAGATTGATTTCTGAGGCTCCTAAACATAAAGAAAGATTTTTGGAACACATGAGAATTTGAAAGTGGTCCTACATAGCATTTTTAGCTTACAGAAAATTTGCAGAAGTCTTGCTTTGAAAACCTGCAAAGTTGCAGCAAGCTCAGCATGACAAGACTGGAAGTTCATAACAAGACTGCATCAAGATAACGCAAACGCCGAAGTGGCCACACTTTGAACTTGCAGCTAACTTGTCGTGCAAGTTAAATTCATGCTGTATCAAATTTATTGAAAATTAACGGCAAACGAGTAATCAAAAATACTGCAAATTTACTCCAAAGTAGTAATCTTAACATGCCACATTAACTGTTTACAACTGCTACACTATAAGTTTAATCCTTTCGATGGATTCCAAAGACTTGATCAGGTCTATTGAAGCATACGCACCGTTAAATGCATGCATGGTTTTTACCCCCATAGACGAGTTAGGTTAATATTCGTACTTTTAAATTCGAGCCTTTTTTGGTATTTTATAAGTATAGCGTTTAAAAAAGCAGTGGCAACCGAATAAAATTTCTGCAATTTCTGCGTATCTGCTGATTGTCTATTTTCTCAACAGAGGTATTTTTTTCTTTCGTCATTTTCAATAATTTTCGTGAATGAAAGACTCTTTTGCGATCAGTTTCATAAAAAAACTACCCGTGCAGGTGGGTGATGGTATATCTTACGGAGATTTGCTGCAAATTTCTCAATTCAAATTTATCACGGCAAGTTAATATCAGGAAAAATCAAACTTGCTGCTAATGTTTATGCTATCTGGGAATGCCCATAAAAGTTTCTTCTCCAAACTGAGGCAAGCACGCATTCTAGAACTTGATGATACTCGACTGGGTGAATTTGATTAGACGTATGAGACATTTTGACTAACATTAGGTAGGCGATAATGAAAGCCCTCCAAGATGTTTGACTATTCGTTTTTGTCAAAAATCGTCCCAATTAATCTATAATCAAGTTTATCTCGGATATCGTCACTTTCATATAAAGGCACAATAGTATGATTTGATGAATCTTCATTTATACCGTGCCCCAAAACTGTAGTCTGTAGAACACCGTGACAAGCATAAACGTTTTCAGTTTCGGGAATGAGTTTATAGATGCGAGAGTAACAAAATAATGGCCGAGATCGAGATAGATTTTTCATCGAGATTGTCCAATCAGAAGCCTGCATTTTTGCGATCTTTTCGCTGTTTGCAAAAATGCAGCCTTCTGATTGGCCAATCTCGTTTCGCTAACAGCAAAAAATCTATCTGGATCAATGCCAATATTAATGTTAATTTTAATGCTGTTAATTTATCATATGTGCCAGTTGAACATAAAAATATTTACTTGAGAATGGATAGCATACTGGAAAACTATAATCCGTGTTAGGAAAACATATTACTGGATTATAAAAGCTACTCGGAAACTTTTCCAAAAATCAGTGGCAGCAAAAGAAACTTTACTTTTAAAAATACTTCATTAAATTTTGAAACTAGGTTGGTTTCTGAGGTTCCTAAAGGTAAAGAAGGATTTTCGGAACACTTGAGAATTTGAAAGTGGTCCCACATAGCATTTTTAGTTTACGGAAAATTTGCAGAAGTCTTGCTTTGAAAACCTGCAAAGTTGCAGCAAGATCAGCATGACAAGACTGAAAGTTCATAACAAGACTGCATCAAGATAACGCAAAAGCCGAAGTGACCACACTTTGAACTTGCAGCTAACTTGTCGTGCAAGTTAAATTCATGCTGTATCAAATTTATTGAAAATTAACGGCAAACGAGTAATCAAAAGTACTGCAAAATAGTAATCTTTCATGCCACATTAACCGTTTACAACTGTTACACTATAAATTTAACCCTTTCGAAGGGTCCAAAGACTTGATCAATGATCAGGTCTATTGATACATATGTACCGTTAAGTGCATGCATCGTTTTTACCACCATAGGCAAGTTAGGGTAATATTTGTACTTTTAAATTCGAGCCTTTTTTTGGTATTTGATAAGTATAGCGTTTAAAAAAAAGCGGTGACAACCATATAAAATTTCTACAATTTCTGCGTATCTGCTGATTGTCTATTCTCTCAACAGAGGGATTTTTTGCTTTCTTCATTTTCGTGATTTAAAGACAGTTTTGCGATCAGTTTCACAACAAACTACTCATGCAAGTCGGTGATGGTATATCTTGAGGGAGATTTGCTGCAAATTTCTCAATTCAAGTTTGTCACGGCAAGGCAATATCAGAAAAAATCAAACTTGCTGCTAATGTTCATGCTATCTGGGGTTATTGTACGTTATTGTTAATTAGTGGCTAGATTAATAAAAGTTTGTCTTTTTTTACTGTGTAAGGACCTTCAAAGTACCAAACTCTGAAAAAAGATCACTTTACAAACTCTTTTTGTAAAATACATTAATCATAGTTTTCATAAATATATGTATATGAGATTATTATGCTTTACATTAAGTAGATAATTGTCTATGAGTTAAAGAGTATGAAATCGGTTTTCTTTCTAGATTCTTTAACCGAATCCGAGTTGAAGCTGATGTGGATGCCCAATGGAGTCAGCATGTTGGAAGACTTTCAGCTACTTCAAAGCTTCATGCTTATTCCACCCGTTTTGACTGATCAGATGAAGTGGAGATATGATGGACCAGGTAAAATAATATCATTTTTGATAGTTTGAAAGCTTATACCACTGCAAAAAATTGTTCAAAAACTTGTCGTATGATACCACATTCATCGCTGTGCGTCTTGTATGGGCATAGAAAAAGTGAAGCTGACATCGGAAATAAAATATATATCCGTGCGAGAGTTTCGCACTTCAGTATAATATTTTAAATATGTATCTAATATTTTTTAGATGCAGTTATAAACTTTTAAGGAAAAATTAAGGATAAAAATATCTTCAAACAACATTCGTCAAACCAGAATATCATATCTTCTATTCCATCAAAATTACAGTAAAAAATGATCGAATCGAAATTATCAAAAGGCATGCACGAGAAAAAAAAAATAAAAGTCATATTTAAACTGCATTAAAGGATGATATCATCGGTTTGGGAAAAAAACGGGACAAAGTAAAATAAATTGGATATGTATAAAATGGAATTTAATCTATTATAACAAAGCAGAGCTTTTAAGCTACAAGTGAAATACTCTGTTTCGGTCTATGGATGGTATGTGTTCTTCTAAACATTTCAATTTTGCAATCATAAGCATAAAATAAACCCGTGCGTATTTGTTAAACTTTATCTTTTTTTGTACTGTTTATTTTTTTTTTTATAATCATTGCTGAGCATGATATAATGTGGTATTTTATTTTTCTGACATCATTGATTTAAGAAAAACCTTTCATTTTATTTATAAAAAAAATAGTATATAGCCCCGTCAAAAATGGCGGAACGTTGGTCCACGTTTTATTTTCATAAAACTTCACACAAACAAACCGAATGAAGATTTTATTATTGAAGGGTTTGTATTCGAAGAAAATACATCTTAAAAATGGCAAATGATTTCTAGAAGAACAAATGATTAGGATATTTTTTTACTCAATATTAAATTTCTGAAGTAGTCAACAATTGGACAAAACAAACAGCAGTTATTAATGCAACAATAATAATAATTAGTAAAGTGAAACACAATTTCAGAAGATTTTACAAAACATTAAAACTAAATATTCAATGCGTTAAAGTTTTTTAAATATATTATTTTTATAAAAATGAATGAATCTCAATAATGAATGATTCAATAAACCGCTTTCCATTACGGGTGAATCAAGGCACGGAGTTAAGAGATATAGATACATAGCTGCCAACTTGTACGGATTTTTGCTACCACTAAAATTTAACAGAAATTTCTGCCTTATTTAATTGTCAACATTCACTGCAATTCGGCGATTGAATTAGGCAAAATTATCTGTTAAATTTTAGTGGTATTAAAAATCCGTACAAGTTGGCAGCTATGTAGATATTATACAGAACTCTTTCGGAGCAAGACAGCGGTTTTACTCAACTATGGAGCTTTACGTTTCGTTTCTAAATATGGATTTGGCGCCATTTATCATCAGTTAATATAAACAAAAGAACTTTTTGTTAAAATTGTAGTTTTTTTTAAATAGAACATAAGCAGAACACATTGATTTAGTTCAACATAAATTTTTAAAAGCGTCAGCTGTATCAAAAGTTATCAATTATCATTATTTCTAACTTAAGATTGTAATTTAATTTTATAAATTTTTAAGAGCTTAGCTTATATCCTCTTGAAATTGGCATACATTGTAAATAAAATTTATATTTAATATCAAATGTAATTAAAATGTAAGGAATATACAATACCATGTTATGTACTCATTTTATTTATATTGAATGAAATTTTAAAATTATATAAACGAAGGTTTTAAAAATTGATCTCGATTTCTATCATCACGTCTTGCATTTTTTAAAATAAGAAATTCTAATTTCACTCAAAAGCTCCTTATTAATATTGATTGTCCAGACAAAACAATGTTGTTTAAAAATAAAGCGTAGATTAACAATTAACTCCATTTTTCAGAAAATCATGAGTTGGTATAGAAAAGTGAAAACCGCATTTCAAAATGGTATTTAAAGGCTTTATAATATGCTTTTACAAATATTTCAAGAGCAGAATCAGATGTTAACATGTATTTTTTTTTTTTTTTTTTTTTTTTTTTTAAATGAAACGCTGTAAGAGTCGTTCATTTGTTTCTAGATTTGGAATTTGTAGTTCTAAACGGCAGCAGTCTTTGTTTGTTTATATCTGGTTATCCGTTGTTTATAATAGCCGGTTATTCGAAGCTTTTAATTCAGAATTGAAAATTTCATAATTGGATAGTTTTTGAAGGTTTTAGAGAAAATAAAGAAGATGTGATTCAAAGCCGATTATGTGTATTCCATAAGTGGAACAATTGACAAACATACGGCCTTCTGAATACTTATGCCTAACATGGCTGCGATCAGTTTTTTTTTTTTTTCGAAGATGAGTAAGGGCCGGAATTGTCACCCTAGCATATTATTTTTTATAAAAATATGCTGCTTTAATTTTTAATTAACTGCAATTTTTAATCAAAAACATGTTTTAACGAAATGCTAGTGTACTGTTTAAGAATTCGGTTTAAAAAATCTTCCAAATGATACGTCATTCATTGTTCTGCCACCGGCCCCTGAATACTAGGCCTGAGCGCTGACACGAAAATGGCGGCTGTCGAAGGCGGATTTTTTTAAATGTAGCTACGGTCCCTTATATGTTGACACCAGTATTTTATAAAAGATTTCTCTGACTTGATTAATCTCAGAAAAACTGGTACGAATATTTAAGGGATCGACCGTACATTCGTTTAAAAAAAATCCACCTTCGGCAGCCGCCATTTTTGTGTCAGCGCTCAGGCCTAGTATTCAGGGGGCGGGGTTCTGCGTTTTGTAGATGCATAGAAAAAATATATTTAGGCCTACCCAGTTTTGCGAATTAGCATACATCGGCTCAAACGTTTTGTGCTACATGTGTTTTTTTGTCTTTTTAACACTTTCCAACAAAGTTGAAAAGTGTTTATGACATCGGTTTGTCTGTCCATCTGACCGCCTGTCCGTCTGGCCGTCTGTCTACGTTCTAACTCTCGTAAATATGCTCGGATCGTTCCGAAATTTTTAGATGTTAGTGACCTCTGCCATAGCACGTTCCCTATTTCAAATGAAGTTTGTAGAAGTTTGTTGAAGTTTCTTTACAGGGACAGTCAAAAGTTTTCCGTTACATTACGGCCAATGGGAAAAAATCGTTTCATATGATTTTTAATGGTGTTACACTCTTTCGAACATAGTAAAATTCATACTCATTTATTAAGTCCACTAAAATATGCATTCTGTTGAATATGCGGTGCAAAGCACAGTTATTGTTCATTTACAGGGCCACACAAAATAATTCCGTTCATAATGGTATAGGGAGAATTGTTTGCGGTGTATTTGAAAAGATTTCAGATACTGTATTGTATCCGAATTACTGTATATTAGTAATGATTGCTCGAAATGCATTTTTAATTATGATATGCGCTTTTTTCACTATATTTATGCATACTATAAATTGCGTATAAATGCTGTAGTTCATATACAGATCTACAGAAATGAATTCGCAATGGTTAGTGAGTATGAGCTTAAATTGCTTAAAGGTGGATAGGAGTTGTGGATTTTTACGCTGAACTGAATTTATTTTACTAACAAATATTTGTAGAATATAGATAAAATGATATATAAGGTCACGCAAAGAGTAAAATACATGGCCGTCTATGGGTGATAATTTCTGGAAATGTAATTTCAGTAGTTTTATGAATGTTTTAGTTTGAATTAAATTTTAGCTAAATAGTGGCATGTAATAAAGATACTAGGTAAACTACAGGGCTGTGCAAAAGTATTCAAGTATGTTTCCATCTAATAGTATAAATTGCTGAAAGATGAATTTCAACCTGTTATGCATTTTCTTGGTAAACTAAATTTTCCCATTATATATTATATATATCAACCTACGGATCAAATACAGGGCTGTTCAAAAGAATTGGAATACATATTTGGATATGGACGGTCACTACTGAAATCAGTTTTTCAAATGTTTTATACGTTTTATAAAATGTTTACTTAGTTATCTTATTTACCTTATTTCCATAAATAACGAAGTTTTGTTAAACCATTCAGGAAGTGTTGGAAAGTGTTTCATAATCTATGCTTAAAGCATGATTTTTTTTTCTAGTTTTTAAAATGCAGATGTTAGTGAACAGTATTGTTTACATACATTTTTGATCTCTGTAAATGATGCACCAGTATAATGAAAATCAATTTTAACTACATTGATGGCCAAAAGTAATACATATTTCAATAAATCATTGTTTTCTCAAAAAGTTTTCGTTGATATACGTTGAAAATTCATACAGATAATAAGAAAACGGTATGCAAAACTATAGAGGTAATTATGATTTTTTTTTTTTTTTATGTTTTCAATCAAATCAGCCGTTTCAGAGGATAAAGCGTGAATTGGAAAGAAGTTGGATTCTGAGAATGGATGACATTTTTAATTTGTTGTGGTTTCTAGTGGTGATTTCGATTATTTTTGTTGATGATAAGATAATTACGTATTAAATGGATGAATATATGCATGGTCGTGTTATGGGTATGATGGTGTCTGGCGGGTATGAGGCCGATGTTGCCGAAGCTGTTGGTATTGACCAACCTGCGGTTTCGAGACTCGGTAACGCTACATTTCAACTGGACATTCTAATAGAAGTCCTGTAGAAGGTCGTCTGCGTATAACAACACTATCAGATGACCTACTTGTGGCATTAACGTTCCGGTGCAACCGAGCAATGTCAGCAAGAGCGATAGTAGTAGAGTTAAATGTCGCTAGTTTCGCGACAAACTGTATACAGGCGACTTAGCCGACATGGTCTTTATGCCAGACATACGACAAAATGTGTTCCATTTACCTCTTGTCACAGGCGTGATTGCTATCAATGGTGCAGACAGCACGTAGTATGGACCGTAAATCAGTGTTCTGTGACGGACGCAAGTTTAGTTTACAGAGTAACAGTCGACGTGCGGCTATTTCACATATTCGACAGGCGATTATTTTTCAAAACAGAAATATCTTACATACACTTTGCCAACATGTGCTAGAGAAATATAATACAAAAGTTATATATAAAAAAATATTGGTGCGAATAGAATATAAAAACAGTCGCCAGTGGCAACCCTGTTGTCATATGTAGAGAGCCTGACATGCGATATAATCCAATATTTAAACGTGAATACCACCAACACAGCAGCGGTGGCATGCGCGTATGGGTCGGCATTATAATCAATGTACGCATTGAAAGACTACTTTTAACACGTTGACTGCCACGCTACGAGTATACTCGTAGCTTTAAAATTCGTGGCTTTAATTTGTTACTTTCTCACCATTATTTTAAAATAAAATAAATTGCCTCATTTAATGGCAGAAATTTCGCTGTATTAGTAAAGCGAAATTTACCTTTCAGAATTTGTGGTGACAAACGACTTTCAACAAGAAATTTGAAAATTCTTACTTTTTGCGGCAGTGAACGTGTTTAAAACTCTATAAGAAAATCATTTTAAGTTTTTAAGTGTCATAAAAGTGACAGCAAAGAAAATAAAAATGTCACAATAAATTCAATTACGGCAACAGCAGTGTGATAGTTACTTTTTACTTTCTTCTATCTTTACAAGAAGAAAGTATTGGATTCGTGAAAATTTTCTATTTCTGATTTTCAACGAATTTATACGTTTTAGAATGTCCTGAACACGATTTGATGGTTTTTAGAAAATGTTTGTCTGTCACTCTGTCACTCTGTCATTCTGTTACTCTGTCACTCTGTGAGTCTGTATGTGATATAAATTTTGTGGGCGCTCTATCTCAAGAACTAATGCATGGAATTTCACAAAACTTCAGATTCAGTTAGACCTTGATATAAACTGGTCCCGATTAGTTTTTGTTGTAAATCGCTCAACAGGCTATGCAGAATTTTTCATGATTTCCGCAATAGCTCAATTTCCAGAACTAATGCACGCATTTTCATTAAACTTTAGATTCAGTTATTCCTTGACATGAATTGAAGTTTTCTAAATTTTTGTGTAAGTCGCTCAACAGGTGGCGCTGCTATATTGCATTATTTACGATTACCGCAATAGCTCTATCTCAAGAACTAAAACTTGAATATTCAACAAACATCAGATTCAGGTATACCTTGATATGAATTAGTGCTGTTTATGTTTTGGTACAAATCGCTCAATAGGTGGCGCTGCTATGCTGTATTTTTCAGAATTTCCACTATATCTGTATCTCAAGAACTAATGCACGAATTTTCATCAAACTTCAGAATCAGTTATTCATTGACATGAATTGTCATTTTATAGATTTTGGTGTAAATCGTTCAACAGGTGGCGCTGCTATACAGCATTTTTCAGAATTTCCACTATAGCTGTATCTCAAGAACTAATGCACGAATTTTTCATGAAACTTCAGAATCAGTTAGTCCTTGAATTGACATTTTATACATTTTGGTGTAAATATCTCACCAGGTGGCGCTGCTATGCTGTTTTTTTGCGATTTCCGCAATAGCTCTATCTCAAGAACTAATGCTTGGATTTTCAACAAACTTCAGATTCAGGTATACCTTGATATGAGTTAGTGTTGTTTATGTTTTGGTGCAAATTGCTCAACAGGTGGCGCTGCTATGTTGCATTTTTCAGATTTTCCACTATAGCTCTATCTCAATAACTAATGCACGAATTTTCATCAAACTTTAGATTCAGGTATACCTTGATATCAATTAGTGCTGTTTATGTTTTGGTGTAAATCGCTCAACAGGTGGTGCTGCTATGCTACATTTTTCAGCATTTCCGCTATAGCTCTATCTGAATAACTAATGCACGAATTTTCATCAAACTCCAGATTCAGGTATAACTTTATATCAATTAGTGCTGTTTATGTTTTGGTGTAAATCGCTTAACGGGTGGCGCTGCGCTGCTATGCTACATTTTTCAGCATTTCCGCTATAGCTCTACCTCAAGAACTAATGCAGGAATTTTCATCAAACTTCAATTTCAGATCTACTTTGATATGAATTGGTGCTAAATTGATGTAATTTCTTGTACAATTTAAATGATTCAATTGACGTGATTTATACAGAAGAAAGTTTTGTGATGGCCACAACATACTAGTTTTTTAGAATAGAGAGGTATTTTGGCTTTCAAAGCCACATTAATGCTGCAGAATAAGGATCTTTTTTGCAACTTTATCATGTTGCCTCTTAAATTAATGTTTCCCGAATTTCTGCGTTTTGTTTTCAATTCACTCTTTATAGTCGAGCAAGAAGTTTGCACTTACGGAAAAAGAAAGAAAGGAAAAAGAAATCTAGATCTGTTTTTACGTGATTTCTTACTGAACTAAAATATCAACCCTTTCCACCACCGTGTTACACAAGGGCTGTACATGTATAACTCTATCCCTTTAGTGGGGAGGGGGGGGGAAGATGGCACTTGATATCGTAAGAAATCTCTAGGGGGAGGGGGGTGTCTTTTGATATTGTTATCATTTTTTATCCAATGGTCTAACTTTTGGTCTTAGCCTGCTATCTATTTTATGAATTTGCAAAGTTATTAAAACAATTAACTAATTATAAAATCCTTTTATTCCAAAATATGGAATATTCCAACGTCCCGCATTTCTATTCTTCCTCCATATAAGCATATAATGCGTTGTTAGGAAAAGCTAGGTCGAAATTATACTTGTTATGTTTACTAGTAAAACTAGTCAGAATGTGGTAATCCCGAAACTTTCTTCCATATCATACATATTAATATTTCCTGAAAATATAGCATAGCAACGCCACCTGTTGGTCCATTTACGCCAAAAAATAATCAGCACCAATGTATATCAAGGACTAGCTGAAACTAAAGTTTTATAAAATTCCGTTCGTTAGTTTTTGAGATAGAGCGCCCTCAAAATTTGTGTCACATACAGACAGACATTTTGTAAAAACATGTTTTTCGGGATCTCTGACCCCTAAAACGTGTAAATTCATCGAAAACCGGATTTCGAAAATTTTTACGAATCCAATACTTTCTTATTGTAAAGATAGAAGAAAGTAAAAATGGGGAAGAATGTTGTCCGCCAATTTTGTTGATAAGAAGTTCTGCTTACTCCTTCCCAGTACAGGGGGCAAGTGCACGAAAATAATGTTACTGTTGAATGCATTATGTAACAAAAAGCTGTTATTAACTACTTTTAAATAGTATTTCCTTAAGATGTTATTTGGTATTGAGCTATTTCATGTATAATAGTGATATTTTATTGATTTCTGTCCATAAAAGAAAATCAAATTTCTCAAATTCATAAAATATGTGAATAATAAATATATATCATTACAAAGATGTGAAAAAACTAGTATGTTGTGGCCATCACAAAACTTTCTTCTATCTCATACATGACAATACTTCAAAATTCACTATCTCAGTGCCAAATTAAAAGGCAATCTGTGTTCATTATGAGAATTCTAAAAATATGAAATTCCGTGCATTAGTTCTCGAGGTATGACTGTCACTGACATCGTGTAAATCCAGCAAAATGCAGCATAGCAGCGCCACCTATTAGGTTATTTACATCAGAACCTAATTATCACCAACTTATGTCAACGTCTAACTGAATATGAAGTTTGAGGAAAATTCGTGCATTAGTTCTTGAGATAGAGGTATTGCGCAAATCATGACAAATGCAGCATAGAAGCGCCACCTGTTGAGCGATTTGCAACAACACATAATCAGCAGCAATATTAATCAAGTTATACTTAAATCTGAAGTTTGATGAAAATTCGTGCATTAGTTCTTGAGATAGAGCTATTGAGGAAATAGTTCAAAATGCATCACAGCAACGTCACCTATTGGGCGATTTACACCAACACGTAGTCAGCATCATTTCATATGAAGGACTAACTAAATCCGAAGTTTGATAAAAATGTGTGCATTAGTTCTTGAGATAGAGCTACTGCGAAAATAGTGTAAATCCTGCTAAATGCATCATAGCAGCTTCACCTGTTGGGCGATTTACACCAAAACGTAAACAGCATCCATTCATGTCAAGGACTAACGGAATCTGAAGTTTTATAAAAATCCGTGCATTAGTTCTTGAAATAGATCTTTTGCGGAAATCCTGCAAAATGCTACATAGTTGCGCCACCTGCAGGGCGATTTACATCAAAAACTAATCAGCACCAATCTGTATCAGGGACTACCTGAATATGAATTTTTATTAAATTCCGTGCATTAGTTCTTGAGATAGAGCGCCCACAAAATTTGTGTCACATACAGACAGACAGACGGACAGACAGACAGACTCACAGACAGACTCACAGACAGACATTTTGTAAAAACATATTTTTTGGAATCTCTGACCCATAACACATGTAAATCCGTCGAAAACTGGAATTCCGAAAATTTTCATGAAACCAATACTTTCTTCTTGTAAAGATAGAAGAAAGTAAAAATGTAAAATAAAAAGAGACATTGATAACGATATCATTATGGAGGGGTTGGGGGTATTTAAAATTGCCAAAAATGTGATAACGTTATCATAGAAACTCGACAGAGTTTCTCGCCAAGCAAAAGAAACAACAGTGCAATGAACCGTAAATGAAAGGAATTTCCGCCAATTGATGCCAAACGATTTTGTAAAAATTTTTTAGTACTCTGTCTAGTTTATATTTTCCGGACTGACCAAAACGGGATTTTGACGCATCTATAGCTCGAGAACTATTTATGATAGAAACAAAATTCTTGCTCCTATGGAATGGGGCGTGCCACGTGACTCAGAAAATGAAAGTAAAGTGGAATCCGGCGAATAAGTTTTTAGTAAATGCGATTTTAAAAGTGCTGTTTTTTGCACTTTTTAAATTCTTGTTCCGACCAAATCTGTTGATAGGGCTACAGCAATGTGTAATTATCGGATTTTTACGCGCTTTACGGCCTTTTAACTGTTTTTATGAGTAGTTCACACCTTTGAAAGTTTCATGTAAAAATATTAATTAGTTTTTGATTTATTCCAGTTTAAAGTAATTTACTCCTATATTTCAGCGTGGCGTACGTAATAATATCTCTACTTATATTTCCATGTGAGCTCAGCATGGCGTACGTAATATGTAAGGTCATTGTGCCTAAATGAGACGCGATTCCCCATAGTTTTGTCGCTTTTAGGGTATACAGTGAAACCTCTCTGTGCGGCCACCTCCATTAAGCGACCACCTGCCTGAACGACCATTTTTTCATGGAACGAAATTTATTCCCATAGGCTCAATACTAATTTTACTTCCATTCAGAGACCATCCCAGTAGAACTCCCTCCATGTGCGACCCATTTCTTTGAAGAAAATAAAACTAACTCCGCTTTTTCCTGATCGCTTGAAGGAGGTTTTATTAGAAAAATAATTCCGGAGAGCGCATTATTCATCAAACTTCTAAACTAAGTTTAGATTTTTTTTCATTCCAATAACTTTTAAGTGTTTAAACACCTTTGTGCCTTTTTAGGCAATGAATTTAACTCTGATGACAAATTAAGAATGACGGTCCATAAACTCCCCTGCCCTATTCTGCCAGGAAACTCTCAAAGAAATAGATAAATTAATGAAATCGTCATTATTTGTTCCCGTCCAAAAAAAAAAAATAAAATGAAATAAAATAAAATAAAATAAAATTGTAATTTAATAGATTACAACGATCATTTGAAATTTTTCTTTTTTCTTTTTTTTTTTTTTTTGGACTTAACATTTACTTAGTTTTAATTTTGGGGCATTTCGACAAGAGAAGCCGAGAAAGATAAGAGGTTAAAAATAGAAAGCAGCTCCACCGAATCATCCACAGATCGCGACAAATCACCTTCGTAACAAAATTTAAACGAAAAATCTAAATATCGTCCACCAAATTCCGTCGCATCCTCTTCAACAACAGATCGCAAATGTAAACTCCAGAAGACTAAAACTTTCATACAAACTTCAGACAAAACAAAACCGTCATCGATAAACTCTCCAAGTCCCGTTTCGAGAAGAAAAACAGTTTACAAATCGAAAGCAGTTCCACCGAATCATCCGCAGATTGCGACAAATTACCTTTTACTATCAATAGATTAAACATTAGATTGTTTCCTTCATCGCGTTCGTCTTTTATTCTGTAATCGATTTTCATGGGCTACATAATCAGTTGAAGACCTCGATTTTCATGGGCTACATAATCAGTTGAAGATCTCGATTTTCATGGGCTACATAATCAGTTGCAGACCTCAATTTTTGCTTTGCAAGACGATTTTCATTTCGGCATCGCTCTTTGGATTTGGATTTTTCCATATCTGATAATTTGCGCCTACCCATTTTGTAACTTTTTCAATTTTTAACGTTTTATGCCTTTCGATTACCTATTCAAACAATTTATAACGATTTTATGCCTTTCGATTACCTATTCAAATAGAAATTCTTCTAAAAGTAAAGAACATCGTTGAATTTCGTTAAAAAAAATAAAATGCAAGCATCATTTGGCCCCATCCTCGACCGAAAACAACAACCATTTCCAATTGGTAAAAAAAAAAAAAAAAAAAAAAAAAAAAAAAAAAAAACAATTCGACAAAACTTTAGGAATACTGTCTAGTGTCTATCATATTGAAATAAGCGGGTAAATGTTCTCTTCTGTATTGCTTTTATATTAAAACGCACATATACTCAAATATTTTTTTCAACATTCCAAACTTTGCAATTTATTCAATTTAAACCATTTTACAAAGGTAATACAATCAGTCTTGTTTTTTATTACGCAATTTTATTTCATTTTTTTTTAAATCCTTTTATATCAAATAAATTTTTGGCATTTTTATTGAAATTTTTCGTTTTACTTTTCATTTAAAAGGATTAATAAGGGGATTTATTAAACTAATCGACTCTTATATTGGACTTGGTAATTAAAGAATACTATCAATATGCCAATAGCTTTTAGTTAATTTTTAATCAGATTATAGAGCTACTTAAAAATTTACAAATATGACAGAAATTAGGGAAAGTCATTTCATAACGATGAAATATCGAATTCTGAACTTTTATTGAAATGAATGTAATTTATCGTATGAATTATCCGAAATTCATGAGAAAATACATGGAAAGCAGACGACTTAGTATGTCTTGTTAGTCACGTAAAAAACAATTAGGAATTTAGAAAGTACATGCATTGAAAATTCAGAAAATTCAACTTATGTTAGAGCTTATGAAAATATTTAAAAATAAAAGCTTAATCAGATAATCTGAGTTTCTGTCCCGCTTTTAGGAGAGACGTTGGATTTCCTGAAGTAAAAAAAAAACTAATTTTATTTAAAAATTACTTCAAACACGCCCGGTCATAAAACAAATGATCATTATTCAGTCTGTTTTTAAGTCTTTACATATTTTGTGTAAAATGATGTGAATTTTGAGAATGTAAAGGCAGTTTTTGAAAAGTTTTTAGGATTAAATCCTTGCTGAGTTAATTAATGAATCACCATATAGCTTATTGAACAACAGCAATAAATATTCCTGGTTAGTTCGACAGATTTTATCATTTCTAAAAAATAAATGATTTCTTCTGAGATTTGTAAGGATCGATAAAATGGTTTTGAATTATTTTTTAAAAAGTCCAACATTATGTCTTACTAGATATATTACACTTTTGAAAAGTTTATAGCATCACTATTAATTTTTTTTTTTTTACTTCTATCATCTTTCATTTATCTTTTCTTTTCTGAATTAAATGGAATATGTATAATGCAAATGAAATACCTTACAAAAAGAAGTGATATCTAATCAAAAACAACTCGTTGTAAATGATCCCGCCAAGCCACAAACCTAAAACGTCAGTCATAAAAAGGAATGATATCACATAAAAAGAAGCGATATAGAAGTGCATACTACGAGTGCCGTGTAAAAATCTATCACTACTCATAATGTTTCCAAAGGACTCGGAGTGAGGTACAGTATGTGAAAACTGCTTGGCGACCTGCAGGCGTATATTTAATATATGCAGTACGTACTTACATCAATTTCGAAAAATTGTGAAAGTCAAAAAAATTAATTTTAAATTCTCATTATATAAGTCTTATAAATATTTGTAGGAGGAAGATCTGTAATAAAACAGAAAGATTTGTAAGGCAAGCAGAAAATAGTATGTAATTGTGGTAATCATCGATTTTTACAATTATACTTTTCAGTGTTTTAAACATAATGTTTAATTACATAAATACGTTTAATAATACACTGTTTCAAAATTAAAGGGAAAACTGGTAAAATGAATCCTGTTTGTCACAGAATTAATTCTTAAACGTAAAATGTCATGTTTCCGACATAAGGAATATTATATAATACTATTGTAACAAAGCCTTACTAGAACAGATTTTTCCCCTGTCATGTGCAATTCCGTTAACGCAAGCTTTACTGCAATATATCTTAGTTCAGTTAACGTCTATTAGGTGCATTGTTAGTAATATTCATGTGATCATTATTTTTTATTATTATTTCACAAACTCAAAATGTTTATTACATGTTTACTTAGAAAATCCTCCGTGTAAAAGTGGTCTTTCTTTTCAAATGATGGTAAATAAAATCAACAAATCGATCCCATGATGTTAAATAAGAATGGGCATGTAAACACCAAAAGTTTCAACTTTTCACAGTTTAATGGGATCAGTAATTCAAGAAGAAAATTGTTAAACAAATAGTCATTCATATGAAAGTGCAGGAAGAACAAACATTATAAAAGCCTGCAGGTCGCCAAGCAGTTTTCACATACTGTACCTCACTCCGAGTCCTTTGGAAACATTATGAGTAGTGATAGATTTTTACACGGCACTCGTAGTATGCACTTCTATATCGCTTCTTTTTATGTGATATTTCTTTTTATGACTGACGTTTTAGGTTTGTGGCATGGCGGGATCATTTACAACGAGTTGTTTTTGATTAGATATATATAATGTCCCATATATGCAACATACCCATAAATCAATGTTACTTATACAGCGGGGTTTAACCCTTTCCGGCACAGACAAATTTTGTTGTAAAATGATGAAATCATCGACTGACACCGGAATTTACATACGACTTTTTTAGAAATTAAAAACTTGTTACTTTATGCTTTTATTGTTGATGCAAAATTTTATTAAAATATTCTTGGTTCCGATTGTAAGTTTGAAATTAAAATTAGGTATCCCGATTCGGGCACACTGGGTCGGAAAGTGTTAAAGGACGATTTTATTAACTATTGCTGCCTCCCAACACAGCTGTTAATGTAAACTGTGCATAGAATTTTCACCAGACGGCAATAAAAAGTTAATTTTAAATTCCAAAGTCTTATTTAACATTTGAGCTGTGTTGCACCGTTTTTGCTAAAATGAACTTTTTTAACTTTGTCAAATTGACCTCCAAATATAAATTTTTTCAAAGGTAATTTCATATACTTTACAAATTTGTATTAAAAAATTAAAAATATTTATGAGAAGTATCTAATTTTCTGTTTATTGCAGTTGTGAAAAGATTAACTTTTAGTCAATATATATGTATATATATTTAAGTTCTACATTTTTAGGTGCGTTCGTAATTATATAAATACGTAGTACCTATAGTCGTCAGGTCTTTCCGCCTGTCCGCATATAACAGAGCAAAAACTACCCAAAAGTATGGTTTGAAATTTAATATATATATATTAATCGCTGCAAAATTTTGTGGAGTCCTTTTGAAATTTTATGAAAATCGAATCGAAACTTAAAAATATATTAATAAAAGTTTTCATCATTCTACTAAATGCTATCATACGTCATGAATTCAGTGATATTCTACGATGGGTAATGATTCTAGGTTGTCATGCTGATGATGTCTTATTTAAGACTAGCTAACTTGCCCGGAATTGCCAGGTTCGAAAAAAAAAAAAAAAAAAAACAAAAAAAACAGCGCGAATTGCAAAAAAGCTCTGAAAATCACAATAAGATATCGCGAAATTTTTTTAATTGCTGCACGAATTTCGAAAAGAGAAAAAAACATATACATATTGTGTTCGAAGATTGAAAGTTGATTCCTTTCACTAATGTGGAAAAATGGTAGGAAATCGCTAAAATACACTAAAAATCACATACAAAATTCCCGAAAAATTCGAAAATTGCTATATGAAATCCGAATAAACGTTATTCAAATGATGGCAGGAATTATTTTAGTATTATAGGTCAAAAATGGAATGTCAAAAAATTGCAGGCAGCAGACCGCGAAGAAACGTAAAAATCGAATTAAAAATCACAAAAAGTTCAAAAATCACGAAAGTCAAAATTTACTATAATTGGATAAAAGTTTCAAATCTACTTCCTTTGACCTGCGGACTCTCTTAAAATTTATGTTTGGGAAAGCATGCTAAGCATTGTATCATGTGTCATGCATCATTGTATCATGTTACTTTTATTCATAATTTAATTTACTTGGATTCCCTTAAATATAATTAATATAATCCCTTAAGTTAATATTAATTTTTGTTGCATTAAAATATCTCAATTTGTGGATTTTCTGTAAGCAAGAAATCCCTATTGGTTTTCAGTGGAAATCTATGGGAATTTGACGAAATATTAGAGATATCGCCAAGTTGGCGACAAACTTGGTGACATTTGGCGACAGAACTGTCCCCCCTACGGTAACTCCCCTATGGGTATAGGTATGGATTTTCATTAAATGCTGGTCAATAATCGCATAAAAAATTCAAAAATCGCTGTATGAATTCCGAATAAACTTTTTTGAAAAGAGAACAAAATTTACTATATTGGGTTAAAAGAAGGAAACCGTATTATTTTCACTAATGTGGAAAAACCGCATCGCAACTTAAAAAACCGCTAAAAATCGTTTAAAAAATTTAATTAAAAAAATGTAAACAAAAAATCGAAAATCGGGCTTAGCCAAGTGCAAAACTTCATATATAGACGAGCCTTTTCCCCAAATTTTGTAGCTCTACGTGCAGCTGTCTCTTCAGAATACTTCTTTCCTTATTATTATAGATGGAATCCTATTATTTCTGTATTGTTGAATTTAATATACACTGTTAAAAATTTTGCAGCATTCAGGCAGGTCATTCGACCGTTTTTTGAAAAAACGATTTCATAACCATAATTTAACTATATTCTGACCATAAAATGGCCAATAATATGGTCAGAATAGTGTTAAAATTACGGTTGTGTAACCGTTTTCGGAAAAAACGGTCAAATGACCTGCCAGAATGCTGCAAATTTTTAACAGTGTATAGAATCGTAATAAATTTTGTATTCCTGCCTTTTTGTATGCGAGTGCAACAGCTATTGCACCAAGATCTGACTATTTATGAAACTAGTATAGTACGAACTTTTAGAAACGAACTAATACTTACTAGTACGTACTAGTACGTACTTTTACGAACTAGTACGTACGAGGTCATTTGCCACGTTTGACGTACAATTTCCAACTTGTTAAAGATCTATTATAGCAATCATTTTATGATTAAAATGTTCTAATTGAACATTTACCTTGCTGTGCCGGCCATTTTTGATAGATGTATGCGTAGATAGTGTTGATCATGCGAAGGAACAATTGATCTTTCTTTCTAAACGTGCTATTGATTTTACGAAACATATGATTTTATCACGCAAATGTATGGACGAAAATTATTCACGAACTTTTGAAAACAACTGGAACAGAAATGAAATAAAAATTGCTGTCAAAGCGCAAAAAAGTTATTATTATGATAAAAATTTAGGTATAGAAGTATAACCAGCAATTAGAGGTATTTAACAGAACACTTACTAAAAACAAGAAAGAAAAAATAATGCGTCAAGCATAGATTATGAAATTTTTCTAAGACATTCAGAATAATGTAACAAAACTGCACCGCTAAATAAGGTAAAATGTTATTGCTAATTCAACCATATGGAAACGCATAACACATTTGAAAAACCAATTTTATCTGTTCCCATCTACAAACAGAAATCCGAATTCTTTGAGCAGCCTTATATATGGAATATCAAGTTGTATCTATTAACTACATGCATGCCAAAATTTAGTTCAATTAAGAAATACGTATACTTCAGTTGAAAATTCCCCTTCAACATTATCCGCTAATGATACGTGAATTCTTTTGTACAGCCCTGTATAGGAGGTGTAGAATTTATATACAAAGAGTAACCTGCAAAAAATTAGTTAAATTTAAAATCGCTTTTCGAATATTTAAACGCACTTCCAGCAATTATTATTCAAAGACAGTAGTGTAACAGATTTCTTTTGTGTGCCTGTGTAAAAGAACGACAAGTGCTATGAATGCCATATTCTGTCGTAATCATCTTGTAGTGAAATTCAGTGATTTTTACCAATTTCAATACATTTGGAATAGCGTTATCTCTTTAAAATCCTCTGCAAAGGATTTTTCCCCATACACCATAATGTAATTGAATACTTTTGAGTGCCCCTGTAAATGAACTATTAATCATACATACTTCATATACAATACCAAATATGCTTTGGTGACCCTAAATAACCTTTATCAATTTCATAAGAATCTGAGTGTATTTACGGGAGTTAAAACGTGGCCAGACGGACCGACAAATCGAATGCAATAACACTTTTCAACTTTGTTTGAAAAGATTAATAATAAAAACAGTTTTTAAGAATGACGTGAGTCCCGATTATGGAAATTATGTGCCCCGATTATTCGTTTTGATTTAGTTTTTGTAGAAAAAGGCAACTAATGAATTTTATTTAAAAATATATGATTTTCACTCCATTTCTCTTTGAAGATATGGCAACATGAAGGGAAAATAGCATTAGTTCAATTATCTGTTCAGGATTTCCAAATTGTTTTCTCAATCTGTTATTAATTAATATTATCAATTAATTGATAAAAGCGTATTTTATATAAAAAAAATTATTACACTTTCATTTTTACTTTCTTCTATCTTTATAAGAAGAAAGTATAGGATTCGTGAAAATTTTCGACTTCCGGTCTTCGACGGATTTGTACGTTTTAGAAGGTCTTGAACACCACTTGACTGTTTCAAGAAAATGTATGTCTGTGAGTCTGTGAATCTGCATGTGACACGAATTCTGTGCACGGAATTTAATAAAACTTTTACATTGATTTATATCTTGTTATAAATTGATGCTGATTTGATTTTGGTGTAAATCGCCCAACAGACACACCGCTGTTAGGCTGCATTTTTCACGATTTCCACAATAATGACGAATTAACGCACAGAATTTCATCAAATTTCATATTCTCTTACACTTTCACATTAACAGATCCTTAATTAGGCTTGTGCGTTTAATGTCCAAACGTTCCGCATTTATGCTCTTTGGGTGGGAATTTTCGTTGCAGACATCTAAAAAGGAAGGTCTCCATACGGGCATACTCAGAAAAATCTGAAAAAAATACAGAATGTTCTTCTCCCATGGGTATATATGTTTATAAAAATTTTTTTGGCGGAACCTCGGTAGAACGTCCGTAAAAAAATAATGAAAATTTCGTTTATTTGGCGACATATTACCGTTTGGCGAAGAAATAAAATTTAAAAAAATACGCTTGTCGAATACTCTTTAAGGAAAGCACTTTTTATGTTGAATTTGTTTAAATAAGTTTAATTTAAATAACTTTAGCTTTGTCATTTTTAGTTTGTTTTAACTGTAGTTTTGTCATATATATTTATATGTACTTATAACGATTTTTAACTATCATATTTTACGATTTAAAACAAAATCTAAATTGAATAAAATTGTTCCAAACTCAAAAATATGCCCCATCGAGCACTGTGGATTCAACTTTGTTGCTATGGAAACAACTTCTTCGGTATGGAAATGTATTACGGCAACATTATTCATCTGACGTTAAAATTTATTTTCATAACCGATAAAGCGGTTTAAATTTAAAAAAAAATGTGGATTGGAGAATAAAACAATGGCAAAATTTCATTCAAATCGGCAACAAGCAACATGTATAATACAAAATGTAATAATGATAATAATTTCTTTCATGGTTTACGTTTACATTCATAAAAAACCGCATATTCTCAAAATCAATTAACAAACAATTTTCAGATTCATTCAAATCGTTTGCTTTTGGCAAGGAAAAGTGCTGCTCGCCAAATTGCGTGCCGCTTTCGTCTTTTCACGCCAATTATTCGAAAGTATTTTATTTTTTTACAGATTTTCTACTGTAATTCCGCTGCTAATTTTAACTGATCCTTTATTACACACATGAGTACTTTCACTAGCATTTTTTTCAACATATTCTGAGTATGCCCAGTATGGAGACCTTCCTTGAAAGAGGGTGGGTGCCGAAATTCAATGATTTGTTTGAGAAATGCGATGCTTTTATTTTCTGTTTAAAGGCGCACAATTCAACGTACCTATACCTTTAGGATTCTCATGACGGGCATAGATTGTCATTTAATTTTGGCACTGTGTCAGAATTTTGAAGTATTAACAGCTATGAGATAGAACAGAGTTTTGGGATCCGACTAGTTTATTCGTATTTTACTCTCTACTGCTTAGTGTTTAAAATATTTCATTGCTGCAGTGGCACTATTTTAGGGAGCATGATTTGGTGTATAATCAACTTCTTGGTTGCTGTAACTCGTATACAGTTGCGATTACAAAGATTATTTAGCAATTTATCACCAGCTAACGGAGAAATGCTTTAAAGTGAATTTATTAATTTATAATTAAGTCTTAAAAATATTAAAATGTACTGTCACCGGAAACTCATCTGTGTACGTATTTTTCTTTTTCCTTTCCTTTTCTTTCTTTATTTATTTATTAGGGCTTCGTTCATCCGACGAAACCCTATTCATCTCACTCCTCTGTCTATCTGTGAGAGAGTTCGCTCTCAGAAACTGTATAAGTTACAGACTTGAAATATTGCATGCTTATAGCTGAATACATCCAATCACACGACAAACCATAAAATTGTGAAAATGCCTTACATTAGTTTTATTAAGGGGGTTCGGGACACAACTTAAAATAATTTTTATTTATAGAGTTAAAATTTTAATTTTTTTTTTTTTTTTTTTTTTTTTTTTTTTTTTTTTTGTGATGGTTAGCCATAATATTTGTAAACAAAAAAAGCACATGATAAAACTTCTCATATATTAAAAAAAATTTTAAATTTAAAATTCATTAAAAAAGTGGGGTAATTTAAAATCGTTATAACTCGAAATATTGTTTGTAGAATTTCCATATTTTTTTTTATTTAAATAAACAGAAATATATAAGTTTTAATTTAAATTCAGCATTTTTAAAATATTAATTTTTAAAAAAATTTTAAATATTTAACGTAAAAATTTTTTTTAAAAAGTGGTGTAACTTTAAAAAAAAAATCGTATTTTCAAAAGTAAATATTTTTTTCTAATTTGCTGAATCAAAATAAAAGTAAAACAATTGAAGAAGACATGTTCCAAGTTTGAACCATTTATATTTAACGGTTCTTGACTTATAACGATTTAAATACGGAAATGGTAAAAAAAGCCATTATGAAGAAAAATGCATTTTCACAAGAAATCGTTTTAATGACAACCATTGTTTGAAAGCTAGATTTTGAAAACACACCAAAACGAAAAATTTAATACTTTCTCTTCTAATTAAGATAGAAACATTATTTAAACGTCATTTTAAAGAGAAAAACATAGAGAAATTTTTAATGCAATAAAAAAAAAAAATTTGAAAATTTGGAGATTTTTGTTTCCTGGATACCCTTAAAGGAATTAATTTAATGACATCCGGCCATTTTTGCGATTTAAATTTCAAAACTGTACCTTAATTTCAGTCTATTTCGTGCAGGCCAGATAGCTCCGTGGTAGCCTGCTAATCAAAAAGTACACGGTTCGAAGTTTGTTGATGGGTTGGTGGTTTGGTGATGGATGTTTGAAAATTTTTCCTAGAATAGATTTCATTATCTAATAGGTTCAATTTTACAGAATTTGTGCAATTTGTTTTGTCATTTTAAGTCCAAAAATTGTCGTAAAATGTTTTCTTTTTTTGAGAAATTTCGAAGTTTTATATTGACTGCTGTTAATTGTCCGATAGATTTATTGAAAAAAAAACTTTCGTATTTTTCTGCCATTTCAAGGGTTTCGATTTTTAGGTGCGTCCGTAGTTATATAAATACGTAGCACCTATAGTCGTCATTCGGTCCGTCCCTCTGTCCGTCCGTCCGCATATAGCAGTTCAAAAACTACCCAACCGAATGGTCGGAAATTTTAAATATATAATTGTTGCAAAATTGTGTCGAGTCATTTCAAATTTTATGAAAATCGGATGTATAGTTTAATGACAGGGACATTCAAAAGTTTTCTGTTACATCACGGCCAATAGGAAAAAAATATTTCAGTTGCATTTTAATGATGTTAAAGCCTTTCGAATAGATTGAAATCGATATGCACTTATGAAGTGCACTAAAATAAACACTAAACTAAACTCTGTGGCTATACAATCCAAGAAGGATCTGGACCGACAGTGCCCATCCCTGTTTTCTTGACCCTGGGCCCGAGGTGCTATGCAGCATGCGTCCCGGCCAGGTGGTCAACCTAACGCGAGACCCTCGGTGTTTAGTTCCCAAGTCAGCTTGGTACTCATTTTATCGACCCCTAAGTGATGAAAGGCTGAGTGAACCTTGCCCAGTCGGGAGTCGAACTCTCGACCTGCGGTGCGGCAGACAGGCGTGCTGACCACTGCACCGCTGGGCTTACTAAAATATACATTCGGTACAATATGCAGTGCAAAAAAATTTTTATAAAATTAGTTATAGTACGAACGCACCTCAATTGCCACGTTTGACGTGCAAATTTCAACTTGTTATTTTTAGCTAAAATTAAATCATGTACTTCAGTATGCTTTTCAGATATACAAACATATGCTGTTACAATTGTCTAAAAAGCAGTTCTTGAATATTTTTAATTTGATTAAAAAATATATCTTCCAATTGTAATGATTTTAAAATTAAAAAATCGATTCCAAAATTCCATTTTTACATACATGATTAGTTGATATAAAAGTTAATATAAATAAAAGAGTGCAATGAATTACGTGAAACTTTTATGGAAGTCTTGATATGTCATTCCTCGAAATTGTTCAAAAAAGGATCGAATAACCACTGTATACCTGATGGAAATTTTTAGTCTTTTATTTTTGTGCATTGAACAAAGATGACACATAAAGGAAACTGATTCATTGCTTCAGGGAGTGGATAATTCATTTTTTATTAACCCTCTCATTCATACGGGCCTCATATGAGGACAGATAAGTATTGTCCTATAAAGCAAAAAATCTTTTCAGCATTCATTTACGGAGATCTGATTTGTAGACAGATAATAGCTAGCATGCAGCACAATAATAAAATTATTTTATAATGGGTTCTCATTTATCACAAAAAAAGACTTTTTGTGAATAATCAAAAACAATGAAAAATAATTTATGCATCAGAGGGTTAATAGAAAAAGCAAACAATCGCACACAAATGAACTAAAGAGGATTTATTAACTGAAAAAAAAAAAAGTACAGATCACAGAATTGCCTACGTTTTACTTCTGGGTGGTGTACCACCTTGTAAAAAAGTTATATTTCCTTTATGTGGAACTTTTTTTTTTGTTAAAACTTGCCCTTTTTCATATATATATATATTTAATATATAATCAATAAAATTCAGATGTTTGTTAATATTTAAAAAAGTATAAATCTGTAGTATAAATCTAAGTCTAAATCTCTGTTGTTAAAAACTTAATCCATAGAAGATACAGTAGAAATGGGTCAGGCATAAAAATGTTAATTCATAATTATGCAGAATGCCGAAATGCAGCCCCACTATCCCTCTCTCGACCTAGTATACACTCACAGAAATACTTTCTTCAACTGACGGAAATTTCCCTGGCAGCAGTGCTACCAGGATTTTTCCATTAACTGACGAATATCTGTTTCTTTCTTCTCCTTTACAGGAGGTAAAATATACGTCAATTGAAGAAAATGGGGGAAAAATAAAAACTGCTGACCTGGAATCGAATCAGCTACTTTAGTGTTACGGGAAGAGCCGCTGCCATCGAAATACTCAAGGCCAGAGGATACGAGTGGTGACGTCATCAATAATCAACCGACTTCTTACTAGTGTTGGAATTCACGCCGGAAATTTTTGAATAGCAGCTTTCTGTTATTTTACTTGGGCAATATATATATCATCTTATAAAAAAGTAATAACTATTTAAACTTACTGGTGAGAATTCGGAATCCCTAAATAAAGATTCAGCCAGATGCGGAATGCCACAGTGTTGCCGCATCTGGCTGATTTTTTATTGGGGGATTCCAAATTCTTACCAGTAAGAAGAAAGTAATAATAACTATTTTAACTATCTTCAATAGCAGAAAGTATTGTAATCAAAAAAATTTTCGACTTCCGGTTTTCGACTGATTTACACGTTTTAGGGGTCAGAGATCCCCCAAAACATGTTTATAGAAAATGTCTGTCTGTCCGTGTGTCCGTATGTCGCCACTGTACCGTCGAAAAGTGTATGAAGTTATGCATGGAATTGAACCAAGTTTTTTGTGTATGGGTTCGGCCATGGCAAGAAGGTCCTCCCTGAATTTGGAAAAATTCCGCCGGAAGGGGGGAGGGGGGCTGTAATAGCGATTTTTGTACTATTTTCAATATTGTACTATCGACAAGTGTATCAAGTTATGCGTAGAATTGAACCAAATTTTTTGTGTATGTTTTTGGCCATGGCTAGAAGGTCCTCCCTGAATTTGGAAAAATTCCGCCGGGAGAGGGTGCTGTAATAGCGATTTTTGTGCCATTTTGAATATTGTACCATCGTTCGTTTTCTTCATTCGTTCCACTCCACAGCTTACGGGAGCTCAAGTTAAATTCAAAGGAATTCTAAGAAAGGGGTTCGAAAATATTTATATGTACTTGTGGTTCGGAAAGGACCGCTTGCACACGAGGAATATGATAGTTAAAAAAAAATCAAAATGAATTTAGCACACAAATAATGTGATAGTTAAAAAAAAAAACTTTAAAAATGGATTTCGGTTAAAAGAGTTTCGGATAAAAGAGGTTCTACTGTATTAAAATATATGAGATAGAAGAAAGTTTTGAGATTGGCACATCCAACTAGTTGTTTTATATGATGATAGTTATTCCGCAAATAAAATAAAATAAAATTGCTATTCAAAATTTTCAGGTGTGAATTCCAACGCTAGTTAGAAGTCGGTCGATTAGTGATGACGTCACAACTCGTGTCCTCTAACCTTGAGTATTTTGATGGCAGCGGAAGAGTACGCTAACCACTGGGTTACAGTTGTACAATAGTGGAACACTTTGAAGTAAATCTGTTTGCTTCAGATGTGTATGACACGATTAATTTCTTAAAAAAAATTCATTTTTAAGTTAATTTCAGGAAGATTTCTTCTTTAATGAGATTTTGGCTGGTGTTTTAATATTTTAGTATTAGTGTATGATAAAAATATGAATTATAAATATTTTGAAGTATGTCGATAAATGTAAAATATGAATATAGTTTTTTTTATTCGATAAGGTTTTTTTTCTTTTTCCAGTAAAATCGATTTTTTTTGCATTTAATATTTAAATTAAAATATCTTTTAAATGGGTTCATTTAAAATATATTTTTAATGCAAATATTTTTTTTTTATAAACAACCTCATAAATTCAACTTTATTTAACTTTATTCAACTTATTCAATTTAAAAAAAAAATGTGCGTACTTTTGAATGAATGAGAAAAGTAATTGTAATTTATTTTTAAATTCGAAAATTTTATTATTTATAAATTAAATTAGAAATCTTAATTTATAGAGTTTTTGATTTTTCATTTAAAAAATAAATTCGGGTTTTAGTCTTAACTAGCTGTTTAATCCGTTCTACGGACGAGAGTTCATTAATTTATGTTCTAAAAATAACTATTCGATTTAGAAAAATATTTTTCTTCTTCTGTGGATTTTTTTAAATGAAATTTAATTTATCCTGTTACTATGGCAGCAGACGATAACACGATATCTTTGAAATAAGGAAATAAATAGGTTGGTTGGTTGGTTGATTTTGTGACGGCCGATTATCTACACTAGGGATATAGGCCCGAGGGGGAGTGCCCTTCGTGGGGGTCTTTTTAAGGGAACCTAACCCGTATTAACGCATGGAAATCCACGGTTCGAAGAAAACCACGAAAACTCCGAACGATTAGGCCGACGGGCGCGATTGGGATCGAACCCAGCACTTCCCGTCTACCAGTTTCGAGAGCAGAACCTCTCAGCCACTGGTGGGGCAGGAAATAAATAGGATAAAAAGTTTTGTTGATTTGGGATAAAATGTTTTTCTTTATTTTTTTTTTTTAAAAGGGTAATAATTATCTCTAATTATTAACTAACTCTATTAATTAAATAATCTCTAATTATTTGCATGTGAGTTAATAGAATTATCGTAATACTCGCTAGAGTTTCTTAGTATCGGAGCGTGGCGTGCTTAATATGTATATCTCACATTGGTTAGAATTTGCGCGATTACGGATTGAACATAAAAAAAGGTAAAAATTCGTCAAAAACATAAAAAAACTAGAAAACAGGAATTCTGCTTTTTCAGAATTTAATGTCACCCCCGATGAAAAAAAAAAAAAATATGTATATATAAATAGTACAAAGTATATTTCAATTTTAAGACTTAAAGCACACGGTTTTATTTTAAGTAAAATGACGTCATATCTATATATTCGCATCCGCTTAAGAATTCCACATTTTCAATCCACTCTTAAACATCTACAGTAAAGTAGGCATAGGACGTCACTATCGCGAAATAATACACAAATTCAGCAAAAAGATGCCGTCATTCAAGAAACTCGACCAAAAAAAACTCGGTTGTATGTATATCTCACATTGGTTAGAATTTGCGCGATTACGGATTGAACATAAAAAAAAAGGTAAAAATTCGTCAAAAACATTAAAAAAAACTAGAAAACAGGAATTCTGCTTTTTCAGAATTTAATGTCACTCCCGATGAAAAAAAAAAATATATGTATATATAAATAGTACAAAGTATATTTCAATTTTAAGACTTAAAGCACACGGTTTTATTTTAAGTAAAATGACGTCATATCTATATATTCGCATCCGCTTAAGAATTCCACATTTTCAATCCACTCTTAAACATCTACAGTAAAGTAGGCATAGGACGTCACTATCGCGAAATAATACACAAATTCAGCAAAAAGATGCCGTCATTCAAGAAACTCGACCAAAAAAACCCGGTTGTATGTATATCTCACATTGGTTAGAATTTGCGCGATTACGGATTGAACATAAAAAAAAAGGTAAAAATTCGTCAAAAACATTAAAAAAAACTAGAAAACAGGAATTCTGCTTTTTCAGAATTTAATGTCACTCCCGATGAAAAAAAAATATATGTATATATAAATAGTACAAAGTATATTTCAATTTTAAGACTTAAAGCACACGGTTTTATTTTAAGTAAAATGACGTTATATCTATATATTCGCATCCGCTTAAGAATTCCACATTTTCAATCCACTCTTAAACATCTACAGTAAAGTAGGCATAGGACGTCACTATCGCGAAATAATACACAAATTCAGCAAAAAGATGCCGTCATTCAAGAAACTCGACCAAAAAAAACTCGGTTGTATGTATATCTCACATTGGTTAGAATTTGCGCGATTACGGATTGAACATAAAAAAAAAGGTAAAAATTCGTCAAAAACATTAAAAAAAACTAGAAAACAGGAATTCTGCTTTTTCAGAATTTAATGTCACTCCCGATGAAAAAAAAAAAATATATGTATATATAAATAGTACAAAGTATATTTCAATTTTAAGACTTAAAGCACACGGTTTTATTTTAAGTAAAATGACGTCATATCTATATATTCGCATCCGCTTAAGAATTCCACATTTTCAATCCACTCTTAAACATCTACAGTAAAGTAGGCATAGGACGTCACTATCGCGAAATAATACACAAATTCAGCAAAAAGATGCCGTCATTCATGAAACTCGACCAAAAAAACCCGGTTGTATGTATATCTCACATTGGTTAGAATTTGCGCGATTACGGATTGAACATAAAAAAAAAGGTAAAAATTCGTCAAAAACATTAAAAAAAACTAGAAAACAGGAATTCTGCTTTTTCAGAATTTAATGTCACTCCCGATGAAAAAAAAATATATGTATATATAAATAGTACAAAGTATATTTCAATTTTAAGACTTAAAGCACACGGTTTTATTTTAAGTAAAATGACGTTATATCTATATATTCGCATCCGCTTAAGAATTCCACATTTTCAATCCACTCTTAAACATCTACAGTAAAGTAGGCATAGGACGTCACTATCACGAAATAATACACAAATTCAGCAAAAAGATGCCGTCATTCAAGAAACTCGACCAAAAAAAAACCCGGTTGTATGTATATCTCACATTGGTTAGAATTTGCGAGATTACGGATTGAACATAAAAAAAGGTAAAATTTCGTCAAAAACATAAAAAAAACTAGAAAACAGGAATTCTGCTTTTTCAGAATTTAATGTCACCCCCGATGAAAAAAAAAATATATATGTATATATAAATAGTACAAAGTATATTTCAATTTTAAGACTTAAAGCACACGGTTTTATTTTAAGTAAAATGACGTCATATCTATATATTCGCATCCGCTTAAGAATTCCACATTTTCAATCCACTCTTAAACATCTACAGTAAAGTAGGCATAGGACGTCACTATCGCAAAATAATACACAAATTCAGCAAAAAGATGCCGTCATTCAAGAAACTCGACCAAAAAAAAAAAACCCGACACTCTAATGATTCATAGGCCTTCATTTGTTAAAATTAAATATAGTTTATAATAGCTCCATGTTTTAACAGAAATCATTCGTTTATATTTTTTTCAAAATAGCACATATTTTAATTACATTTTCTTTCGGTTGTTACGAGAAAATGGCAACAAAAAGATATATTTGCTATTTTTCAACTATTTTCCCTTTACTTTCAACATAAATGGAGTACTTGAGTTGCCAAAATTAAACAAGTGGGCTAAAAACTACAAAAAAATTAATATTTCCAAAATAAATGGAAACGCAGTTTTCAAATAAATTGCATTTAAAAGTACTTCCCCCCCCCCCCAATATGACGGTATAAAAATTGAAATGTGCGATGCTTAGAATTTTAAAAATTTGCTATAGAGTGTTTAATCGTACTGCTTTTTTTACGGCTACCTTCTGTAAGGTAACGTTATTTTTTGGAGTCGACACAAAATAAGCTGGAAGAAAGAAGCAGCATACCGTACCGGGGGCTAAAAAATTCTATTTAAAATTTTCGAATTTTTTGACCCAATCTTTCATGGACCCTCTACCAGCAAACCGTGAGCGAAATTTCGTAGCCCTGCGCCCTGTGGTTTCCGAGTTTTTGAGGTTACATACATAGATTACGCGCACGGATTTTAATAGGGTAGATAGAGCGCATGCGTGGTAGGAATGAACGGAATTTCTCCCTCTTTTTCAGACTTTCGGCAAGAATTTAAGAATATAAAACGTGTTTTTTAGGAGTACGGAAATTATTTGTTAAAAAATGAGGAATAATTTAGTGTATACAGACGAGTTTTTCTGACAGTGTAACCTTTTTGGATTTGCCTGGAATCACATAGAATTTGTTCATAAATTAACCAACGTTTCTCTTTAATAATTAATGGTTTCGGTGTTCGGTAATTTATAATTCGCTAATCATTGATTCGAAATTGGTAAGCGAAATAATATTTCCAATTCTTTTTTTTTTTAGTACTAAATCTTAATTAGTAGTAATTTTACGGTGGTACTATTGAGTTTTTAAAGAGCTTCGCTTTATTCAATTCCTACTATTAGTTCACACTCTCCCTATATTTATTTATTCATTTATTTATTTATATATCTTGTTCAAATTTTCAATCGTTAATAAAATACTTATTGTTCATCCTATCAAGTTGAAATACATTTTGTTAAACTTGTACTGGATGACAATTGATGTTAATACAGTTTTTTCAAATATTAATTCATTAATTAAATTTTAATTAATTAATTTTAGTTTTACATGGGAGACAAAAGGGCGGCCATTGGTTATTGAAGCATTTAATGCATCGTCATATCTATAAGGAGGGTTACCATAGGGGGGAACCTGTTCTGTTGCCAAATACCGCCAAGTTTGTCGCCAACTTGGCAATATCTCTAATATTCCCATAGACTTCCATTGTAAACCTACTTCTTTATTGAAAATCAACAAATTGAGATATTTTAATGCAACAAAAACTAAAATTAGCTTAAGGGATTATATTAAACTAGCCGCCCTTGGCGACCAGTTTGGTCTCCTTTAAATCAATGCTGAGCATTGTATCATGTTACTTTTATTCATAATTGAATTTACTTGCTCAAATCGGAACATTCTGATACAGAAATCATGAACTCGGTATTTTTATGTTAGCCGAGTGCAGGTGACAAATCGCCAAACATTGTACCCGTCGTATTTTTTCTTATTTCATTAATTTCATTTAAAATATAATACTTTCACTCATTTTATTTAAAATGCATAACTTTAATTTAAAACTGAAATACTTAAAATTTATGACTCTCAATTTTCTCATTTCTTAAAAGAAGAAAAGAAGAAGAAGAAAAGTAATAAATAATGCCAAAAACTATGACATTTAATTTCAACATCAAAGCTTTGTTTTAATTTACCTTACGAAAAATTGTTTATGATGGTCGCATGAGATGGACTATTATAATACCGGTGATATGATGGCGATGGAACAATACTTGGCGATTTATCACTTGCGCTTAGCTAACATTAAATTACCAAATTGGCTGTTTGGCATATAAAAAGTGAAGCGGTCAGCCCGGAACTATTGATGACAGTCACATGACTTAGGCTATTATTATAGAGATTTTTTTTTGATGACCTAAGTAGGAATTGACTTTAAAAACAAAATTTTTATATTACTTGTTTTAATATGCAGATGACTCCGTTATAACAAAATAAGCAATATATATTCATAAATAAGCTTTTATCAATTAAAACAGTTCGTTTATAACAGTTTTTTGTTAAAACAGTTTGTTTTTGTCGGATCAATTAAAAATGAATGCACGGCACATGCTATTTCCCCCCCGTAATATACATAAAAATTATTATAGAAGATAATGTTATTAATGAATTTGTTATTTATGAAAGCGGAAAATTAAACATTTAAAATGAAATCCACTAATATTAACGGAGTCATATTATCTTTCTGCAAGGACGGAGCAATCGATATAAAATATGCATTCTTTTTTGCTGCGCTAAACGGATAATAATACTATTTTGTTCATATCATAATAGCTTTTCAAACGCGAGTCAATGTATCACGACAACACAGTTCTGATGTTTATTTTCATGTGTATCAAGTGAATATTAATATTTTGTTCTCTTTGGCATCCATAAACTTATTTAGATATAAACTGCTGTAACAAGTTAATAATTTTTAAATCATGGAACCGATTTCCTATATCGTTTTTATTTTTTATGTGGTCAATAAATTATAATTATCATGGTTCAGTAAATATTAATAATACATTATCTATAAAAATATATTACATTATCTATATAATAAAAGCCTAAGTCACGTGGCTGTCATCAACAGTTCCGGGCTGACCGTTTCACTTTTTATATGCCAGGCGGCGATTTTCGTACTTTAATGTTAACCGGGCGCAGGTGATAAATCACCAAATATGTTTCATCGCGATCATTTCCTCTGTATTATAATTATCCATGCGACTGTCATAACCAATTATGAGCTGACCTCGTCTCTTTTCACATGCAAGGTGACCATTTTTAATCAAAATTATTTTTTCAAATCCTTCTATATATAAAAAAAGTTTTAATTTGGAAATGGACCAATGAAAATCTGCGTAGATATTCCGGGTAGAACTCATCCAATTTAAATGCTTAAGCCAAGGCCTCCTTATCGAAATAACAGGCCTCGCAATCGCTAAGTTTCCTTTGTCCGCTGTACACGTGGTTAGAAACCACATGATTTCTCGTGACTAGCGCCATCTAACGTGAGAATCAGAAATAATTTTTAAATTTGTTTTCCATTTGTCTTTTACCATTTTCTTTACGATGCGCTTCGTAGTTTGCAAATGATAGTTGTTAATCTTAAAATTTTCATATGTTCTAGACATTTTATTTAAAAAATGAACTAATTTTACTGTTAAACAAAAAATGTTTACTGCTGTATTCCGTTATGTAAATAAATGATGATAATAATAATAATAATAATCAGGAAATAAAATTATTTTACCATGAATTTCTCAGTGATATTAGTTATTGAAATAAATGGATAGCATCTAGATCCGGAAAATGTAAAATATTTCATTTTCTCTTTTATATTTTCAAATATGTGATTTATTTTATTTCTGCTATTTCTTTTCTTTTCACAATTAATTTCACCTTACAGTATTAATTTAACATCGCTCCTTCAATTTGTTTCAATGCACAGTCTCATTTATTTATTTATTGGCCTATCATTTGTTTTATTTTTGAAGGTATGGGGGATCATTTCAGTTTAACATACTTTAGATGAAAGCTTCACTGTTTTTTCATATAAAGTTTGTATGTATTAATCTATGGAAAGTTTAATAATTGGCTCCACAGCCAATTGGCATATCTTGGCGGGCATAGTTTGGTGCGTAATTAATTTCCTTGTTTTAACTCACATATGTTATGTAAGTTTTACTAAAATGTATCAAAGTATTTTAGGAAAGTTAAAACACGCATAGATACACAAAAAAACAGACTGAAGTCATAAACACTTAAAAAATGGGAAAAATAAAGTTTAATAATCACTTAAATTTATACATGTCCCTCAACTTTCCGCAAATACCGTATTCTTGTCATGCTACGATTTTGGTGTTTGTAAATCTTAATTTGAGTATTCTTCCTTAATCAGACCTAGAGCCAATTGGCGTAAGTGTAAGTTTGGCGCAAAATTAATTTTATTTTTAAACCGTATACTTGATACCACATTATTCCAGCATCGCGTTTTTTCAGTCAACTTTGACTGTGGAACAGATTACAGAACATTAGCTAATACTACATTATATAATAATAAATCGGTATTTTTCAAGGCCTTGGCGAGAGAAGAAAATTTGGCAACGTAATTTCTGGAAGCATATTCACTGTTTCACATAAAGAAGCAATATTTTCCAATATTTGTACAATTTATTTAATATAAAAAAGGCATTTATCAATTTTATATACAAATATAAACAAATCGTACATAAAAAACAATAATAATATCTAGAAACTAAATTTATACATGTAAATTCGGCACAGATGTCGTATTGGCGCGATTTTTTTCTGGCGCCAATGTCATATACGCACCGGATACTTAACTGGCACCAAAGTGTCGTTATTTTGCTTGATATGTTTATCCGGATATAGATGATATGGTAACGAGGTTTTCGCAAAATTGGCATCGGAAAAAAATCGCGCCAATGACATCTGTGTATATGACATCTGTGCCGTAAATTCTTATAAAACAAGCTGACAGGTCATAAGTTTTGTTTTCATAACTGTTTATATCAATCCGCAACAAATCGCTCTTTCCGAAGCCCAAATTGTGCCAAGATTAAAAAAAAAATAACCCGCAAAGTCCTATATACTGAAAATGGTACTTGTTAGTTATCCCGTCGACCAAATTACTGTCGCGTAATTGTAAGATTAAATGCCAATAATGGTTTGCCATAAATTAATTAATTTTAAGATTAAATGCCAATAATGGCCAATAAAACCAATATTTCGACGTTTTATTTGTATTTTTATTAATGTTATACTAATTTATTTGTTTTTTCGTTATTTAAAATAAAAAATTGTGTCAATTTGTAGAACTTGGTGAGTAGTTTGGCGATTTATATAATTTGGCGAAATTGGTCGACGGGATAATTAACAAGTACTCTGAAAAAATATCAATAAATCTTATATTTAAATCTTCATTTTTGATATGTTTCATTTTTTAAAGCCAGAACATAATTGTGCGAAATATTTTTTATACGCCTTTATTTTACTGGAATTCGAAAAATATTTTATACAATTTTGCCAATAACACAACATTTTCAATTTTTTACTATGCATTTGTTTATGGAGTATTACCAGGAGTATACACCAGGTGGCGTAACTTACGGGACAAAGTCAACTAATAAGTTGGCAATTATCGGGGACATTTTCACCCATAGACTTTCTCCGGATTGTCAAGTCTGTTTTATGATAACGGCTTTTATGATAAGTTTTATGATATAATAGTAAAGTCTTGGCTTAAGCATGGCCATAGCCTACTATGATATATAACGGCCCGCGCATTTCGCCGAAAAAGTGAAGTCGGATCCAACTTCAAACCCTGAACCAAAACTTCACAACATGCTCTTTGTTTACATTTATACCCTGCCCAGATAGAAGCTTGTTTCTCATCGTCGAGGTTTCAGAATCATTGATCGTATTTTCATGCAATAAATTAAATATTCATATTCTTCAATTTCCTTCGATTTAAAAGGCTATTTTACACAAATTGTAGCATTTTAGTGTTACACATACTTTTAAGATTAGCTAAATTATTTATTGTTTACCTTGATCGTTTGGTTCATTCATGAAAAATGCAGGTTCTGTTATTCTTTTTTGAATGTCCCGTATTTATATAAAAATAGCTTGGTTTCATATACACGTTTTAAAATTAAAATTTAATTTTTATCAAACTACAGTTCTCATAACTGACTTGAAGCAGCTATTTTTGATTAATTTACTGTTACCGGTAAAATATTTGTTTTTAATATCGCCCGAACCAAGAAGAAGAAAAAAAAAAGCCGATCTTCCTTAAACATTAAATATTCTTATTTTTAATCAGAGAAAGAAATGGTGATCACGGATTTAAATATCGTTGCAATATTCTATGTTATCCAAGCAATTTCGATTAAATCATGTAAGGGTATTTGTTACTTAATAAATTACATGTATTAATTATTACAAGGGATTTTATGAGTAATTTAATATATTAAAAAAGATTTCCATCAGTTTTATTGTTTCAGCAGTGAAAATAGTAAATAAGTGGTACTTAGTTATCCCGTCGACCAAAAATCTATCGCCAAACTATAAGATTAAATGCCAATAATGCTTAATCGTAACTGTCACATTCACTTGACTGTAAGCAAATTACACGTGTTTATGTCATCAAGTGATTTTTATTTCGACGTTTTATTTGTATATTTATTAATGTTATACTAATTTATTTGTTCTTTCGTTATTTAAAATAAAAATTATGTCAATTTGTATAATTTGGCGAGTGTTTTGGCGATTTATATAATTTGGCGAAATTGGTCGACGGGATAACTAAGTGGTACCAAATAAATTTGTGACATTGAGGTTTTAGACTAAGCATGTGTTTTTTTATTTATATATTTTTATGTGTGTTGGTTTAACAAGTTTTAAAGAGAAACACATTATATTAGTCACTTAAATAAATAGAACTTTACATTTACATTGATATGGACAGTTTATAATAACCCTTAACAGCTGTATTCGAATTAGCTGTCATTTCTAAGCTTGATTGGAATGTCAGCAGAACTGTAAACGTAACCATGGCGACATGACGTAATTTTGGTGTTTGTTTACATATCTACCCTTCCCAGGTTGTTTCAGTTACGGTCAGAGTCAAATTTCAATTTTGGGCAGGGTATCAGAGTCCTCTGGCGAGCGACTCCATACATCAAACCCAAATCAGTCTGCCTGTAGTAGTATCTAAGTACGCCTTGAGCATGGCCTTTCTTCATTAAAAAACTGTCGTATACAAAAATATGGAAATCGGTGGTATTATAAAGAAATATTTGATAAACACGCTGATGCAGACAGTTTTCAAATCGAAGAATTACTTTCAGAGATATTTAATGCTAAAGTTGGACAAAATCGTTCCATTAAAAAAGTTTTATTGGAGCAAAAACTATACATGAGAATTTAATCATTTTTAGATCATTTTATAGATTATAAGTTCCCGGTGTGCAGATTGCATTTTTTTTTTATTTGACTATTTTTTGAGGTTTTATTTCTATTTTAAATTCAAATTTTCAGTATTTCGAGAGATATTTTTTACAAATTAAAAAAATTTTATTAATTTAAACTGTTGCCAACTTTATAAATAGCGCAAACAATAATGTTTACTTCAAATTAAAAATTTATTTACACGGGACTATTGTAAACAGAAAAAAAATTTAAATTAGAATTAAATGATTACATGTTAAAAGCAGGAAAATTGCGTCATAAGAACCATATTTACACTGGAATTTTAAAAGAGAAACAAAATGTTAAAATAAAAAAATCATTACTATGCGTTAAAACCTGTAAATGGAGGAAATTACGTCATATTTAAAATGGCCAAAAAATATGGCAAAACAATTTAAATTAAAAAATATATTTGCACGAGATATTTTGAGATAATCTTTTCAACTATTAATTTGAATTCGAAGACATCGCAAATAATATTTCCTTCTAACAACAAAAGTATTTTCACGTGAATATTAATAAGAGAAATAAAACTTTGGTGTAAATTACGTCAGATTTAAAACGATACATTTAAAATGAATTATTTAAAAGAACTATCTTATAGCGCTGTTAAAAAATACCGGGAGACAATGACGCTGTTTACTTAATTCATTTTACATTAGCTTATTTTCGAATGTTTAACTAATTTTTTTAATTAAATACGAAAACAGCCATTGTATCTTTTAACAGCAGCAGATACGGTCTTAAAAATCCCCAATCCAAGAAAAACGAATGGAAACCCGTTTACAGAGAGATCGCTACTGTTTTTTTTTTTTTTTTTTTTTTATTCAATATTTTTAAAGCCGATCAAATTAGCCTGCTTTTTGGATTTGGCGAGCGTAGCTCGTAGGGGGCAGAGCCCCCTAGTAAAACTACATAAAAGTTGCCATGATCTCAAAGAATTCTTCGTACTTTTATGTTAGCCGGGCGCAATTCTCGCCAACCTTTTTTAACTCTAGAGTTAGAATTTTTATTTTTCGCTTGGTAAATTAAAACCATGCTTTAATGTTCAAATTAAATATCATGGTTTGTGGTATTGTTTTTTTCTTTTTCTTTTTTAAAAATAAAGAAATACGCAAGTCATGGATTTTAAGTATTTCAGTTTTAAAGTTGTATTTTACATTGTATTTTAAATAAAATGAGTGAAAGTGTTATAATTTTAAATGAAATTAATGAAATACGAAAAACTGCGACGGGAACAATGTTTGGCGATTTATCCCCTGCGCTCGGCTAACATAAAGATACCGAGTTCATGATTTCTCTATCAGAATCTTCTGATTTTGCGAAGGATTGAGCAAGTAAATTAAATTATGAATAAAAGTGACATGATACAATGCTTAGCATTCGTTTAAGGGAGACCAAACTGGTCGCCAAGGGCGGTTAGTAACTAATATGTAAATAAATATAAATAATTATTAGTTTTAAATATATATATAATATATATAATATTAATATAATATAACTAGGGGGTTCTGCTCCCTGCAAGCTACGCTCACCAACCCCCGTTCAGACACCACATAATCTAAAAACACGTTAATCTGATGGGTTTTAAAAATATTAGAGAAGATTGAATTATACTGAAAAAATCTGTGCAGATATCCATGTAAACGGGTTTCCATTCAACTCCCCTTGATTGCAAAAATTTAAGGGCGAATCAGTTGCTGTTAAGACATCCAATGGTTGTTTTCGCTTTTGATCAGTTAAAAATTTGAAAAGAAGCTAAAATAAAAAAAAAATTAAGTATACAGAGTCTTTGTCTCCCGGTATTTTAAAACAATCTCTATAACAATAGCCTAAGTCATGTGACTATCATCAACAGTTCCAGGCGGAACACTTCGCTTTTTATACTCTAGGTGCCATTTTGGTAATTTAATGTTAGCCAGGCACAGGTGATAAGCCGCCAAATATTATTCTATCACCATTATTTCATTTATATTATAATAGTTCAAATCATGTAACTGCCATAAGCAAATACGGTCTGATCCTTTCGCCTTTCATATGAAAGTTTGGCACAGATGTCTTATACGCCACACATTGGCGCGATTTTTTCCCGACGCCGATTTGGGGAAAGCTTCAACAGCTTAAACCACAACATCCGACTTATCATATCAAGGAAAATAGCGATACTTTGGCTCCAGTTAAGTACCCGTTGCGTATATGATATTGGCGTCAGAAAAAAATCGTGCCAATATGGGGCCGTATATGACATCTGTGCCAAAAGTTTTCCATTTTGATTAAAAATTCAAAAATTTTTTTATCGAATAAAACTACATAAAAGTTGCCATATTCGCAAAGAATTCTTGGTACTGCTACGCTAGCCGAGTGCAAATCTCGTCAATAGCTTTTATTCAACCTGCCAGTTAGCATTTTTTTTTTTCGAGCGGTAAATTAAAACATTGATTTGATGTTGAAATTAAATGTCATGGTTTGTTGCATTATTTAATATTTGGCCAGATGTCATATGGTTTGGTGTGATTTTTTTTATTATTTATTATTTTTTTTTTTTTTATGAAAATTTGGCGAAAACGTCGTTTTCGAATACCAGTTACATATGTATTTTTGGTACTACTTAGTTATCCCGTCGACCAAAAATCTATCGCCAAACTATAAGATTAAGTGTCAATAATGGTTGATCGTAAATGTCACATTCACCTGACTTTAAGCAAGTTACACCTGTTTACGTCATCAAGTGATTTTTATTTCGACGTTTTGTTTGTATATTGATTAATGTTATACTTATTTATTTGGTTTTTCGGTATTTAAAATAAAAATTATGTCAATTTGTATAATTGGACGAGTGGTTTGTCGATTTATATAACTTGGCGAAATTGGTCGACGGAATAACTAAATAATATCGTATTTTTTAATTATTTTCTATGATTTTCAAAAGGAAATAACAAAATAATAATTAATAACTATAGAACAATATAATTGATATTTTTTAAAAAAAGAAATAAAAGTAAATAAACATTTATTATTAAATAAACAATAATAGCCGGGTTACCATGTCAATCAAAATAATGCCATTTTGGCGCCAATTAGGTACCCCGGTGCGTATATGACATCTGTGCCTAATATTTTTCTTTTCGTTTTGTATTTTTTTAAAAAGAAAGAGGTGAGCCATCAATTTTAAATGTTTCAGTTTTAAATTAAAGTTTTGTATTTTAAATAAAATGAATGAAAGGATTATATTTTAACTGAAATTAATGAAATAAAAAAAAAATGTGACGGGAAAAATGTTTGGCGATTTATCACTTGCGTCTCGCTAACATAAAAATACCGAGTTCTTGATATCTCTATCAGAATCTTTCGATTTGGCGAAAGATTGTTTAAGTAAATTGAATTATGAATAAAAGTAATATGATACATTTCTTAGCATACATTTAAGGGAGGCCAAACTGGTCGGTCACTAAATTAGTTTAAAGTAATGGCCTTTTCTAAAATATGAAAAAATATATATATATCTGTTATGATTAAAATTTGAGTTGCCATCATTAGAGAAAAGTATTTAAAATTAGAAAAAAAATAATTTCTCGAAAACTAAGTCGAATTTTAAAATTCTAATACCAATTTTGAAATCTACGGATCAATACGGATTTTTGGTGTTAATTTTAACACATAGTATTATTTATTTATTATTTTATTATTTATTCTATATTTTAGGAGAAATCGCCGTGAAACATAGTCAGTTGTTTAATCAGTCGTTTCATAAAATCGTTTCATAAATTCGTTTAAAAAATTAGTTTCATTAGGATTTTATATATATGTAGGGTAGATATTTTAATGCATTATAATATACTAGCAAATCCCGCGGCTTTGCTCGCGTACTATTTGAAATATGCCAAGTGATATTTATATGTCTAATTTTTATTAAAAGGTACTAACTAATTTTTTATTTTATTAAAAGGTAATATTTTATTTTATTAAAAGGTACTTATTACATTTAGGAGTAATTAAAAAATTACTATTTAAAACACAGTTTGATTGAACATCATTATTACACTGCATTAGGCAGAAATGAGACTTAAATTAATAAAACGAAATAAAACTAAATAAATGATAATTTAGAAATTATTTTGAAACTTTTATGCTCAATTAATACGGTCATTTCAGTATTCATTTGAAGTTTTGATTTTTTTTAGAAACCATCTTCTTACATCTTAAAATTAACTATCATGTCAAATTCCAAGTCCTACCACCTCTCTCAACAAAAGGGCTATGTTGAAATAAGAACTGTCACCATTAATTTGCCAACATAAATTTTGAAATCGGTTTGTTATTTCCTAATATTCAACAGAAACATAATTTAGAAAGCTTTAAAAGGCCTCTTTTAGAACGTTCGTTGTTCCTGTGAACCCCAGGTGGTAGAATCATCGGCATAAAATATAGCCTGTGTAGGATCAGAGACTGTTACCATTGATTCGCAACTATTACTTTTATAATCGGTTTATATCCCCTGAAATTGCATAGAATTCGTAATTTAGGACTTTTTTAGAATGCTTTTCGCACCCCCCCCCCTTCGCTTCACCCCTTTTTAATTCGAATTTATTTTCGACAGTCTTTCGAGGGCATTTATATTTTATCAGTAACTACCATTCCATATTTCAAGTTTCTAGCCTTTTCAGTATCACAGAAATCGCAATTTAGAAAGTTTTTAGATCCTGCAACTCCCTGGTGGTAGTGGCACAGACATAAAATATAGCTTATGTTTGAGCAGGTTCTATCACCAACAATTTGTCATCATTATTTTTTTAATAGGTTTGTTATTTGATAAGATTGCATAAAAATTGTAATTTATAACGCTTTTCGCTCACTTCATCTTTTTAAATTTGGAATTTTCTTTCGACTGTTCTTAGAAAGCAGTTAAATCTTGTAAGTAAATACCTTGCCATACTTCGAAGTGTTAGACCCGTCAGTTCTGCAAAAAACGCAAATTAGAACATGGTTTGCTTTTGCAACCCTCAGATGGTAGTGACAGCAACATAAAATATAACCTATGTTATAGCAGGGACTATCACCATTGATTTGCAACCATTACTTTTGAAATAGCTTTGGTATTTCCTGAGATTGAGTAGAAATCGCAATTTAGAAAGTTTTTAGACCGCTTCTCGCGCATTTTCACACCTTTTTAAATTTCTAATTTTTTCGAAACTGTTCTTAAAGATCATTTATATATAATAAATATGTACCTTGCCTAATTTTAAATTGCTAACCCTTACCGATCACAAAAATCGAAATTTAGAACGCTTTTTTGCTCCTGCAACGTATAGCTGATAGTGATACCGACATAAAATAGCGTCTATGTTAGAGCAGAGGCTGTCAGCATCAATTTCCTACCATTACTTTTGAAATCTGTTTGATTCTTCCTGAGATATTGCTGACAAATCGGCATTTAGAACGTTTTTAGAACGCTTTTCGCGCATTTTGCTCCTGCATCTCCTCTGGGGTAGTGGAAACAGATATAAAATATAGCCTATCTTCTGTCACCATAATTTTTACACCATTATATTTGAAATCGGTTCAGTACTTCCTGAGATTGCATAGAAATCGCAATTTAGAACATTTTTTCAACGCTTTTTGCGCATTTTGACCCCTTTTTAAATTTCGATTTTTTTAGGAAATGTCCTTAGATCCACTGATATCTTATAACTAACTACCATTCCAAATTTCACGATTCTAGGCTCTTCCGTAACGCAAAAACCGCAATTTAGAACGTTTTTCACCTGCACCCCCTTTGGTGTAGTGGCACCGACATAAAACATAGCCTATGTTGGAGCAAGGGTTGTCACCATCATTTTGACAGATTTATTTTTTTAAATCGGTTTGGTATTTCCTGAGATTGTGTGGAAAGCACCGTGTAGAATGTTTTTTAGAACGCTTTTCGCGCATTTTCACTCCTTTTAAATTTTGAATTGTTTAAGAACTGTTCTTAGAAATCCTTTATATCTAATAAGTAGCTAATATTTCAAATTTCATATTTCTAGGCCCTTCAGTAACGCAAAAATCACATTTATAGAACGTTTTTCGCTCCTGCACCCCCTTTCGGGTAGTGGCACCGACATAAAACATAGCCTATGTTGGAGCAAGGATTGTCACCATCATTTTGACACCAATATTTTTTAAATCGGTTTGGTATTTCCTGAGATTATGTAGAAACTACCATTTAGAACGTTTTTTAGAACGCTTTTTGTGCATTTTCACCCCTTTTAAATTTCGAATTGTTTAAGAACTGTTCTTAGACATCATTTATACCTTATAAGTAACTAATATTCCAAATTTCATATTTCTAGGCCCTTCAGTAACGCAAAAATCGCATTTTTAGAACGTTTTTTGCTCCTGCACCCCCTTTGGGGTAGTGGAACCGACATAAAATATAAGCCTATGTTCTAAATAGGACTAACACAATCATTTTGATACCATTACTTTTGAAATCGGTTCGGTAGCTCCAGAGATTACCTCTAACAAACAAACAAACTTTACTTCTTTATAATATTAGTATAGATTAAAATATAATATATAAATAATTATACATGTTACCGGTCAAACCCGATTTTAGACAAAAGTAGTTTATCCTAACGCGCATCGGATAAATTAGTTTTTCTTAGGCCAAACTAGTTTATCCTGACGCCCATAGGATAAACTAGTTTTTCCTAGGCCAAACTAGTTTGGTCTAAAGCTCATAGAATAAACTAGTTTGGCCTGCTATTCATTGGTCTGAACTAGTTTATCCTAGGCCAATTCAATTTGGCGTCCTTTTATTGATCCCAAACACTGCTTCGGCGCCAAACTTCTAGTTTATCATAGTGCAATTCAATTTGACGTTCTTTAATTGATGCCAACCAGTGTTGAGCACGCTCACAAATAAAAATATATCCCTATTTCAAATGAAGTTTGTACATGTTTAGTTTATTTACAAGGGTAGTCAAAAGTATTCCGTTACAGTACGACCAATGGAAAAGAATCGTTTCAAATAAATTTTAAAGATGTTAGACTCTTTCAAACATAATAATAATGATATGCATTTGCAACGTGAACTAAAATATGCATTATGTAGAATATGCGGTGCAAAGAATAGTTGTTATTCACTTACAGGGCCACTCAAAAGAAATCCGTTACATAATGGTATGTATAGGGGGAAATTGTTTACGGCTGATTTTAATTATGTTAAACTATTTGATATATAATGAAATTGTTATACTTCGGTGAAGCTTACTATAAGTTATTTTATGTACAATACTAAGTGCGTAGCATTTATAGGGCCACGCAAAAGATTTCAGATAGTATGTTCTATTCGAAGTACTATATAATAGCGGTAATGGCAGGAAATGCATTTGTAATTATAATATACGCTTTTAAGTTTCACTATATTTATGCATAGTATATGGTGTGTAAAAATACTATAGTTGATATACAGGGTTACATAAAACAATTCGTAAAGGTTACTGAGTATGACCGTAAATTGCTTAAAAATGGTTTTTAAATGTGTTATTCATTTTTACGCTGAACTGAATTAAGTTTACTAAGAAATGTTTGTAGAATATAATTAAAATGATATACAGGGTCACGCAAAGAACTAGATACATGGCTGTCTATAAATGATAATTTCTGGAAATGTGATTTCTGTAGTTTTAAGAGTGTTTTAGTTTGAATTAAATTTTAGCTAAATAGTGGCGTGTAATAAAGATACTAGGTAAACTACAGGACTGGAAAAAAGTATTTAAGTATGTTTCCATCTATAAGTATAAATTGCTGAAAGAGAAATTTCAACCTGTTATTAGTTTCCTTGCTAAACTAAATTTTCCCATTATATATTATATATATCAACCTACAGATCAAATACAGAGGTGTTCAAAAAAATTGGAATACATATTGGAATAAATATTTGGCTGTGGAAGGTAACTGCTGAAATCAGATTTTAAAATGTTTTATCGGTTTTCTAAAATGTTTTCTTAGTTATCTTATTTAGCTTATTTCCCTAAATAACGAAAATTTTTAAAGATTTCAGGAAGTGTTGGAAAGTGTTTCATAATCTATGCTTAACGCATGATTTTTCTTTCTTTTTTCTTCTTCTTCTTCTTTTTTTTTTATATATAAAAACATTTATTTCATTGACTAAACCTAGTCAGCATTAGACCTGATTACGAAAGATTTTGTTATTTATATTGACATGTTCTTTAAGTATTTTATCACGATTTTTAGGTAGATTTCGTAAGAAATACTACCTATTGCAGTCGTTACCATGGTGCGAATTTTGAAAAATTCCTTCATAACTTTTCATTATATGACCCCAGGAACCCAAAACCACCCCCACCTAAAAAGTTTATATATATATATATATATATATATATATATATATGTATGTATGTATGTACTAAATTTTGTCCGCACGATAAAAGTCGCAATTATGCACGGATCGTCTTCAAACTCGCCAACAACTTTGAGATGGCTAATATCTCGGCGGGGATTGAAAATGGGCAAAATCGGACCAACGGAATGGAAATGGGGAGGGTTCAAAATTTTGAATACCGTCTTAACAAGATTCTGATAAAACCAGCTCTTACACAACAATGACAGAAAAAAATAAATATTTTTCATTATAGCAGTTGCCAACAAAAAAAAAAAAAAAACAATAAAATTCTCACCACAACAATTGCTTTTCTTTTGCAACATTTTTCATGTGAAAAAATAAATTAAATAAATAGTTTGACGAATTGAAAACAAATTGAATATTACGTCATAAGTTTTATAGAGCAAGATTTCAGAATGAAAACTCAAAATGAAATAAATAGTTTGACGAATTAAAAAAATATATATATTACGTCATATTGTATATATAATGTACCTCAGCAGGTGAATAGGTAACGTCATGTGAGTTTGAAGAAACGTATTAAAACATGATAAAAACCCGACTATGGAAATATTAACATATTTTAACACTTTGAGGGTCTCTGAATTTTTTTTAGCCATTTTTAAACCTATTCCATATATATGCGTGTGTGTATTCGTGTATATAAGAATTTTCACAAAATGTTTAGCTCCCTAGAGCTCATTCTTAGTGAAGGAACTGGGTTTATATTTAATGTTGATATAAGTTTTGTTGGTGAATTTAGTATTTAACTTCGAAATCTACCTCCGCCTGTAGGCCCGAGCCGGCAGGGATTTTTTTTTATAGCTATTTTAATTTTTTAACAGATATTTATTTTTTATTTTGTATGATAAAATTTATAAAGTTTATAAGACAGTCAATAATATATTTTTATGACAACTAATATTAATGTTTTAAAAAACAACATAAATTTTTTTTACTATTCACTATGCTGATGAATATTATACAAAATGGCGGACATTGTTCTATTTAGAAATTATTTTAAGATATAATAATAGATATTATTGATCCATTGATGACTAATCTCAATTAACCTTTATGAAAGCTCTTTAATTTATTTATTTTGTAAGTATTTAGAGAGTTACAGCTGTTATTACTATAAAAATTTCCCTCCCCACCAACTGCAGCAGTCAAAGCAGTAGCTTTTATTTTTGTGTGTGTAAATAGAAACGTTGCTTCGGTGTTGCAATCGCATGTCATCGGAACACGTCGTATGTCACATGTAAACATATTTTTAAAAATTATACCATATCAAAAATGGAGTGAAAAATCGATAGAAACAAAAACCATGTTGAGTTAAATAAAAAAGTGTAAAATTTTTTTGAAAGTTGGCAGCTGTGATTTTAATAACACATCTAAACTTGATTTTTTAAAAACACCTTGCTTGCCAACGAAGCGAAAAATGCTTGAAAAATATTTCTTGGAAACAAATACAGTAAAACCTCCTTAAAGCGACCACGTTCCGTTCCAATAAAGAAGGTCGCTTCGAGAGGTGGTCTGTTAATGGAGGCCATGTTTAAATATAGATTTTAATTGTGAAAAATGGCAACAATTAAGGTTGCTAATTTTTTTTTTTCACATTAGGAAAAAATATAAAAATTTAAGTATCAAAACGAAAGTTATTTACATAAGTTAATTAGTACAGAGTTTAAAAAATGAATATATTGGCGTTTGCTTTGATTTTACGGTTTTATATTTCATAACTTTTATTTCCAAGTCCTTTCGAAGTTCAGTAAATAAATGCATTTTTTTGGACGGGAACAAATAATGAAGATTTCGTTCATTTATCTATTTCTTTGAGAGTGTCTGACAGAATAGGACAGGGGGGTTTATTGATCGTCATTCTTAATTCATCATCAGCGTTAAATTCATTGGCTAAAAATCCACAGAGGGGTTTAAACACTTAAAATTACCGGAATAAAAAGAAAAAAAAATCGAAACTTCGTTTATAAGTTTCATGAATAATGCGTCCTCCGGAATTATTTTTCTAATAAAACCTTCTTCAAGCGACCAGGGAAAAACGGAATTTGTTTCATTTTCTTCAAAGAAATGGGTCGCTCATGGAGGGAGTTCAACCGGGATGGTCACTGAATGGAGGTAAAATTAAGATCGAGCCTATAGGAATAAATTTCGTTCCATGAAAAAATGATCACTCGGGGAGGTGTTCGCTTAATGGAGGTGGTCGCACAGGGAGGTTTAACTGTTCTTTATAAATCCCAGAAGGTTCTGTGACACATTGTGTTAATCGTTCGACTTTAAGCTAAAATTCGGAGAAAAAATTAAAGTAAGGATGTTTTAACATTTAAAGTCGTTTATATTGGCTTTCAACAAACGCGTCATATTTTAACTTTGTTTTCAGCTAAGAATGCTTCAAAGAAAGCTGAAATGTTTCAAAATAGCCAGGGAAAACATTCCTATTTCCTGTGAAAGACTGTTTTGGCAGTTCGTAAACATGCGTCTCAAAGTTTTTATATTCAACAACATTTCACTTAACCTTTGAAATGAAAGAAAGAAGGAAACGCTATTTTTAAATCTATCCATACTAATATTATAAAAAGAAATCTTTCTTTATGAGTTTGTTTGAGGGGTTGTTTGCGTGTAGGAGATAATCTCTGGAGCTACTGAACCGATTTAAAAAGTAATGGAGTCAAAAGGATGGAAGACAGTCTCTGTTCGAACATAGGCGATATTTTATGTCGGTACCACTGACATAAGTGGGTGCAGAAACAATAAAAGTTCTAAGATTGCGATTTCTTTTATATTGTGGGGGGCTAGAAATTTGAAATTTGGTGTGGTGGTTACTTCTAAAATATAAATAGGGTGACCGCGCCAGTAGTTGATACTCCTACAGTAGTTGATCAAATTTTTGAAATATTTCAGCCGGAAATGAGTTTTACACGTGACACAAGACATAATATTTTTATTTAAATGCTGGAGCACCTGTTGTCACATTGTTGTCAGCTGCCTGCTCTAAGAGACGCCATTTTATGAAATTTTTTTAATTAGAAAATGCAAACATTTAGTTTTTGATTAGTTGGAGACCATTACGGTAAGTTAAAATAATCCCATTCCATCTTGCTTATTTCAAATAATAGTTTTGTATGAATTATTGTTAATCACAGCTTAAGCATGATATTTTAAAGGTTATTTTTTGAATTTTCGACTGATTTCTTCGATGGATCAACTACTGGGAAAATGGCAATTAAAGAAACTATTTACTTATAATTTTGTAGCTGTTTAATTTCAGCAGGTTTCCTTTTTGCCCATTATAGGTCATTCATTAAGGGTTGTAGCAATCATGTTAGTTTACTTCTAAAACTTAAAAGGAAGGAAATATGATTAAAAAAAAAACCGTATCACCGACCTTATTTGATCAACTACTGGTTCGGTCACCCTACTTGCTATGAGCAGTTTCCAAAAAAATTCCAAATTTAAAAGCGTTAAATGAGCTGAAAATGATTTAAAAACGTTCTATTTATAATTAATTTGGAATTGTTGCATTAAAATATCTCAATTTGTTGATTTTCTGTAAGCAAGTAAACACTAGGTTTACAATGGAAGCCTATGGGAATTTAGCGAAATATTAGAGATACCGCCAATTTGGCTTCACTTTTGGCGACTCATTTTGGTCGCCAAATTTGGCGCTATATCGTTGAATTGGCGACAAACTTGGAGGCATTTGGCAACAGAACAGGGTTATCCCTATGGTAACCCCCCTTATAAGTATGGAGATGCATTACATGCTTGACATTTACGATAAGCCATTATTGGCAATCAATGTTATAGTTTGGCGATAGTTTTTGGGTCGGCGGGATAATCGAGTAGTACCGAATTGCGTAAAAAAAAACATCCTTATAACTCGAAAAATTAAAATCATATTAACTAGCAGTTTACTGCGTCGAATTAAGCGTCTCATTTCCTATTAAAATATATCTTTGAATTGAAATTTGAATGAAATACAGGGTCATGAAAAATCGAAAAGGGTGAAAAATATGATTACAAATATCTCGGAAACTCATTATCCGATCGACTTCCTTCTTGATGCAAAATTTATGTTTTTTTATTGTCTTTTACAACGAATATTACGAGAGTCCGAAAAAAATAGTACCGGATAATCGAGGTTACTGATATTCAATAGGCTTCTTCCCATTGTTACTCCGTAAGTACACACTGAATTTCAAGTCTCTATCTCAATTTGTTCGGGAGATAGAGCGTTTACACACCCAGACGGACGGCAAATTTTTTTTCTAAAAATATGTTTTTCGGAATCTCCAGTGTCTGAAACGTGTAAATCCGTCAAAAATTTTTTTTTCGATTTCTAAAACGATTACAAGACTTACCCTATACTACGTATGATGGGTAAGTAAAAAATGTGTAGATAACATTAATTTTTGCCTATGAGATAGAAAAGATGAGACGGGTTCAGCTCGAGACAGAGTCCGGGCTCAATTTTTACACCAATTTTTGGACTCGGGAGTATTGCGGGCACAATTTTATTTATTCACAAATTGAAACAAGTCGTAAATTGAACGTCAAACATGGAAAATGAGGGGCGTTCGTACTATAACTAGTTTTATAAATATTCAGAACTTGGTGCAATAGTTGCTGCACTCGTATGCAATAAGACATGAATACAACATTTATTACGACTCTATATATTAAATTCAATAATACAAATTTAATAGGACTCCATCTTAAATAGGACACCATCACCATGGCAACCTAGAATCATGGAATATCATTGAACTAATGACCTATGATAGGATTTAGTAGAATGAAAAAAACTTTTATTAATATCTTTTTAAGTTTTGATTCGGTGTTCATAAAATTTGAAATGACTCGACAATATTCTACAACGATTCTATATATTAAATTTTAAACCATTCGGTTGGGTAGTTTTTGCATTGTTATATATGCGGACAGATGGACAGACAGGCGGACGGTCCAGACGACGACTGTAGGTGTTATGTATTTATATAAGTATGAGCACATATAAAAGGGACGGGAACCTTGTCAGATGCTATTTGAGAAACGATAGTGTATTCGGTAAGTTTCTTAAAGTGTTCTACGATACAAATATTCGGTACACAGGTTTCGTTTTAACAGTTACTTAGTTAACTTACAAGGGAACCACTTTTGGTGTTGCTCGCATCTAGCATTGAGACCTGGTGCATTTTAAAGCCCTATAATTATGAAGTTTGAGAATCGATAAAATTTTTCTGTTAAAATAATATTTCTTGATTCTACAGCAACATAACTTTCTGAAAATGCAATTTTCGAGACCACTTATCGGACTATTAACATTGAATTTTTTTAAAGAAAAGCATTTAAAAATTAAAATTAATTAATAATAAGTATAAAATATTGAAAAAAGTTTGAAAATTCCTTCAAAAACCCACGAATTTGATTTTGAAAAATTGCAACTTTATATTCATATTTTTGGCGGGGAAACAGTTGGCGTTTATTTTCAAAAGTAGAGCTTTCCGGAAACCCTAGCCAAATGTCATAGCTGAATTTGTAATAGCTGGAAATTGCAATGTCCGACCTATTTCGCCACAGTAATTTTTCTAAATTGTGTAAAAATATTAATTTACTTTATAATCACTTTTACCGAAGGACCATTTAATACAGCAACATTTCATTTTAAACATTCGAAACTTTATTTCCTTCGATTTCAAAAGAAAATTGTTTGCTTATTTTGTATTTCACTAAAAAATAGTTTTCAATGATCTTCGAAGCTTTTATAGAATTATATTTATTACTTATATATTTACCGTCTGCATTGAAAAAAAAAAAAATAAAAACCTAATATTTGTTTCTCATGCTATGAATTATTTAAAAAAAATCGCAATCTGATATAATTCTAGTAATATGTTCTGTACATTTTCTCTTTGGATAAAGCGGGCGGAAAAATTGTAGCGTCCTATTTGGGAGACTTAACTCACTTTTGGCGTGAAATATACAAATAAATATGTAATAATAAAAAATGAAAAGTATAAAAAAGTATTTAAGATATGATTTTAACAGAGAACTTTTTTCGGTTCTCTAACTTTATGTATTAGGGCTACAAAACGCACCAGGTCTCGATGCTAGGTGCGAGCAACACCAAAAGTGGTTCCCTGTTAGTAATCTTACTTCTAAACAAACAATTCTTGTATAATATTTTTTTTTATGTTACAAAAAACTTACCTTTTTAACACTTTCCAACAAAGTAGAAAAGTGTTTATGACTTCGGTTTGTCTGTCCGTCTGTCCGCGCTCTAACTCCCATATATATACTCGGATTTCCCTGAAATTTTTGGATGTTATTGACGTTTACCATAGCACGTTCCCTACTTCAAATAAAGTTTGTAGCATGTTTAGTTCATTTACAGGAACGGTCAAAAGTTTTCCGTTACATTACGGCCTATGGGAAAAAATCGTTTAAAATTATTTTAATGGTTTTACACGCTTTCAAACATAATAAAATTCTTATGCCCTAAAGTATGCATTCTGCAGAATATCTGGTGTAAAGAACAATTTTTATTCGTTTACAGGGACATATAAAAGAATTCCGTTACGAAATGATATAGGGGTGGAGGGAATTGTTTGCGGCGTATTTTAATTGTGTTAGATTATTTCATCTATAATGAAATTGTTATACGTCGCTGAGGTTTACCATAAGTTATTTCATGTATAATACGGACTGCATAGCATTTAAAGAGACACACAAAATATTTCAGATACTATATTGTATCCGAAATACTATACATTAGCGATGATTGCCGGAAATGCATTTTTAATTATGATATCCGCTTTCATGTTTCACTATATTTATACATACTTATATGAGGTGTATAAATGCTATAATTCATATACAGGGTTACACAAAAGAATTCGTAATGGTTACTGGGCATCAGTGCAAATTGTTTAAAGGTGGTTTTTATATAAGTTATGCATTTTTACGCTGAACTGCATTTAGTTTACTAAGAAATGTTTGTAGAATATAATAAAATGATATGGCAGGGTCACGCAAAGAATTGGGAAAAGAAGAATTGCGCAAAGAATTCCTTCTCTGGAAATGTGTTTCAGTTGTTTTAAGAGTGTTTTAGTTTGAATTAAATTTTAACTAGATAGTGGCGTGTAATAAAGGTACTATAAATGTCTGTAAATGATTTTTGTAAGTAATAAAAGTCTACAGGGTTGTACAAAAGTATTCAAATACGGTTCCATCTATTACTATAAATTGCTGAAAGAGAAATTTCAACCTGTTATGGGTTTTCTTGCTAAACTAAATTTCCCCATTATATAATATATATATCAATATACAGATCAAATACAGGGCTTTTCGAAAGAATTGGAATATATATTTGACTATGGACAGTAACGGCTGGTATCAAATATTTTATACGTTTTCTAAAATGTTTATTTAGTTGTCTTATATACCTTATTTCCCTAAATAACGAAGTTTTGTTAAAGCCTTCAGGAAGTGTTGGAAAGTGTTTCATAATCTATGCTTAACGGATGATTTTTCTTTCTTGTTTGTTAGGTGCGTTCGTAATTATATAAATACGTAGCACCTATAGTCGTCGTTCAGTCCGTCCGTCCGTCTGTCTGTCTGTCTGTCCGCCCGCATGTAACAGAACAAAAACTACCCAACCGAATGGTCTGAAATTTTAAATATATGATTGCTGCAAAATTTTGTCGAGCCATTTCAAATTTTATGAAAATCGGATGTATAGTTTAATGACAGGGACAGTCAAAAGTTTTTACTTACATTACGGCCAATGGGAAAAATTATTGCAAGTGCATTTTAATGATGTTACAGCCTTCCGAATGGTCTGAAATTTTAAACATATAACTATTGCAAAATTTTGTCGAGCCATTTCAAATTTTATGAAAATCGGATGTATAGTTTCATGACAGGGACAGTCAAAAGTTTTTCTTTACATTACGGCCAATGGGGAAAATTATTGCAAGTGCATTTTAATGATGTTACAGCCTTCCGAATGGTCTGAAATTTTAAATATATAACTGTTGCAAAATTTTGTCGAGCCATTTCAAATTTTATGAAAATCGGATGTATAGTTTCATGACAGGGACAGTCAAAAGTTTTTCTTTACATTACGGCCAATGGGGAAAATTATTGCAAGTGCATTTTAATGATGTTACAGCCTTCCGAATGGTCTGAAATTTTAAATATATAACTGTTGCAAAATTTTGTCGAGCCATTTCAAATTTTATGAAAATCGGATGTATAGTTTAATGACAGGGACAGTCAAAATTTTTCTTTACATTAAGGGGAATGGGAAAAAAATTATTGGTAGTGCATTTTAATGATGTTACAGATTATGCACCTTATGAAGTGCAAAAAATATATACATTCAGTACAATATGGGGTGCAAAAAATAATTATAAAACTGGTTATAGTGCGAACGCACCTCATTTGCCACGTTTGACGAGCAATTTCCAACTTGTTTTTAAATTAGTATGATAAATTTCTGTTTAGTTAATAACAGAAATTAAACTGAATTTTGAATTTATTCATTATACCGTTGTGATTATTAGCGAAAGAGTCTTATATATTCACCACGTATTATTCTGCCGTTGTCGTCAAAAAATCTTTGCCCACTTTTGGACCTGCGCTATGGCTTTTACAGAGTTATGATCGAGTGGACACACGTTGTTTTAAGAAGTAGAACTTGGGGTTGCAATGTTGACAAAAGCTAAAACTTTAAAGATATCAACGGCTTTTTATAAAATAGCCTATGGTCATTTACCTCGTGGATCCAGGGGCCGAGTGGTTAAGACACTTAGCTGCTAATCGCTTTAGAGCATAGGAGGCTTGTCGGGCTCGACTCCCGCTGGCTCCATTGCACACTCTTTGTGGAGCTCCAAGATGTAAAAATTCTCTGTGTTGTAAACTTCATTGAGCTATCTCGTACCTGTATATCGACGAAGACTTATAAGCGAGCCTTGTTGCCAAGCACACAAGTCTGATGTATGTGTCCAATAAAACAAACAAACAAACAAATCTCGTGGATCCAGTTACCCCAGCTTACGTTAAACCGAACCGTATTTTAACTTTTTTCGATCTTTACAACAAAAAAAAATATTGAATTCATGAAAAATTTCGACTTCCGTTTTTCAAGGGATTTATACGTTTTAGAAGGCCTCAACCACGATTTGATGGTTTTTAGAAAATGTCTGTCTGTCACTTTGTCTGTGACAAAAATTTTGTGGGAGCTGTATCTCAAGAGGTAATGCACGGAATTTGACAAAACTTTAGAGTCAATTAAACATTGATATAAACTGGTGCTGATTAATTTTGGTGTACATCACCTAACAGGTGGCGCTGCTATGCTCCTTTTTTATGATTTCCACAATAGCTCTATCTCAAGAACTAATGCACGGATTTTCATCAAAGCTTAAGTGTGTCATTCATCGTGTGTGGGCTTATTTATTCAGATAAAGGATTGATGTAAAATTTCTCATTTATCTCAATGGGTATTTAAGACACTTTTGTGAAAAGTTTGGCTAAGACATTTCTTATCGCTTAATTTCCGTGCTTATAAGATGGATTGTGAAAAATGAACAATTTTCCTAAACCGTCGGGATATACGTAGTTGAAAATTATTCAACGACGTAAAATCCGGAGTTTATTTACATTAAAATCATACACAGAAAATCGGGACTTTGAAAAACTGATGTGATAAGCGGAGTGACGTGAAAACCGGGTGTCGGGATAGCGAGGTCCGACTGTATATCATTTCATTTAAGATGTATCGTTTGAATTTTGAAATAAGAACCGAATGGTTTTTTATTTAAGATGTGTAATTTAAATAAAAATGCACCATTTCAATTTTTGAATAAGTTCCAAAGAAGTTTAATTTAATATGTATAGTTTGATTAAAAATGTATCATTTCAATTAAGATGTATGATTTGAATTTTTGAATAAGATACAAAAAAAGTTTCATTTAAGATGTGTCACTTGAACCAAGATGTATTATTTGAATTTTTGAATACAATCCAGATAAAGGTTACATTTGAGGTGTTCAGAAGCCAATCCAACTAACTCAATTTTAAGTGGCACTTTTTTAAACAAAATTTATTCTATTGAAAATTATCTATATATTTATACAGTGATAAGAAGTTACCCTTGATTAAATGAAAATTAATGAGTTCAATCGAAATATCCCCAGAAAAAATATTATGTACATACAATTATAGTTACAATAACTGTTTTTGGGCATAACGCGCACGATATCTCAAAAACTTATCAATATTTTTTCGTGAAATTTTCAAAACATATGTTTCATGTTAGTCTGTATAAACTGAACCTAAAATTTCCTTTTTATTGTTCAAAACAATATTTTTTAGGTGATTATATTGTTGAAATTTTCTTAATTTTGCATTAGCTAAATACAACTTTGTATTTAAAATATAAAAAAGATTTAAATACAAATTTATTTAGGTTCAGGGTAATTATTACAATCTGAAGTATAAGTAGGCACCAAAATTTTCATCGTTGCAATACTTATTTTGTTTCTAGTTGCAATACTTATTTTGTAATCGTGCGCGTAAGCTGTTATGCCGATTTTTTGCTCGTCAAATATCTAACCGTTTGGAGCCCCCTGTAAATGCTAATTCTGCATCTTATAATTTTTTTAAATATATGAAATGAAAGAACATACTTGTATATTTTATTCCAATTAAAATTGTGTCTTAAAATCAAATATATTTTACGATATTAAATGTTGAAAATGGTCTCTTTTTTTTCATTTTTTCCAGTTTTAAGAGTCTTGAGACCCTTAACTGTTTATACTGAACATTTTCATTTGATGGAGTTAATCGATTTGTGCGCTGAACGGCTCATTTGATGTATTATTTGAATAACGATGCATCATTTCAATTATGATGAATCATTTGAATTTTTGAATAAGATTCAAAAAAGGATTCAGTTAAGATGTATAATTTGAATAACGATGCATCATTTCAATTATGATGAATCATTTGAATTTTTGAATAAGATTCAAAAACGGATTCAGTTAAGATGTATAATTTGAATAACGATGCATCAATTCAATTAAGATGCATTTTGAATTAGATCTAAAAAAGGTTTATTTAAAATGTATATATTTTTTCTCTTTCTAGACGTATCTGGTTTGTTCTCATGTGTCAATGCAACTTTCCAGCTTTCCCGTCTCAATGGATACCACATAGTATACTCCTATACGGTGACAACTTTTATCGTCATGGTGTCTTGGATATCGTTTTGGTTACCAGTCACTGCTGTGCCCGCTCGAGTAACCCTTGGGATAACCACCTTGCTGACGCTAATAACAACTGCTAATTATTTAAGAACCTCTCTACCTCCGATAGCGTACGTCACAGCACTTGATTTATGGGTTGGATTTTGCACGCTTTTCGTGTTTGCGTCATTAATTTTATATCCAGTGTCTTACTGTAGAGCACAAAAGAAATCACTGGAGAATCAAGTTATTCTAAAAGTCGAGGTTGGTATTTTATTTAAGATTTTAGAAAATGTATAATTATGAATGAACTGCTTATGCGTTGCATATATAACTTATCACTTTAAGGGGAGGGGCGTCTGACACTTGATATCGTAAGATATCTCTAGGGGGGAGGGGTGATTTGTCTTTTGATATCTTATCATTTTCGATCCAACCAAAATTTTTTTTGTTAACTTTTCATTTTCACCTGTTATTATTTTTACCCGACTGCCATGAAGGGTTATGTGTTTGACGCGTATCTGGGTATGTGGATTTCTTTATACCCTCGAAACATCCCAACGGCTGGATGGATTTTAATGAATGAGGTCTCTATCGATTCGTCTTAACCGTCCAATGGTTATAGGCTAGGTTTTCTTTTTAAAAAATTCAAAATGGCGGCCGTTAAATACAAAATGGCGGTAGAGACGAAAAATAATTTTTGCGCACCCTATTGAGAGGCCTATTATTGGATAGGTCTTTCAAAATGAAGGCGATGTTTCATTGACTATTTTACAGTCAGAAGCTCCGTTTAAATATTACACAACCTGGAAGTTGTGTAGAACTCTAGCTTTACTGCAACTCTAACCATCATAGGCATCTATCTATAGGCCTCATCAAAACAGTGTTTATAGATAGGAACTACCAATTAAACACAACTTAAAAGTCATCAATACAAGTAAATAAAAAATAGGTAAGTAATATAAAAAATAGTTCACATTGATGAGAAATAATTAATTAATTAGCTTTTTACGCAGTCGGGTATTTTGATTTTTTAAATTTAATTTACTATTATTTTTTTTTAATTCGTTATCTATTTTTATGAAAATAGAAAGTTTAAAACCATTAAATGATTATAGAATCATTTCATTCCAAAAACTGGAATATCCCAACGTTTGCCATTCCTATTCTTCTGCAATATGCTCATATAATTCATTGTTAGAGGAACCACTTCCGAAATGTTACTTTTTATGTTTACTGGTAAAAAAATGGGGAAGAATGTTGTCCACCTGTTTTATTTATAAGAAGTTCTTCTCACCCCCGTGCAGTGGGGAAATACAAAAAAACTATATTACTGTTGCATGCATTATCTAACATAAAGCTATTATTAAATACCTTTAAATAATATTTCTTTAAAGTGTTATTTGATATAAAGTTATTTCACATATAATAGTGATATTTTATTAACATCTTTTCTTCATTTAAACAAGTAAGTGTGCGAATAATAAATATATAATCAGATATCTGTATATAACTATCAAAAATGTATAAAAAGTAAAAGAAAGAGAAAAATTCTAAAAATAAAAAGAATTTTTAGACACTGATATGATAATGATATCATAAGGGGAAGGGGGTGGTTCGAGGAATGATAACGTATGATACAGTAAGGAGGGTAGGGGTCCAAAATTGTCAAAAAGTTGATAACGTTATATATGCACAGCCCCTAGCACTTAAATACTTTGTTGTTGAATTTTAAACTGCACTGCAAAATAGAAAACAAATGTTTTTTTAATCCAGAAAAATTAAATATAAGCACGAACAAAAAAGTGCAGTAACCTCTTACCCACGATTCTGAAAAGTATTCTGTATCTTTAGAAAATATCAGATACACTTATATTTTCGAGATTTAAAGAAGTATTTATGAAAATAAAGTTTAGTTTTCTGATATTTGGATATATTTACAAGTAGTTTTTATAGTGTATTAATCAGTTTTTTAAACACGGAATATAGATTTTTTTTAATACTATCCATTCTTTCAAAAACTACTTGGAAAAGTTTTTCCGAGATCAAGCGTCATCAAAAGTAGCTTTGTTTTTATAAATGCTTCTTTAAAACTCAAAAATGTGTTGGTTCCCAAGACTTCTAAAGATAATGAACGATTTTCTGTATCATGGGTAAATCGGAAGAGCTTATTGTATATCTTCGTTTAAAATCATAATGTTTTTGTTTATTTTCCTTTTTTACAGTGTCTGTCTAAATTATTCATAAATGTTTGAAATTTTGTAAATTTGGCTTTTGTATGATCTGTTTTATGTATAAATATTAGTTTTGCTGTATGTATGGGATTGTAAAAAAATAATAATTTGATTTCACAATGTTATATATTTTTACATTCATACACACACACAAAGTCTTGAGGTAAATACTAAAATATGTTTTGACACACAAAGTTTGCATTTATCTTTCACAGATGATTAATGTAATCTCAACCGGGCACACGAACTACATGAAAAAGATACCCTGCCATCTTTCTCTCCACACTCACAATAAACTGACAAAACTATACAAGTCGTTGTTTATCAACATCAGGGAGATTTAAAGCCAAAATTGAATCAGGTTTAAAAAAGGTCGAGTCATAAGTAACTTCCTTTTTTTTTTTTTTTTTTTTTTTTTTGTCAGATATTAATTTTGCTAGCATTAAGTAACAAAATTATATTAATTTATTATATATTCACCACTATTGTGTATGACCTTCTCCTATCTGCCTAGCAGTTAATCAATTCCTCCCTTGTATAATACAACGTGGTTGGTTTGAACAATAAAATATTTTTGCCATGGATGTCTGCCTTCGGATCTGGTACGGGTAGTTGATCTTTATCATGCCACTGTGAACGATATTGTCATAGGTAATCCATTTTTTAATCGCAGATTATAAACCTGTTTAAAAAAGTCTGGAATTTCCCCCGTAAAAGCAGACGACCTTCTTTATTCGGTACTACTTGGTTGTAGCCATCGACCAAAAATCTATCGCCAAACTATAAGATTAAATGCCAATAATGGTTGACCGTAAATGTCACATTCACTTGATTTTAAGCCAGTTGCACGTGTTTACGTCATCAAGTGATTTTTATTTTGGCGTTTTATTTATATGTTTATTAATGTTATACTAATTTATTTATTATTTCGTAATTTAAAATAAAAATTTTGTCAATTTCTATAATTTGGCGAGTGGTTTGGCGATTTATATAATTTGTCGAAATTGGCCGACGGGATAACTAAGTAGTACCCTTTATTCTTTGCACTGAGATTGTGAGGTACCATTATTCCTAACTTGCTGACTTCCTCTAATTTCTCCAGGTGGCGGTTAACAGTTGATTGTGATGTATCTAACCTTTCTGCTACACCTCTTGTTGATTGACGGGTATTTTACTCCAATATTACTTTTAAAGGATTGTCATCAAAGTCGGACGGACGTCCCGCCCTCGGTCCGCTTTTAAGGTCGTATTTCCCGAACGGAATTTTAGGCAGATCGCACACTGAGACCACAGAAAGAAAATGAAGTGAAAAATAGAAAAAAGAACAGGTCGAAACAAAGAAGAAAGCCTTTTCAAGTCTGTTTTTTTTTTTTTTTTTTTGCCAGAAATCGTGCAACATGTTGCATGTGTCTTTCAGTGTTGAAATCCATCTCAAAATTCAAATCCATTTCTGTGTAGTTCCGATTCAACATAAATTTCATTAATGCTTTTTAATCAAAACAGTGTTAGAGAAACGCAGCCTAAATTAAATCGATACTCAATCAAATATTGGAGACACTGTTGCAATTATAAAAAGTTTTTATGAGATAAATATATTTTTTAATGATAATATATTTATACAAATTATAGTGCTGATGGATTTTTAAGAAATGCTCAAAACCAACTTTGTGGAAAGAGTTTAAAATGTACATGCACCTGTCAAAAATATCAAGCAATCGATTTCTTTTCAAATATTTAGGTTGAAATGTATAAGTTTTCTTTATTAATTTCTTGATTCGTATTCCATATCACAGTAATTGAAATTATAAGACTTAGATATTTATGTTTGGACTTTTTAGAAGTATTTTCATATGAAAGGTCAAAACGATAAGATTGTTATTTTGAGAAACATAAATAACAAATAAAAATTTAATTTTAAAAATCAAAAAACCCAACTGCGTAAAAAGCGAACTAATTAATTATTTCTTATCAATGTGAAACTATTTTTATATTACTCACCTATTTTTTTTATTATTTACTTGTATTGATGACTTTTAAGTTGTGTTTAATTGTTAGTTCCTATCTATAAACACTGTTTTCACGAAGCCTATAGATGTCTATGAAGGTTAGAGTTGCCGTAAAACTAGAGATCCTACCTACACAACTTCCAGGTTGTGTAATATTTAAACGGAGCTTCTGACTGTTAAATAGTCAATGAAACATCGCCTTCATTTTGAAAGACCTATCCAATGATATGCCACTCAATAGGGTGTATAAAATTTTTTTTCGTGTCCACCAGCATTTTGTGTTTTATGGCCGCCATTTTGAATTTTTTGAAACAAAACCTTGCCTATAACCAACGGACGATTAAGACGAATCGATAGAGACCTCATTCATTAAAATCCATCCAGCCGTTGGGATGCTTCGAGGGTATAAAGAAATCCATATACCCAGATACGCGTGAAACACATAACCCTTCTTGGCAGTCGGGAAAAATATTAAGGTCTTGTACCTTTAACGCGACATAAATAAAAAAAAATATCATAGTTCGAATTAGTGTATCTTCAAAACCTTATTATGTATGAACATGAAATTTTGACTATTAATTAAACATATGCTTTTTAATGGACACAATTGAAAATTGACTAATATTTTACAGAATTTATGTACTATTGAAATAACAAAATTACCTTCTTTTTTTTTTTTAACTCCGTTGGTCATTGCGCGCATGATTATCCTAAGACTATCATTTAAAAAAAAACATCTGCTTATTGTATATGTGAAATTTCACAATAATCCATATGCACACAAGATATGACCCACTGCGTAAAAAAAGAGCTATTTTAATTTCAACGATACACACATATTTTAAAAGTGTGGTCAGTTTTTAATGGTAGTATTTTAAAAAGAGTAATCTGTTTAATTAATAGTCAAAATTTCGTGTTTATATATAAAAAGATTTTGGAGATACACTAATTTAAATTTTGAATGTTTTTGAATAAAAGTATAATTTTGATAATAAGAATATAATATAATTTTGATAATAAGTATAATTTGAATAAAAGTATGGTTTTGAATAAAAGTAATTTAATACTGGAGGATAAAAAAATTAAAATTTTAATTCAAAAAATTATGATCAAAATGAAATTTGGTGTCTGAGTAGAAATTCAAATGTATAATAAAAATATCTTGCCAAAACTAGGTGTTACCATTTAAAATTTAAAATGAGTTTACATTTAAATATGTAGATGTTCTTCAAAGTTCCATTCATGCACACTATATAATAAAAGACGTTATTTCAATTCATTTGTGCCAGTGCTATTTTATTTTTCTTGTATATACACTGCTCAAAAAAATTAGGGTAGCAAGCAAAAAAGTGAAGAGAACGGAGCGAGACAGCCATGCATGGGCATAAAATTGAGAATAATATGTGTATCAATGCACAATACAGATAAAAAGACGCAAAAAAATTGCAAGAGAGCTTTAATTCTTTGAAACGATGGATATAATGTGAAAAGATGGTTTAACGCAACAATTTGGTTACATGTAAATGACAAAAAAAAAGTACTGATTAAGAATGATGCAAGGAATTTAATATGGCGTGTGGTCTCTTCGGATAGATAAAAATGTCGTGTACCAGTTTTCCATGGATTCGATGACATTATCAATAAGTTTTCGGGGAGTACTGTTCCACTCCTCACAAATTGCAATTTCCAAGTCCCGGACAATAAAAGGAGGCCCCAGTCTCGCTGCAATGCATCGTCCGAATGTGAGTACCTCTTTCTCTCCATGCCAAAACACATTGGATGTCACATCCAGGTTGAATCGGGACTCGTCTGTAAACAGAATTTGACTCCAACAACGTTGCCTCCAATCTCGATGTTCAGTTGCCCACCTCCTTTGGGCCGCACAGTTGCTTGAGATCAACGGAATGCAGACCTGTGGCTTACATGCATAGAGACCACCCTAATGAAGCCTTTTTCAGACTGTTTGGCTGGGCACTCTTCGTCCTGTGGTCAAGAGCAACTGTGTTTGCAGCAGAGTAGCATTGCCCGTTCCGTCTCGACGAGCTGTTAACAGAATATATCGGTCATTAGTTTCTGTAGTAGCACATGGGCGACCTTGCCCTTGTTGGTGTCTACCATTCCATGTGTCTTGGAATCAATTCCACAGCCTTGAATCGATACTTCTTGCGACCCCAACAGCATCCGCTACACTTCGTTGTGTTTCCCCAGATTCGACTGTCCAGATAACACGCAAAGCCATTGATTCCGGTAAATCACATTGTTGTGACATTTTCAAGTCACCTTTTCTCAAAACACAAGCTGAGCAATTGAATTTTAAAACTGAGACCGTGAAACAGATGTTTCTGAAAAATCCCGATTTCTGCACTTATCTCCTTTTTCTAGTTTTTGACGTCGTAAACTTTAATTTGCATATGAAATTTTCTTTATCTGTTTTCTAATACGCTTTAAATTATGGATGTTTTAATTTACGTTACTTATCGGTGTAAATATTTGCGTAATTTTGTTAAAACCATGTGCTCCCCTAATTGTTTTGAGCAGTATATATATATATATATATATATATATATATATATATATATATATATATATATATATATATATACTGCTATCAGAAATATATATACATACATATATATTTCTGAATTCGTGAAAATTTTCAACTTCCGTATTTTGTGGTGTCCTGAATGAATTTGATTGTTGTTAGAAAATATCGGTAAGTTACACAAATTTAATGGTCTCTGTGTATTTAGAACTAATGTGCGAAACTTCATATTCAATTTGATTGTGACATAATTTAGCGCTAATTAGATTTTGTAGTATACAGTCGTGGGAAAAAAAAAAAGTAAACGTCCCTTTCTAATTCTGCAAAAAGTTATCGTAGAAAAATGTTACTGGTACCACACGATTGATAATAAATTCTATTTTCAAATGATATATATAAAATTTACTTAGGGGCTACATACTACATATTAAAACGAACCATAACTTTGATTTTTTTTCAATAGCAGTACACAATTCTGACAGCATAAACGAACTCTACACCCTTCAATTAACCTAAAAACAGATTTTTATGCAATTCGTACGATAAGTTTCCGAGAAATTAATTATTTTAAAACGAGCGCATTTTAGGGGCTATATCCAAATTGAAGTTTGTTACTCGATTGTTGACCGAGAGAGCCCCTTCTTTATCAAGGAATCTTAAGCGCCATTCAAGCAGTCATTGAAGACTGCTAGATTACAGGATAGCATAAAAAATTTCAAAATATTTAGTCACTTCTATCGTAGACTGCTCTTTAAACCATCATTTTGCCGTTTTTTAAGGATAATTTGAAAACTACTTGGAAGAAAAGTGTGAAATTTTGGATTTCCATAAAGCAGGATTTAATAAATCTAAATCCATCAAAAAAATTGTAGGTTGCAATTCATAATTTTTTCGAATATTAATTTCATAATTCATATCATAAAATTATAAAAAATTGCTAATTCAACGTATTTATGTTTGGATATTTTAGTATTATTGCTACATAAAAATTAGCACATTATGATTATAATTTCAGGAGATATTAATGAAAATATGAAAATGTAATTTAACATTAGAAGCACTCAATTTTGAATGTTTATAATTCAAAAGACTTGAAATTTGATGTCTAGGCATAGTTTTAACCGAAGATTTGAAATATCTTGTTAAAATTGGGACCTGCCATTGAAAAAAAATGAAGTTTGGGTTCGTTTTAATATGTAGATGGCCCCCTGAGCAAATTTTACATACATCATTTAAAAGAAGACTTTATTTCCAATCGTTTGGTACCAGTAACTTTCTTCTACGATGATTTGTTGAGGAGTTTGTAGGGGGTGTTTACTTTTTCCCCCCCGACTGTATATATAACTCAACAAGTTGCGCTGATATGTTATTACAAGCTTTTATGTAACTTGTTGGGGCATTTCGTTCTGCTGAAATCTTGCAATGTAATTTTACCTCATTTCATGTGCTAAAAGTGATCTAATTTTTGGCAGTGTGACGTATTTTCAGTGATAAGACAATATTCCGTAAAAAAATATTTTAAATTAGCCTCGGACATCGCTCAGGAGACAAAAACATTTGTTACCAAAGAGTGCACAAATGTCATCACAAATGTAATACGTAAATGTCATCGATTACTTCAGAAGTAAGCTACTGTTCTTCGAGTGAAACGTGACACGGTTGGCAAATGGTCCGTATTTCAGTTCCGCGCAGGGGGTAAGTGGATGTGGGTTCCATACTCAAGAGGTCGTTTATAGTTTTTTTTTTCTTGCCAAGGAGCTGTATTTAAAATTGTATATCCATCTTATTCCCATTTTAGTATATTACATTAAAATCTTTGCTTTAAAACATTCTTTTACATATAATTCTATGTTATGTTTTGCACAATTTCCATTACAGCTACATCTCGATATAAGATGGAACTTGACCAAAACACGTATTGGGTTAGATCTTAACATAAACAGGAACGGTGTAGGTTTCGATGTACGTCGTTTAATGGGTGGCGCTATTATGCTGTGTTTTTTACGATTTACATGATATGTATATCTCACGTCCGTAGAACAGGACAGCACCAAATTTGTAGCATTAGGGTGGAATCTTGTTGGAAATTCGAAACACTTCCTCCGGTGTTTCAAAGATATGGACATATTTTTATTAAATTAAAATTTCTTGTTCTATTTATTTTTAGAATACCGTATACCCATTATCATCAAAATGCAAGCTTTGCGGCGGAATTAAAGACAAGCTACTGAAACTAGCAGCTAATGAAGGCAATCCAGAATCCGGTTTGGACAAGATATGCCGAACGATTTTTCCCGTTTGTTTTGTAGTGTTAATCATTACTTATACCATTTCTTTTATCACGAAAACTCAAAATGCACCATAATCATGCTTGTATTAAACATAACATAATAAATTGTTTGAAAATGATCGTTAGCTATTAATTACATTAGTTTTACAATATTAAAAAAGTATTCCTTCTTTTTATCCTATCCCAAACATTTGAAATGCTGGCCGATCTTGCTTGCATTAATTAGATAAAATGTTGTTTGAAATTTCCGATTTGTTATTTGAATGGCTTTGTGGTAAAGTCTGGCATCGGGTCGGATAACCAGATTTTATCTGAACCCGCTTCGGGTCATTCGGGTTGAAGCCAATTTTTTTCGCTGTGGGTCGCGTTAGGGTTAGGTTGAATTTTTAATTGGTTCGGGTAAGTTTCGGTTATACATTAGGCCTTGGTCTTGGGGCTCGGGTTCAGGGTGATTTTTCAAAAAAAAAAAAAAAAAAAAGAAAAGAAAAAGGAAAAAGTAATATTTTTTCAGATGCAGAAACTGCATATTTGACCATTAATGACTCTATATATATCTGTTCATTTTCCAGCATATAAGACAAAATTTATGTTAGCAGAGATATAATTGTAGACTATTTTTTCATTATAGCATAATGGAAAATATGGATTAGTTTTTTCCCATTTCCGGATCACCTTTGAGTAATTCCGATTCGGTTCCGGTTTGTGGTTGACTTAAATTAGAACTTGATCCCGCGCAAGACTCTACTTTGTAGTATTAATCATTATTTATTCCTATTATTATATCCTATTATTAAATTCAAAATGTTCGGTGATTTGCTTGCGTCAAGATTAAATAAGATGTTTCAAAATTGTATGGATTTATTTCTGTCTTTCGCTGTTACAAATTAGCACTGCATGTTCGGTTAATAATTGATATACAGCGAATCAACTTAGTCTAATATCCTCGTTAATGTAGTTGTAATAAAATTACTGTGTCCGAAACCAAGCTAATTTGATAACACATTAAACATCTCCACTTATTATATCGTACCCATTTATTATATCGTACCTTATATCGTAGCCTAAAAATTGGGTTGCATATTATACATGGGGTATTTCCGAGAACTATGAATTTTCCAATAAAAATATACGAAGACAGAAATAATCTGGGAAATGGAGGGAATACAGTAAAAGGGCATTCCCGAATAGCGGATATCTTTGTTTAGCGGCCGCTTTTTCGATTCCAATATTTATATACAGTATCACCTCTATAACGGACACTCCCGAGCAGAGGATACTTTCAGTTTGACGATTATCTTGTTCAATTCACAACACATTTGTTTATTTTTACCTCTGAAAAGCGAACTCTTTCAAATAGAGGACAAATTTTGAGGGTCCGAAGTGTCCGCTATTCAGGTTTTACTGTATTTGCACACTTTTATTTTTAAATAGCGGGCTGATTCTGCACTCTCAAAGTGTCCGTTATTCAGAGGCTTTACTGTAATTGCACACTTACGAGCTGTCGTTTATCTATTAATATGTACAAAGTAAAATATCAATTATTGGTGTCGATAAATACTTCAAAGCAAAGTTTATAATGAGAGGAAATACATCGTTGCAAAAACCTTAATTTTTGGTATTTTAATAAAAAGACGAAATAAACAGTAATTTCCATACGAAAAAAATATACATCATTCAAGATTTCTACAGGCTATTTCTGAAATTCCCGAAATTCCTACTGTTAAAAATAGCAGGTGTGCACGAGATATAATGTTTTTTCGTCCTTCCTTGTATAAAACAAGAACGAAAAATCATACATTCAGCATAGATTATGAAACACTTTCCAACACATTCTAGGGCCGTACCGAGTACTCGATATTTACTAGGTACTCGGCTAAATTTTGGGCCGAGTACCAAGTACAATACCGAGTAGTTGTAAGAATTTCATTTTGTAAGCGTTTTTATCATTAATGGAGACAAAGGAATTTATAACTGATCTGTTAAACTTATTTGAATATAAATGTATAATATACGTAATTATTCAATGACAATTTGCATTATTCAAAGTTACAGCAACCAATAACCATTTTTTATAGACGGATTTCAGGTATCAGGATTAGTTAGATAAACTGAAGAATCAGTTTTCATTTCACATTGGTTAATTTTAATTTTTATGTATCAATTTGTTTTCTATTTTTTAAAAATAATGCTACTGTTTTAAAGTTTTTGAATTTTTAAAAATTGTCTTTAAAGGGTGCATAATTAAATTTCAAATTTAATTAGTTAATTGGAAGTTGTTTCTTTAAAGTTAATTAAATATATTAGGTTGTAACGAAACTTTTCCGCCAAATTACCATTACATAATGCTAATTATACTATATATAATTAACTTAATTTTATATATAACCATCATTCCTCCAAACCTTCACAGTGTCATATGATACAACACTAGTACCTAAAGCTGTACACTTTATTCGGTGACATTCTGTTGCTGACTTTTTTCAACAGAACTGGAAGCAAATGATTGTTCCAATCTGGTAGCGTGATAGTTCCATTTCAGACACCCTGTACATAATGATAACGATATTTTTTTACGAATTTCACAACACAGTATTATAAAGCAAATCTCTTTCTTTCAAATGCCAAAAATCATTTGACAAAATATGAGCAAACACGTCAACGCGAACTGTTTGCACAGACCGTATTAGCTGTGGCGGGAAACTTCCGTTACAACCTGATATTAGTATATGCTCAAGAAGTATGTTTATGTATATGTATTTACACACAGAGAGACATGTTACTCTTAAGCTCACTTCATGTGCAACAGCGATAGTTCTTTCTTATACACAACTACTCGGCCTCGGTAACCCGGTACTCGGCCGAGTAGTAAATGGCCGAGTATTCGTTATTCGGCTACTAGCCCAAAGTGCTACTCAGTGCACCCAAACACATTCAGATTACTATAACAAAACTAAATAAACAATTGGAAAAACGTTAAACGCCTTTGAAAACCCAATTTCTGCTATTACCATCAATAGTCGGAAAAATATACAATTTTTTTTTTTTTTTTTTTTTTTGTGCAGCCCAGTATAAGGTCAATAGATTTGTATTTATATTACATAGTATGCTAAAAGTTAGTTCGATTAAACGTATAATTCACAGCTGAAATTTTAAATGCAGCGATTTTCTTAAAAAACGAAATGTACATAAGAATGTTTGTGTAGCCCTGTATATGATCTATAGAATTTATACCTATACCAAGTAATATTTAAAAAAAAATAGTTCAATTTAAAAATACGTACTGCAACTGAAAACGCACTTCCAGCAATTATTGTTCGTTTATTGGCTTCAATGCTTCGATAATTGTTCAATTTCTTCTGAAGCCAAATTCTTTTGTGTGTCCCTGTAAATGAACAATAAATTCTATGCACATCATGCAGTAAACGCCGTGTAGTACATCCCATTGATATATTTAAATTTCGGTATGTTTAAAATAGTGCAATATCATTAAAATACACCGTAAACGGCTTTTCCCCCATGCATCGTAATGTAAGAAAATTCTTTTGAATTTCCCTGTAAACGAACCGTAAATGCTATACACTTCATTTTCATTACCGAGCATGTCATTGTGCTAAACAATAACATCTACGAATTTCATGCCTATAGGATTATATTTACGCGAGTTAGAGCACGGAGAGACAGACGGCAGACAAACCGAATTCATAAACACTTTTTAACTTTGTTGGAAAGTGTTAAAAACCCGGAAGCTGGTTTACAATGCACATTATGCACTAGTAAATACAGTACTAAAGTTCTCCTTTTACTATAAAACAAAATGCAGATGCACTTCCTCACATAGAAGAAACGTTTACAAAAATTGGTTGAAATTTTTTAGCTACTCATGATTCTAGAAACCTACCCCTTATATCTAGAAGTGTCTAGGAAAAGATCCAATTAAAAATTCCAGAAAGCAACAACATTTCAAAAGTTCAGAGGATGAATTTTCGGACTAAACAAATAACTTAGCCTGTCGTCAAATTCATGTAAACATGGTACGGTTATTCTATGGTGTTATTCAAACTGTCATGTTCATCATCTGTTGTCAAGCTGATGAAAGATCGTAAATTTCTTTTGTCCAAAATGATCATAGATCTTTTATAGTTTCTTTTATTTACTACCATCAGGCGATTCAACGCAATCCAATCCGGGTTATCCAGGTTAAAATTGCTCAGTATACAGAACATTCGTAAAGATCATGTTTAATTGAAAACTATGAGAGATATTTGACACATACTTACATTAACCACCAACTGTACACAAAAAGCATTTGTGGTACTGTCGTATGTTAGTGGTTAATCACAAAATATATCTGTGTTTATAGCAGTATTTTTTGCTTTAATTGTTTCAGTATTTAAACGAGCAGCTCGATTACACATGTGTTAAATAAGTTTTGTTTTTGCTTGGCAATTTCTTTATGGAATATTACACGAAAACAAACAAATGCTGAATTACTTACGCTGTTTAGGGCGCAAACGTATTATTCTTCCATAATCGGGTAGCAAGTTCCTTTTTGAAACAGATATTTAACAAATCGTGCTTAAAAAAAAAAAAAAAACATAAAATAGTTGTAAATTGAAATGCGGTTTTGAAAGAAATTGCATTTGAAAATTCTTTCTTTTCCTAGACTGTTAAAAATTTGCAGCATTCTGGCAGGTCATTTGACCGTTTTTTTCCGAAAACGGTTACACAACCGTGAATTTAACACTATTCTGACCATATTATTGGCCATTTTATGGTCAGAATATAGTTAAATTATGGTTATGAAACCGTTTTTTCAAACAACGGTCGAATGACCTGCCAGAATGCTGCAAAATTTTTAACAGTGTATTTGATGGAGTAAAAATTGAAATCATGCGATGTTTAGAAGTTTAAAAAGTTGTGATAAAACGAAATTGATTGCCCAAGTCATTGCCACCATCAGTATGACGTTAGCTTACTCACGGGCATGTTTTTGCTTTATAATATAGATACATAAGGCAGTTCTTCCTACCTAAATAATTGGCTTCCTTAAAAGTTTTTCTTTACATAATAAGAACTTCATACTAATGATAGGGAAAATATCTAAAGTACATAACTTCAAAAAATGTACAATTAAGTTAAGTAAATAATTAAGCTGAATATGTACTGAAAATTATTTATCAAAACTCTAAGGTAAGTAAAATACATTAATCAAAATAAAGGGTGAATTCTAAAATGTATTATCATTCAAAACTTACTCAAATAAATAAATGATATCAAGTACAATTTTGAAAAAGAATGGAGGCCAAATATATATAAACACTACTGCAGTCTATTCAAAATTAATAGATATTAATGAACTCTCAATCTGTAAATCAATAGCTGTTGGTAATCAAATTGATGATTTTTACGAACAATAATAACCGATAAAGAACATAGCTTTAAAAAATCGAATAAAATTATAATAATGCATTTCAATAATCAAATAAAATTGAATCTATTTGAGAATACTAAAATTATTTTTGATTATTTATGTCTGCAAAGTGTTTTGCAATATTGAAGTTTAAATTTTTTTATGAAAATGAAAGAAAAACAATTAAATACAAAATTAAATATAGAACAATTTAATATAGATAAACAATTAAATATAAATAAATGTATTTAAACTTTTTATGCTCGACGATACTTAGAAGTATCATAAAGAAACTTGGTATAAAATTCAGTTTAATATGTCCCGACGCTACTTTGAAATATCATTAAAACATGTTATAAAATGCAATACAGTATGTCCAGACGATACTTTAAAATATCATAAAAACTGTTATAAAATTCAATTAAATATCTCTCAACAGTTCTTTAAAGTATCATGTAAAAACTTTTTATAAAATTCCATAAATTACAGCAGTACTTTAAAATATCATAAAAATTCTGTTATAAAGATCAATTCAATATATCCAGACAGTACTTTAAAGTATCTTTAAAAACTTGTTATGAAATTCAATTCAATTTCTCGCAATGGTTCTTTAAAGCGTCGCGAACAAAAAGCTTGTTCTAAAATTCAATGTCTAAAGTATCATAAAACATTTTGTAGTAAAATTTAATTCAAGATGTTCAAACAGTATTTAAATGTATCATAAAAAACTTATTATAAAACTCAGTTCAATGTGTTCCAACGGTACTTTAAAGTAAAATAAAAAACTTGTTATGAAATTCAACTCAATATGTCGCGACAGTACTTTAAACTACCGTTAAAAAAACTTGTTATAAAATTCCTTTAACACATCGATACGTAGTAATAGATTTTAGAATGAGTTATAAGTACTTTACTTTATTATGTTTCAAAGCATTATCCATTGTACAAAGCAGAAATAATTTTAAAAAGGATAATTTATTTTCCTATTCAGTGTTATTGATGTTGAAAAACATGGAATTGAAAATTTCTGTTCTGAAAATTATTTTTTTATACGTAAGGCCATTAGATTTGTATATTTTCTAATTCTATGAAATATAATAAAACGTCTGAATAGCGGGTACTTCGGGACCGTGTAATTTGTCCACTTTTCAGAGGCAAAAATATAAAAATAAGTATGCGTTGCGGACTGAAACATTGTGTTCGCTAAACAGAGATGTCTGCTATTGGGGAGTGTCCGTTTGAAAGATTTTACTACATTATAAACAATATTTTAGAAAACTTATTTGAGTCGAATTAAAAATATTGGACAAAACCCTATAAATAGAGATTAAGTTTATGTATTTGAAATGAGGAAATCTTTCCAAAATGTATTTAATGACAGTGGCAAATCTTCTAACTTGCCTTCAAATATTCAGGATAAATCCTCTTGGAGGTAAAAGTTTCATTAATTTATAGTTTTGACATAGAGGGAGAGCGATTTAAATTTCTGGACAAATTCGATTAAAAACCTGACCTTCGATTTCAAAGTAATTTTTGATAGTTCAAACGAACACATCGTTGCATATATTTCTATAATTACACAACGTTTTTCTTAAATGGCATTTGCTGTACTTAGGTCTGGTGTTTTAAAGTCCCTAAATAACCTCATAATTTTAACAATGTATTATGCAATTTATATATATATATATATATATATTCATATTTCATATTTCTGTAAAGTTTTCTGAAAATTATGTAATTAACATTTGCTGATATTATCTCTGGTGTTTTAAAATTACCATATAAAACCATAATTAAAAAAAAATATTACGTAATTTATATATGTATTCTTGTGTGATAATCTCTTTATACCGTTCATTAAAAATGAATCGTGAAACTCAAGTTTTAACTAAGAATAACGTATTCATATTTGATCTTTCTGTACATCTTTCTAAAAATTATACAATTGATATTTGCTATTTGCTAGTTTTATCTTTGATGTTTTAAAATTAGCACGTAACGTCATAATTAAAAGAAAATTTGTGTTATTTCAGCATGTATTGTGTGGTAATCTCTTTGTACCGTTCATTCAATCTAAACATTGGAACTTGAGTTTTAATTTAAAATGTAATCATATGAGTAGTTCTGAAATTAAGTGGAAATTTCATTTTGGTAATTTGTAAAAAATAAAAATTCAAAGTGTCGTGTTTAAGCTGTGTTTCCAACATTTTCTTAATGTTTTAAAGATACATAAATCATGATTAGAGGTCAAGTTTTATTTTTTTATTTAAAATTAAACTTTAGTTTTCATACAAAAATGGAGATGACACGTTATACCTTGGAGATGACAACCTTCAGTAACAGTGATGAATATAAGTTTTATTGTCCATTTACTAGATTAAAAAACATTTAATGGCTGCGATATTAATTTGTTATATTGATTAAGAGGTATAATATGTTATTTCAATGAAATACAGATACTCAAATAACACATGAAAACAAAAACTAGATTACAATATAGGTAAAGAAAACACACTCTTTATTAACATGTTAACAAAAAAGAATAAAACAACAGAAAATAATTTTTTTATTAAATAATGTTTTGAGGGATTAAATCAAAGACATGTTGTAACAGATTGTTCACTTTCGGCTGTTCAACCACACAAATTAACGCTTCATATCTAATGATTGCTTCTGGCTCTTTACTGAAAACAAATTTGTTCTTGGAACTCGAACATTTTGCATAATATTAACTTCAACGTAATCTTCAACTGTGGTCACTTTTGCTAAATACAGCTTAACAGGACACTAACTGGAATCTAGTGCATACTGCGGTACTTCATTATTATTTTTTCAGAAAGAACAACTCCAAAGGCTTTCTTTGACTTTTGAAACTTCTTATTTTCACCCGACTCCCAAGAAGGGTTATGTGTGTCACGCGTATCTGGGTATGTGGATTTCTTTATACCCACGAAACATTCCAAAGGCTGGATGGATTTTAATGAATGAGGTCTCTAACGATTCTTCTTAACCGTCCGATGGTTATAGGCTAGGTTTTGTTTTTATAAATTCAAAATGGCGGCCATAAAATGCAAAATGGCAGTAGAGACGAAAATTTTTTTTACGCGCCCTATTGAGTGGCAATACCATTGGATAGGTCTTTCAAAATGAAGACGGTGTTTCATTGACTATTTTACAGTCAGAAGCTCCGTTTAAATATTATACAACCTGGAAGTTGTGTAGGTAGGATCTCTAGCTTTACTGCAACTCTAACCTTCATAGACATCTATAGGCCTCATCAAAACAGTGATTATAGATAGGAACTAACAATTAAACGCAACTTAAAAGTCATCAACACAAGTAAATAAAAAAAAGGTAAGTAATATAAAAATAGTTTCACATTGATGAGAAATAATTAGTTCGCTTTTTACGCAGTCGGGTTTTTTGATTTTTTAAATTTAATTTTTACTTGTTTTCAAAATTTTTCTCAATCTGAGTATTTCAATGCTGAACCGAATTCAAGACATTTTCTGACTTTAGAAGAAACATTTTCAACTTTCAATATTTTTCGTACTCTCTCTTTTGTACTGTTTAATTTTTTCTTTTACTTATATTGTGTTGATATCTTTTCTTATATTTTTCTTTTTCTCTTTTACATTTCAATTTTTCATAACTTTCATTTTTAAGCTCTTTTTCAAGCAATTTTATTCTTCTGTATGCCTTTGTTTTGTTTCTATTAACCATTTTTCGATCGCTTTTTACCCGACTAATACCTGCTCTACCTATCACTCGCAATAGGATAGTTTATACTTTCTGGATCATCATCTGTTTCTGGAGTAGTAGAATTTAAAAGAACTTGCTGTAATTTTTCTTTGTTTGCTTTCTCCTCTCGACTTTTCCTTGTCATTTATATCCAATTCTTTCTTTGTGCACGCTTCTGTTGTTCACCCAATTGAGAAATAGTTTTAATTTTTCCTCCTTGTTTAATCTTGTAATGCCTTTTGAGTTCCCTTTTTTTTTTTGCATTTTTCATACAATTCTGGATTTTCTTTAATTTTACCCCGTCTTCTCTGCTCTGCTTCTCGTTTGATTTTTCTTTTCTTTTGTACAGAAATCTTTTAGCTTTTTGGTCGAGCCATGATAAATAAAAATATTTTAAAATATAAATGTGCAATTAGATAAAAATAAGTAGATTAATAGATAAATAGAAAATACAGTACTTTAAATATATGACTACAGACTGCCCTAGTGTGGCCATATTATTTTAATATATGAAATATTAAACAAATATTTTGTGTGTTTTTTCATTTATCAAATTGCGTAGAATAGAAAAACTGAAAATTTAAATTTAGTTCTATTTTTACTTTTATTATTTTATTTTAAGTTTAGGAGATAAGGAAATTTAATAAGAGGCTTTAAAATAAATTAAATTAAATCTAAAATTTTACTTGCATTGAAAGAGATACACTAATTGAAAAGGCACTAAGAAATCAAAGTTATACAAAATTGAATATTTTAGAATTAAAAATTTTTGCAGTTTCAATTTTTTTTAATAAATATAAAATTATCCCAAAAATAAAAATATAGATTCAATAATTAAAAATATACTCTAAGCATCCTTAAAATATTATTTACATCAATAAATGTCACATCCATGGATCAATGTCATCTCCATGCTACAACAATGGCATGGAGGTGACATATCTGAGATTAGGCCTAATATTTTCTACACTATGTACAACATTAACTTAATGCTATTTGGATACAATTAATTGGATACAATAATTAAATAAAGCAATTTAAAGCTACTTATCAACAGAATTCTGCTATTTTTAAAACTAACATAATGAGCTCATGGAGTTGACATCCAATTAAAGTACACTATTGTAATTAAAACTTTTAAAATCCATAATTCAGAAATATCCCATCCAACAAGTAGCTTCCAGTAGTTGATTTTAATTCCAATTTCTAGATTATTCTGCCATCTAATAGATTTTTATATAACTATAACTGATATATCATGAAAATAGCTATAATCCTGGGGACTGAAGTGTCTTGGTCTGTAATAAAAAAAAAAAAAAAAAAAAAAAAAAAAAAAAATAGTCATTTTCTTTTAAAAAGTAAATAAAATATATCCATTTTTTAACTTAATACATTTTATACGGCTCTTTTCCTTTATCTTATGGGATACATTCATGTTGTTAACACCTTAAACGCGACGCCGGTCCCTGGGGACCGGCATTAATCTTTCCGTTTAGGCCGGCGGTATAAAATTATAAAAATAATATATTATATAATATTATAAACATTTTTCACTTTTTTAATGTATTGTATTAAAACATTTCAAACAGAAAAAGGGTTTTCCTTCACAAGAATTACAAATTTTATTCATAAATTTTGTACAAATATCTATACACAATTTCTGTGTATGCTGTCGCTTAAACGGAAATTAAAGTAAAATTAGTGTCGCGTTTGACGTGTTAAGTAAAAACAGGCATGGAGGGACATACCATGGAGGTGATATTTAGTATGATTTTAATTTTATTAAAATAGTTTTAAATTTCAAATTTATTCTAAACTATTTTTTAATACAAGTTTTAGATGTGCCTTCATAGATTATCTATTTAGTTGAATAATTATTTGCATAAAAGTAGAACAATTTCATTGGGACTTAAATTTCCACTTAATTTCAGAACTACCCATATGTGATTTTTCCGTATATTTTCTAAAAACTGTGTAACTAATATTAATTGACTTTATCTGCTGTGGTTTAAATTTCACATATAATTTCATAAGGGGGTCCGGGACACATTTTCAAAAAAATTTTATTTATTGAGTTAAAATTTTGAAATTTTTTGTGATGGTTAACCATATCATTTGTAAACAAAATCGCATGATAAAACTTCTCATAATTATTTTAAAAAAATTTAAAATTTAAATTTTGTTAAAACTCGAAATATTATTTATAGGATTTCAATTTTTTCTTCATTTAAATAAACAGAAATATATAAGATTTAATTTAGATTCAACATTTTAAAAAATATTAATTAAAAAAAATTAAAAATATTTAAAGTAAAAAAAAAAAAAAAAAAGATGTAACTTTTTTTTTAAAATCATATTTTCAAAAGTAATATATATTTTTTAATTTGCTGAATCTAAATTAAAGAAAAGCTATTGAAAAAGACATGTTACAAGTTTGAACCATTTATCTATAACGCTTCTTGATTTAAATATGAGTAATGGTGAAATAAAAAAGAAAAGTGCCCAGCTAAACTGATGGCATTGAGCTCACAGGCTATTCACACTAATTGTATATTATATTCTTATTTTAAAGAATAATGCCCCTCAAAAAATAAGTGAAGGGGAATTGGACCCCGTTACCCCCTTTATACTTAACCAGTGAACCTCCAAATCTAATCAGGGAAGCTCCTTATCATAATAAACCGGTATACCAAATTTGGAGCAAATCGAATAATCCTGCAAAAAAAACCATTTATCTAAATTAAGTGGGTGGACTAGCCCCCCTTTATCCTTAACCAATGATTCCCCAAAACGAATCAGGGAAGCTCCTTAACATAATAAACCGGTATAGCAAATTTGGAGCAAAGTGAATAATTCTGCATGAAAAACCCGTTTATATAAATTAAGTGGGGTGGACTAGCCCCCCTTCCCCCTTTATCCTTAACCAATGAACCCCCAAAACTAATCAGGGAAGTTCCTTAACATAATAAACCGGTATACCAACTTCGGAGCAAATCGAATGATTCTGCATGAAAAACCCATTTATCTGAATTAAGAGGGGTGGACTAACTCCGTTTTTCCCCCTTTATCCTTAACCAATGAACTCCCAAAACTAATCAGGGAAGTTCCTTAACATAATAAACCGGTATACCAAATTCGGAGCAAATCGAATGATTCTTCATGAAAAACCCTTTTATCTGAATTAAGGGGTGGACTAACCCCACTTTTCCCCCTTTATACTTAACCAATGAACGCCCAAAACTAATCAGGGAAGTTGCTTAACATAATAAACCGGTATACCAAATTCGGAGCAAATCGAATCATTCTGCATGAAAAACCCATTTATCTGAATTAAGGGGGTCGACTAACCCCCCTTTTCCCCCTTTATCCTTAACCAATGAACCCCCAAAACTAATCAGGGAAGTTCCTTAACATAATAAACCGGTATACCCAATTTGGAGCAAATCGAATGATTCTGCATGAAAATCCCATTTATCTGAATTAAGGGGGTGGACTAACCCCCCTTTTCCCCCTTTATCCTAAACCAATGAACCCCCAAAACTAATCAGGGAAGTTCCTTAACATAATAAACCGGTATACCAAATTCGGAGCAAATCGAATGATTCTTCATGAAAAACCCATTTATCTGAATTAAGGGGGTGGACTAACCCCACTTTTCCCCCTTTACACTTAACCAATGAACCCCCAAAACTAATCAGGGAAGTTCCTTAACATAATAAACCGGTATACCAAATTCGGAGCAAATCGAATGATTCTGCATGAAAAAAAACATTTATCTGAATTAAGGGGGTGGACTAACCCCACTTTTCCCCTTTATACTTAACCAATGAACCCCCAAAACTAATCAGGGAAGTTCCTTAACATAATAAACCGGTATACCAAATTCGGAGCAAATGAAATGATTCTTCATGAAAAACTCATTTATCTGAATTAAGGGGGTGGACTAACCCCACTTTTCCCCCTTTATACTTAACCAATGAACCCCCAAAACTAATCAGGGAAGTTCCTTAACATAATAAACCGGTATACCAAATTCGGAGCAAATCGAATCATTCTGCATGAAAAACCCATTTATCTGACTTAAAAGGGGTGGACTAACCCCCTTTTCCCCCCTTTATCCTTAACCAATGAGCCCTCAAAACTAATGAGGGAAGTTCCTTAACATAATAAACCGGTATACCAAATTCGGAGCAAATCGAATGATTCTGCATGAAAAACCCATTTATCTGAATTAAGGGGGTGGACTAACCCCCCTTTTCCCCCTTTATCCTAAACCAATGAACCCCCAAAACTAATCAGGGAAGTTCCTTAACATAATAAACCGGTATACCAAATTCGGAGCAAATCGAATGATTCTGCATGAAAAACCCATTTATCTGAATTAAGGGGGTGGACTAACCCGACTTTTCCCCCTTTACACTTAACCAATGAACCCCCAAAACTAATCAGGGAAGTTCCTTAACATAATAAACCGGTATACCAAATTCGGAGCAAATCGAATCATTCTGCATGAATAACCCATTTATCTGAATTAAAAGGGGTGGACTAACCCCCTTTTCCCCCCTTTATCCTTAACCAATGAGCCCCCAAAACTAATCAAGGAAGTTCCTTAACATAATAAACCGGTATACCAAATTCGGAGCAAATCGAATCATTCTGCATGAAAAACCCATTTATCTGAATTAAGGGGGTGGACTAACCCCACTTTTCTCCCTTTATACTTAACCAATGAACCCCCAAAACTAATCAGGGAAGTTCCTTAACATAATAAACCGGTATACCAAATTCGGAGCAAATCAAATGATTCTTCATGAAAAACTCATTTATCTGAATTAAGGGGGTGGACTAACCCCACTTTTCCCCCTTTATACTTAACCAATGAACCCCCAAAACTAATCAGGGAAGTTCCTTAACATAATAAACCGGTATACCAAATTCGGAGCAAATCGAATGATTCTGCATGAAAAACCCATTTATCTGAATTAAGGGGGTGAACTAACCCCCCTTTTCCCCCTTTATCCTAAACCAATGAACCCCCAAAACTAATCAGGGAAGTTCCTTAACATAATAAACTGGTATACCAAATTCGGAGCAAATCGAATGATTCTGCATGAAAAAAACATTTATCTGAATTAAGGGGGTGGACTAACCCAACTTTTCCCCTTTATACTTAACCAATGAACCCCCAAAACTAATCAGGGAAGTTCCTTAACATAATAAACCGGTATACCAAATTCGGAGCAAATCAAATGATTCTTCATGAAAAACTCATTTATCTGAATTAAGGGGGTGGACTAACCCCACTTTTCCCCCTTTATACTTAACCAATGAACCCCGAAAACTAATCAGGGAAGTTCCTTAACATAATAAACCGGTATACCAAATTCGGAGCAAATCGAATCATTCTGCATGAAAAACCCATTTATCTGACTTAAAAGGGGTGGACTAACCCCCCTTTCCCCCCCTTTATCCTTAACCAATGAGCCCTCAAAACTAATCAGGGAAGTTCCTTAACATAATAAACCGGTATACCAAATTCGGAGCAAATCGAATGATTCTGCATGAAAAACCCATTTATCTGAATTAAGGGGGTGAACTAACCCCCCTTTTCCCCGTTATCCTAAACCAATGAACCCCCCAAAACTAATCAGGGAAGTTCCTTAACATAATAAACCGGTATACCAAATTCGGAGCAAATCGAATGATTCTGCATGAAAAAAACATTTATCTGAATTAAGGGGGTGGACTAACCCCCTTTTCCCCCCTTTATCCTTAACCAATGTACCCTCAAAACTAATCAGGGAAGTTCCTTAACATAATAAACCGGTATACCAAATTCGGAACAAGTCGAATGATTCTTCATGAAAAACCCATTTATCTGAATTAAGGGGGTGGACTAACCCCACTTTTCCCCCTTTATACTTAACTAATGAACCCCCAAAACTAATCAGGAAAGTTCCTTAACATAATAAACCGGTATACCAAATTCGGTGCAAATCGAATCATTCTGCATGAAAAACCCATTTATCTGAATTAAAAGGCGTGGACTAACCCCCCTTTTCCCTCATTTATCCTTAACCAATGAGCCCCCAAAACTAATGAGGGAAGATCCTTAACATAATAAACCGGTATAATAAATTCGGAACAAGTCGAATGATTCTTCATGAAAAACCCATTTATCTGAATTAAGGGGGTGGACTAACCCCCCTTTTCCCCCTTTATCCTTAACCAATGAACCCTCAAAACTAATCAGGGAAGTTCCTTAACATAATAAACCGGTATACCAAATTCGGAGCAAATCGAATCATTCTGCATGAAAAACCCATTTATCTGAATTAAGGGGGTGGACTAACCCCGCTTTTCCCCCTTTATCCTTAACCAATGAACCCCCAAAACTAATCAGGGAAGTTCCTTAACATAATAAACCGGTATACCAAATTCGGAGCAAATCGAATTATTCTGCATGAAAAACCCATTTATCTGAATTAAGGGTTGGACTAACCCTGCTTTCCCCCCTTTATCCTTAACCAATGAACCCCCAAAACTAATCAGGGAAGTTCCTTAACATAATAAACCGGTATACCAAATTCGGAACAAGTCGAATGATTCTGCATGAAAAACCCATTTATCTGAATTAAGGGGGTGGACTAACCCCGCTTTTCCCCCTTTATCCTTAACCAATGAACCCCCAAAACTAATCAGGGAAGTTCCTTAACATAATAAACCGGTATACCAAATTCGGAGCAAATCGAATCATTCTGCATGAAAAACCCATTTATCTGAATTAAGGGGGTGGACTAACCCCGCTTTTCCCCCTTTATCCTTAACCAATGAACCCCTAAAACTAATCAGGGAAGTTCCTTAACATAATAAACCGGTATACCAAATTCGGAGCAAATCGAATTATTCTGCATGAAAAACCCATTTATCTGAATTAAGGGTTGGACTAACCCCGCTTTTCCCCCTTTATCCTTAACCAATGAACCCCCAAAACTAATCAGGGAAGTTCCTTAACATAATAAACCGGTATACCAAATTCGGAACAAGTCGAATGATTCTGCATGAAAAACCCATTTATCTGAATTAAGGGGGTGGACTAACCCCGCTTTTCCCCCTTTATCCTTAACCAATGAACCCCCAAAACTAATCAGGGAAGTTCCTTAACATAATAAACCGGTATACCAAATTCGGAGCAAATCGAATTATTCTGCATGAAAAACCCATTTATCTGAATTAAGGGGGTGGACTAACCCCCCTTTTCCCCCTTTATCCTTAACCAATGAACCCTCAAAATTAATCAGGGAAGTTCCTTAACATAATAAACCAGTATACCAAATTCGGAACAAGTCGAATGATTCTTCATGAAAAACCCATTTATCTGAATTAAGGGGGTGGACTAACCCCCCTTTTCCCCCTTTATCCTTAACCAATGAACCCCCAAAACTAATCAGGGAAGTTCCTTAACATAATAAACCGGTATACCAAATTCGGAGCAAATCGAATGATTCTGCATGAAAAAAACATTTATCTGAATTAAGGGGGTGGACTAACCCCCCTTTTCCCCCTTTATCCTTAACCAATGAACCCCCAAAACTAATCAGGGAAGTTCCTTAACATAATAAACCGGTATACCAAATTCGGAGCAAATCGAATGATTCTGCATGAAAAACCCATTTATCTGAATTAAGGGGGTGGACTAACCCCGCTTTTCCCCCTTTATCCTTAACCAATGAACCCCCAAAACTAATCAGGGAAGTTCCTTAACATAATAAACCGGTAAACCAAATTCGGAGCAAATCGAATTATTCTGCATGAAAAACCCATTTATCTGAATTAAGGGTTGGACTAACCCCGCTTTTCCCCCTTTATCCTTAACCAATGAACCCCCAAAACTAATCAGGGAAGTTCCTTAACATAATAAACCGGTATACCAAATTCGGAGCAAATCGAATTATTCTGCATGAAAAACCCATTTACCTGAATTAAGGGTTGGACTAACCCCGCTTTTCCCCCTTTATCCTTAACCAATGAACCTCCAAAACTAATCAGGGAAGTTCCTTAACATAATAAACCGGTATACCAAATTCGGAACAAGTCGAATGATTCTTCATGAAAAACCCATTTATCTGAATTAAGGGGGTGGACTAACCCCGCTTTTCCCCCTTTATCCTTAACCAATGAACCCCCAAAACTAATCAGGGAAGTTCCTTAACATAATAAACCGGTATACCAAATTCGGAGCAAATCGAATTATTCTGCATGAAAAACCCATTTATCTGAATTAAGGGGGTGGACTAACCCCGCTTTTCCCCCTTTATCCTTAACCAATGAACCCCCAAAACTAATCAGGGAAGTTCCTTAACATAATAAACCGGTATACCAAATTCGGAGCAAATCGAATTATTCTGCATGAAAAACCCATTTATCTGAATTAAGGGTTGGACTAACCCTGCTTTCCCCCCTTTATCCTTAACCAATGAACCCCCAAAACTAATCAGGGAAGTTCCTTAACATAATAAACCGGTATACCAAATTCGGAACAAGTCGAATGATTCTGCATGAAAAACCCATTTATCTGAATTAAGGGGGTGGACTAACCCCGCTTTTCCCCCTTTATCCTTAACCAATGAACCCCCAAAACTAATCAGGGAAGTTCCTTAACATAATAAACCGGTATACCAAATTCGGAGCAAATCGAATCATTCTGCATGAAAAACCCATTTATCTGAATTAAGGGGGTGGACTAACCCCGCTTTTCCCCCTTTATCCTTAACCAATGAACCCCTAAAACTAATCAGGGAAGTTCCTTAACATAATAAACCGGTATACCAAATTCGGAGCAAATCGAATTATTCTGCATGAAAAACCCATTTATCTGAATTAAGGGTTGGACTAACCCCGCTTTTCCCCCTTTATCCTTAACCAATGAACCCCCAAAACTAATCAGGGAAGTTCCTTAACATAATAAACCGGTATACCAAATTCGGAACAAGTCGAATGATTCTGCATGAAAAACCCATTTATCTGAATTAAGGGGGTGGACTAACCCCGCTTTTCCCCCTTTATCCTTAACCAATGAACCCCCAAAACTAATCAGGGAAGTTCCTTAACATAATAAACCGGTATACCAAATTCGGAGCAAATCGAATTATTCTGCATGAAAAACCCATTTATCTGAATTAAGGGTTGGACTAACCCCGCTTTTCCCCCTTTATCCTTAACCAATGAACCTCAAAACTAATCAGGGAAGTTCCTTAACATAATAAACCGGTATACCAAATTCGGAACAAGTCGAATGATTCTTCATGAAAAACCCATTTATCTGAATTAAGGGGGTGGACTAACCCCCCTTTTCCCCCTTTATCCTTAACCAATGAACCCTCAAAAGTAATCAGGGAAGTTCCTTAACATAATAAACCGGTATACCAAATTCGGAGCAAATCGAATCATTCTGCATGAAAAACCCATTTATCTGAATTAAGGGGGTGGACTAACCCCGCTTTCCCCCCTTTATCCTTAGCCAATGAACCCCCAAAACTAATCAGGGAAGTTCCTTAACATAATAAACCGGTATACCAAATTCGGGGCAAATCGAATTATTCTGCATGAAAAACCCATTTATCTGAATTAAGGGGGTGGACTAACCCCCCTTTTCCCCCTTTATCCTTAACCAATGAACCCTCAAAACTAATCAGGGAAGTTCCTTAACATAATAAACCAGTATACCAAATTCGGAACAAGTCGAATGATTCTTCATGAAAAACCCATTTATCTGAATTAAGGGGGTGGACTAACCCCCCTTTTCCCCCTTTATCCTTAACCAATGAACCCCCAAAACTAATCAGGGAAGTTCCTTAACATAATAAACCGGTATACCAAATTCGGAGCAAATCGAATGATTCTGCATGAAAAAAACATTTATCTGAATTAAGGGGGTGGACTAACCCCCCTTTTCCCCCTTTATCCTTAACCAATGAACCCCCAAAACTAATCAGGGAAGTTCCTTAACATAATAAACCGGTATACCAAATTCGGAGCAAATCGAATGATTCTGCATGAAAAACCCATTTATCTGAATTAAGGGGGTGGACTAACCCCGCTTTTCCCCCTTTATCCTTAACCAATGAACCCCCAAAACTAATCAGGGAAGTTCCTTAACATAATAAACCGGTAAACCAAATTCGGAGCAAATCGAATTATTCTGCATGAAAAACCCATTTATCTGAATTAAGGGTTGGACTAACCCCGCTTTTCCCCCTTTATCCTTAACCAATGAACCTCCAAAACTAATCAGGGAAGTTCCTTAACATAATAAACCGGTATACCAAATTCGGAACAAGTCGAATGATTCTTCATGAAAAACCCATTTATCTGAATTAAGGGGGTGGACTAACCCCCCTTTTCCCCCTTTATCCTTAACCAATGAACCCTCAAAACTAATCAGGGAAGTTCCTTAACATAATAAACCGGTATACCAAATTCGGAGCAAATCAAATGATTCTTCATGAAAAACTCATTTATCTGAATTAAGGGGGTGGACTAACCCCACTTTTCCCCCTTTATACTTAACCAATGAACCCCCAAAACTAATCAGGGAAGTTCCTTAACATAATAAACCGGTATACCGAATTCGGAGCAAATCGAATGATTCTGCATGAAAAACCCATTTATCTGAATTAAGGGGGTGAACTAACCCCCCTTTTCCCTCTTTATCCTAAACCAATGAACCCCCAAAACTAATCAGGGAAGTTCCTTAACATAATAAACCGGTATACCAAATTCGGAGCAAATCGAATGATTCTGCATGAAAAAAACATTTATCTGAATTAAGGGGGTGGACTAACCCCACTTTTCCCCTTTATACTTAACCAATGAACCCCCAAAACTAATCAGGGAAGTTCCTTAACATAATAAACCGGTATACCAAATTCGGAGCAAATCAAATGATTCTTCATGAAAAACTCATTTATCTGAAATAAGGGGGTGGACTAACCCCACTTTTTACCCTTTATACTTAACCAATGAACCCCGAAAACTAATCAGGTTAGTTCCTTAACATAATAAACCGGTATACCAAATTCGGAGCAAATCGAATCATTCTGCATGAAAAACCCATTTATCTGACTTAAAAGGGGTGGACTAACCCCCCTTTCCCCCCCTTTATCCTTAACCAATGAGCCCTCAAAACTAATGAGGAAAGTTCCTTAAAATAATAAACCGGTATACCAAATTCGGAGCAAATCGAATCATTCTGCATGAAAAACCCATTTATCTGAATTAAGGGGGTGGACTAACCCCCCTTTTCCCCCTTTATCCTTAACCAATGAACCCCCAAAACTAATCAGGGAAGTTCCTTAACATAATAAACCGGTATACCAAATTCGGAGCAAATCGAATGATTCTGCATGAAAAACCCATTTATCTGAATTAAGGGGGTGGTCTAACCCCCCTTTTCCCCCTTTATCCTTAACCAATGTACCCTCAAAACTAATCAGGGAAGTTCCTTAACATAATAAACCGGTATACCAAATTCGGAACAAGTCGAATGATTCTTCATGAAAAACCCATTTATCTGAATTAAGGGGGTGGACTAACCCCACTTTTCCCCCTTTATACTTAACTAATGAACCCCCAAAACTAATCAGGAAAGTTCCTTAACATAATAAACCGGTATACCAAATTCGGTGCAAATCGAATCATTCTGCATGAAAAACCCATTTATCTGAATTAAAAGGCGTGGACTAACCCCCCTTTTCCCTCATTTATCCTTAACCAATGAGCCCCCAAAACTAATGAGGGAAGATCCTTAACATAATAAACCGGTATACCAAATTCGGAGCAAATCGAATCATTCTGCATGAAAAACCCATTTATCTGAATTAAGGGGGTGGACTAACCCCGCTTTTCCCCCTTTATCCTTAACCAATGAACCCCCAAAACTAATCAGGGAAGTTCCTTAACATAATAAACCGGTAAACCAAATTCGGAGCAAATCGAATTATTCTGCATGAAAAACCCATTTATCTGAATTAAGGGTTGGACTAACCCCGCTTTTCCCCCTTTATCCTTAACCAATGAACCTCCAAAACTAATCAGGGAAGTTCCTTAACATAATAAACCGGTATACCAAATTCGGAACAAGTCGAATGATTCTTCATGAAAAACCCATTTATCTGAATTAAGGGGGTGGACTAACCCCCCTTTTCCCCCTTTATCCTTAACCAATGAACCCTCAAAACTAATCAGGGAAGTTCCTTAACATAATAAACCGGTATACCAAATTCGGAGCAAATCAAATGATTCTTCATGAAAAACTCATTTATCTGAATTAAGGGGGTGGACTAACCCCACTTTTCCCCCTTTATACTTAACCAATGAACCCCCAAAACTAATCAGGGAAGTTCCTTAACATAATAAACCGGTATACCAAATTCGGAGCAAATCGAATGATTCTGCATTAAAAACCCATTTATCTGAATTAAGGGGGTGAACTAACCCCCCTTTTCCCCCTTTATCCTAAACCAATGAACCCCCAAAACTAATCAGGGAAGTTCCTTAACATAATAAACCGGTATACCAAATTCGGAGCAAATCGAATGATTCTGCATGAAAAAAACATTTATCTGAATTAAGGGGGTGGACTAACCCCACTTTTCCCCTTTATACTTAACCAATGAACCCCCAAAACTAATCAGGGAAGTTCCTTAACATAATAAACCGGTATACCAAATTCGGAGCAAATCAAATGATTCTTCATGAAAAACTCATTTATCTGAAATAAGGGGGTGGACTAACCCCACTTTTCCCCCTTTATACTTAACCAATGAACCCCGAAAACTAATCAGGGAAGTACCTTAACATAATAAACCGGTATACCAAATTCGGAGCAAATCGAATCATTCTGCATGAAAAACCCATTTATCTGACTTAAAAGGGGTGGACTAACCCCCCTTTCCCCCCTTTATCCTTAACCAATGAGCCCTCAAAACTAATGAGAGAAGTTCCTTAAAATAATAAACCGGTATACCAAATTCGGAGCAAATGGAATCATTCTGCATGAAAAACCCATTTATCTGAATTAAGGGGGTGGACTAACCCCCCTTTTCCCCCTTTTTCCTTAACCAATGAACCCCCAAAACTAATCAGGGAAGTTCCTTAACATAATAAACCGGTATACCAAATTCGGAGCAAATCGAATGATTCTGCATGAAAAACCCATTTATCTGAATTAAGGGGTTGGTCTGACCCCCCTTTTCCCCCTTTATCCTTAACCAATGTACCCTCAAAACTAATCAGGGAAGTTCCTTAACATAATAAACCGGTATACCAAATTCGGAACAAGTCAATGATTCTTCATGAAAAACCCATTTATCTGAATTAAGGGGGTGGACTAACCCCACTTTTCCCCCTTTATACTTAACTAATGAACCCCCAAAACTAATCAGGAAAGTTCCTTAACATAATAAACCGGTATACCAAATTCGGTGCAAATCGAATCATTCTGCATGAAAAACACATTTATCTGAATTAAAAGGCGTGGACTAACCCCCCTTTTCCCTCATTTATCCTTAACCAATGAGCCCCCAAAACTAATGAGGGAAGATCCTTAACATAATAAACCGGTATACCAAATTCGGAGCAAATCGAATCATTCTGCATGAAAAACCCATTTATCTGAATTAAGGGGGTGGACTAACCCCGCTTTTCCCCCTTTATCCTTAACCAATGAACCCCCAAAACTAATCAGGGAAGTTCCTTAACATAATAAACCGGTATACCAAATTCGGAGCAAATCGAATTATTCTGCATGAAAAACCCATTTATCTGAATTAAGGGTTGGACTAACCCCGCTTTTCCCCCTTTATCCTTAACCAATGAACCCCCAAAACAAATCAGGGAAGTTCCTTAACATAATAAACCGGTATACCAAATTCGGAGCAAATCGAATGATTCTGCATGAAAAACCCATTTATCTGAATTAAGGGGGTGAACTAACCCCCCTTTTCCCCCTTTATCCTAAACCAATGAACCCCCAAAACTAATCAGGGAAGTTCCTTAACATAATAAACCGGTATACCAAATTCGGAGCAAATCGAATGATTCTGCATGAAAAAAACATTTATCTGAATTAAGGGGGTGGACTAACCCCACTTTTCCCCTTTATACTTAACCAATGAACCCCCAAAACTAATCAGGGAAGTTCCTTAACATAATAAACCGGTATACCAAATTCGGAGCATATCAAATGATTCTTCATGAAAAACTCATTTATCTGAAATAAGAGGGTGGACTAACCCCACTTTTCCCCCTTTATCCTTAACCAATGAGCCCTCAAAACTAATGAGGGAAGTTCCTTAAAATAATAAACCGGTATACCAAATTCGGAGCAAATCGAATCATTCTGCATGAAAAACCCATTTATCTGAATTAAGGGGGTGGACTAACTCCCCTTTTCCCCCTTTATCCTTAACCAATGAACCCCCAAAACTAATCAGGGAAGTTCCTTAACATAATAAACCGGTATACCAAATTCGGAGCAAATCGAATGATTCTGCATAAAAAACCCATTTATCTGAATTAAGGGGGTGGTCTAACCCCCCTTTTCCCCCTTTATCCTTAACCAATGTACCCTCAAAACTAATCAGGGAAGTTCCTTAACATAATAAACCGGTATACCAAATTCGGAACAAGTCGAATGATTCTTCATGAAAAACCCATTTATCTGAATTAAGGGGGTGGACTAACCCCACTTTTCCCCCTTTATACTTAACTAATGAACCCCCAAAACTAATCAGGAAAGTTCCTTAACATAATAAACCGGTATACCAAATTCGGTGCAAATCGAATCATTCTGCATGAAAAACCCATTTATCTGAATTAAAAGGCGTGGACTAACCCCCCTTTTCCCTCATTTATCCTTAACCAATGAGCCCCCAAAACTAATGAGGGAAGATCCTTAACATAATAAACCGGTATACCAAATTCGGAGCAAATCGAATCATTCTGCATGAAAAACCCATTTATCTGAATTAAGGGGGTGGGCTAACCCCGCTTTTCCCCCTTTATCCTTAACCAATGAACCCCCAAAACTAATCAGGGAAGTTCCTTAACATAATAAACCGGTATACCAAATTCGGAGCAAATCGAATTATTCTGCATGAAAAACCCATTTATCTGAATTAAGGGTTGGACTAACCCCGCTTTTCCCCCTTTATCCTTAACCAATGAATCTCCAAAACTAATCAGGGAAGTTCCTTAACATAATAAACCTGTATACCAAATTCGGAGCAAATCGAATGATTCTTCATGAAAAATCCATTTATCTGAAATAAGGGGGTGGACTAACCCCCTTTTCCCCCTTTATCCTTAACCAATGAACCCCCAAAACTAATCAGGGAAGTTCCTTAACATAATAAACCGGTGTACCAAATTCGGAGCAAATCGAATGATTCTGCATGAAAAAAACATTTATCTGAATTAAGGGGGTGGACTAACCCCCCTTTTCCCCCTTTATCCTTAACCAATGAACCCCCAAAACTAATCAGGGAAGTTCCTTAACATAATAAACCGGTATACCAAATTCGGAGCAAATCGAATGATTCTGCATGAAAAACCCATTTATCTGAATTAAGGGGGTGGACTAACCCCGCTTTTCCCCCGTTATCCTTAACCAATGAACCCCCAAAACTAATCAGGGAAGTTCCTTAACATAATAAACCGGTAAACCAAATTCGGAGCAAATCGAATTATTCTGCATGAAAAACCCATTTATCTGAATTAAGGGTTGGACTAACCCCGCTTTTCCCCCTTTATCCTTAACCAATGAACCTCCAAAACTAATCAGGGAAGTTCTTTAACATAATAAACCGGTATACCAAATTCGGAACAAGTCGAGTGATTCTTCATGAAAAACCCATTTATCTGAATTAAGGGGGTGGACTAACCCCCCTTTTCCCCCTTTATCCTTAACCAATGAACCCTCAAAACAAATCAGGGAAGTTCCTTAACATAATAAACCGGTATACCAAATTCGGAGCAAATCAAATGATTCTTCATGAAAAACTCATTTATCTGAATTAAGGGGGTGGACTAACCCCACTTTTCCCCCTTTATACTTAACCAATGAACCCCCAAAACTAATCAGGGAAGTTCCTTAACATAATAAACCGGTATACCATATTCGGAGCAAATCGAATGATTCTGCATGAAAAACCCATTTATCTGAATTAAGGGGGTGAACTAACCCCCCTTTTCCCCCTTTATCCTAAACCAATGAACCCCCAAAACTAATCAGGGAAGTTCCTTAACATAATAAACCGGTATACCAAATTCGGAGCAAATCGAATTATTCTGCATGAAAAACCCATTTATCTGAATTAAGGGTTGGACTAACCCCGCTTTTCCCCCTTTATCCTTAACCAATGAACCCCCAAAACAAATCAGGGAAGTTCCTTAACATAATATACCGGTATACCAAATTCGGAGCAAATCGAATGATTCTGCATGAAAAACCCATTTATCTGAATTAAGGGGGTGAACTAACCCCCCTTTTCCCCCTTTATCCTAAACCAATGAACCCCCAAAACTAATCAGGGAAGTTCCTTAACATAATAAACCGGTATACCAAATTCGGAGCAAATCAAATGATTCTTCATGAAAAACTCATTTATCTGAAATAAGGGGGTGGACTAACCCCACTTTTTACCCTTTATACTTAACCAATGAACCCCGAAAACTAATCAGGTTAGTTCCTTAACATAATAAACCGGTATACCAAATTCGGAGCAAATCGAATCATTCTGCATGAAAAACCCATTTATCTGACTTAAAAGGGGTGGACTAACCCCCCTTTCCCCCCCTTTATCCTTAACCAATGAGCCCTCAAAACTAATGAGGAAAGTTCCTTAAAATAATAAACCGGTATACCAAATTCGGAGCAAATCGAATCATTCTGCATGAAAAACCCATTTATCTGAATTAAGGGGGTGGACTAACCCCCCTTTTCCCCCTTTATCCTTAACCAATGAACCCCCAAAACTAATCAGGGAAGTTCCTTAACATAATAAACCGGTATACCAAATTCGGAGCAAATCGAATGATTCTGCATGAAAAACCCATTTATCTGAATTAAGGGGGTGGTCTAACCCCCCTTTTCCCCCTTTATCCTTAACCAATGTACCCTCAAAACTAATCAGGGAAGTTCCTTAACATAATAAACCGGTATACCAAATTCGGAACAAGTCGAATGATTCTTCATGAAAAACCCATTTATCTGAATTAAGGGGGTGGACTAACCCCACTTTTCCCCCTTTATACTTAACTAATGAACCCCCAAAACTAATCAGGAAAGTTCCTTAACATAATAAACCGGTATACCAAATTCGGTGCAAATCGAATCATTCTGCATGAAAAACCCATTTATCTGAATTAAAAGGCGTGGACTAACCCCCCTTTTCCCTCATTTATCCTTAACCAATGAGCCCCCAAAACTAATGAGGGAAGATCCTTAACATAATAAACCGGTATACCAAATTCGGAGCAAATCGAATCATTCTGCATGAAAAACCCATTTATCTGAATTAAGGGGGTGGACTAACCCCGCTTTTCCCCCTTTATCCTTAACCAATGAACCCCCAAAACTAATCAGGGAAGTTCCTTAACATAATAAACCGGTAAACCAAATTCGGAGCAAATCGAATTATTCTGCATGAAAAACCCATTTATCTGAATTAAGGGTTGGACTAACCCCGCTTTTCCCCCTTTATCCTTAACCAATGAACCTCCAAAACTAATCAGGGAAGTTCCTTAACATAATAAACCGGTATACCAAATTCGGAACAAGTCGAATGATTCTTCATGAAAAACCCATTTATCTGAATTAAGGGGGTGGACTAACCCCCCTTTTCCCCCTTTATCCTTAACCAATGAACCCTCAAAACTAATCAGGGAAGTTCCTTAACATAATAAACCGGTATACCAAATTCGGAGCAAATCAAATGATTCTTCATGAAAAACTCATTTATCTGAATTAAGGGGGTGGACTAACCCCACTTTTCCCCCTTTATACTTAACCAATGAACCCCCAAAACTAATCAGGGAAGTTCCTTAACATAATAAACCGGTATACCAAATTCGGAGCAAATCGAATGATTCTGCATTAAAAACCCATTTATCTGAATTAAGGGGGTGAACTAACCCCCCTTTTCCCCCTTTATCCTAAACCAATGAACCCCCAAAACTAATCAGGGAAGTTCCTTAACATAATAAACCGGTATACCAAATTCGGAGCAAATCGAATGATTCTGCATGAAAAAAACATTTATCTGAATTAAGGGGGTGGACTAACCCCACTTTTCTCCTTTATACTTAACCAATGAACCCCCAAAACTAATCAGGGAAGTTCCTTAACATAATAAACCGGTATACCAAATTCGGAGCAAATCAAATGATTCTTCATGAAAAACTCATTTATCTGAAATAAGGGGGTGGACTAACCCCACTTTTCCCCCTTTATACTTAACCAATGAACCCCGAAAACTAATCAGGGAAGTACCTTAACATAATAAACCGGTATACCAAATTCGGAGCAAATCGAATCATTCTGCATGAAAAACCCATTTATCTGACTTAAAAGGGGTGGACTAACCCCCCTTTCCCCCCTTTATCCTTAACCAATGAGCCCTCAAAACTAATGAGGGAAGTTCCTTAAAATAATAAACCGGTATACCAAATTCGGAGCAAATGGAATCATTCTGCATGAAAAACCCATTTATCTGAATTAAGGGGGTGGACTAACCCCCCTTTTCCCCCTTTTTCCTTAACCAATGAACCCCCAAAACTAATCAGGGAAGTTCCTTAACATAATAAACCGGTATACCAAATTCGGAGCAAATCGAATGATTCTGCATGAAAAACCCATTTATCTGAATTAAGGGGTTGGTCTGACCCCCCTTTTCCCCCTTTATCCTTAACCAATGTACCCTCAAAACTAATCAGGGAAGTTCCTTAACATAATAAACCGGTATACCAAATTCGGAACAAGTCAATGATTCTTCATGAAAAACCCATTTATCTGAATTAAGGGGGTGGACTAACCCCACTTTTCCCCCTTTATACTTAACTAATGAACCCCCAAAACTAATCAGGAAAGTTCCTTAACATAATAAACCGGTATACCAAATTCGGTGCAAATCGAATCATTCTGCATGAAAAACACATTTATCTGAATTAAAAGGCGTGGACTAACCCCCCTTTTCCCTCATTTATCCTTAACCAATGAGCCCCCAAAACTAATGAGGGAAGATCCTTAACATAATAAACCGGTATACCAAATTCGGAGCAAATCGAATCATTCTGCATGAAAAACCCATTTATCTGAATTAAGGGGGTGGACTAACCCCGCTTTTCCCCCTTTATCCTTAACCAATGAACCCCCAAAACTAATCAGGGAAGTTCCTTAACATAATAAACCGGTATACCAAATTCGGAGCAAATCGAATTATTCTGCATGAAAAACCCATTTATCTGAATTAAGGGTTGGACTAACCCCGCTTTTCCCCCTTTATCCTTAACCAATGAACCCCCAAAACAAATCAGGGAAGTTCCTTAACATAATAAACCGGTATACCAAATTCGGAGCAAATCGAATGATTCTGCATGAAAAACCCATTTATCTGAATTAAGGGGGTGAACTAACCCCCCTTTTCCCCCTTTATCCTAAACCAATGAACCCCCAAAACTAATCAGGGAAGTTCCTTAACATAATAAACCGGTATACCAAATTCGGAGCAAATCGAATGATTCTGCATGAAAAAAACATTTATCTGAATTAAGGGGGTGGACTAACCCCACTTTTCCCCTTTATACTTAACCAATGAACCCCCAAAACTAATCAGGGAAGTTCCTTAACATAATAAACCGGTATACCAAATTCGGAGCATATCAAATGATTCTTCATGAAAAACTCATTTATCTGAAATAAGAGGGTGGACTAACCCCACTTTTCCCCCTTTATCCTTAACCAATGAGCCCTCAAAACTAATGAGGGAAGTTCCTTAAAATAATAAACCGGTATACCAAATTCGGAGCAAATCGAATCATTCTGCATGAAAAACCCATTTATCTGAATTAAGGGGGTGGACTAACTCCCCTTTTCCCCCTTTATCCTTAACCAATGAACCCCCAAAACTAATCAGGGAAGTTCCTTAACATAATAAACCGGTATACCAAATTCGGAGCAAATCGAATGATTCTGCATGAAAAACCCATTTATCTGAATTAAGGGGGTGGTCTAACCCCCCTTTTCCCCCTTTATCCTTAACCAATGTACCCTCAAAACTAATCAGGGAAGTTCCTTAACATAATAAACCGGTATACCAAATTCGGAACAAGTCGAATGATTCTTCATGAAAAACCCATTTATCTGAATTAAGGGGGTGGACTAACCCCACTTTTCCCCCTTTATACTTAACTAATGAACCCCCAAAACTAATCAGGAAAGTTCCTTAACATAATAAACCGGTATACCAAATTCGGTGCAAATCGAATCATTCTGCATGAAAAACCCATTTATCTGAATTAAAAGGCGTGGACTAACCCCCCTTTTCCCTCATTTATCCTTAACCAATGAGCCCCCAAAACTAATGAGGGAAGATCCTTAACATAATAAACCGGTATACCAAATTCGGAGCAAATCGAATCATTCTGCATGAAAAACCCATTTATCTGAATTAAGGGGGTGGGCTAACCCCGCTTTTCCCCCTTTATCCTTAACCAATGAACCCCCAAAACTAATCAGGGAAGTTCCTTAACATAATAAACCGGTATACCAAATTCGGAGCAAATCGAATTATTCTGCATGAAAAACCCATTTATCTGAATTAAGGGTTGGACTAACCCCGCTTTTCCCCCTTTATCCTTAACCAATGAATCTCCAAAACTAATCAGGGAAGTTCCTTAACATAATAAACCTGTATACCAAATTCGGAGCAAATCGAATGATTCTTCATGAAAAATCCATTTATCTGAAATAAGGGGGTGGACTAACCCCCTTTTCCCCCTTTATCCTTAACCAATGAACCCCCAAAACTAATCAGGGAAGTTCCCTAACATAATAAACCGGTGTACCAAATTCGGAGCAAATCGAATGATTCTGCATGAAAAAAACATTTATCTGAATTAAGGGGGTGGACTAACCCCCCTTTTCCCCCTTTATCCTTAACCAATGAACCCCCAAAACTAATCAGGGAAGTTCCTTAACATAATAAACCGGTATACCAAATTCGGAGCAAATCGAATGATTCTGCATGAAAAACCCATTTATCTGAATTAAGGGGGTGGACTAACCCCGCTTTTCCCCCTTTATCCTTAACCAATGAACCCCCAAAACTAATCAGGGAAGTTCCTTAACATAATAAACCGGTAAACCAAATTCGGAGCAAATCGAATTATTCTGCATGAAAAACCCATTTATCTGAATTAAGGGTTGGACTAACCCCGCTTTTCCCCCTTTATCCTTAACCAATGAACCTCCAAAACTAATCAGGGAAGTTCTTTAACATAATAAACCGGTATACCAAATTCGGAACAAGTCGAGTGATTCTTCATGAAAAACCCATTTATCTGAATTAAGGGGGTGGACTAACCCCCCTTTTCCCCCTTTATCCTTAACCAATGAACCCTCAAAACAAATCAGGGAAGTTCCTTAACATAATAAACCGGTATACCAAATTCGGAGCAAATCAAATGATTCTTCATGAAAAACTCATTTATCTGAATTAAGGGGGTGGACTAACCCCACTTTTCCCCCTTTATACTTAACCAATGAACCCCCAAAACTAATCAGGGAAGTTCCTTAACATAATAAACCGGTATACCATATTCGGAGCAAATCGAATGATTCTGCATGAAAAACCCATTTATCTGAATTAAGGGGGTGAACTAACCCCCCTTTTCCCCCTTTATCCTAAACCAATGAACCCCCAAAACTAATCAGGGAAGTTCCTTAACATAATAAACCGGTATACCAAATTCGGAGCAAATCGAATTATTCTGCATGAAAAACCCATTTATCTGAATTAAGGGTTGGACTAACCCCGCTTTTCCCCCTTTATCCTTAACCAATGAACCCCCAAAACAAATCAGGGAAGTTCCTTAACATAATATACCGGTATACCAAATTCGGAGCAAATCGAATGATTCTGCATGAAAAACCCATTTATCTGAATTAAGGGGGTGAACTAACCCCCCTTTTCCCCCTTTATCCTAAACCAATGAACCCCCAAAACTAATCAGGGAAGTTCCTTAACATAATAAACCGGTATACCAAATTCGGAGCAAATCGAATGATTCTGCATGAAAAAAACATTTATCTGAATTAAGGGGGTGGGCTAACCCCACTTTTCCCCTTTATACTTAACCAATGAACCCCCAAAACTAATCAGGGAAGTTCCTTAACATAATAAACCGGTATACCAAATTCGGAGCAAATCGAATCATTCTGCATGAAAAACCCATTTATCTGAATTAAGGGGGTGGACTAACCCCGCTTTTCCCCCTTTATCCTTAACCAATGAACCCCCAAAACTAATCAGGGAAGTTCCTTAACATAATAAACCGGTAAACCAAATTCGGAGCAAATCGAATTATTCTGCATGAAAAACCCATTTATCTGAATTAAGGGTTGGACTAACCCCGCTTTTCCCCCTTTATCCTTAACCAATGAACCTCCAAAACTAATCAGGGAAGTTCCTTAACATAATAAACCGGTATACCAAATTCGGAACAAGTCGAATGATTCTTCATGAAAAACCCATTTATCTGAATTAAGGGGGTGGACTAACCCCCCTTTTCCCCCTTTATCCTTAACCAATGAACCCTCAAAACTAATCAGGGAAGTTCCTTAACATAATAAACCGGTATACCAAATTCGGAGCAAATCAAATGATTCTTCATGAAAAACTCATTTATCTGAATTAAGGGGGTGGACTAACCCCACTTTTCCCCCTTTATACTTAACCAATGAACCCCCAAAACTAATCAGGGAAGTTCCTTAACATAATAAACCGGTATACCAAATTCGGAGCAAATCGAATGATTCTGCATTAAAAACCCATTTATCTGAATTAAGGGGGTGAACTAACCCCCCTTTTCCCCCTTTATCCTAAACCAATGAACCCCCAAAACTAATCAGGGAAGTTCCTTAACATAATAAACCGGTATACCAAATTCGGAGCAAATCGAATGATTCTGCATGAAAAAAACATTTATCTGAATTAAGGGGGTGGACTAACCCCACTTTTCCCCTTTATACTTAACCAATGAACCCCCAAAACTAATCAGGGAAGTTCCTTAACATAATAAACCGGTATACCAAATTCGGAGCAAATCGAATCATTCTGCATGAAAAACCCATGTATCTGACTTAAAAGGGGTGGACTAACCCCCTTTCCCCCCCTTTATCCTTAACCAATGAGCCCTCAAAACTAATGAGGGAAGTTCCTTAAAATAATAAACCGGTATACCAAATTCGGAGCAAATCGAATCATTCTGCATGAAAAACCCATTTATCTGAATTAAGGGGGTGGACTAACCCCTCTTTTCCCCCTTTTTCCTTAACCAATGAACCCCAAAAACTAATCAGGGAAGTTCCTTAACATAATAAACCGGTATACCAAATTCGGAGCAAATCGAATGATTCTGCATGAAAAACCCATTTATCTGAATTAAGGGGTTGGTCTGACCCCCCTTTTCCCCCTTTATCCTTAACCAATGTACCCTCAAAACTAATCAGGGAAGTTCCTTAACATAATAAACCGGTATACCAAATTCGGAACAAGTCGAATGATTCTTCATGAAAAACCCATTTATCTGAATTAAGGGGGTGGACTAACCCCACTTTTCCCCCTTTATACTTAACTAATGAACCCCCAAAACTAATCAGGAAAGTTCCTTAACATAATAAACCGGTATACCAAATTCGGTGCAAATCGAATCATTCTGCATGAAAAACCCATTTATCTGAATTAAAAGGCGTGGACTAACCCCCCTTTTCCCTCATTTATCCTTAACCAATGAGCCCCCAAAACTAATGAGGGAAGATCCTTAACATAATAAACCGGTATACCAAATTCGGAGCAAATCGAATCATTCTGCATGAAAAACCCATTTATCTGAATTAAGGGGGTGGACTAACCCCGCTTTTCCCCCTTTATCCTTAACCAATGAACCCCCAAAACTAATCAGGGAAGTTCCTTAACATAATAAACCGGTATACCAAATTCGGAGCAAATCGAATTATTCTGCATGAAAAACCCATTTATCTGAATTAAGGGTTGGACTAACCCCGCTTTTCCCCCTTTATCCTTAACCAATGAACCCCCAAAACAAATCAGGGAAGTTCCTTAACATAACAAACCGGTATACCAAATTCGGAGCAAATCGAATGATTCTGCATGAAAAACCCATTTATCTGAATTAAGGGGGTGAACTAACCCCCCTTTTCCCCCTTTATCCTAAACCAATGAACCCCCAAAACTAATCAGGGAAGTTCCTTAACATAATAAACCGGTATACCAAATTCGGTGCAAATCGAATGATTCTGCATGAAAAAAACATTTATCTGAATTAAGGGGGTGGACTAACCCCACTTTTCCCCTTTATACTTAACCAATGAACCCCCAAAACTAATCAGGGAAGTTCCTTAACATAATAAACCGGTATACCAAATTCGGAGCATATCAAATGATTCTTCATGAAAAACTCATTTATCTGAAATAAGGGGGTGGACTAACCCCACTTTTCCCCCTTTATCCTTAACCAATGAGCCCTCAAAACTAATGAGGGAAGTTCCTTAAAATAATAAACCGGTATACCAAATTCGGAGCAAATCGAATCATTCTGCATGAAAAACCCATTTATCTGAATTAAGGGGGTGGACTAACCCCCCTTTTCCCCCTTTATCCTTAACCAATGAACCCCCAAAACTAATCAGGGAAGTTCCTTAACATAATAAACCGGTATACCAAATTCGGAGCATATCGAATGATTCTGCATGAAAAACCCATTTATCTGAATTAAGGGGGTGGTCTAACCCCCCTTTTCCCCCTTTATCCTTAACCAATGTACCCTCAAAACTAATCAGGGAAGTTCCTTAACATAATAAACCGGTATACCAAATTCGGAACAAGTCGAATGATTCTTCATGAAAAACCCATTTATCTGAATTAAGGGGGTGGACTAACCCCACTTTTCCCCCTTTATACTTAACTAATGAACCCCCAAAACTAATCAGGAAAGTTCCTTAACATAATAAACCGGTATACCAAATTCGGTGCAAATCGAATCATTCTGCATGAAAAACCCATTTATCTGAATTAAAAGGCGTGGACTAACCCCCCTTTTCCCTCATTTATCCTTAACCAATGAGCCCCCAAAACTAATGAGGGAAGATCCTTAACATAATAAACCGGTATACCAAATTCGGTGCAAATCGAATCATTCTGCATGAAAAACCCATTTATCTGAATTAAGGGGGTGGGCTAACCCCGCTTTTCCCCCTTTATCCTTAACCAATGAACCCCCAAAACTAATCAGGGAAGTTCCTTAACATAATAAACCGGTATACCAAATTCGGAGCAAATCGAATTATTCTGCATGAAAAACCCATTTATCTGAATTAAGGGTTGGACTAACCCCGCTTTTCCCCCTTTATCCTTAACCAATGAATCTCCAAAACTAATCAGGGAAGTTCCTTAACATAATAAACCTGTATACCAAATTCGGAGCAAATCGAATGATTCTTCATGAAAAATCCATTTATCTGAATTAAGGGGGTGGACTAACCCCCCTTTTCCCCCTTTATCCTTAACCAATGAACCCCCAAAACTAATCAGGGAAGTTCCTTAACATAATAAACCGGTATACCAAATTCGGAGCAAATCGAATGATTCTGCATGAAAAAAACATTTATCTGAATTAAGGGGGTGGACTAACCCCCCTTTTCCCCCTTTATCCTTAACCAATGAACCCCCAAAACTAATCAGGGAAGTTCCTTAACATATTAAACCGGTATACCAAATTCGGAGCAAATCGAATGATTCTGCATGAAAAACCCATTTATCTGAATTAAGGGGGTGGACTAACCCCGCTTTTCCCCCTTTATCCTTAACCAATGAACCCCCAAAACTAATCAGGGAAGTTCCTTAACATAATAAACCGGTAAACCAAATTCGGAGCAAATCGAATTATTCTGCATGAAAAACCCATTTATCTGAATTAAGGGTTGGACTAACCCCGCTTTTCCCCCTTTATCCTTAACCAATGAACCTCCAAAACTAATCAGGGAAGTTCTTTAACATAATAAACCGGTATACCAAATTCGGAACAAGTCGAGTGATTCTTCATGAAAAACCCATTTATCTGAATTAAGGGGGTGGACTAACCCCCCTTTTCCCCCTTTATCCTTAACCAATGAACCCTCAAAACTAATCAGGGAAGTTCCTTAACATAATAAACCGGTATACCAAATTCGGAGCAAATCAAATGATTCTTCATGAAAAACTCATTTATCTGAATTAAGGGGGTGGACTAACCCCACTTTTCCCCCCTTATACTTAACCAATGAACCCCCAAAACTAATCAGGGAAGTTCCTTAACATAATAAACCGGTATACCAAATTCGGAGCAAATCGAATGATTCTGCATGAAAAACCCATTTATCTGAATTAAGGGTTGGACTAACCCCGCTTTTTCCCCTTTATCCTTAACCAATGAACCCCCAAAACAAATCAGGGAAGTTCCTTAACATAATAAACCGGTATACCAAATTCGGAGCAAATCGAATGATTCTGCATGAAAAACCCATTTATCTGAATTAAGGGGGTGAACTAACCCCCCTTTTCCCCCTTTATCCTAAACCAATGAACCCCCAAAACTAATCAGGGAAGTTCCTTAACATAATAAACCGGTATACCAAATTCGGAGCAAATCGAATGATTCTGCATGAAAAAAACATTTATCTGAATTAAGGGGGTGGACTAACCCCACTTTTCCCCTTTATACTTAACCAATGAACCCCCAAAACTAATCAGGGAAGTTCCTTAACATAATAAACCGGTATACCAAATTCGGAGCAAATCAAATGATTCTTCATGAAAAACTCATTTATCTGAAATAAGGGGGTGGACTAACCCCACTTTTCCCCCTTTATACTTAACCAATGAACCCCGAAAACTAATCAGGGAAGTTCCTTAACATAATAAACCGGTATACCAAATTCGGAGCAAATCGAATCATTCTGCATGAAAAACCCATTTATCTGACTTAAATGGGTGGACTAACCCCCCTTTCCCCCCCTTTATCCTTAACCAATGAGCCCTCAAAACTAATGAGGGAAGTTCCTTAAAATAATAAACCGGTATACCAAATTCGGAGCAAATCGAATCATTCTGCATGAAAAACCCATTTATCTGAATTAAGGGGGTGGACTAACCCCCCTTTTCCCCCTTTATCCTTAACCAATGAACCTTCAAAAGTAATCAGGGAAGTTCCTTAACATAATAAACCGGTATACCAAATTCGGAGCAAATCGAATGATTCTGCATGAAAAACCCATTTATCTGAATTAAGGGTTGGACTAACCCCGCTTTTCCCCCTTTATCCTTAACCAATGAACCTCCAAAACTAATCAGGGAAGTTCCTTAACATAATAAACCGGTATACCAAATTCGGAACAAGTCGAATGATTCTTCATGAAAAACCCATTTATCTGAATTAAGGGGGTGGACTAACCCCCCTTTTCCCCCTTTATCCTTAACCAATGAACCCTCAAAACTAATCAGGGAAGTTCCTTAACATAATAAACCGGTATACCAAATTCGGAGCAAATCAAATGATTCTTCATGAAAAACTCATTTATCTGAATTAAGGGGGTGGACTAACCCCACTTTTCCCCCTTTATACTTAACCAATGAACCCCCAAAACTAATCAGGGAAGTTCCTTAACATAATAAACCGGTATACCAAATTCGGAGCAAATCGAATGATTCTGCATTAAAAACCCATTTATCTGAATTAAGGGGGTGAACTAACCCCCCTTTTCCCCCTTTATCCTAAACCAATGAACCCCCAAAACTAATCAGGGAAGTTCCTTAACATAATAAACCGGTATACCAAATTCGGAGCAAATCGAATGATTCTGCATGAAAAAAACATTTATCTGAAATAAGGGGGTGGACTAACCCCCCTTTTCCCCCTTTATCCTTAACCAATGAACCCCCAAAAGTAATCAGGGAAGTTCCTTAACATAATAAACCGGTATACCAAATTCGGAGCAAATCGAATGATTCTGCATGAAAAACCCATTTATCTGAATTAAGGGTTGGACTAACCCCGCTTTTCCCCCTTTATCCTTAACCAATGAACCTCCAAAACTAATCAGGGAAGTTCCTTAACATAATAAACCGGTATACCAAATTCGGAACAAGTCGAATGATTCTTCATGAAAAACCCATTTATCTGAATTAAGGGGGTGGACTAACCCCCCTTTTCCCCCTTTATCCTTAACCAATGAACCCTCAAAACTAATCAGGGAAGTTCCTTAACATAATAAACCGGTATACCAAATTCGGAGCAAATCAAATGATTCTTCATGAAAAACTCATTTATCTGAATTAAGGGGGTGGACTAACCCCACTTTTCCCCCTTTATACTTAACCAATGAACCCCCAAAACTAATCAGGGAAGTTCCTTAACATAATAAACCGGTATACCAAATTCGGAGCAAATCGAATGATTCTGCATTAAAAACCCATTTATCTGAATTAAGGGGGTGAACTAACCCCCCTTTTCCCCCTTTATCCTAAACCAATGAACCCCCAAAACTAATCAGGGAAGTTCCTTAACATAATAAACCGGTATACCAAATTCGGAGCAAATCGAATGATTCTGCATGAAAAAAACATTTATCTGAAATAAGGGGGTGGACTAACCCCCCTTTTCCCCCTTTATCCTTAACCAATGAACCCCCAAAAGTAATCAGGGAAGTTCCTTAACATAATAAACCGGTATACCAAATTCGGAGCAAATCGAATGATTCTGCATGAAAAACCCATTTATCTGAATTAAGGGTTGGACTAACCCCGCTTTTCCCCCTTTATCCTTAACCAATGAACCTCCAAAACTAATCAGGGAAGTTCCTTAACATAATAAACCGGTATACCAAATTCGGAACAAGTCGAATGATTCTTCATGAAAAACCCATTTATCTGAATTAAGGGGGTGGACTAACCCCCCTTTTCCCCCTTTATCCTTAACCAATGAACCCTCAAAACTAATCAGGGAAGTTCCTTAACATAATAAACCGGTATACCAAATTCGGAGCAAATCAAATGATTCTTCATGAAAAACTCATTTATCTGAATTAAGGGGGTGGACTAACCCCACTTTTCCCCCTTTATACTTAACCAATGAACCCCCAAAACTAATCAGGGAAGTTCCTTAACATAATAAACCGGTATACCAAATTCGGAGCAAATCGAATGATTCTGCATTAAAAACCCATTTATCTGAATTAAGGGGGTGAACTAACCCCCCTTTTCCCCCTTTATCCTAAACCAATGAACCCCCAAAACTAATCAGGGAAGTTCCTTAACATAATAAACCGGTATACCAAATTCGGAGCAAATCGAATGATTCTGCATGAAAAAAACATTTATCTGAATTAAGGGGGTGGACTAACCCCACTTTTCCCCTTTATACTTAACCAATGAACCCCCAAAACTAATCAGGGAAGTTCCTTAACATAATAAACCGGTATACCAAATTCGGAGCAAATCAAATGATTCTTCATGAAAAACTCATTTATCTGAAATAAGGGGGTGGACTAACCCCACTTTTCCCCCTTTATACTTAACCAATGAACCCCGAAAACTAATCAGGGAAGTACCTTAACATAATAAACCGGTATACCAAATTCGGAGCAAATCGAATCATTCTGCATGAAAAACCCATTTATCTGACTTAAAAGGGGTGGACTAACCCCCCTTTCCCCCCTTTATCCTTAACCAATGAGCCCTCAAAACTAATGAGGGAAGTTCCTTAAAATAATAAACCGGTATACCAAATTCGGAGCAAATGGAATCATTCTGCATGAAAAACCCATTTATCTGAATTAAGGGGGTGGACTAACCCCCCTTTTCCCCCTTTTTCCTGAACCAATGAACCCCCAAAACTAATCAGGGAAGTTCCTTAACATAATAAACCGGTATACCAAAGTCGGAGCAAATCGAATGATTCTGCATGAAAAACCCATTTATCTGAATTAAGGGGTTGGTCTGACCCCCCTTTTCCCCCTTTATCCTTAACCAATGTACCCTCAAAACTAATCAGGGAAGTTCCTTAACATAATAAACCGGTATACCAAATTCGGAACAAGTCAATGATTCTTCATGAAAAACCCATTTATCTGAATTAAGGGGGTGGACTAACCCCACTTTTCCCCCTTTATACTTAACTAATGAACCCCCAAAACTAATCAGGAAAGTTCCTTAACATAATAAACCGGTATACCAAATTCGGTGCAAATCGAATCATTCTGCATGAAAAACACATTTATCTGAATTAAAAGGCGTGGACTAACCCCCCTTTTCCCTCATTTATCCTTAACCAATGAGCCCCCAAAACTAATGAGGGAAGATCCTTAACATAATAAACCGGTATACCAAATTCGGAGCAAATCGAATCATTCTGCATGAAAAACCCATTTATCTGAATTAAGGGGGTGGACTAACCCCGCTTTTCCCCCTTTATCCTTAACCAATGAACCCCCAAAACTAATCAGGGAAGTTCCTTAACATAATAAACCGGTATACCAAATTCGGAGCAAATCGAATTATTCTGCATGAAAAACCCATTTATCTGAATTAAGGGTTGGACTAACCCCGCTTTTCCCCCTTTATCCTTAACCAATGAACCCCCAAAACAAATCAGGGAAGTTCCTTAACATAATAAACCGGTATACCAAATTCGGAGCAAATCGAATGATTCTGCATGAAAAACCCATTTATCTGAATTAAGGGGGTGAACTAACCCCCCTTTTCCCCCTTTATCCTAAACCAATGAACCCCCAAAACTAATCAGGGAAGTTCCTTAACATAATAAACCGGTATACCAAATTCGGAGCAAATCGAATGATTCTGCATGAAAAAAACATTTATCTGAATTAAGGGGGTGGACTAACCCCACTTTTCCCCTTTATACTTAACCAATGAACCCCCAAAACTAATCAGGGAAGTTCCTTAACATAATAAACCGGTATACCAAATTCGGAGCATATCAAATGATTCTTCATGAAAAACTCATTTATCTGAAATAAGAGGGTGGACTAACCCCACTTTTCCCCCTTTATCCTTAACCAATGAGCCCTCAAAACTAATGAGGGAAGTTCCTTAAAATAATAAACCGGTATACCAAATTCGGAGCAAATCGAATCATTCTGCATGAAAAACCCATTTATCTGAATTAAGGGGGTGGACTAACTCCCCTTTTCCCCCTTTATCCTTAACCAATGAACCCCCAAAACTAATCAGGGAAGTTCCTTAACATAATAAACCGGTATACCAAATTCGGAGCAAATCGAATTATTCTGCATGAAAAACCCATTTATCTGAATTAAGGGTTGGACTAACCCCGCTTTTCCCCCTTTATCCTTAACCAATGAATCTCCAAAACTAATCAGGGAAGTTCCTTAACATAATAAACCTGTATACCAAATTCGGAGCAAATCGAATGATTCTTCATGAAAAATCCATTTATCTGAAATAAGGGGGTGGACTAACCCCCTTTTCCCCCTTTATCCTTAACCAATGAACCCCCAAAACTAATCAGGGAAGTTCCTTAACATAATAAACCGGTGTACCAAATTCGGAGCAAATCGAATGATTCTGCATGAAAAAAACATTTATCTGAATTAAGGGGGTGGACTAACCCCCCTTTTCCCCCTTTATCCTTAACCAATGAACCCCCAAAACTAATCAGGGAAGTTCCTTAACATAATAAACCGGTATACCAAATTCGGAGCAAATCGAATGATTCTGCATGAAAAACCCATTTATCTGAATTAAGGGGGTGGACTAACCCCGCTTTTCCCCCTTTATCCTTAACCAATGAACCCCCAAAACTAATCAGGGAAGTTCCTTAACATAATAAACCGGTAAACCAAATTCGGAGCAAATCGAATTATTCTGCATGAAAAACCCATTTATCTGAATTAAGGGTTGGACTAACCCCGCTTTTCCCCCTTTATCCTTAACCAATGAACCTCCAAAACTAATCAGGGAAGTTCTTTAACATAATAAACCGGTATACCAAATTCGGAACAAGTCGAGTGATTCTTCATGAAAAACCCATTTATCTGAATTAAGGGGGTGGACTAACCCCCCTTTTCCCCCTTTATCCTTAACCAATGAACCCTCAAAACAAATCAGGGAAGTTCCTTAACATAATAAACCGGTATACCAAATTCGGAGCAAATCAAATGATTCTTCATGAAAAACTCATTTATCTGAATTAAGGGGGTGGACTAACCCCACTTTTCCCCCTTTATACTTAACCAATGAACCCCCAAAACTAATCAGGGAAGTTCCTTAACATAATAAACCGGTATACCATATTCGGAGCAAATCGAATGATTCTGCATGAAAAACCCATTTATCTGAATTAAGGGGGTGAACTAACCCCCCTTTTCCCCCTTTATCCTAAACCAATGAACCCCCAAAACTAATCAGGGAAGTTCCTTAACATAATATACCGGTATACCAAATTCGGAGCAAATCGAATGATTCTGCATGAAAAACCCATTTATCTGAATTAAGGGGGTGAACTAACCCCCCTTTTCCCCCTTTATCCTAAACCAATGAACCCCCAAAACTAATCAGGGAAGTTCCTTAACATAATAAACCGGTATACCAAATTCGGAGCAAATCAAATGATTCTTCATGAAAAACTCATTTATCTGAAATAAGGGGGTGGACTAACCCCACTTTTTACCCTTTATACTTAACCAATGAACCCCGAAAACTAATCAGGTTAGTTCCTTAACATAATAAACCGGTATACCAAATTCGGAGCAAATCGAATCATTCTGCATGAAAAACCCATTTATCTGACTTAAAAGGGGTGGACTAACCCCCCTTGCCCCCCCTTTATCCTTAACCAATGAGCCCTCAAAACTAATGAGGAAAGTTCCTTAAAATAATAAACCGGTATACCAAATTCGGAGCAAATCGAATCATTCTGCATGAAAAACCCATTTATCTGAATTAAGGGGGTGGACTAACCCCCCTTTTCCCCCTTTATCCTTAACCAATGAACCCCCAAAACTAATCAGGGAAGTTCCTTAACATAATAAACCGGTATACCAAATTCGGAGCAAATCGAATGATTCTGCATGAAAAACCCATTTATCTGAATTAAGGGGGTGGTCTAACCCCCCTTTTCCCCCTTTATCCTTAACCAATGTACCCTCAAAACTAATCAGGGAAGTTCCTTAACATAATAAACCGGTATACCAAATTCGGAACAAGTCGAATGATTCTTCATGAAAAACCCATTTATCTGAATTAAGGGGGTGGACTAACCCCACTTTTCCCCCTTTATACTTAACTAATGAACCCCCAAAACTAATCAGGAAAGTTCCTTAACATAATAAACCGGTATACCAAATTCGGTGCAAATCGAATCATTCTGCATGAAAAACCCATTTATCTGAATTAAAAGGCGTGGACTAACCCCCCTTTTCCCTCATTTATCCTTAACCAATGAGCCCCCAAAACTAATGAGGGAAGATCCTTAACATAATAAACCGGTATACCAAATTCGGAGCAAATCGAATCATTCTGCATGAAAAACCCATTTATCTGAATTAAGGGGGTGGACTAACCCCGCTTTTCCCCCTTTATCCTTAACCAATGAACCCCCAAAACTAATCAGGGAAGTTCCTTAACATAATAAACCGGTAAACCAAATTCGGAGCAAATCGAATTATTCTGCATGAAAAACCCATTTATCTGAATTAAGGGTTGGACTAACCCCGCTTTTCCCCCTTTATCCTTAACCAATGAACCTCCAAAACTAATCAGGGAAGTTCCTTAACATAATAAACCGGTATACCAAATTCGGAACAAGTCGAATGATTCTTCATGAAAAACCCATTTATCTGAATTAAGGGGGTGGACTAACCCCCCTTTTCCCCCTTTAACCATAACCAATGAACCCTCAAAACTAATCAGGGAAGTTCCTTAACATAATAAACCGGTATACCAAATTCGGAGCAAATCAAATGATTCTTCATGAAAAACTCATTTATCTGAATTAAGGGGGTGGACTAACCCCACTTTTCCCCCTTTATACTTAACCAATGAACCCCCAAAACTAATCAGGGAAGTTCCTTAACATAATAAACCGGTATACCAAATTCGGAGCAAATCGAATGATTCTGCATTAAAAACCCATTTATCTGAATTAAGGGGGTGAACTAACCCCCCTTTTCCCCCTTTATCCTAAACCAATGAACCCCCAAAACTAATCAGGGAAGTTCCTTAACATAATAAACCGGTATACCAAATTCGGAGCAAATCGAATGATTCTGCATGAAAAAAACATTTATCTGAATTAAGGGGGTGGACTAACCCCACTTTTCCCCTTTATACTTAACCAATGAACCCCCAAAACTAATCAGGGAAGTTCCTTAACATAATAAACCGGTATACCAAATTCGGAGCAAATCAAATGATTCTTCATGAAAAACTCATTTATCTGAAATAAGGGGGTGGACTAACCCCACTTTTCCCCCTTTATACTTAACCAATGAACCCCGAAAACTAATCAGGGAAGTACCTTAACATAATAAACCGGTATACCAAATTCGGAGCAAATCGAATCATTCTGCATGAAAAACCCATTTATCTGACTTAAAAGGGGTGGACTAACCCCCCTTTCCCCCCTTTATCCTTAACCAATGAGCCCTCAAAACTAATGAGGGAAGTTCCTTAAAATAATAAACCGGTATACCAAATTCGGAGCAAATGGAATCATTCTGCATGAAAAACCCATTTATCTGAATTAAGGGGGTGGACTAACCCCCCTTTTCCCCCTTTTTCCTTAACCAATGAACCCCCAAAACTAATCAGGGAAGTTCCTTAACATAATAAACCGGTATACCAAATTCGGAGCAAATCGAATGATTCTGCATGAAAAACCCATTTATCTGAATTAAGGGGTTGGTCTGACCCCCCTTTTCCCCCTTTATCCTTAACCAATGTACCCTCAAAACTAATCAGGGAAGTTCCTTAACATAATAAACCGGTATACCAAATTCGGAACAAGTCAATGATTCTTCATGAAAAACCCATTTATCTGAATTAAGGGGGTGGACTAACCCCACTTTTCCCCCTTTATACTTAACTAATGAACCCCCAAAACTAATCAGGAAAGTTCCTTAACATAATAAACCGGTATACCAAATTCGGTGCAAATCGAATCATTCTGCATGAAAAACACATTTATCTGAATTAAAAGGCGTGGACTAACCCCCCTTTTCCCTCATTTATCCTTAACCAATGAGCCCCCAAAACTAATGAGGGAAGATCCTTAACATAATAAACCGGTATACCAAATTCGGAGCAAATCGAATCATTCTGCATGAAAAACCCATTTATCTGAATTAAGGGGGTGGACTAACCCCGCTTTTCCCCCTTTATCCTTAACCAATGAACCCCCAAAACTAATCAGGGAAGTTCCTTAACATAATAAACCGGTATACCAAATTCGGAGCAAATCGAATTATTCTGCATGAAAAACCCATTTATCTGAATTAAGGGTTGGACTAACCCCGCTTTTCCCCCTTTATCCTTAACCAATGAACCCCCAAAACAAATCAGGGAAGTTCCTTAACATAATATACCGGTATACCAAATTCGGAGCAAATCGAATGATTCTGCATGAAAAACCCATTTATCTGAATTAAGGGGGTGAACTAACCCCCCTTTTCCCCCTTTATCCTAAACCAATGAACCCCCAAAACTAATCAGGGAAGTTCCTTAACATAATAAACCGGTATACCAAATTCGGAGCAAATCGAATGATTCTGCATGAAAAAAACATTTATCTGAATTAAGGGGGTGGGCTAACCCCACTTTTCCCCTTTATACTTAACCAATGAACCCCCAAAACTAATCAGGGAAGTTCCTTAACATAATAAACCGGTATACCAAATTCGGAGCAAATCGAATCATTCTGCATGAAAAACCCATTTATCTGAATTAAGGGGGTGGACTAACCCCGCTTTTCCCCCTTTATCCTTAACCAATGAACCCCCAAAACTAATCAGGGAAGTTCCTTAACATAATAAACCGGTAAACCAAATTCGGAGCAAATCGAATTATTCTGCATGAAAAACCCATTTATCTGAATTAAGGGTTGGACTAACCCCGCTTTTCCCCCTTTATCCTTAACCAATGAACCTCCAAAACTAATCAGGGAAGTTCCTTAACATAATAAACCGGTATACCAAATTCGGAACAAGTCGAATGATTCTTCATGAAAAACCCATTTATCTGAATTAAGGGGGTGGACTAACCCCCCTTTTCCCCCTTTATCCTTAACCAATGAACCCTCAAAACTAATCAGGGAAGTTCCTTAACATAATAAACCGGTATACCAAATTCGGAGCAAATCAAATGATTCTTCATGAAAAACTCATTTATCTGAATTAAGGGGGTGGACTAACCCCACTTTTCCCCCTTTATACTTAACCAATGAACCCCCAAAACTAATCAGGGAAGTTCCTTAACATAATAAACCGGTATACCAAATTCGGAGCAAATCGAATGATTCTGCATGAAAAAAACATTTATCTGAATTAAGGGGGTGGACTAACCCCACTTTTCCCCTTTATACTTAACCAATGAACCCCCAAAACTAATCAGGGAAGTTCCTTAACATAATAAACCGGTATACCAAATTCGGAGCATATCAAATGATTCTTCATGAAAAACTCATTTATCTGAAATAAGAGGGTGGACTAACCCCACTTTTCCCCCTTTATCCTTAACCAATGAGCCCTCAAAACTAATGAGGGAAGTTCCTTAAAATAATAAACCGGTATACCAAATTCGGAGCAAATCGAATCATTCTGCATGAAAAACCCATTTATCTGAATTAAGGGGGTGGACTAACTCCCCTTTTCCCCCTTTATCCTTAACCAATGAACCCCCAAAACTAATCAGGGAAGTTCCTTAACATAATAAACCGGTATACCAAATTCGGAGCAAATCGAATGATTCTGCATGAAAAACCCATTTATCTGAATTAAGGGGGTGGTCTAACCCCCCTTTTCCCCCTTTATCCTTAACCAATGTACCCTCAAAACTAATCAGGGAAGTTCCTTAACATAATAAACCGGTATACCAAATTCGGAACAAGTCGAATGATTCTTCATGAAAAACCCATTTATCTGAATTAAGGGGGTGGACTAACCCCACTTTTCCCCCTTTATACTTAACTAATGAACCCCCAAAACTAATCAGGAAAGTTCCTTAACATAATAAACCGGTATACCAAATTCGGTGCAAATCGAATCATTCTGCATGAAAAACCCATTTATCTGAATTAAAAGGCGTGGACTAACCCCCCTTTTCCCTCATTTATCCTTAACCAATGAGCCCCCAAAACTAATGAGGGAAGATCCTTAACATAATAAACCGGTATACCAAATTCGGAGCAAATCGAATCATTCTGCATGAAAAACCCATTTATCTGAATTAAGGGGGTGGGCTAACCCCGCTTTTCCCCCTTTATCCTTAACCAATGAACCCCCAAAACTAATCAGGGAAGTTCCTTAACATAATAAACCGGTATACCAAATTCGGAGCAAATCGAATTATTCTGCATGAAAAACCCATTTATCTGAATTAAGGGTTGGACTAACCCCGCTTTTCCCCCTTTATCCTTAACCAATGAATCTCCAAAACTAATCAGGGAAGTTCCTTAACATAATAAACCTGTATACCAAATTCGGAGCAAATCGAATGATTCTTCATGAAAAATCCATTTATCTGAAATAAGGGGGTGGACTAACCCCCTTTTCCCCCTTTATCCTTAACCAATGAACCCCCAAAACTAATCAGGGAAGTTCCTTAACATAATAAACCGGTGTACCAAATTCGGAGCAAATCGAATGATTCTGCATGAAAAAAACATTTATCTGAATTAAGGGGGTGGACTAACCCCCCTTTTCCCCCTTTATCCTTAACCAATGAACCCCCAAAACTAATCAGGGAAGTTCCTTAACATAATAAACCGGTATACCAAATTCGGAGCAAATCGAATGATTCTGCATGAAAAACCCATTTATCTGAATTAAGGGGGTGGACTAACCCCGCTTTTCCCCCTTTATCCTTAACCAATGAACCCCCAAAACTAATCAGGGAAGTTCCTTAACATAATAAACCGGTAAACCAAATTCGGAGCAAATCGAATTATTCTGCATGAAAAACCCATTTATCTGAATTAAGGGTTGGACTAACCCCGCTTTTCCCCCTTTATCCTTAACCAATGAACCTCCAAAACTAATCAGGGAAGTTCTTTAACATAATAAACCGGTATACCAAATTCGGAACAAGTCGAGTGATTCTTCATGAAAAACCCATTTATCTGAATTAAGGGGGTGGACTAACCCCCCTTTTCCCCCTTTATCCTTAACCAATGAACCCTCAAAACAAATCAGGGAAGTTCCTTAACATAATAAACCGGTATACCAAATTCGGAGCAAATCAAATGATTCTTCATGAAAAACTCATTTATCTGAATTAAGGGGGTGGACTAACCCCACTTTTCCCCCTTTATACTTAACCAATGAACCCCCAAAACTAATCAGGGAAGTTCCTTAACATAATAAACCGGTATACCATATTCGGAGCAAATCGAATGATTCTGCATGAAAAACCCATTTATCTGAATTAAGGGGGTGAACTAACCCCCCTTTTCCCCCTTTATCCTAAACCAATGAACCCCCAAAACTAATCAGGGAAGTTCCTTAACATAATAAACCGGTATACCAAATTCGGAGCAAATCGAATTATTCTGCATGAAAAACCCATTTATCTGAATTAAGGGTTGGACTAACCCCGCTTTTCCCCCTTTATCCTTAACCAATGAACCCCCAAAACAAATCAGGGAAGTTCCTTAACATAATATACCGGTATACCAAATTCGGAGCAAATCGAATGATTCTGCATGAAAAACCCATTTATCTGAATTAAGGGGGTGAACTAACCCCCCTTTTCCCCCTTTATCCTAAACCAATGAACCCCCAAAACTAATCAGGGAAGTTCCTTAACATAATAAACCGGTATACCAAATTCGGAGCAAATCGAATGATTCTGCATGAAAAAAACATTTATCTGAATTAAGGGGGTGGGCTAACCCCACTTTTCCCCTTTATACTTAACCAATGAACCCCCAAAACTAATCAGGGAAGTTCCTTAACATAATAAACCGGTATACCAAATTCGGAGCAAATCGAATCATTCTGCATGAAAAACCCATTTATCTGAATTAAGGGGGTGGACTAACCCCGCTTTTCCCCCTTTATCCTTAACCAATGAACCCCCAAAACTAATCAGGGAAGTTCCTTAACATAATAAACCGGTAAACCAAATTCGGAGCAAATCGAATTATTCTGCATGAAAAACCCATTTATCTGAATTAAGGGTTGGACTAACCCCGCTTTTCCCCCTTTATCCTTAACCAATGAACCTCCAAAACTAATCAGGGAAGTTCCTTAACATAATAAACCGGTATACCAAATTCGGAACAAGTCGAATGATTCTTCATGAAAAACCCATTTATCTGAATTAAGGGGGTGGACTAACCCCCCTTTTCCCCCTTTATCCTTAACCAATGAACCCTCAAAACTAATCAGGGAAGTTCCTTAACATAATAAACCGGTATACCAAATTCGGAGCAAATCAAATGATTCTTCATGAAAAACTCATTTATCTGAATTAAGGGGGTGGACTAACCCCACTTTTCCCCCTTTATACTTAACCAATGAACCCCCAAAACTAATCAGGGAAGTTCCTTAACATAATAAACCGGTATACCAAATTCGGAGCAAATCGAATGATTCTGCATTAAAAACCCATTTATCTGAATTAAGGGGGTGAACTAACCCCCCTTTTCCCCCTTTATCCTAAACCAATGAACCCCCAAAACTAATCAGGGAAGTTCCTTAACATAATAAACCGGTATACCAAATTCGGAGCAAATCGAATGATTCTGCATGAAAAAAACATTTATCTGAATTAAGGGGGTGGACTAACCCCACTTTTCCCCTTTATACTTAACCAATGAACCCCCAAAACTAATCAGGGAAGTTCCTTAACATAATAAACCGGTATACCAAATTCGGAGCAAATCGAATCATTCTGCATGAAAAACCCATGTATCTGACTTAAAAGGGGTGGACTAACCCCCCTTTCCCCCCTTTATCCTTAACCAATGAGCCCTCAAAACTAATGAGGGAAGTTCCTTAAAATAATAAACCGGTATACCAAATTCGGAGCAAATCGAATCATTCTGCATGAAAAACCCATTTATCTGAATTAAGGGGGTGGACTAACCCCTCTTTTCCCCCTTTTTCCTTAACCAATGAACCCCAAAAACTAATCAGGGAAGTTCCTTAACATAATAAACCGGTATACCAAATTCGGAGCAAATCGAATGATTCTGCATGAAAAACCCATTTATCTGAATTAAGGGGTTGGTCTGACCCCCCTTTTCCCCCTTTATCCTTAACCAATGTACCCTCAAAACTAATCAGGGAAGTTCCTTAACATAATAAACCGGTATACCAAATTCGGAACAAGTCGAATGATTCTTCATGAAAAACCCATTTATCTGAATTAAGGGGGTGGACTAACCCCACTTTTCCCCCTTTATACTTAACTAATGAACCCCCAAAACTAATCAGGAAAGTTCCTTAACATAATAAACCGGTATACCAAATTCGGTGCAAATCGAATCATTCTGCATGAAAAACCCATTTATCTGAATTAAAAGGCGTGGACTAACCCCCCTTTTCCCTCATTTATCCTTAACCAATGAGCCCCCAAAACTAATGAGGGAAGATCCTTAACATAATAAACCGGTATACCAAATTCGGAGCAAATCGAATCATTCTGCATGAAAAACCCATTTATCTGAATTAAGGGGGTGGACTAACCCCGCTTTTCCCCCTTTATCCTTAACCAATGAACCCCCAAAACTAATCAGGGAAGTTCCTTAACATAATAAACCGGTATACCAAATTCGGAGCAAATCGAATTATTCTGCATGAAAAACCCATTTATCTGAATTAAGGGTTGGACTAACCCCGCTTTTCCCCCTTTATCCTTAACCAATGAACCCCCAAAACAAATCAGGGAAGTTCCTTAACATAACAAACCGGTATACCAAATTCGGAGCAAATCGAATGATTCTGCATGAAAAACCCATTTATCTGAATTAAGGGGGTGAACTAACCCCCCTTTTCCCCCTTTATCCTAAACCAATGAACCCCCAAAACTAATCAGGGAAGTTCCTTAACATAATAAACCGGTATACCAAATTCGGTGCAAATCGAATGATTCTGCATGAAAAAAACATTTATCTGAATTAAGGGGGTGGACTAACCCCACTTTTCCCCTTTATACTTAACCAATGAACCCCCAAAACTAATCAGGGAAGTTCCTTAACATAATAAACCGGTATACCAAATTCGGAGCATATCAAATGATTCTTCATGAAAAACTCATTTATCTGAAATAAGGGGGTGGACTAACCCCACTTTTCCCCCTTTATCCTTAACCAATGAGCCCTCAAAACTAATGAGGGAAGTTCCTTAAAATAATAAACCGGTATACCAAATTCGGAGCAAATCGAATCATTCTGCATGAAAAACCCATTTATCTGAATTAAGGGGGTGGACTAACCCCCCTTTTCCCCCTTTATCCTTAACCAATGAACCCCCAAAACTAATCAGGGAAGTTCCTTAACATAATAAACCGGTATACCAAATTCGGAGCATATCGAATGATTCTGCATGAAAAACCCATTTATCTGAATTAAGGGGGTGGTCTAACCCCCCTTTTCCCCCTTTATCCTTAACCAATGTACCCTCAAAACTAATCAGGGAAGTTCCTTAACATAATAAACCGGTATACCAAATTCGGAACAAGTCGAATGATTCTTCATGAAAAACCCATTTATCTGAATTAAGGGGGTGGACTAACCCCACTTTTCCCCCTTTATACTTAACTAATGAACCCCCAAAACTAATCAGGAAAGTTCCTTAACATAATAAACCGGTATACCAAATTCGGTGCAAATCGAATCATTCTGCATGAAAAACCCATTTATCTGAATTAAAAGGCGTGGACTAACCCCCCTTTTCCCTCATTTATCCTTAACCAATGAGCCCCCAAAACTAATGAGGGAAGATCCTTAACATAATAAACCGGTATACCAAATTCGGTGCAAATCGAATCATTCTGCATGAAAAACCCATTTATCTGAATTAAGGGGGTGGGCTAACCCCGCTTTTCCCCCTTTATCCTTAACCAATGAACCCCCAAAACTAATCAGGGAAGTTCCTTAACATAATAAACCGGTATACCAAATTCGGAGCAAATCGAATTATTCTGCATGAAAAACCCATTTATCTGAATTAAGGGTTGGACTAACCCCGCTTTTCCCCCTTTATCCTTAACCAATGAATCTCCAAAACTAATCAGGGAAGTTCCTTAACATAATAAACCTGTATACCAAATTCGGAGCAAATCGAATGATTCTTCATGAAAAATCCATTTATCTGAATTAAGGGGGTGGACTAACCCCCCTTTTCCCCCTTTATCCTTAACCAATGAACCCCCAAAACTAATCAGGGAAGTTCCTTAACATAATAAACCGGTATACCAAATTCGGAGCAAATCGAATGATTCTGCATGAAAAAAACATTTATCTGAATTAAGGGGGTGGACTAACCCCCCTTTTCCCCCTTTATCCTTAACCAATGAACCCCCAAAATTAATCAGGGAAGTTCCTTAACATATTAAACCGGTATACCAAATTCGGAGCAAATCGAATGATTCTGCATGAAAAACCCATTTATCTGAATTAAGGGGGTGGACTAACCCCGCTTTTCCCCCTTTATCCTTAACCAATGAACCCCCAAAACTAATCAGGGAAGTTCCTTAACATAATAAACCGGTAAACCAAATTCGGAGCAAATCGAATTATTCTGCATGAAAAACCCATTTATCTGAATTAAGGGTTGGACTAACCCCGCTTTTCCCCCTTTATCCTTAACCAATGAACCTCCAAAACTAATCAGGGAAGTTCTTTAACATAATAAACCGGTATACCAAATTCGGAACAAGTCGAGTGATTCTTCATGAAAAACCCATTTATCTGAATTAAGGGGGTGGACTAACCCCCCTTTTCCCCCTTTATCCTTAACCAATGAACCCTCAAAACTAATCAGGGAAGTTCCTTAACATAATAAACCGGTATACCAAATTCGGAGCAAATCAAATGATTCTTCATGAAAAACTCATTTATCTGAATTAAGGGGGTGGACTAACCCCACTTTTCCCCCCTTATACTTAACCAATGAACCCCCAAAACTAATCAGGGAAGTTCCTTAACATAATAAACCGGTATACCAAATTCGGAGCAAATCGAATGATTCTGCATGAAAAACCCATTTATCTGAATTAAGGGTTGGACTAACCCCGCTTTTTCCCCTTTATCCTTAACCAATGAACCCCCAAAACAAATCAGGGAAGTTCCTTAACATAATAAACCGGTATACCAAATTCGGAGCAAATCGAATGATTCTGCATGAAAAACCCATTTATCTGAATTAAGGGGGTGAACTAACCCCCCTTTTCCCCCTTTATCCTAAACCAATGAACCCCCAAAACTAATCAGGGAAGTTCCTTAACATAATAAACCGGTATACCAAATTCGGAGCAAATCGAATGATTCTGCATGAAAAAAACATTTATCTGAATTAAGGGGGTGGACTAACCCCACTTTTCCCCTTTATACTTAACCAATGAACCCCCAAAACTAATCAGGGAAGTTCCTTAACATAATAAACCGGTATACCAAATTCGGAGCAAATCAAATGATTCTTCATGAAAAACTCATTTATCTGAAATAAGGGGGTGGACTAACCCCACTTTTCCCCCTTTATACTTAACCAATGAACCCCGAAAACTAATCAGGGAAGTTCCTTAACATAATAAACCGGTATACCAAATTCGGAGCAAATCGAATCATTCTGCATGAAAAACCCATTTATCTGACTTAAATGGGTGGACTAACCCCCCTTTCCCCCCCTTTATCCTTAACCAATGAGCCCTCAAAACTAATGAGGGAAGTTCCTTAAAATAATAAACCGGTATACCAAATTCGGAGCAAATCGAATCATTCTGCATGAAAAACCCATTTATCTGAATTAAGGGGGTGGACTAACCCCCCTTTTCCCCCTTTATCCTTAACCAATGAACCCCCAAAAGTAATCAGGGAAGTTCCTTAACATAATAAACCGGTATACCAAATTCGGAGCAAATCGAATGATTCTGCATGAAAAACCCATTTATCTGAATTAAGGGGGTGGTCTAACCCCCCTTTTCCCCCTTTATCCTTAACCAATGTACCCTCAAAATTAATCAGGGAAGTTCCTTAACATAATAAACCGGTATACCAAATTCGGAACAAGTCGAATGATTCTTCATGAAAAACCCATTTATCTGAATTAAGGGGGTGGACTAACCCCACTTTTCCCCCTTTATACTTAACTAATGAACCCCCAAAACTAATCAGGAAAGTTCCTTAACATAATAAACCGGTATACCAAATTCGGTGCAAATCGAATCATTCTGCATGAAAAACCCATTTATCTGAATTAAAAGGCGTGGACTAACCCCCCTTTTCCCTCATTTATCCTTAACCAATGAGCCCCCAAAACTAATGAGGGAAGATCCTTAACATAATAAACCGGTATACCAAATTCGGAGCAAATCGAATCATTCTGCATGAAAAACCCATTTATCTGAATTAAGGGGGTGGACTAACCCCGCTTTTCCCCCTTTATCCTTAACCAATGAACCCCCAAAACTAATCAGGGAAGTTCCTTAACATAATAAACCGGTATACCAAATTCGGAGCAAATCGAATTATTCTGCATGAAAAACCCATTTATCTGAATTAAGGGTTGGACTAACCCCGCTTTTCCCCCTTTATCCTTAACCAATGAACCCCCAAAACAAATCAGGGAAGTTCCTTAACATAACAAACCGGTATACCAAATTCGGAGCAAATCGAATGATTCTGCATGAAAAACCCATTTATCTGAATTAAGGGGGTGAACTAACCCCCCTTTTCCCCCTTTATCCTAAACCAATGAACCCCCAAAACTAATCAGGGAAGTTCCTTAACATAATAAACCGGTATACCAAATTCGGTGCAAATCGAATGATTCTGCATGAAAAAAACATTTATCTGAATTAAGGGGGTGGACTAACCCCACTTTTCCCCTTTATACTTAACCAATGAACCCCCAAAACTAATCAGGGAAGTTCCTTAACATAATAAACCGGTATACCAAATTCGGAGCATATCAAATGATTCTTCATGAAAAACTCATTTATCTGAAATAAGGGGGTGGACTAACCCCACTTTTCCCCCTTTATCCTTAACCAATGAGCCCTCAAAACTAATGAGGGAAGTTCCTTAAAATAATAAACCGGTATACCAAATTCGGAGCAAATCGAATCATTCTGCATGAAAAACCCATTTATCTGAATTAAGGGGGTGGACTAACCCCCCTTTTCCCCCTTTATCCTTAACCAATGAACCCCCAAAACTAATCAGGGAAGTTCCTTAACATAATAAACCGGTATACCAAATTCGGAGCATATCGAATGATTCTGCATGAAAAACCCATTTATCTGAATTAAGGGGGTGGTCTAACCCCCCTTTTCCCCCTTTATCCTTAACCAATGTACCCTCAAAACTAATCAGGGAAGTTCCTTAACATAATAAACCGGTATACCAAATTCGGAACAAGTCGAATGATTCTTCATGAAAAACCCATTTATCTGAATTAAGGGGGTGGACTAACCCCACTTTTCCCCCTTTATACTTAACTAATGAACCCCCAAAACTAATCAGGAAAGTTCCTTAACATAATAAACCGGTATACCAAATTCGGTGCAAATCGAATCATTCTGCATGAAAAACCCATTTATCTGAATTAAAAGGCGTGGACTAACCCCCCTTTTCCCTCATTTATCCTTAACCAATGAGCCCCCAAAACTAATGAGGGAAGATCCTTAACATAATAAACCGGTATACCAAATTCGGTGCAAATCGAATCATTCTGCATGAAAAACCCATTTATCTGAATTAAGGGGGTGGGCTAACCCCGCTTTTCCCCCTTTATCCTTAACCAATGAACCCCCAAAACTAATCAGGGAAGTTCCTTAACATAATAAACCGGTATACCAAATTCGGAGCAAATCGAATTATTCTGCATGAAAAACCCATTTATCTGAATTAAGGGTTGGACTAACCCCGCTTTTCCCCCTTTATCCTTAACCAATGAATCTCCAAAACTAATCAGGGAAGTTCCTTAACATAATAAACCTGTATACCAAATTCGGAGCAAATCGAATGATTCTTCATGAAAAATCCATTTATCTGAATTAAGGGGGTGGACTAACCCCCCTTTTCCCCCTTTATCCTTAACCAATGAACCCCCAAAACTAATCAGGGAAGTTCCTTAACATAATAAACCGGTATACCAAATTCGGAGCAAATCGAATGATTCTGCATGAAAAAAACATTTATCTGAATTAAGGGGGTGGACTAACCCCCCTTTTCCCCCTTTATCCTTAACCAATGAACCCCCAAAATTAATCAGGGAAGTTCCTTAACATATTAAACCGGTATACCAAATTCGGAGCAAATCGAATGATTCTGCATGAAAAACCCATTTATCTGAATTAAGGGGGTGGACTAACCCCGCTTTTCCCCCTTTATCCTTAACCAATGAACCCCCAAAACTAATCAGGGAAGTTCCTTAACATAATAAACCGGTAAACCAAATTCGGAGCAAATCGAATTATTCTGCATGAAAAACCCATTTATCTGAATTAAGGGTTGGACTAACCCCGCTTTTCCCCCTTTATCCTTAACCAATGAACCTCCAAAACTAATCAGGGAAGTTCTTTAACATAATAAACCGGTATACCAAATTCGGAACAAGTCGAGTGATTCTTCATGAAAAACCCATTTATCTGAATTAAGGGGGTGGACTAACCCCCCTTTTCCCCCTTTATCCTTAACCAATGAACCCTCAAAACTAATCAGGGAAGTTCCTTAACATAATAAACCGGTATACCAAATTCGGAGCAAATCAAATGATTCTTCATGAAAAACTCATTTATCTGAATTAAGGGGGTGGACTAACCCCACTTTTCCCCCCTTATACTTAACCAATGAACCCCCAAAACTAATCAGGGAAGTTCCTTAACATAATAAACCGGTATACCAAATTCGGAGCAAATCGAATGATTCTGCATGAAAAACCCATTTATCTGAATTAAGGGTTGGACTAACCCCGCTTTTTCCCCTTTATCCTTAACCAATGAACCCCCAAAACAAATCAGGGAAGTTCCTTAACATAATAAACCGGTATACCAAATTCGGAGCAAATCGAATGATTCTGCATGAAAAACCCATTTATCTGAATTAAGGGGGTGAACTAACCCCCCTTTTCCCCCTTTATCCTAAACCAATGAACCCCCAAAACTAATCAGGGAAGTTCCTTAACATAATAAACCGGTATACCAAATTCGGAGCAAATCGAATGATTCTGCATGAAAAAAACATTTATCTGAATTAAGGGGGTGGACTAACCCCACTTTTCCCCTTTATACTTAACCAATGAACCCCCAAAACTAATCAGGGAAGTTCCTTAACATAATAAACCGGTATACCAAATTCGGAGCAAATCAAATGATTCTTCATGAAAAACTCATTTATCTGAAATAAGGGGGTGGACTAACCCCACTTTTCCCCCTTTATACTTAACCAATGAACCCCGAAAACTAATCAGGGAAGTTCCTTAACATAATAAACCGGTATACCAAATTCGGAGCAAATCGAATCATTCTGCATGAAAAACCCATTTATCTGACTTAAATGGGTGGACTAACCCCCCTTTCCCCCCCTTTATCCTTAACCAATGAGCCCTCAAAACTAATGAGGGAAGTTCCTTAAAATAATAAACCGGTATACCAAATTCGGAGCAAATCGAATCATTCTGCATGAAAAACCCATTTATCTGAATTAAGGGGGTGGACTAACCCCCCTTTTCCCCCTTTATCCTTAACCAATGAACCCCCAAAAGTAATCAGGGAAGTTCCTTAACATAATAAACCGGTATACCAAATTCGGAGCAAATCGAATGATTCTGCATGAAAAACCCATTTATCTGAATTAAGGGGGTGGTCTAACCCCCCTTTTCCCCCTTTATCCTTAACCAATGTACCCTCAAAATTAATCAGGGAAGTTCCTTAACATAATAAACCGGTATACCAAATTCGGAACAAGTCGAATGATTCTTCATGAAAAACCCATTTATCTGAATTAAGGGGGTGGACTAACCCCACTTTTCCCCCTTTATACTTAACTAATGAACCCCCAAAACTAATCAGGAAAGTTCCTTAACATAATAAACCGGTATACCAAATTCGGTGCAAATCGAATCATTCTGCATGAAAAACCCATTTATCTGAATTAAAAGGCGTGGACTAACCCCCCTTTTCCCTCATTTATCCTTAACCAATGAGCCCCCAAAACTAATGAGGGAAGATCCTTAACATAATAAACCGGTATACCAAATTCGGAGCAAATCGAATCATTCTGCATGAAAAACCCATTTATCTGAATTAAGGGGGTGGACTAACCCCGCTTTTCCCCCTTTATCCTTAACCAATGAACCCCCAAAACTAATCAGGGAAGTTCCTTAACATAATAAACCGGTATACCAAATTCGGAGCAAATCGAATTATTCTGCATGAAAAACCCATTTATCTGAATTAAGGGTTGGACTAACCCCGCTTTTCCCCCTTTATCCTTAACCAATGAACCTCCAAAACTAATCAGGGAAGTTCCTTAACATAATAAACCGGTATACCAAATTCGGAGCAAATCGAATGATTCTTCATGAAAAACCCATTTATCTGAATTAAGGGGGTGGACTAACCCCCCTTTTCCCCCTTTATCCTTAACCAATGAACCCCCAAAACTAATCAGGGAAGTTCCTTAACATAATAAACCGGTATACCAAATTCGGAGCAAATCGAATGATTCTGCATGAAAAAAACATTTATCTGAATTAAGGGGGTGGACTAACCCCCCTTTTCCCCCTTTATCCTTAACCAATGAACCCCCAAAACTAATCAGGGAAGTTCCTTAACATAATAAACCGGTATACCAAATTCGGAGCAAATCGAATGATTCTGCATGAAAAACCCATTTATCTGAATTAAGGGGGTGGACTAACCCCGCTTTTCCCCCTTTATCCTTAACCAATGAACCCCCAAAACTAATCAGGGAAGTTCCTTAACATAATAAACCGGTAAACCAAATTCGGAGCAAATCGAATTATTCTGCATGAAAAACCCATTTATCTGAATTAAGGGTTGGACTAACCCCGCTTTTCCCCCTTTATCCTTAACCAATGAACCTCCAAAACTAATCAGGGAAGTTCTTTAACATAATAAACCGGTGTACCAAATTCGGAACAAGTCGAATGATTCTTCATGAAAAACCCATTTATCTGAATTAAGGGGGTGGACTAACCCCCCTTTTCCCCCTTTATCCTTAACCAATGAACCCTCAAAACTAATCAGGGAAGTTCCTTAACATAATAAACCGGTATACCAAATTCGGAGCAAATCAAATGATTCTTCATGAAAAACTCATTTATCTGAATTAAGGGGGTGGACTAACCCCACTTTTCCCCCTTTATACTTAACCAATGAACCCCCAAAACTAATCAGGGAAGTTCCTTAACATAATAAACCGGGATACCAAATTCGGAGCAAATCGAATGATTCTGCATGAAAAACCCATTTATCTGAATTAAGGGGGTGAACTAACCCCCCTTTTCCCCCTTTATCCTAAACCAATGAACCCCCAAAACTAATCAGGGAAGTTCCTTAACATAATAAACCGGTATACCAAATTCGGAGCAAATCGAATCATTCTGCATGAAAAACCCATTTATCTGAATTAAGGGGGTGGACTAACCCCGCTTTTCCCCCTTTATCCTTAACCAATGAACCCCCAAAACTAATCAGGGAAGTTCCTTAACATAATAAACCGGTATACCAAATTCGGAGCAAATCGAATTATTCTGCATGAAAAACCCATTTATCTGAATTAAGGGTTGGACTAACCCCGCTTTTCCCCCTTTATCCTTAACCAATGAACCCCCAAAACAAATCAGGGAAGTTCCTTAACATAATAAACCGGTATACCAAATTCGGAGCAAATCGAATGATTCTGCATGAAAAACCCATTTATCTGAATTAAGGGGGTGAACTAACCCCCCTTTTCCCCCTTTATCCTAAACCAATGAACCCCCAAAACTAATCAGGGAAGTTCCTTAACATAATAAACCGGTATACCAAATTCGGAGCAAATCGAATGATTCTGCATGAAAAAACATTTATCTGAATTAAGGGGGTGGACTAACCCCACTTTTCCCCTTTATACTTAACCAATGAACCCCCAAAACGAATCAGGGAAGTTCCTTAACATAATAAACCGGTATACCAAATTCGGAGCAAATCAAATGATTCTTCATGAAAAACTCATTTATCTGAAATAAGGGGGTGGACTAACCCCACTTTTCCCCCTTTATACTTAACCAATGAACCCCGAAAACTAATCAGGGAAGTTCCTTAACATAATAAACCGGTATACCAAATTCGGAGCAAATCGAATCATTCTGCATGAAAAACCCATTTATCTGACTTAAAAGGGGTGGACTAACCCCCCTTTCCCCCCCTTTATCCTTAACCAATGATCCCTCAAAACTAATGAGGGAAGTTCCTTAAAATAATAAACCGGTATACCAAATTCGGAGCAAATCGAATCATTCTGCATGAAAAACCCATTTATCTGAATTAAGGGGGTGGACTAACCCCCCTTTTCCCCCTTTTCCCCCTTTATCCTTAACCAATGAACCCCCAAAACTAATCAGGGAAGTTCCTTAACATAATAAACCGGTATACCAAATTCGGAGCAAATCGAATGATTCTGCATGAAAAACCCATTTATCTGAATTAAGGGGGTGGTCTAACCCCTCTTTTCCCCCTTTATCCTTAACCAATGTACCCTCAAAACTAATCAGGGAAGTTCCTTAACATAATAAACCGGTATACCAAATTCGGAGCAAATCAAATGATTCTTCATGAAAAACTCATTTATCTGAATTAAGGGGGTGGACTAACCCCACTTTTCCCCCTTTATACTTAACCAATGAACCCCCAAAACTAATCAGGGAAGTTCCTTAACATAATAAACCGGTATACCGAATTCGGAGCAAATCGAATGATTCTGCATGAAAAACCCATTTATCTGAATTAAGGGGGTGAACTAACCCCCCTTTTCCCCCTTTATCCTAAACCAATGAACCCCCAAAACTAATCAGGGAAGTTCCTTAACATAATAAACCGGTATACCAAATTCGGAGCAAATCGAATGATTCTGCATGAAAAAAACATTTATCTGAATTAAGGGGGTGGACTAACCCCACTTTTCCCCTTTATACTTAACCAATGAACCCCCAAAACTAATCAGGGAAGTTCCTTAACATAATAAACCGGTATACCAAATTCGGAGCAAATCAAACGATTCTTCATGAAAAACTCATTTATCTGAAATAAGGGGGTGGACTAACCCCACTTTTCCCCCTTTATACTTAACCAATGAACACCGAAAACTAATCAGGGAAGTTCCTTAACATAATAAACCGGTATACCAAATTCGGAGCAAATCGAATCATTCTGCATGAAAAACCCATTTATCTGACTTAAAAGGGGTGGACTAACCCCCCTTTCCCCCCCTTTATCCTTAACCAATGAGCCCTCAAAACTAATGAGGAAAGTTCCTTAAAATAATAAACCGGTATACCAAATTCGGAGCAAATCGAATCATTCTGCATGAAAAACCCATTTATCTGAATTAAGGGGGTGGACTAACCCCCCTTTTCCCCCTTTATCCTTAACCAATGTACCCTCAAAACTAATCAGGGAAGTTCCTTAACATAATAAACCGGTATACCAAATTCGGAACAAGTCGAATGATTCTTCATGAAAAACCCATTTATCTGAATTAAGGGGGTGGACTAACCCCACTTTTCCCCCTTTATACTTAACTAATGAACCCCCAAAACTAATCAGGAAAGTTCCTTAACATAATAAACCGGTATACCAAATTCGGTGCAAATCGAATCATTCTGCATGAAAAACCCATTTATCTGAATTAAAAGGCGTGGACTAACCCCCCTTTTCCCTCATTTATCCTTAACCAATGAGCCCCCAAAACTAATGAGGGAAGATCCTTAACATAATAAACCGGTATACCAAATTCGGAGCAAATCGAATCATTCTGCATGAAAAACCCATTTATCTGAATTAAGGGGGTGGACTAACCCCGCTTTTCCCCCTTTATCCTTAACCAATGAACCCCCAAAACTAATCAGGGAAGTTCCTTAACATAATAAACCGGTATACCAAATTCGGAGCAAATCGAATTATTCTGCATGAAAAACCCATTTATCTGAATTAAGGGTTGGACTAACCCCGCTTTTCCCCCTTTATCCTTAACCAATGAACCCCCAAAACTAATCAGGGAAGTTCCTTAACATAATAAACCGGTATACCAAATTCGGAGCAAATCGAATGATTCTGCATGAAAAAAACATTTATCTGAATTAAGGGGGTGGACTAACCCCCCTTTTCCCCCTTTATCCTTAACCAATGAACCCCCAAAACTAATCAGGGAAGTTCCTTAACATAATAAACCGGTATACCAAATTCGGAGCAAATCGAATGATTCTGCATGAAAAACCCATTTATCTGAATTAAGGGGGTGGACTAACCCCGCTTTTCCCCCTTTATCCTTAACCAATGAACCCCCAAAACTAATCAGGGAAGTTCCTTAACATAATAAACCGGTAAACCAAATTCGGAGCAAATCGAATTATTCTGCATGAAAAACCCATTTATCTGAATTAAGGGTTGGACTAACCCCGCTTTTCCCCCTTTATCCTTAACCTCCAAAACTAATCAGGGAAGTTCCTTAACATAATAAACCGGTATACCAAATTCGGAACAAGTCGAATGATTCTTCATGAAAAACCCATTTATCTGAATTAAGGGGGTGGACTAACCCCCCTTTTCCCCCTTTATCCTTAACCAATGAACCCTCAAAACTAATCAGGGAAGTTCCTTAACATAATAAACCGGTATACCAAATTCGGAGCAAATCAAATGATTCTTCATGAAAAACTCATTTATCTGAATTAAGGGGGTGGACTAACCCCACTTTTCCCCCTTTATACTTAACCAATGAACCCCCAAAACTAATCAGGGAAGTTCCTTAACATAATAAACCGGTATACCAAATTCGGAGCAAATCGAATGATTCTGCATTAAAAACCCATTTATCTGAATTAAGGGGGTGAACTAACCCCCCTTTTCCCCCTTTATCCTAAACCAATGAACCCCCAAAACTAATCAGGGAAGTTCCTTAACATAATAAACCGGTATACCAAATTCGGAGCAAATCGAATGATTCTGCATGAAAAAAACATTTATCTGAATTAAGGGGGTGGACTAACCCCACTTTTCCCCCTTTATACTTAACCAATGAACCCCGAAAACTAATCAGGGAAGTTCCTTAACATAATAAACCGGTATACCAAATTCGGAGCAAATCGAATCATTCTGCATGAAAAACCCATTTATCTGACATAAAAGGGGTGGACTAAACCCCCTTTCCCCCCCTTTATCCTTAACCAATGAGCCCTCAAAACTAATGAGGGAAGTTCCTTAAAATAATAAACCGGTATACCAAATTCGGAGCAAATCGAATCATTCTGCATGAAAAACCCATTTATCTGAATTAAGGGGGTGGACTAACCCCCCTTTTTCCTTAACCAATGAACCCCCAAAACTAATCAGGGAAGTTCCTTAACATAATAAACCGGTATACCAAATTCGGAGCAAATCGAATGATTCTGCATGAAAAACCCATTTATCTGAATTAAGGGGTTGGTCTGACCCCCCTTTTCCCCCTTTATCCTTAACCAATGTACCCTCAAAACTAATCAGGGAAGTTCCTTAACATAATAAACCGGTATACCAAATTCGGAACAAGTCGAATGATTCTTCATGAAAAACCCATTTATCTGAATTAAGGGGGTGGACTAACCCCACTTTTCCCCCTTTATACTTAACTAATGAACCCCCAAAACTAATCAGGAAAGTTCCTTAACATAATAAACCGGTATACCAAATTCGGTGCAAATCGAATCATTCTGCATGAAAAACCCATTTATCTGAATTAAAAGGCGTGGACTAACCCCCCTTTTCCCTCATTTATCCTTAACCAATGAGCCCCCAAAACTAATCAGGGAAGTTCCTTAACATAATAAACCGGTATACCAAATTCGGAACAAGTCGAATGATTCTTCATGAAAAACCCATTTATCTGAATTAAGGGGGTGGACTAACCCCACTTTTCCCCCTTTATACTTAACTAATGAACCCCCAAAACTAATCAGGAAAGTTCCTTAACATAATAAACCGGTATACCAAATTCGGAGCAAATCGAATGATTCTGCATGAAAAACCCATTTATCTGAATTAAGGGGTTGGTCTGACCCCCCTTTTCCCCCTTTATCCTTAACCAATGTACCCTCAAAACTAATCAGGGAAGTTCCTTAACATAATAAACCGGTATACCAAATTCGGAACAAGTCGAATGATTCTTCATGAAAAACCCATTTATCTGAATTAAGGGGGTGGACTAACCCCACTTTTCCCCCTTTATACTTAACCAATGAACCCCCAAAACTAATCAGGGAAGTTCCTTAACATAATAAACCGGTATACCAAATTCGGAGCAAATCGAATGATTCTGCATGAAAAACCCATTTATCTGAATTAAGGGGTTGGTCTGACCCCCCTTTTCCCCCTTTATCCTTAACCAATGTACCCTCAAAACTAATCAGGGAAGTTCCTTAACATAATAATCCGGTATACCAAATTCGGAACAAGTCGAATGATTCTTCATGAAAAACCCATTTATCTGAATTAAGGGGGTGGACTAACCCCGCTTTTCCCCCTTTATCCTTAACCAATGAACCCCCAAAACTAATCAGGGAAGTTCCTTAACATAATAAACCGGTATACCAAATTCGGAGCAAATCGAATTATTCTGCATGAAAAACCCATTTATCTGAATTAAGGGTTGGACTAACCCCGCTTTTCCCCCTTTATCCTTAACCAATGAACCCCCAAAACAAATCAGGGAAGTTCCTTAACATAATAAACCGGTATACCAAATTCGGAGCAAATCGAATGATTCTGCATGAAAAACCCATTTATCTGAATTAAGGGGGTGAACTAACCCCCCTTTTCCCCCTTTATCCTAAACCAATGAACCCCCAAAACTAATCAGGGAAGTTCCTTAACATAATAAACCGGTATACCAAATTCGGAGCAAATCGAATGATTCTGCATGAAAAAAACATTTATCTGAATTAAGGGGGTGGACTAACCCCACTTTTCCCCTTTATACTTAACCAATGAACCCCCAAAACTAATCAGGGAAGTTCCTTAACATAATAAACCGGTATACCAAATTCGGAGCATATCAAATGATTCTTCATGAAAAACTCATTTATCTGAAATAAGGGGGTGGACTAACTCCACTTTTCCCCCTTTATACTTAACCAATGAACCCCGAAAACTAATCAGGGAAGTTCCTTAACATAATAAACCGGTATACCAAATTCGGAGCAAATCGAATCATTCTGCATGAAAAACCCATTTATCTGACTTAAAAGGGGTGGACTAACCCCCCTTTCCCCCCCTTTATCCTTAACCAATGAGCCCTCAAAACTAATGAGGGAAGTTCCTTAAAATAATAAACCGGTATACCAAATTCGGAGCAAATCGAATCATTCTGCATGAAAAACCCATTTATCTGAATTAAGGGGGTGGACTAACCCCCCTTTTCCCCCTTTATCCTTAACCAATGAACCCCCAAAACTAATCAGGGAAGTTCCTTAACATAATAAACCGGTATACCAAATTCGGAGCAAATCGAATGATTCTGCATGAAAAACCCATTTATCTGAATTAAGGGGGTGGTCTAACCCCCCTTTTCCCCCTTTATCCTTAACCAATGTACCCTCAAAACTAATCAGGGAAGTTCCTTAACATAATAAACCGGTATACCAAATTCGGAACAAGTCGAATGATTCTTCATGAAAAACCCATTTATCTGAATTAAGGGGGTGGACTAACCCCACTTTTCCCCCTTTATACTTAACTAATGAACCCCCAAAACTAATCAGGAAAGTTCCTTAACATAATAAACCGGTATACCAAATTCGGTGCAAATCGAATCATTCTGCATGAAAAACCCATTTATCTGAATTAAAAGGCGTGGACTAACCCCCCTTTTCCCTCATTTATCCTTAACCAATGAGCCCCCAAAACTAATGAGGGAAGATCCTTAACATAATAAACCGGTATACCAAATTCGGAGCAAATCGAATTATTCTGCATGAAAAACCCATTTATCTGAATTAAGGGTTGGACTAACCCCGCTTTTCCCCCTTTATCCTTAACCAATGAACCTCCAAAACTAATCAGGGAAGTTCCTTAACATAATAAACCGGTATACCAAATTCGGAGCAAATCGAATGATTCTTCATGAAAAACCCATTTATCTGAATTAAGGGGGTGGACTAACCCCCCTTTTCCCCCTTTATCGTTAACCAATGAACCCCCAAAACTAATCAGGGAAGTTCCTTAACATAATAAACCGGTATACCAAATTCGGAGCAAATCGAATGATTCTGCATGAAAAAAACATTTATCTGAATTAAGGGGGTGGACTAACCCCCCTTTTCCCCCTTTATCCTTAACCAATGAACCCCCAAAACTAATCAGGGAAGTTCCTTAACATAATAAACCGGTATACCAAATTCGGAGCAAATCGAATGATTCTGCATGAAAAACCCATTTATCTGAATTAAGGGGGTGGACTAACCCCGCTTTTCCCCCTTTATCCTTAACCAATGAACCCCCAAAACTAATCAGGGAAGTTCCTTAACATAATAAACCGGTAAACCAAATTCGGAGCAAATCGAATTATTCTGCATGAAAAACCCATTTATCTGAATTAAGGGTTGGACTAACCCCGCTTTTCCCCCTTTATCCTTAACCAATGAACCTCCAAAACTAATCAGGGAAGTTCTTTAACATAATAAACCGGTATACCAAATTCGGAACAAGTCGAGTGATTCTTCATGAAAAACCCATTTATCTGAATTAAGGGGGTGGACTAACCCCCCTTTTCCCCCTTTATCCTTAACCAATGAACCCTCAAAACTAATCAGGGAAGTTCCTTAACATAATAAACCGGTATACCAAATTCGGAGCAAATCAAATGATTCTTCATGAAAAACTCATTTATCTGAATTAAGGGGGTGGACTAACCCCACTTTTCCCCCTTTATACTTAACCAATGAACCCCCAAAACTAATCAGGGAAGTTCCTTAACATAATAAACCGGTATACCAAATTCGGAGCAAATCGAATGATTCTGCATGAAAAACCCATTTATCTGAATTAAGGGGGTGAACTAACCCCCCTTTTCCCCCTTTATCCTAAACCAATGAACCCCCAAAACTAATCAGGGAAGTTCCTTAACATAATAAACCGGTATACCAAATTCGGAGCAAATCGAATTATTCTGCATGAAAAACCCATTTATCTGAATTAAGGGTTGGACTAACCCCGCTTTTCCCCCTTTATCCTTAACCAATGAACCCCCAAAACAAATCAGGGAAGTTCCTTAACATAATATACCGGTATACCAAATTCGGAGCAAATCGAATGATTCTGCATGAAAAACCCATTTATCTGAATTAAGGGGGTGAACTAACCCCCCTTTTCCCCCTTTATCCTAAACCAATGAACCCCCAAAACTAATCAGGGAAGTTCCTTAACATAATAAACCGGTATACCAAATTCGGAGCAAATCGAATGATTCTGCATGAAAAAAACATTTATCTGAATTAAGGGGGTGGACTAACCCCACTTTTCCCCTTTATACTTAACCAATGAACCCCCAAAACTAATCAGGGAAGTTCCTTAACATAATAAACCGGTATACCAAATTCGGAGCAAATCAAATGATTCTTCATGAAAAACTCATTTATCTGAAATAAGGGGGTGGACTAACCCCACTTTTCCCCCTTTATACTTAACCAATGAACCCCGAAAACTAATCAGGGAAGTTCCTTAACATAATAAACCGGTATACCAAATTCGGAGCAAATCGAATCATTCTGCATGAAAAACCCATTTATCTGACTTAAAAGGGGTGGACTAACCCCCCTTTCCCCCCCTTTATCCTTAACCAATGAGCCCTCAAAACTAATGAGGGAAGTTCCTTAAAATAATAAACCGGTATACCAAATTCGGAGCAAATCGAATCATTCTGCATGAAAAACCCATTTATCTGAATTAAGGGGGTGGACTAACCCCCCTTTTCCCCCTTTATCCTTAACCAATGAACCCCCAAAACTAATCAGGGAAGTTCCTTAACATAATAAACCGGTATACCAAATTCGGAGCAAATCGAATGATTCTGCATGAAAAACCCATTTATCTGAATTAAGGGGGTGGTCTAACCCCCCTTTTCCCCCTTTATCCTTAACCAATGTACCCTCAAAACTAATCAGGGAAGTTCCTTAACATAATAAACCGGTATACCAAATTCGGAACAAGTCGAATGATTCTTCATGAAAAACCCATTTATCTGAATTAAGGGGGTGGACTAACCCCACTTTTCCCCCTTTATACTTAACTAATGAACCCCCAAAACTAATCAGGAAAGTTCCTTAACATAATAAACCGGTATACCAAATTCGGTGCAAATCGAATCATTCTGCATGAAAAACCCATTTATCTGAATTAAAAGGCGTGGACTAACCCCCCTTTTCCCTCATTTATCCTTAACCAATGAGCCCCCAAAACTAATGAGGGAAGATCCTTAACATAATAAACCGGTATACCAAATTCGGAGCAAATCGAATCATTCTGCATGAAAAACCCATTTATCTGAATTAAGGGGGTGGGCTAACCCGCTTTTCCCCCTTTATCCTTAACCAATGAACCCCCAAAACTAATCAGGGAAGTTCCTTAACATAATAAATCGGTATACCAAATTCGGAGCAAATCGAATTATTCTGCATGAAAAACCCATTTATCTGAATTAAGGGTTGGACTAACCCCGCTTTTCCCCCTTTATCCTTAACCAATGAACCTCCAAAACTAATCAGGGAAGTTCCTTAACATAATAAACCGGTATACCAAATTCGGAGCAAATCGAATGATTCTTCATGAAAAACCCATTTATCTGAATTAAGGGGGTGGACTAACCCCCCTTTTCCCCCTTTATCGTTAACCAATGAACCCCCAAAACTAATCAGGGAAGTTCCTTAACATAATAAACCGGTATACCAAATTCGGAGCAAATCGAATGATTCTGCATGAAAAAAACATTTATCTGAATTAAGGGGGTGGACTAACCCCCCTTTTCCCCCTTTATCCTTAACCAATGAACCCCCAAAACTAATCAGGGAAGTTCCTTAACATAATAAACCGGTATACCAAATTCGGAGCAAATCGAATGATTCTGCATGAAAAACCCATTTATCTGAATTAAGGGGGTGGACTAACCCCGCTTTTCCCCCTTTATCCTTAACCAATGAACCTCCAAAACTAATCAGGGAAGTTCCTTAACATAATAAACCGGTAAACCAAATTCGGAGCAAATCGAATTATTCTGCATGAAAAACCCATTTATCTGAATTAAGGGTTGGACTAACCCCGCTTTTCCCCCTTTATCCTTAACCAATGAACCTCCAAAACTAATCAGGGAAGTTCTTTAACATAATAAACCGGTATACCAAATTCGGAACAAGTCGAGTGATTCTTCATGAAAAACCCATTTATCTGAATTAAGGGGGTGGACTAACCCCCCTTTTCCCCCTTTATCCTTAACCAATGAACCCTCAAAACTAATCAGGGAAGTTCCTTAACATAATAAACCGGTATACCAAATTCGGAGCAAATCAAATGATTCTTCATGAAAAACTCATTTATCTGAATTAAGGGGGTGGACTAACCCCACTTTTCCCCCTTTATACTTAACCAATGAACCCCCAAAACTAATCAGGGAAGTTCCTTAACATAATAAACCGGTATACCAAATTCGGAGCAAATCGAATGATTCTGCATGAAAAACCCATTTATCTGAATTAAGGGGGTGAACTAACCCCCCTTTTCCCCCTTTATCCTAAACCAATGAACCCCCAAAACTAATCAGGGAAGTTCCTTAACATAATAAACCGGTATACCAAATTCGGAGCAAATCGAATTATTCTGCATGAAAAACCCATTTATCTGAATTAAGGGTTGGACTAACCCCGCTTTTCCCCCTTTATCCTTAACCAATGAACCCCCAAAACAAATCAGGGAAGTTCCTTAACATAATATACCGGTATACCAAATTCGGAGCAAATCGAATGATTCTGCATGAAAAACCCATTTATCTGAATTAAGGGGGTGAACTAACCCCCCTTTTCCCCCTTTATCCTAAACCAATGAACCCCCAAAACTAATCAGGGAAGTTCCTTAAGATAATAAACCGGTATACCAAATTCGGAGCAAATCGAATGATTCTGCATGAAAAAAACATTTATCTGAATTAAGGGGGTGGACTAACCCCACTTTTCCCCTTTATACTTAACCAATGAACCCCCAAAACTAATCAGGGAAGTTCCTTAACATAATAAACCGGTATACCAAATTCGGAGCAAATCAAATGATTCTTCATGAAAAACTCATTTATCTGAAATAAGGGGGTGGACTAACCCCACTTTTCCCCCTTTATACTTAACCAATGAACCCCGAAAACTAATCAGGGAAGTTCCTTAACATAATAAACCGGTATACCAAATTCGGAGCAAATCGAATCATTCTGCATGAAAAACCCATTTATCTGACTTAAAAGGGGTGGACTAACCCCCCTTTCCCCCCCTTTATCCTTAACCAATGAGCCCTCAAAACTAATGAGGGAAGTTCCTTAAAATAATAAACCGGTATACCAAATTCGGAGCAAATCGAATCATTCTGCATGAAAAACCCATTTATCTGAATTAAGGGGGTGGACTAACCCCCCTTTTCCCCCTTTATCCTTAACCAATGAACCCCCAAAACTAATCAGGGAAGTTCCTTAACATAATAAACCGGTATACCATATTCGGAGCAAATCGAATGATTCTGCATGAAAAACCCATTTATCTGAATTAAGGGGGTGAACTAACCCCCCTTTTCCCCCTTTATCCTTAACCAATGTACCCTCAAAATTAATCAGGGAAGTTCCTTAACATAATAAACCGGTATAATATCACCTCTATAACGGACACTCCCGAGCAGAGGATACTTTCAGTTTGACGATTATCTTGTTCAATTCACAACACATTTGTTTATTTTTACCTCTGAAAAGCGAACTATTTCAAATAGAGGACAAATTTTGAGGGTCCGAAGTGTCCGCTATTCAGGTTTTGCTGTATTTGCACACTTTTATTTTTAAATAGCGGGCTGATTCTGCACTCTCAAAGTGTCCGTTATTCAGAGGCTTTACTGTAATTGCACACTTACGAGCTGTCGTTTATCTATTAATATGTACAAAGTAAAATATCAATTATTGGTGTCGATAAATACTTCAAAGCAAAGTTTATAATGAGAGGAAATACATCGTTGCAAAAACCTTAATTTTTGGTATTTTAATAAAAAGACGAAATAAACAGTAATTTCCATACGAAAAAAATATACATCATTCAAGATTTCTACAGGCTATTTCTGAAATTCCCGAAATTCCTACTGTTAAAAATAGCAGGTGTGCACGAGATATAATGTTTTTTCGTCCTTCCTTGTATAAAACAAGAACGAAAAATCATACATTCAGCATAGATTATGAAACACATTCTAGGGCCGTACCGAGTACTCGATATTTACTAGGTACTCGGCTAAATTTTGGGCCGAGTACCAAGTACAATACCGAGTAGTTGTAAGAATTTCATTTTGTAAGCGTTTTTATCATTAATGGAGACAAAGGAATTTATAACTGATCTGTTAAACTTATTTGAATATAAATGTATAATATACGTAATTATTCAATGACAATTTGCATTATTCAAAGTTACAGCAACCAATAACCATTTTTTATAGACGGATTTCAGGTATCAGGATTAGTTAGATAAACTGAAGAATCAGTTTTCATTTCACATTGGTTAATTTTAATTTTTATGTATCAATTTGTTTTCTATTTTTTAAAAATAATGCTACTGTTTTAAAGTTTTTGAATTTTTAAAAATTGTCTTTAAAGGGTGCATAATTAAATTTCAAATTTAATTAGTTAATTGGAAGTTGTTTCTTTAAAGTTAATTAAATATATTAGGTTGTAACGAAACTTTTCCGCCAAATTACCATTACATAATGCTAATTATACTATATATAATTAACTTAATTTTATATATAACCATCATTCCTCCAAACCTTCACAGTGTCATATGATACAACACTAGTACCTAAAGCTGTACACTTTATTCGGTGACATTCTGTTGCTGACTTTTTTCAACAGAACTGGAAGCAAATGATTGTTCCAATCTGGTAGCGTGATAGTTCCATTTCAGACACCCTGTACATAATGATAACGATATTTTTTTACGAATTTCACAACACAGTATTATAAAGCAAATCTCTTTCTTTCAAATGCCAAAAATCATTTGACAAAATATGAGCAAACACGTCAACGCGAACTGTTTGCACAGACCGTATTAGCTGTGGCGGGAAACTTCCGTTACAACCTGATATTAGTATATGCTCAAGAAGTATGTTTATGTATATGTATTTACACACAGAGAGACATGTTACTCTTAAGCTCACTTCATGTGCAACAGCGATAGTTCTTTCTTATACACAACTACTCGGCCTCGGTAACCCGGTACTCGGCCGAGTAGTAAATGGCCGAGTATTCGTTATTCGGCTACTAGCCCAAAGTGCTACTCAGTGCACCCAAACACATTCAGATTACTATAACAAAACTAAATAAACAATTGGAAAAACGTTAAACGCCTTTGAAAACCCAATTTCTGCTATTACCATCAATAGTCGGAAAAATATACAATTTTTTTTTTTTTTTTTTTTTTTGTGCAGCCCAGTATAAGGTCAATAGATTTGTATTTATATTACATAGTATGCTAAAAGTTAGTTCGATTAAACGTATAATTCACAGCTGAAATTTTAAATGCAGCGATTTTCTTAAAAAACGAAATGTACATAAGAATGTTTGTGTAGCCCTGTATATGATCTATAGAATTTATACCTATACCAAATAATATTTAAAAAAAATAGTTCAATTTAAAAATACGTACTGCAACTGAAAACGCACTTCCAGCAATTATTGTTCGTTTATTGGCTTCAATGCTTCGATAATTGTTTAATTTCTTCTGAAGCCAAATTCTTTTGTGTGTCCCTTTAAATGAACGATAAATTCTATGCACATCATACAGTAAACGCCGTGTAGTACATCCCATTGATATATTTAAATTTCGGTATGTTTAAAATAGTGCAATATCATTAAAATACACCGTAAACGGCTTTTCCCCCATACATCGTAATGTAAGAAAATTCTTTTGAATTTCCCTGTAAACGAACCGTAAATGCTATACACTTCATTTTCATTACCGAGCATGTCATAGTGCTAAACAATAACATCTACGAATTTCATGCCTATAGGATTATATTTACGCGAGTTAGAGCACGGAGAGACAGACGGCAGACAAACCGAATTCATAAACACTTTTTAACTTTGTTGGAAAGTGTTAAAAACCCGGAAGCTGGTTTACAATGCACATTATGCACTAGTAAATACAGTACTAAAGTTCTCCTTTTACTATAAAACAAAATGCAGATGCACTTCCTCACATAGAAGAAACGTTTACAAAAATTGGTTGAAATTTTGTAGCTACTCATGATTCTAGAAACCTACCCCTTATATCTAGAAGTGTCTAAGAAAAGATCCAATTAAAAATTCCAGAAAGCAACAACATTTCAAAAGTACAGAGGATGAATTTTCGGACTAAACAAATAACTTAGCCTGTCGTCAAATTCATGTAAACATGGTACGGTTATTCTATGGTGTTATTCAAACTGTCATGTTCATCATCTGTTGTCAAGCTGATGAAAGATCGTAAATTTCTTTTGTCCAAAATGATCATAGATCTTTTATAGTTTCTTTTATTTACTACCATCAGGCGATTCAACGCAATCCAATCCGGGTTATCCAGGTTAAAATTGCTCAGTATACAGAACATTCGTAAAGATCATGTTTAATTGAAAACTATGAGAGATATTTGACACATACTTACATTAACCACCAACTGTACACAAAAAGCATTTGTGGTACTGTCGTATGTTAGTGGTTAATCACAAAATATATCTGTGTTTATAGCAGTATTTTTTGCTTTAATTGTTTCAGTATTTAAACGAGCAGCTCGATTACACATGTGTTAAATAAGTTTTGTTTTTGCTTGGCAATTTCTTTATGGAATATTACACGAAAACAAACAAATGCTGAATTACTTACGTTGTTTAGGGCGCAAACGTATTATTCTTCCATAATCGGGTAGCAAGTTCCTTTTTGAAACAGATATTTAACAAATCGTGCTTAAAAAAAAAAAAAAAAAAAAAAAAAAAAAAAACATGAAATAGTTGTAAATTGAAATGCGGTTTTGAAAGAAATTGCATTTGAAAATTCTTTCTTTTCCTAGACTGTTAAAAATTTGCAGCATTCTGGCAGGTCATTTGACCGTTTTTTTTCCGAAAACGGTTACACAACCGTGAATTTAACACTATTCTGACCATATTATTGGCCATTTTATGGTCAGAATATAGTTAAATTATGGTTATGAAACCGTTTTTTCAAACAACGGTCGAATGACCTGCCAGAATTCTGCAAAATTTTTAACAGTGTATTTGATGGAGTAAAAATTGAAATTGTGCGATGTTTAGAAGTTTAAAAAGTTGTGATAAAACGAAATTGATTGCCCAAGTCATTGCCACCATCAGTATGACGTTAGCTTACTCACGGGCATGTTTTTGCATTATAATATAGATACATAAGGCAGTTCTTCCTACCTAAATAATTGGCTTCCTTAAAAGTTTTTCTTTACATAATAAGAACTTCATACTAATGATAGGGAAAATATCTAAAGTACATAACTTCAAAAAATGTACAATTAAGTTAAGTAAATAATTAAGCTGAATATGTACTGAAAATTATTTATTAAAACTCTAAGATAAGTAAAATACATTAATCAAAATAAAGGGTGAATTCTAAAATATATTATCATTCAAAACTTACTCAAATAAATAAATGATATCAAGTACAATTTTGAAAAAGAATGGAGGCCAAATATATATAAACACTACTGCAGTCTATTCAAAATTAATAGATATTAATGAACTCTCAATCTGTAAATCAATAGCTGTTGGTAATCAAATTGATGATTTTTACGAACAATAATAACCAATAAAGAACATAGCTTTAAAAAATCGAATAAAATTATAATAAAGCATTTCAATAATCAAATAAAATTGAATCTATTTGAGAATACTAAAATTATTTTTGATTATTTATGTCTGCAAAGTGTTTTGCAATATTGAAGTTTAAATTTTTTTATGAAAATGAAAGAAAAACAATTAAATACAAAATTAAGCATAGAACAATTTAATATAGATAAACAATTAAATATAAAAAAATGTATTTCAACTTTTTATGCTCGACGATACTTAGAAGTATCATAAAGAAACTTGGTATAAAATTCAGTTTAATATGTCCCGACGCTACTTTGAAATATCATTAAAACATGTTATAAAATGCAATACAGTATGTCCAGACGATACTTTAAAGTATCATAAAAACTGTTATAAAATTCAATTAAATATCTCTCAACAGTTCTTTAATGTATCATGTAAAAACTTTTTATAAAATTCCATAAATTACAGCAGTACTTTAAAATATCATAAAAATTCTGTTATAAAGATCAATTCAATATATCCAGACAGTACTTTAAAGTATCTTTAAAAACTTGTTATGAAATTCAATTCAATTTCTCGCAATGGTTCTTTAAAGCGTCGCGAACAAAAAGCTTGTTCTAAAATTCAATGTCTAAAGTATCATAAAACATTTTGTAGTAAAATTTAATTCAAGATGTTCAAACAGTATTTAAATGTATCATAAAAAACTTATTATAAAACTCAGTTCAATGTGTTCCAACGGTACTTTAAAGTAAAATAAAAAACTTGTTATGAAATTCAACTCAATATGTCGCGACAGTACTTTAAACTACCGTTAAAAAAAAACTTGTTATAAAATTCCTTTAACACATCGATACGTAGTAATACGTAGTAATACGTTTTAGAATGAGTTATAAGTACTTTACTTTATTATGTTTCAAAGCATTATCCATTGTACAAAGCAGAAATAATTTTAAAAAGGATAATTTATTTTCCTATTCAGTGTTATTGATGTTGAAAAACATGGAATTGAAAATTTCTGTTCTGAAAATTATTTTTTTATACGTAAGGCCATTAGATTTGTATATTTTCTAATTCTATGAAATATAATAAAACGTCTGAATAGCGGGTACTTCGGGACCGTGTAATTTGTCCACTTTTCAGAGGCAAAAATATAAAAATAAGTATGCGTTGCGGACTGAAACATTGTGTTCGCTAAACAGAGATGTCTGCTATTGGGGAGTGTCCGTTTGAAAGATTTTACTACATTATAAACAATATTTTAGAAAACTTATTTGAGTCGAATTAAAAATATTGGACAAAACCCTATAAATAGAGATTAAGTTTATGTATTTGAAATGAGGAAATCTTTCCAAAATGTATTTAATGACAGTGGCAAATCTTCTAACTTGCCTTCAAATATTCAGGATAAATCCTCTTGGAGGTAAAAGTTTCATTAATTTATAGTTTTGACATAGAGGGAGAGCGATTTAAATTTCTGGACAAATTCGATTAAAAACCTGACCTTCGATTTCAAAGTAATTTTTGATAGTTCAAACGAACACATCGTTGCATATATTTCTATAATTACACAACGTTTTTCTTAAATGGCATTTGCTGTACTTAGGTCTGGTGTTTTAAAGTCCCTAAATAACCTCATAATTTTAACAATGTATTATGCAATTTATATATATATATATATATATATATATATATATTCATATTTCATATTTCTGTAAAGTTTTCTGAAAATTATGTAATTAACATTTGCTGATTTTATCTCTGGTGTTTTAAAATTACCATATAAAACCATAATTAAAAAAAATATTATGTAATTTATATATGTATTCTTGTGTGATAATCTCTTTATACCGTTCATTAAAAATGAATCGTGAAACTCAAGTTTTAACTTAAGAATAACGTATTCATATTTGATCTTTCTGTACATCTTTCTAAAAATTATACAATTGGTATTTGCTATTTGCTAGTTTTATCTTTGATGTTTTAAAATTAGCACGTAACGTCATAATTAAAAGAAAATTTGTGTTATTTCAGCATGTATTGTGTGGTAATCTCTTTGTACCGTTCATTCAATCTAAACATTGGAACTTGAGTTTTAATTTAAAATGTAATCATATGAGTAGTTCTGAAATTAAGTGGAAATTTCATTTTGGTAATTTGTAAAAAATAAAAATTCAAAGTGTCGTGTTTAAGCTGTGTTTCCAACATTTTCTTAATGTTTTAAAGATACATAAATCATGATTAGAGGTCAAGTTTTATTTTTTTATTTAAAATTAAACTTTAGTTTTCATACAAAAATGGAGATGATACGTTATACCTTGGAGATGACAACCTTCAGTAACAGTGATGAATATAAGTTTTATTGTCCATTTACTAGATTAAAAAACATTTAATGGCTGCGATATTAATTTGTTATATTGATTAAGAGGTATAATATGTTATTTCAATGAAATACAGATACTCAAATAACACATGAAAACAAAAACTAGATTACAATATAGGTAAAGAAAACACACTCTTTATTAACATGTTAACAAAAAAGAATAAAACAACAGAAAATAATTTTTTTATTAAATAATGTTTTGAGGGATTAAATCAAAGACATGTTGTAACAGATTGTTCACTTTCGGCTGTTCAACCACACAAATTAACGCTTCATATCTAATGATTGCTTCTGGCTCTTTACTGAAAACAAATTTGTTCTTGGAACTCGAACATTTTGCATAATATTAACTTCAACGTAATCTTCAACTGTGGTCACTTTTGCTAAATACAGCTTAACAGGACACTAACTGGAATCTAGTGCATACTGCGGTACTTCATTATTATTTTTTCAGAAAGAACAACTCCAAAGGCTTTCTTTGACTTTTGAAACTTCTTATTTTCACCCGGCTCCCAAGAAGGGTTATGTGTGTCACGCGTATCTGGGTATGTGGATTTCTTTATACCCACGAAACATTCCAAAGGCTGGATGGATTTTAATGAATGAGGTCTCTAATGATTCTTCTTAACCGTCCGATGGTTATAGGCTAGGTTTTGTTTTTATAAATTCAAAATGGCGGCCATAAAATGCAAAATGGCAGTAGAGACGAAAAATTTTTTTTACGCGCCCTATTGAGTGGCAATACCATTGGATAGGTCTTTCAAAATGAAGACGGTGTTTCATTGACTATTTTACAGTCAGAAGCTCCGTTTAAATATTATACAACCTGGAAGTTGTGTAGGTAGGATCTCTAGCTTTACTGCAACTCTAACCTTCATAGACATCTATAGGCCTCATCAAAACAGTGATTATAGATAGGAACTAACAATTAAACGCAACTTAAAAGTCATCAACACAAGTAAATAAAAAAAGGGTAAGTAATATAAAAATAGTTTCACATTGATGAGAAATAATTAGTTCGCTTTTTACGCAGTCGGGTTTTTTGATTTTTTAAATTTAATTTTTACTTGTTTTCAAAATTTTTCTCAATCTGAGTATTTCAATGCTGAACCGAATTCAAGACATTTTCTGACTTTAGAAGAAACATTTTCAACTTTCAATATTTTTCGTACTCTCTCTTTTGTACTGTTTAATTTTTTCTTTTACTTATATTGTGTTGATATCTTTTCTTATATTTTTCTTTTTCTCTTTTACATTTCAATTTTTCATAACTTTCATTTTTAAGCTCTTTTTCAAGCAATTTTATTCTTCTGTATGCCTTTGTTTTGTTTCTATTAACCATTTTTCGATCGCTTTTTACCCGACTAATACCTGCTCTACCTATCACTCGCAATAGGATAGTTTATACTTTCTGGATCATCATCTGTTTCTGGAGTAGTAGAATTTAAAAGAACTTGCTGTAATTTTTCTTTGTTTGCTTTCTCCTCTCGACTTTTCCTTGTCATTTATATCCAATTCTTTCTTTGTGCACGCTTCTGTTGTTCACTCAATTGAGAAATAGTTTTAATTTTTCCTTCTTGTTTAATCTTGTAATGCCTTTTGAGTTCCCTTTTTTTTTTGCATTTTTCATACAATTCTGGATTTTCTTTAATTTTACCCCGTCTTCTCTGCTCTGCTTCTCGTTTGATTTTTCTTTTCTTTTGTACAGAAATCTTTTAGCTTTTTGGTCGAGCCATGATAAATAAAAATATTTTAAAATATAAATGTGCAATTAGATAAAAATAAGTAGATTAATAGATAAATAGAAAATACAGTACTTTAAATATATGACTACAGACTGCCCTAGTGTGGCCATATTATTTTAATATATGAAATATTAAACAAATATTTTGTGTGTTTTTTCATTTATCAAATTGCGAAGAATAGAAAAACTGAAAATTTAAATTTAGTTCTATTTTTACTTTTATTATTTTATTTTAAGTTTAGGAGATAAGGAAATTTAATAAGAGGCTTTAAAATAAAGTTCAATTAAATCTAAAATTTTACTTGCATTGAAAGAGATACTGAAAGGCACTAAGAAATCAAAGTTATACAAAATTGAATATTTTAGAATTAAAAATTTTCAGTTTCAATTTTTTTTAATAAATATAAAATTATCCCAAAAATAAAAATATAGATTCAATAATTAAAAATATACTCTAAGCACCCTTAAAATATTATTTACATCAATAAATGTCACATCCATGGATCAATGTCATCTCCATGCTACAACAATGGCATGGAGGTGACATATCTGAGATTAGGCCTAATATTTTCTACACTATGTACAACATTAACTTAATGCTATTTGGATACAATTAATTGGATACAATAATTAAATAAAGCAATTTAAAGCTACTTATCAACAGAATTCTGCTATTTTTAAAACTAACATAATGAGCTCATGGAGTTGACATCCAATTAAAGTACACTATTGTAATTAAAACTTTTAAAATCCATAATTCAGAAATATCCCATCCAACAAGTAGCTTCCAGTAGTTGATTTTAATTCCAATTTCTAGATTATTCTGCCATCTAATAGATTTTTATATAACTATAACTGATATATCATGAAAATAGCTATAATCCTGGGGACTGAAGTGTCTTGGTCTGTAATTAAAAAAAAAATATATATATATATATATAGTCATTTTTTTAAAAAAAATAAATAAAATATATCCATTTTTTAACTTAATACATTTTATACGGCTCTTTTCCTTTATCTTATGGGATACATTCATGTTGTTAACCTTGAACGCGACGCCTTAAACGCGACGCCGGTCCCTGGGGACCGGCATTAATCTTTCCGTTTAGGCCGGCGGTATAAAATTATAAAAATAATATATTATATAATATTATAAACATTTTTCACTTTTTTAATGTATTGTATTAAAACATTTCAAACAGAAAAAGGGTTTTCCTTCACAAGAATTACAAATTTTATTCACAAATTTTGTACAAATATCTATACACAATTTCTGTGTATGCTGTCGCTTAAACGGAAATTAAAGTAAAATTAGTGTCGCGTTTGACGTGTTAAGTAAAAACAGGCATGGAGGGACATACCATGGAGGTGATATTTAGTATGATTTTAATTTTATTAAAATAGTTTTAAATTTCAAATTTATTCTAAACTATTTTTTAATACAAGTTTTAGATGTGCCTTCATAGATTATCTATTTAGTTGAATAATTATTTGCATAAAAGTAGAACAATTTCATTGGGACTTAAATTTCCACTTAATTTCAGAACTACCCATATGTGATCTTTCCGTATATTTTCTAAAAACTGTGTAACTAATATTAATTGACTTTATCTGCTGTGGTTTAAATTTCCCATATAATTTCATAAGGGGGTCCGGGACACATTTTCAAAAAAATTTTATTTATTGAGTTAAAATTTTGAAATTTTTTGTGATGGTTAACCATATCATTTGTAAACAAAATCGCATGATAAAACTTCTCATAATTTTTTTTTAAAAAATTTAAATTTAAATTTTGTTAAAACTCGAAATATTATTTATAGGATTTCAATTTTTTCTTCATTTAAATAAACAGAAATATATAAGTTTTAATTTAGATTCAACATTTTAAAAAATATTAATTAAAAAAAATTAAAAATATTTAAAGTAAAAAAAAAAAAAAAAAAAAAAAAAAAAAAAAAGATGTAACTTTTTTTTAAAAATCATATTTTTAAAAGTAATATATATTTTTTAATTTGCTGAATCTAAATCAAAGAAAAGCTATTGAAAAAGACATGTTACAAGTTTGAACCATTTATCTATAACGCTTCTTGATTTAAATATGAGTAATGGTGAAAAAACCCATCATGAAGGAAAACGCAATTTCACAAGAAGTCGTTTCCTTGGCAACCATAGCTTGAAAGGTAGATTTTGAAAACAAACCAAAACGAAAAATTTAATATTTCCTGTTCTAATTAAGATAGAAACATGATTTAAACGTCATTTTAAGCAGAAAATGGCAGAGAAATTTTTAATCCAATTAAAAAAAAAAAAATGAAAATTTGAAGATTTTTGTGTCCCGGACACTCTTAAATTTAATAATATGCATCGCATAATTAGTATGTATTGCAAGACAATCTTTTACGTCATGACACTCATTCATCTATAAGAATTCTTGTAACTTCAAATGTAAGTCATTATATTTTTAATTTTATAATTAAATATAATTTTATATTTAAATTATTCATATTTGATTTTTCTGCACTTTGTTATTGACATATCCTACACTAGCGTTGCCCAAGCCAGTTACAAAATCCTACAAAACGCGAAAAAACTCTATACATCGCTGCAAATTTAGAAGCCGCTGAAGGAATTTCTAATAAACTTTATTAAAAAGAAAACAAAACTTACCATATTCCCCTATAAGATATAAACCGGGCTCTCTTTACCATAGCTGCCAACTCTTCCGCTTTTTTGCAACAACAAATATTTAATAGAAATTTTTTGCTTATTCAATCGCCACATTAAGGCGAAATTAAAGGTAAAATTTACTATAAAACTTTTGTGGTACAAAAAAGCGTAAGAGTTGACAGCTATGCTTTTACTAATACACTGATGGAACAGTGTAGCAGCAGAGAATCCACTGACATCGCAAAATTTCATTAGTATTCTTCATCTAACTTCAGGACAGAATTTCTGAGATTTTTGAAGTTGAGGAATACTATAAAAATTTAGTTGCGACAATTGCTCAACTGCTGCGCCACTGTTCCATCACTGCTAATAGGAAAAAATCGTAGTGAATCGCGAAAAAAATGCTAAAATTTAAAAAATCATACGCGACAAATTTACTACATTGGACAAACAGATTAAAACAGGTTTCCTTTAGCGAATGTCGAAAAATCTCTACAGATTGCATTAAAAAAAATTCCCGAAAAATTCAAAAATCGTTGTACGAAAAGTAAACGTTTTCTATATTGGGAAATATGTTTAAAACCTAATTTCTTTTCTACTAATTGAAAAAAAAGCCCCAAACCACAAAAATATCGCTAAAATCCACATAAAAAATTCGAAAATTACATATGACAAAATTTAGTTCAGGGGACTAAAACATTGTAATCGGAATTCTTTCACAAATGTTATAAAATTGTCACAAAAATCGCCAAAAGAATGCTGAAAATCGTATTGAAAATAACAATAAAATTCGCAAAACTTCCAAATTCTCAGAAAATAAAATTTACTATATTAGATTAAAACTTTTAATCCTATTTCCTTCTTTATTATAAATATTTAAAAATTGCAGTTGCGGACGAAAAAACGCTGAAAATCGCATTAAAAAATCCTAAAAAAATCAAAAATAGCTGAGGACAAACCTACTAAATTAGGGTAAAAGTTTAAAACTGGATTCCTTTAACAAATGTCAAAAAACGCCGCGGAACGCGAAAAAACGTTAAAGATCACATTGAAAATCATATTAAAAATCACTAAAAATTCACAACTCGCAAACAAAATTTACTATATTAGGCTAAATTTTTAAACATAAATTCCTTTTACAAACGTCAAAAAATCGCCAAGGAACGCGAAAAAACGCTACAGATGTCATTGAAAATTGGCAGAATTCAAACATCGCAGTGAAACGACTTTACTATGGGTTGTTAAAAGTTAATGAATTCTTTTATGGATGTCAAAAATTCCCGGCTGAACATGAAAAAACGCTAAAAACCACGTTAAATATCTCATTCAAAATCGCTAAAAATTAAAATCGCGAGGACAAATATTACTATATTAGACTGAAAGTTTGAAACCGAATTCCTTTTATCAATATCAAAAATTCTTCACAAACACGGAAAACGGTTAAAAATTACATTAAAAAATTCGCGAAAAATTAAAAAATCACCATGCAAATTCAAAAACAACTTTATTCAAAAGATCACAGAATTTACTACATACGGCTAGAAGATTGAAATCGGATTCATTTTAACAATGTAAAACTGGCTGCTAAACGTGAAAAAAAAAAAACCACTAAAAATCGCATAAAAGTTAAATTATACAAAATACAATAAAAAAAACAAAATTGGACTTCGGAGTGCATAACTACATGCATAGAGGTACCTTTCTCATAGAGCACGCAGAGCTACAAAATTTGGTAGTATACCAAATTTTGCTTTTATACCAGTATTTAAAAAAATGTTTCCCAAGCCAAAATAAATATAGTCTCGATTCTTGAAAAATAATTGAAAGAGAAATAAAAATTCCTGCTTTATAAATGATTCATGATATCATGATATCACTTTCTTTTGTAAAAGCTATACATTAACCATATATTCGTTTAACAGATGACGTTATATTCAGTTTCTTTTTAATTCTTTTAATGACGTCACATTCGCTACATTCTGTACTTACTCATATTCATACTCCCTGTACTATTGCCAAATATATTTAAACAAATTAAGATAAATAATGCTATAAAAAGTGATAAAATATCTTTATCATTGACGAACGTTTCATTACACAAACGGCTACATTTTCAAAATCATTCATGATAGAAACATTACCTATAGAAACATTACCTATTAATATTTCTATCATGAATGATTTTGAAAATGTAGCCGTTTGTGTAATGAAACGTTCGTCAATGATAAAGATATTTCATCACTTTTTATAGCATTATTTAGCTCCATCCGTTTATGATTATTATGTATACTAGGGGATCGTACCCGGGCTTCCCGGGTTACAAAATATAGGTGAAAACATTCTTTTTTTTAAAATTGAAAACTAATAATTTTTTATTTGCAATAAATATTTTAGATTGCTCACTTACATTAAAAAAGCATTTTTCATATGAAAAATACGAATTATACAATCAAATAATTTTTTGAAATTTATCAAAAGTGATATTTTCTTATTAGTCGCATGCTAACAGTTATTTGATCAAGATTTTGCTACTTACGGCATCCTTTTATATTCTGATAATTTCAGAGCTTATACATGTCTCTTAAAGTTGTGTTTTATTTATATTATTTTATTTATTCATTCATAGGGGAGTTTTTTTTAATGGATATTAGCCGTAAGAAGATGATGAACTCTTTATTTTGTTTTAAGGGCAAACGGATTAATCTTTCGTAATCGAGCTCCGCGCGATATAGATAAATTAAAAAGTATTTCATGCTTTAAAATTGCTTTTAAAACCATAGACAACCAGTAAACTGAGATGAACTTTGCAAACAAATTCCATTTGAAAGAAAAAAAATTCTTATTTGGTGATCTAAAAAATTTAAATTGTACGATCACAAATATGCTAGATTTCTGTTATTTTAATATTATTCTTTTATTTGTTTATAAAGGAAGTATTAATTTCGTTATGCAAAAGTAGTCAGAAAGTCTGAACAATGTTAGTTGCTTTATGCGCAAAATGTTTATTATTATTATGTATTGAAACCGGCATGTGATAAGATAAAGTTAAAAAAAAATCATGCTTAAAAATTATTTTTAAAAACATAATACATAAGTCAATTAAGGTACAGTTTTTAAACAAATTGCATTTAAAAGTAATATTTTCCCTATGCGACGAAAATTGAAAATGTACGATGGTCAGAAGATTAAAAAATTACAGTTCCAAAAATTTCAAGACTGAAATTTGATCGTGAAGTGTTGCCATTCGCAAAATAACGTCAGCATTACGCACAGATAACTTTATTCTTTATAATATAGACACGTAATCAGTAAAATACAATAAAGATCAATTATTCGGATGTAGTTATCAATTGAGGCTCTTATGCTTGATATTCCGGAATGAAAAACAGCAATTTTCACTTTTTCAAAATTTGCATACGCACTTCTCGTATCCATATTTATCATATTTTTTAAAAAATTGTATTGTGTTTGATCATTTTAAAATAATTTTAACTCAAAACATGAAGTCACGATTGTCAGCAACATCTTTTATGTGAACAGACGCACTCTTTACTTGAGATTCTAATCTCAATTCCGGAGAGTAAAAATTTCCGTAATTTCTATGTTTTTTAGACGCATTTGTGTTAAAATGTTTAGTTTTATCTAAGAAAATGATCGATTTCTTTTAAATAAGTCTTCATTTTCACTGAAATAAACATTTCGCCTACTGTCTGAAACTTAGTATCAGCACACATGCAGAAGGAAAAATAATATAGAAAAGTTATGAGGAAAATGCGTGTTTTCAAAAGCAGTATGCCATTTCCCGTTATTATTCCCCAAATATAATATTATGCTCCTAATGGAATTTTGTGCTACTAAAAACCCTATACAACAATTTTTATCAACAATTTTGAATGTTATCAGAAAATGGCATGAATAAAGATAAAAATACCTCATTATTTCTCTCTTGTCTGCAATAATAAAAGCTATCTAATTTTCATCATTTTCAAGAAATTTCATAAAATGCTTTTAAAATTAAAATATAAAAGTGGGAATATTTAAAAAAAAATAGATAGTGCAATCGCATCTACAAATAAACAGCTTTCAGCTAAAAAAAAAACAAAAAAAAGCAAAAAAAAAAAAAAAAACACAGTAAACTCTCTGTAAGACGGACTCTGTGTAAGACGGCAATCTGTCTAACTCGGAAAGATTTTCAAGTCCCTGTGAATCCATATACATAGATTAAAATTTGTCTAAGGTGGAATATTGTCAACTGCGGGAAATTTCTTGGCACCGATCGATTCCGCCGTAGACAGTTTACTGTATTAGTTAAATTGATTCAGCAGAAAGATCAGGGCAGATAACTAAAAAACACACTTGTGTTTTAAATATATAGATTATATAAAATTATGAAAAATTAAATTAAGCAAATTATGTTATTTTGATAAAATTATGGTTGAATGTCCTAAAGCATTAAAATTTTATTATTCCAGAGAATTTTGGACAAAAACTTGAGGAAGATGATATTATTTTAAACCACGAATTATTTGTTTGCTTGTCTAACTCGGCGAAGCAAATCCATCCAGGCGAGAATCATCAATTTCTGTAATATAAATCGTTATTATTTGTATGTCACTTCTCTTTTATAAAGACACTCTAAATTTTTGTAAAACGTTGCGTTTTATCAGTTTGTGATTTCGACTAAATTATTTTCAAAAGTGAAACATTTTCACCTGCGAAGAATTTCAAAGCAGGTGGACTGTGAAAATTACGCACTTCTACAAAACATAATTCAGGTTTAAGAATTAAAATACACGCTTTTTTATAAAATGTCGTCATTTGCAACCGCAAAAGCAATCCACTTTTATAATCCAGTCTTAAAATTCGTCTATAGAAAAGTATGCATATGACGTCATTATCACGGAATAAGAGACAATATTCTTGACATAGCCGATATTTTAATTTCAACTTTTTTTTCAGGTTTTATAAGAAAATGGCAACAAAAAAGATACAGTATGTCCTATTTTCCACTACTTTCCGTTTATTTTCAATGACTTTCAATAGAAATGGTTACTTTCATTGCCACGATAAGAAAAAATGTATTAAAAACTACAAAAAAATTAATATCTCAAAAATAAATTGAGATACAGCTTTCAAACAAATTGCATTTAAAAGAGCATTTTTTTCCTTATACGACGGTGTAAAAATTTAAAATGTGCGATGTTTAGAAGTTTAAAAATTTGCAGTAGAGAAAATTATAAAACCAAAATTTTATTTCAAATTTCAAAGTGTTGCCATTCGCAAAAAAAAAACGTATGCGTTACGCACAGATATGTTTGTCCTTTATAATATAGATTGTTATATTTAAACAAACCACACGTTGCCATCAGAAAAAGAGAAATCACCTTTTTTCGACGCCACGTATCTTAGCATTTTAAATATATTGCATAGATATTGTTAGGAAAAGTAGGAAAACGTCTTGCTGAAGTACAAAATCGAGCTTTATACAGTCAGTCATTTGGAATTTTTAAACGTTACATTTAGAAAACTGGTACTAGAAAGATGCTTTGATATTCGTTTTCATGGGAATAAAGCGCCATCAGGCATGCATAATTTGTAAATAAAATGTTTGGAGGTTTCCTGCAAAATATTTCGACTAAAAGGAAAAATCCAAAACAAAGCAAAGGATTTTGCATTATTTACTCCTGCAAAATATCAAATCTGCACCAAAATGGCATGTACAGGATATTCTTTTCTGCTGTACAAAATATTCGTCAAGAAAATATGTATCTGTGACATTGAAGTTCAATAAAGATGATGTTTACTGAAATATATCCATTAAGTTCGTTAGTATTTTTACGTATTACTTTTAGAAAATTACTGTCAGAAAGAGGCTTCTACGTTATTTTTCAGAATTATAATGCGCTGTCAAAATTATGTAAACTGTAAGTAAAATACAGTAAAGCCTCGATTATCCGCGGTGCGGTTTAATGCGGTTAAGCGAATTTTTTTTTTTTTTTAATTCAAGCGAATAGCAAGGAAAATACAATAAGCCTTACTAATAAATATAAACAGAAAAATTCATGTATTCAAAAGTAATAGAAGAATATTTCTAGATTTGGTTGACATGTTTGAAATATCAGATATAAAGTCTCAGATATAAATGTCTTTTCTTGATTTTATTAAACAAACGTAAACACATCAATTAAAATATTTAATAATAATATAAGACTATTATGATAAGTTCCGGGAGAGCACATCAAGAATAACTTCATTTTCGAGATAAAAATTATTCCATACTAAAAGGAAAACAATAGTTTACAATTTAGAATAAAGAAAAGATGTTTCCAAGGTAAGAAGCAAAAGCAAGTGACTGATTTTTTTTAAAAGGTGTAACTCGGCTCTTTTTTCACAGTATGCATGGCATTGTTTTTTGTTTACTGTTCTTTATTTTAGGATTTAGACGTAAAGCAATTGTTTCTGATGTATTGTGCATATGTATGTATTTTAAACGTTTTATTATATTTTTTGTACACTAAAACATAGTTTTTAATTTTCTTTTTTTTCGTGTTTGCATCCCCATTTTCAGTCTTTTTCGGGTTATCCGCGATTTTTATTATCCGCGGTGCCCTTGCCACCCAATTCCGCGGATAATCGGGGCTGTACTGTATTTCAAAGAATCTAATACAATATTCCAACTTAAGAGGTGAAGAGAAACGAGTCAAACATTTTATTCCTACTTTCTACAACGACATATTGAATCTGTTGACAAAAAAATACAATCAATCAAAAAAATGTTATTGTCATTCTTTCATTTTTAATATAACGTTACTGGCATTTGTATTTAGTGGTTGAAAGTAAAAATCCATTTTACTAAAAACAAATCACGTAGGGGAGAGGGGACACATATGAACAATTTTTACATTTTTGACTATTTCTAAAAATTGTTATAAGCTATTGAAACAAAAATTAATTTATCTAAATATTTACACTTTTTTTTCTGTGGGAAACTTTTGAATGCATTTATCAAAAATTTCTAACTTATATCATCATTCTAAATATTGTCTAAATTTGTTCACATGTGCCCCGATGGAGGGGTAGTTGTGAAAATACCTGGGGAACATGTGAACACATGCATAAAAAACACAAAAATATTTTTTTGTGGAAAAAAACCGCGATAAAAACTAATTAAGTGGTCTCTTTCTAGTTGTGTAAATAAATCAATAAATGTTTCAACATAGATACAAGAAATTATTCGTAAAATTATACACTAACTAGAAAACCCCGCAGCTTTGCTCGCGTAATAGTCGAAATATGCCAAGTGATATTTGTATGATTATTTTTTATTAGAAGAACACTTTTTGAAATAATTCAAAAATTACAAATTAAGCCACATTTTGACTAAAATTCATTATAAAAGTGAAACAGACAGAAATGAGATTTTAATATAAGAAGAACTAAAACCAATTCCAAATAAATGATAATTTAGAAAATATTTTGAGACTTTTATGCTTATTTCAGTATTCATTTGAAGTTTTGAATTTTTTAGAAACCATCTTAACACATTTACATCTTAAAATTAACCATCATGTCAAATTTCAAGCTTCTTGCTTAACAGTCTACCACCTTTCTGGTGTTAGTGACACCAACATAAAATGCCGAAACAAAGTTGAAATAGAATGTCTCGAAAAATGTTGAAACAGAGGCTGTCACCATTAATTTGCCAACATTAACCTTGAAATCGATTGGTATTTTCTAATATTGTATAGAAAACAAATTTAGATGTTTTTAAAGGCTTTCTTGTTGTTCCTGTCAACCAGGTGGTAGTGACATCGGATAAAACATAGCCCGTATAGGATCAGGAACTATCACTCTTGATTCGCAACCAATAACTTCTGTAATCGGTTTATTATTTCCTGAGATTGCGTAGAAATCGTAATTTAGGACTCTTTTAGAATGCTTTTCGCTCCTTCCCTTCGCTTCACCCCTTTTCAATTTCGAATTTATTTTCGACTGTTCTTAGAGGACATTTATATTTTATAAGTAACTACCGTGCTATATTTAAAGTTTTTACCCTCTTCAGTACCACAGAAATCGCAATTTAGAAAGTTTTTTGCTCCTGCAACCCTCGACATAAAATATAGCTTATGTTTGAGCAGGTTCTATCGCCATCAATTTGCAACCATTATGTTTGAAATGGGTTTCGTATTTCATACGATTGCATAAAAATCGTAATTTAGAACACTTATAGAACGCTTTTCGCTCACTTTATCCTTTTAAATTTGGAATTTTCATTCGACAATTCTTAGAAAGCATTTGCATCTTTGAAGTAATTACCATTCCAAATTCAAAATGTTAACCCCCCTCCCCCCTCAGTAACACAAAAAACGCAATTTAAAACATTTTGTGCTCCTGTAACCCCCAGATGGTAGTGACAACAACGTAAAATATAGGCTATGTTGGAGCGGAGACTGTCACTATCAATTTGAAACCATTACTTCTGAATTCGATTTATATTTCCTGAGATTGAGTAGAAATCGCTATTTAGAACGTTTTTTGAATGCTTTTCGTTCATTTTCACCCCTTTTAAATTCCAAATTTTTATGGAACTCTTCTCAGAGAGTGTTTACATTTCATAAGTAATTACCACGCCAAATTCCAAGTTGCTCGCCCCTTCAGTATCACAAAAATCACAATTTAGAACGTTTTTTAAAATGCAACCGCAAGGTGGTTGTGACGCCGACATGAAATATAGATCCTATATTGGAGCAAGAGCTGTCATCATCAATTTCCAACCATTACTTTTGAAATCGGTTGGGTACTTTCGGAGATTGCGTAGATATCGCCATTTAGAACGTTTTTTTTTAGAATTCTTCTTACGCATTTTCACCCCTTTTAAATTTCGAATTTGTTAAGAAATGTTCTTAGAGATAATTTATATCTTATAAGTAACTACCATTCCAAATTCCATGTATCTGGGCCCTTCAGTGACACAAAAATCCCAATTTCGAACGTTTTCTTGCTCCTGCACCCCCTTTAGAGGAAGTTGCACCAACATAAAATGTAGCCTATGTTGGGCGTTAGAGCAAGGGTTCTCACCATCATTTTGACACCATTATTTTTTAAATCGGTTTGGTACTTCCTGAAATTGCGTAAAACTCGCCATTTAGAACGTTTTTTAGAACGCTTTTCGCGCATTTTCACCCCTTTTTAATTTCGATTTTTTTTTAAAAGAAATGTCCTTAGAGATCATTAGTATCTTATAATTCCCATTCCAAATTTCATGTTTCTAGGCCCTTCAGTAGCATAAAAATCGCATTTTTAGTACGTTTTTTGCTCTTGCACCCCCTTTTGGCCAGTGACACGGACATAAGATATAGCCTATGTTCTAAGTTGGACTAAAACCATCATTTTGATACCATTACTTTTAAAAACGGTTCGGTAGTTTCAGAGCTTACCTCCTACAAATAAACAATTTTTACCTCTTTATAATAGTACTAGCAAATACCGCGGCTTTGCTTGCGTAATATTTGAGATATGCCAAGTGATATTTATATGTCTAATTTTTATCAAAAGGTACAAACAAAATTTTTATTTTATTAAAAGGTAATATTTTATTTTATTAAAAGGTACTTATTACTTTTAGGAATAATTAAAAAAATTACTATTTAAAACACAGTTTGATTAAACATCATTGTTACACTGTATAAGGCAGAAATGAGACTTAAATTAATAAAACGAAAGAAAACTAAATAAAGAATAATTTAAAAAACTAGGGGGCTCGGCCTCCTACGAGCTACGCTCGCCAACCCCCGTCCAGACACCGTAGACTCTAAATGCACGCTAATTTGATCGGCTTTAAAAAGATTTCGAAAGATTGAATTATAATTTAAAAAACAGTGGCGATCTCTCTACATTTCTCTTTGATTGGGGAATTTTAACGCCAAATCCGTTGCGGTACTACTTGATTATCCCGTCGACCAATTTCGCCAAATTATATAAATCGCCAAACCACTCGCCAAATTATACAAATTGACATAATTTTTATTTTAAATAACGAAAAAACAAATAAATTAGTACAACATTAATTAAAATACAAATAAAACATCGAAATAAAAATAACTTGATGACGTAGACACGTGTAACAACATTTCAAAATAAGCTAATATAAAAGGAATTAAGTAAACAGAGTCTTTGTCTCCTGGTATTTTTTAACAAAGTGAAAAGAAAGTTCTTTTAAATGAGACATTTTAAATTAATCGTTTTTAATCTGACGTAATTTTGACCAAACTATTCTTTCTCTTTTTAATATTTACATGAAAATACTTGTGTTAGAAATGAAATATTATTTGCGCTTTCCTAACAAAAATAGTTGAAAAGTATCCTCTTAAAACATCAAATAAATGTCAAGCGCAATTTCTAAATTTAAGCCGTTTTGCAATATTATTTTGTGTTCATTTTCTGTAATAACTGTAATGTGACGTAAATATGACGTAATTTCTCCTATTTAAGACTTCTAACGCATGTTAATAAATTTATTGTTTTACAAATTCCTTTCTCTCTTAAAATTCACGTGTAATTATAGTTTTTATGACGTAATTTTTAATAAGTTCCTGCTTTTTTTACATAATTATTTAATTCTAATTCCAAATGTTTTTTTCTGTTTATAATAGTCACGTGTAAATAAATTTTTAATTTATTTACGCGTATAAATATATATTTTGTTTTTGAAGCAAACATTATTGTTTCCGCTGTTTATACAGTTGGCAACAGTTTAAATTAATATCACTTTCTAAAATCTGTTAAAAATATCTCTAGAAATGCTGAAAATCTGAATTTAAAATAGAAATAAAATCTCAAAAAATTAGTCAAAATAAAAAAATTAATGCAATCTGCACTCCGGCAAATTCTAACGCATAAAATGATCTAAAAATGATTAAATTCCTATGAACAGTTTTTGCTCCTATAAAACTTTTTTAGTGGAACGATTTTGTCCAACTTTAGCATTAAATATCTCTTAAAATAATTCTTCGATCTGAAAACTGTCTGCATCAGCGTGTTTATCAAACATTTTTGTATAATACTACCGATTTTCATATTTTTGTATGCATTATTTTTCTTAATATTAACCCTAGATCTACCGGGAATTTTATTCAAGTTTTAATAAAACGTTCTACACCAGAATTTTTATTTAAAACTATTTAACTTATTTATTTACCTTATTTTTGTCTGGTTTATATACTTAGTTTATTTTAAAGAAATTTCTGGTTTGAATGAATATTTTGTATGTACCTGTCGGGTCCAATGGACCCGTCTGGTAGACGGAGGGTTAACGAAGAAAGCCCTTCGGTCACAAAAAATTCAAAACCGGCGGCGGCGGCGGCGGTGACAGCGGTAGTTATTTTTTTTTAGAATAGAGAGATATTTTGAAACTTTTATGCTCAATTAATATGCTCATTTCAGTATTCATTTGAAGTTTTGAATTTTTTAGAAACCATCTTCTTACATCTTAAAATTAACCATCATGTCAAATTCCAAGTCCTACCACCTCTCTCAACATAAAGGGCTATGTTGAAATAGGAACTGTCACCATTAATTTTGAAATTGGTTTGTTATTTCCTAATATTCCACAGAAACGTAATTTAGAAAGCTTTTAAAGGCCTTTTTTAGAGCGTTTGTTGTTCCTGTGAACCCCAGGTGGTAGAATCATCGGCATAAAATATAGCCTGTGTAGGATCAGAGACTGTTACCATTGATTCGCAACTATTACTTTTATATTTGGTTTATATTCCCTGAAATTGCGTAGAAATCGTAATTTAGGACTTTTTTAGATTGCTTTTCACACCTCCCCTTCACTTCACCCCTTTTTAATTCGAATTTATTTTCGACAGTATTCGAGGGCATTTATATTTTATAAGTAACTACCATGCCATATTTAAAGTTTCTAGCCTTTTCAGTATCACAGAATTCGCAATTTAGAAAGTTTTTAGCTACTGCAACCCTCTGGTGGTAGTGGCACAGACATAAAATATAGTTTATATTTGAGCAGGTTCTATCACCAACAATTTGACATCATTATTTTTTTAATCGGTTTGGTATTTGATAAGATCACATAAAAACTGTAATTTATAACGCTTTTCGCTCACTTCATCTTTTTAAATTTGAAATCTTCTTTCGACAGTTCTTAGAAAGCAGTTGCATCTTGTAAGTAAATACCATGCCATACTTCTAAGTGTTAGACCTTTCAGTTATGCAAAAAACGCGAATTAGAACATGTTTTGCTTTTGCAACTCTCAGATGGTAGTGACAGCAACATAAAATGTAACCTATGTTATAGCAGGGACTGTCACCATTGATTTGCAACCATTACTTTTGAAATAGCTTTGGAATTTTCTGAGATTGAGTAGAAATCGCAATTTAGAACGTTTTTAGAACGCTTTTCGCGCATTTTCACCCCTTTTTAAATTTCCAATTTTATATATTATAAAATATATTATAAAATATATTATTTCCAATATACTTCCTATTATAAAGAGGAAAAAATTGTTTATTTGTCGGAGATAAGCTCAGGAACTACCGAACCGATTCCAAAAGTAATGGTATCAAAATGATGCTGTTAGTCCAACTTAGAACATAGGCTATATCTTATGTCGGTGCCACTACCCCAAAGGGGGTGGAGGAGCAAAAAACGTTCTAAAAATGCGATTTTTGCGTTACTGAAGGGCCTAGATATATGAAATTTGGAATATTAGTTACTTATAAGATATAAATGATGTCTAAGAACAGTTCTTAAACAATTCGAAATTTAAAAGGGGTGAAAATGCACAAAAAGCGTTCTAAAAAACGTTCTAAATGGTAGTTTCTACATAATCTCAGGAAATACCAAACCGATTTAAAAAATATTGGTGTCAAAATGATAATGTTAGTCCAACTTAGAATATAGGCTATATTTTATGTCGGTGCCACTACCCCGAAGGGGGTGCAGGAGCAAAAAACGTTCTAAAAATGCGATGTTTGCGTTACTGAAGGTCCTAGAAATATGAAATTTGGAATATTAGTTACTTATAAGATATAAATGATGTCTAAGAACAGTTCTTAAACAATTCGAAATTTAAAGGGGGTGAAAATGCACAAAAAGCGTTCTAAAAACGTTCTAAATGGTAGTTTCTACATAATCTCAGGAAATACCAAACAGATTTAAAACATATTGGTGTCAAAATGATAATGACAACGTTTGCTCCAAGGTAGGCTATGTTTTATGTCGGTGCCACTACCCCAAAGGGGGTGTAGGAGCAAAAAACGTTCTAAAAATGCGATTTATGTGTTACTGAAGGGCCTAGAAATATGAAATTTGAAGTATCAGCTACTTATTAGATATAAAGGATTTCTAAGAACAGTTCTTAAACAATTCGAAATTTAAAAAGGGTGAAAATGCGCGAAAAGCGTTCTAAAAAATGTTCTAAATGGTGATTTGTACACAATCTCAGGAAATACCAAACCGATTAAAAAAATAATGGCGTCAAAATGATGGTGAAAACCCTTGCTCCAACATAGGCTATGTTTTATGTCGGTGACACAACCCCAAAGGGGGTGCAGGAGAAAAAAACGTTCTAAATTGCAGTTTTTGCGTGACGGAAGGGCCTTGAATCGTGAAATTTAGAATGGTAGTTAGTTATAAGATATCAATGATCTCTATGGACATTTCCTAAAAAAGTCGAAATTTAAAAGGGGGGGTCAAAATGCGCAAAAAGCGTTGTAAAAAACGTTCTAAATTCCGATTTCTAGCAATCTCAGGAAATACTGAACCGATTTCAAATATAATGGTGTAAAAATGATGGGGACAGATCTTGCTCCAAGATAGGCGATATTTGATATCTGTTTCACTACCCCAGAGGAGATGCAGGAGCAAAATGAGCGAAAAGCGTTCTAAAAACGTTCTAAATGCCGATTTGTCACCAATATATCAGGAAGAATGAAACTGATTTCAAAAGTAATGGTAAGAAATTGAATCTGACAGCCTCTGCTCTAACATAGACACTATTTTAAGCACTATTTTAAGTCGGTATCACTATCACCTAGACGTTGCAGGAGCAAAAAAGCGTTCCAAATTTCGAATTTTGTGATCGGTAGGGGCTAGCAACTTAAAATTAGGCAAGGTACATATTTATTACATATAAATGATCTCTAAGAACAGTTTCGAAAAAATTGGAAATTTAAAAAGGGGTGAAAATGCGCGTAAAGCGTTCTGAAAACGTTCTAAATTGCGATTTCTACTCAATCTCAGAAAATTCCAAAGCTATTTGAAAAGTAATGGTTGCAAATCAATGGTGACAGTCCCTACTATAACATAGGTTACATTTTATGTTGCTGTCACTACCATCTGAGAGTTGCAAAAGCAAAACATGTTCTAATTCGCGTTTTTTGCATAACTGAAAGGTCTAACACTTTGAAGTATGGCATGGTATTTACTTACAAGATGCAACTGCTTTCTAAGAACTGTCGAAAGAAAATTTCAAATTTAAAAAGATGAAGTGAGCGAAAAGCGTTATAAATTACAGTTTTTATGTGATCTTATCAAATACCAAACCGATTAAAAAAATAATGATGTCAAATTGTTGGTGATAGAACCTGCTCAAATATAAACTATATTTTATGTCTGTGCCACTACCACCAGAGGGTTGCAGTAGCTAAAAACTTTCTAAATTGCGAATTCTGTGATACTGAAAAGGCTAGAAACTTTAAATATGGCATGGTAGTTACTTATAAAATATAAATGCCCTCGAATACTGTCGAAAATAAATTCGAATTAAAAAGGGGTGAAGTGAAGGGGAGGTGTGAAAAGCAATCTAAAAAAGTCCTAAATTACGATTTCTACGCAATTTCAGGGAATATAAACCAAATATAAAAGTAATAGTTGCGAATCAATGGTAACAGTCTCTGATCCTACACAGGCTATATTTTATGCCGATGATTCTACCACCTGGGGTTCACAGGAACAACAAACGCTCTAAAAAAGGCCTTTAAAAGCTTTCTAAATTACGTTTCTGTGGAATATTAGGAAATAACAAACCAATTTCAAAATTAATGGTGACAGTTCCTATTTCAACATAGCCCTTTATGTTGAGAGAGGTGGTAGGACTTGGAATTTGACATGATGGTTAATTTTAAGATGTAAGAAGATGGTTTCTAAAAAATTCAAAACTTCAAATGAATACTGAAATGAGCATATTAATTGAGCATAAAAGTTTCAAAATATTTTTTAAATTATTCTTTATTTAGTTTTCTTTCGTTTTATTAATTTAAGTCTCATTTCTGCCTTATACAGTGTAACAATGATGTTTAATCAAACTGTGTTTTAAATAGTAATTTTTTAAATTATTCCTAAAAGTAATAAGTACCTTTTAATAAAATAAAATATTACCTTTTAATAAAATAAAAATTTTGTTTGTACCTTTTAATAAAAATTAGACATATAAATATCACTTGGCATATCTCAAATATTACGCGAGCAATGCCGCGGTGTTTGCTAGGTGTTTGCTAATTTCGATGTTTTTCAGAAATGTCCTTAGAGATCATTAGTATCTTATAAGTAATTACTATTCCTAATTTCATGTTTCTTGGCCCTTCAGTAACACAAAAATCGCAATTTCGAACGTTTTTTTGCTCCTTCACCCCCTTTAGGGGTAGTGGCACTGACATAAAATGTAGCCTATGTTGGAGCAGGGTTGTCACCATCATTTTGACACCATTATTTTTTAAATCGGTTTGGTACTTCCTGAAATTGCGTAAAACTCGCCATTTAGAACGTTTTTTAGAACGCTTTTCGCGCATTTTCACCCCTTTTTAATTTCGATTTTTTTTTTTAAAGAAATGTCCTTAGAGATCATTAGTATCTTATAATTCCCATTCCAAATTTCATGTTTCTAGGCCCTTCAGTAGCATAAAAATCGCATTTTTAGTACGTTTTTTGCTCTTGCACCCCCTTTTGGCCAGTGGAACGGACATAAGATATAGCCTATGTTCTAAGTTGGACTAAAACCATCATTTTGATACCATTACTTTTGGAATCGGTTCGGTAGTTTCAGAGCTTACCTCCTACAAATAAACAATTTTTACCTCTTTATAATAGTACTAGCAAATACCGCGGCTTTGCTCGCGTAATATTTGAGATATGCCAAGTGATATTTATATGTCTAATTTTTATTAAAAGGTACAAACAAAATTTTTATTTTATTAAAAGGTAATATTTTATTTTATTAAAAGGTACTTATTACTTTTAGGAATAATTAAAAAAATTACTATTTAAAACACAGTTTGATTAAACATCATTGTTACACTGTATAAGGCAGAAATGAGACTTAAATTAATAAAACGAAAGAAAACTAAATAAAGAATAATTTAAAAAATATTTTGAAACTTTTATGCTCAATTAATATGCTCATTTCAGTATTCATTTGAAGTTTTGAATTTTTTAGAAACCATCTTCTTACATCTTAAAATTAACCATCATGTCAAATTCCAAGTCCTACCACCTCTCTCAACATAAAGGGCTATGTTGAAATAGGAACTGTCACCATTAATTTTGAAATTGGTTTGTTATTTCCTAATATTCCACAGAAACGTAATTTAGAAAGCTTTTAAAGGCCTTTTTTAGAGCGTTTGTTGTTCCTGTGAACCAGGGGGTAGAATCATCGGCATAAAATATAGCCTGTGTAGGATCAGAGACTGTTACCATTGATTCGCAACTATTACTTTTATATTTGGTTTATATTCCCTGAAATTGCGTAGAAATCGTAATTTAGGACTTTTTTAGATTGCTTTTCACACCTCCCCTTCACTTCACCCCTTTTTAATTCGAATTTATTTTCGACAGTATTCGAGGGCATTTATATTTTATAAGTAACTACCATGCCATATGTAAAGTTTCTAGCCTTTTCAGTATCACAGAATTCGCAATTTAGAAAGTTTTTAGCTACTGCAACCCTCTGGTGGTAGTGGCACAGACATAAAATATAGTTTATATTTGAGCAGGTTCTATCACCAACAATTTGACATCATTATTTTTTTAATCGGTTTGGTATTTGATAAGATCACATAAAAACTGTAATTTATAACGCTTTTCGCTCACTTCATCTTTTTAAATTTGAAATTTTCTTTCGACAGTTCTTAGAAAGCAGTTGCATCTTGTAAGTAAATACCATGCCATACTTCAAAGTGTTAGACCTTTCAGTTATGCAAAAAACGCGAATTAGAACATGTTTTGCTTTTGCAACTCTCAGATGGTAGTGACAGCAACATAAAATGTAACCTATGTTATAGTAGGGACTGTCACCATTGATTTGCAACCATTACTTTTCAAATAGCTTTGGAATTTTCTGAGATTGAGTAGAAATCGCAATTTAGAACGTTTTCAGAACGCTTTACGCGCATTTTCACCCCTTTTTAAATTTCCAATTTTTTCGAAACTGTTCTTAGAGATCATTTATATGTAATAAATATGTACCTTGCCTAATTTTAAGTTGCTAGCCCCTACCGATCACAAAATTCGAAATTTGGAACGCTTTTTTGCTCCTGCAACGTCTAGGTGATAGTGATACCGACTTAAAATAGTGCTTAAAATAGTGTCTATGTTAGAGCAGAGGCTGTCAGATTCAATTTCTTACCATTACTTTTGAAATCAGTTTCATTCTTCCTGATATATTGGTGACAAATCGGCATTTAGAACGTTTTTAGAACGCTTTTCGCTCATTTTGCTCCTGCATCTCCTCTGGGGTAGAGAAACAGATATCAAATATCGCCTATCTTGGAGCAAGATCTGTCCCCATCATTTTTACACCATTATATTTGAAATCGGTTCAGTATTTCCTGAGATTGCTAGAAATCGGAATTTAGAACTTTTTTTACAACGCTTTTTGCGCATTTTGACCCCCCTTTTAAATTTCGACTTTTTTAGGAAATGTCCATAGAGATCATTGATATCTTATAACTAACTACCATTCTAAATTTCACGATTCAAGGCCCTTCCGTCACGCAAAAACTGCAATTTAGAACGTTTTTTTCTCCTGCACCCCCTTTGGGGTTGTGTCACCGACATAAAACATAGCCTATGTTGGAGCAAGGGTTTTCACCATCATTTTGACGCCATTATTTTTTTAATCGGTTTGGTATTTCCTGAGATTGTGTAGAAATCACCATTTAGAACATTTTTTAGAACGCTTTTCGCGCATTTTCACCCTTTTTAAATTTCGAATTGTTTAAGAACTGTTCTTAGAAATCCTTTATATCTAATAAGTAGCTGATACTTCAAATTTCATATTTCTAGGCCCTTCAGTAACACATAAATCGCATTTTTAGAACGTTTTTTGCTCCTACACCCCCTTTGGGGTAGTGGCACCGACATAAAACATAGCCTACCTTGGAGCAAACGTTGTCATTATCATTTTGACACCAATATTTTTTAAATCTGTTTGGTATTTCCTGAGATTATGTAGAAACTACCATTTAGAACGTTTTTTAGAACGCTTTTTGTGCATTTTCACCCCCTTTAAATTTCGAATTGTTTAAGAACTGTTCTTAGACATCATTTATATCTTATAAGTAACTAATATTCCAAATTTCATATTTCTAGGACCTTCAGTAACGCAAACATCGCATTTTTAGAACGTTTTTTGCTCCTGCACCCCCTTTGGGGTAGTGGCACCGACATAAAATATAGCCTATGTTCTAAGTTGGACTAACACCATCATTTTGACACCAATATTTTTTAAATCGGTTTGGTATTTCCTGAGATTATGTAGAAACTACCATTTAGAACGTTTTTTAGAACGCTTTTTGTGCATTTTCACCCCTTTTAAATTTCGAATTGTTTAAGAACTGTTCTTAGACATAATTTATATCTCGTAACTAATATTCCAAATTTCATATTTCTAGGCCTTTCAGTAACGCAAAAATCGCTTTTTTAGAACGGTTTTTGCTCCTGCACACCCTTTCTGGTAGTGGCACCGACATAAAATATAGCCTATGTTCTAAGTTGGACTAACACTATCATTTTGATACCATTTCTTTTTGAAATCGGTTTGGTATTTCCTGATATTATGTAGAAAATACAATTTAGAACGTTTTTTAGAACGCTTTTTGTGCATTACCACCCCTTTCAAATTTCGAATTGTTTAAGAACTGTTCTTAGACATCATTTATATCTTATAAGTAACTAATATTCCAAATTTCATATCTCTAGGCCCTTCAGTAACGCAAAAATCGCATTTTTAGAACGTTTTTTGGTCCTCCACCCCCTTTGGGGTAGTGGCACCGACATAAGATATAGCCTATGTTCTAAGTTGGACTAACACCATCATTTTGATACCATTACTTTTGGAATCGGTTCGGTAGTTCCTGAGCTTATCTCCGACAAATAAACAATTTTTTCCTCTTTATAATAGGAGTATAGATAGATAGTATAGACACACCTACTCCTTTTGAGTCAAGCATAGCAAAACTAGTATGTTACATTTAAATAAGATTATTGACTTCGGTTGTCGTGTTTTTATTTTTTTTCTAAATGTTATGCAATGTGTATAACATTGTTAACATGTTATTGCACATTACATATACATGTGCATCGTGGTTTTAAATATTGTTAAAATTGTGATATTAAAATTTGGTGATTATCGCAGTACTAATTAAAATAATAAAACTTTGTAAAAAACAAAGTTTTATTATTTTAATTGCTTCATATCGCCAGTTTTCGGTGCTGTTTCGCTATCGCAGTACTACTTATCACTTTTTTGGCCAGCTAAATTTTACTTTCATAACATAAAATATCTTACAAATACTTTAATATGGACTAAAAAAAAAAACAAATACGTTTAAAACTAGAAATCTTTAAAGAATAACAGATAAACATATTGGTTTTTACAGAAAGCCACCACTTTTAATTTTTTTCAAACTTCCAGTAAATTAAAACTGCGAAGCAATCCTGAAAACGTTGAAGTTGTAGCTCAATGTTTGACAAGGGTAATTAAATTTTAAACTAAAAGAAAAATTGCATTCGCAGACTTAAAAAATACACTTTTGAACTGTTCACGTCTGCCCCCTTATGTTCTGTTCACAAGAGCCTCATCTTTTTACTTCAATAATTTTACAAGACTTTTTTACTTAACACCTTCTAAAACAAACAAATTACAACTACCAGAAATCAACATGGCTCATAGTTCTGAAAATTCAGCCAGAAGATGGTATCAGTACTGCCATATAGGGATAATTTTTAATTTTTTAAATTTCAAATGACTTATTTCAACTGAGTGAAGTATGTACTTGATCACATGTGACCCATGTTCACATGTTCCCCCTTCTCCCCTACATTATTTCTGTTGTCGACATTTCTTTTCTCAACTAATATATAGCGTACAACGATGAATGAAGTATAATTGGATAGGATGTTTTGTCTACACTGATATCACATACTGATATTTAACTAACATGTAGCGTCAACGATGAATGAGGTATCATTGAATAGGATATTTTGTCTACACTGATATTTAACTAGTATGCAGCGTCAACGATGAACGAGGTATCATTGGATAGGATGTTTTGTCTACACTGACATCGCATACTGATATTTAACTAACATGTAACGTCAACGATGAACTAGGTATCATTAGAGAGGATTTTTTGCCAGCAGACATGCATACATTATTTTCGTAGTACTTTCAGGTTAATTATCATCATACATAATATGTCCCCGTTTCTGTGAACATACAAAACGCACAGGGATAAATGGCATGTTATACGAAGGTTATTGAAAAGGCTTTTGCACTGATATTTCATTAAAAATGTTGTTAGATTTAAAAAACTTGCAGTAAATTATAAATTTATAAAAAATGTATCTGAAAATAAAGTCAACAATTGCAGTGTGAAAGTTTCGCGCGGATGTACTGGTAATGAATATAACTGAAAACAGAGAATGTGCGATTTTTTAATGACATACAGTATTAACACTTTCATCGCGAGGGACGAGATAACTCGTCTTCCAGGAATATTAGCTATCAATCATGGAAAATCAATTCGTACCGGAAAATTCTGTCATTTAATTATTAGACATTGATTCCGATATGTAATATCTCATAATTACCGAGCAGAATTTTCCGGTGCTAATTGATTTTCCCAAACGGACACGACATTTTATTATTATTTTTTTTTATGTTTGTAAGGACAAACAAATCATTAGAGTGAGAAATGATATTGATTATTATTTTTCAAAGTAAAATAAACATGTTTTAAATGAATTTGTGTTTTGTTTCAATTTTAGCGCTGCGAGGAGCGGCTCAGGATCTTGGCGCAAAGGGTGGCACAAAGGCGCGCCATTGCCGAGACGAAAGTGTTAAAACATATTGCTATAGTTGAAAGCAGTAGCGCATCTTAACACTAGAACCGCTGTAGCGGTCATTTTGACCGCTACCAAATAAAAATATTTTGATTGTCACCAGAAATTTCTTTCTAAAATAAGTTTAAAATGTACCTCGGGGAAATAAGTTAAATAAATACGTTAAGTAGTTTCAATTAAAATTTCCGGTGTAAAATATTTTTTATAACACTTCAGTAAAATTTTCGGCGGTTCTAGTGTTAATTAATGCTGTATTCTAATGAATTAGAGAAAACTTTTTAATAAAGGCTTTTTTCCTTTTTTAAAAACTGTAAATAACATTTATAAGATAAAAATGATGAATATTTTCACAAAAATAGGTAATACGATGAGGCCTTCTGCATAACGTTTGTGAAGTGTGCAGGTGCTTCAGGTTGCCCTCTGGTTTTTGATATAGATGGATTTGTTTGGATGATCTCAGTAAAAATGCCAAGAGTGTTAGCATGCATAATATCAGTGGTTAAATAAAAATGTTAACCATCAAATTCTCTATTTATTTACGAAGCAGTAAACTTGATCAACCAAGAAAGTGTGTTCTCTCTTGCAGAGTGTTTATATAATCTTTTACAATTTGCATTTAAGTAAATGGCATACAAAATTCTCTCTCTTTTTACTTTCTTCTATATTTACAAGAAGAAAGTATTGGATTCATGAAAATTTTCGAATTCCGGTTTTTGACGGATTTACCAGTTTTAGAGGTCAGAGAACCCGAAAAAATGTTTTTACAAAATGTTTGTATGCGAGTCTGTGTCTCTGTCTATCTGTCTGACTGTCCGTCTGTCTGTTTGTATGGATGTGACACTAATTTTGTTTTCGCTCTATATCAAGAACTAATCAACGGAATTTAATAAAACTTTAGATTCAGTTAGTCCTTGATATAAACTGGTGCTGATTACTTTTTGGTGTAAATTTCCCAACAGGTGGCGCTGCTATGCTGCATTTTTCACGATTACTGCAATAGCTGTATCTCAAGAGCTGATGCACGAATTTTAATCAAACTGCAGATTCAGTTAGTGCTTGATATAATTTGGTGCTGATAACCTTTTGGTGTAAATCGCCCAACAAGTGGCGCTGCTATGCTGCATTTTGAAGAATTTCCACGATTTCCGCAATAGCTCTATCTCAAGAACTAATGCACAGGTTTTCATCAAACTTCAGATTCAGTTAGTCCTTGATATGAGTTGATGCTGATTACGTGTTGATGTAAATCACCTAATAGGTGGCGCTGCTGTGCTGCATTTTTTACGATTTCCTCAATGGCTCTATCTCTAGAACTAATGAACAAATTTTCATTAAACTTCAGATTCAAGTATATCTTGATTAATATTGCTGCTGATTATGTGTTGGTGCAAATCGCACAATGGGTGGCGCTGCTATGCCGGATTTTTAAAGAGTTTTTCAACAACTCTATCTACTCGAATGCACGGATTTTCACCAAACTTCAGATTCAGTTAGATGTTGACATATGTTGTTTCTGATTAGATTTTCGTGTAAATTACCTAATAGGTGGCACTGCTATGCTGAATTTGGCTGGATTTGCACGATTTCTGCGATAATAATATCTCAAGAATTAATGCACGGGATTACATACCTTTAGAACCCTCATGATGAGCATAGATTGCCATTTAGTTTTTCACTGTGATAGAGCGACCTTTGAAATATTAACATGTATGAGATAGAAGAAGGTTTCGGGATTGGCACATCCAACTAGTTTTGTGTATGTATAAAATATTGTAAGGAGAACAAATCCTATCCCTAACGTAAAAGAAGTATCTAGATAAATAAATGATGAATTCAGAATTATCGTGAATCGATGAATTCAGAAATATTTTCTTCATTTTATTGCAGGAAAAATTATCTACCATAAAATCGACATTCACTTCTCAATTGACATTCAACTCTTGTGAACTATTACTATTTTAGTGAAGCCATTTGCCAAATGATAACGCTGTACGTTAACACTGCTCCACTGGATTCAAGAATAAATTGTCGATTTAACGAGAAGAAATCCCAAACGGTAATTTTAAATTTCTCTTCCAACTCATCCGCCATTGTGAAGAGCAAAAAGCAGGCTCCACTGTTTTGATTGCATGTGGAAAAAGACAACTTTGCACAAGAAGTGTAAATTGTTCTTTTTAAACATATAGCAGATTCATGTACATATCCTGCTTGTGAACTAAGCATATAAAATGCGAAGAATGAGATCGATATACTAAGAATTCGATATATAATTAGATATTGTTCTAATTCATGCCTTGAACTAATTAATATTGTACTATTTATAAAAATGTTGCTCATTAGTTTGCAAAACAGAAAGAATAGCATAAACGACAAAGCGGTTTTAACATCTTCTAAACGTTTTGATAATTTTTGCGTCATTTCCAGAAAGTAACAGAATATATCCCGGATATCATGCTTCTTTTTTATATTCATTTCAACATATTTTATTGCTTCGGTCAAAAGTTTAAACACATAGCAGCACATAGCAACACAACAACACGGCAATACTAGATACTGTGTATAAAACACAAAGTTGCAGAAAACTGCCATATAAGTAGCTAATGCATTGTTCCAATTTAATCCAAAAAAGATATCTTTCTGGAGAAGCTCCGATAGATATCCTTCTTTTTTTAAACATATAAAAATAAAATAAAAATAAAATATATACGGAACAATCCAGCATCCATAGAATGCTGTTGTAATGCACACTTTACCAATTTTCTTGTGAAGTAAATCGCCATGAAGTATATTTATTTGTTGAATAGCAACTATTATCAGGCGAATTTTTTTTACAATAACTGTTCTAATTCCAATGCTAAAAATTCCCGCCGATAGAACAGATAGTCTGTAAAGTTCGATTTTTCCAAGGTAAAGAAAATAAAATGAATTAGCCATTACATTCAATAGACAAAGGAAAACTACCCAATTAAGCAATATGACGAAAATGCGACGAGTTTTACTGGATTTAGGTTTTATAAATATTAAAAATGCAGGATAAAATGCTCTAAAAATAATCTTAAGATAATCAGAAGTTAGTTTTTTGAAATTTAGAGATTGCATTTTCTTATTGGTTTCTCCAAATAATTTAGAAAAAGATTAACATATCAAAAATTAACATTTTCGTAATAAAATCATTTGCTAATGACATTAACAGTCGTATAAAATCTATAGAGTCGATATAGTTCCAGATGTTTAACAATATTTTCTCTTACTAAATGTAAGTTAAAGTGTAGTATTTCAATCGGTAAAGTTATTTGAAAATTAAGTTTCGAGTAAATGAGCAATAAGTGTTGGCATAATTTTATATGATTTCTTCAGAAAATCAAGAGATTTTAGCTTGCAATTCAATAGCCATTAAGATAGTAGTATTTTCTGCGCATTTTTTTTTTTTTAAGAAGACATATTTAATTGAAAGAATAAAGTTTCAATGTAGAGTTTCCAAAGAATTCTGATAATCAAAACAATCAATCTTATATGTTTAAAATTATTGAACGATTTCTAGGAAGAGAAGAAATACTGCTGTTAATGCTGAGTAAAAATTAGTTATCTTATGAGGATCGATACCTATTGCATATTTCTGTTGTTACTCACTTCTATTATCATCATTTACTCAACATTTTATAAATATTTTGCTTTAATTCTCAGAGTATTAAAAATAGTCTTTAGAAAATTACGAAAATATGTTACGTAAAGTTAAAAAAATGCAGTATGTATCGAGATATAATGAACCAATTCTTTAGAGATTTTAACCAATATATTTTAAAAATTGATGTTAGAATGATGTTTCAACATTATTATTCATGTAAATAAAACCAGTCAATCATACATAAATTGTAAATAAAATAAAGCTTTTCCTGCAAAATATTTCAATTTAAATGTAAGAGCTAAACTAGAGCGGTCATGCCATTCTTATTGAAGCGAAATGTTGAATACGCACAGAAAATACAAGTATATTTAATATAATATATAGTAGAAATATAACAGATAAGTACAACGATACTATAACTCTTTTGTACTGTTTAAAAAATTTTCAGGAAAACGTAAAAATTTTATCTTGAAATACAAAATAATTGCCAATTACCGAAACAACTAACTAAACAACTTATCTAACAAACTTTTAAGAATATTTACACATTACTTTCAGAAATTTACAGTTTGGATATTATTTTTCATTGTTATAAGGATCAAACATATATAGATTGTAAGTAAACTATTCAAAAGATTCACACTAAATATTTCTACACAAGAGGCAAAGCCAAACGAAGGAAAAACATTTCCTATCATATTTTCTGCAACAAAGTATTGAATATGCGCAGAGAAAGATGTAATCTTATGGGAAAATATTATTGCATTTTATAAACATATTTCATTTTTTATAAACTGATTGGGATTTAGTTTCAGTGGTTGCCATACATTTTAGCCTAAATAAATAAAGAATGTAAAATGAGAATAACAAATATACTAAGATGCAGAACAAAAGAAAATGTATTATTATGTTTGAAGATAATAATATGTTTTATTTAAAACTTCATTATAATATTTCACAGAAAATTTTAACAAAAAATGTTTCTTTCGTGTTGCTAGAAATGTAAATAATATTTACGGGACAACAGCAATAATACACAAAATTACACATTCATATAATAATATGTTTTTTAATATAAAAAATAGGGGAAATATACAGATAAGGATTATAGAAAATCGATATTTTTTCAAGGTAAAATGTTTATCGTACAGAATAATAGTAATTACATCAAGTGATCCTTCAGCTTGTTTTTAACTTTAAATCTGCAATATATATTTTTTTCATTTTTAATTAATTTTGAAGGGCACCTATTTTTTATTTTTACATAAATTTACTTTTCATTTTTAATTTTTGTTATCGAAAACGGAAAGCTTATAATACAGTTATCAATTTAGCTAAAATTGTTCCATGTGAACTGGTGAAATTAAAAAAAAAACTTCCTTCCTTTATTTCAAAGCTACTTTTTGTTTAATGAAAAAGTGTAAAATAGAAGAAAATGCTTCATGCACACTCTAAAAAAATATCCGTGAATTGAACGCTTTTTTCTGTTCTTTATATTTCGTTAAATCATGAAACTTGCCGCTTTGTTTTGCTTATTTCGCCCAAAATACTGAAAATTCCTCAATCTAATGTAAAAATTACATAAATTTCCCCCATTCTAAAACTGCGTATTCCTCATAACACAGGGATGTTCAAGCAACTGTACAGATTAGTACAATTTCGTGTTACTAACGCAATTTTTACGTGTGTCTTCTTTCGCTCAAAACTTGAAAAATTCATAAACCTAAGCTTCAAATTTTCGGAAATTCTCCAGTCAAAAGACGGAGATTTCTTTAACTGGCAGAAAAATCTCCTCCGATCACAGGGGTTTTCAGGCACCTAGTACTTTTTACGTTTTTTAACGATTTTTATTAGCGTGTATTTTCATCTCATTCTCTTATTTGCTTCTCCAATTTAGCGAAAAATTAAAAAAATAATTCAGATCGAAGAATATATTTTCACGACAGAATGATTAATTACTACCATTACCCAACACATAAAAACTATACAATTTTTGAAATTTTAGTTCGTGGTTAAATAACTCAACGATCTAAAATAATTAAATTAACTACTGTATGCTAGATTAATTTTAACACAATTATTCTAATTGGTAAATAAATCATATTAAATGTAAATTTCCAACTGGGCGAAAAATGTCCGAACCAAGAATCGAACCAGGGATCTCCTGGCTGAAGCCGCCAGTGCTCTGCCATCTGAGCTATCCCGGACGAATCCGGTGGAACTTTTTCACCCAGCTAACCTTAATAATTATAGCATCTGGTCTGAAATCTGGTTCAGCTCAACAGAATAAATCTCAGGTAATGGAACTCCAGATAACGCTGGTTACGAAATTACACTAGATTAATTTTAACACAATTATTCTATTCTAATTGGTAAATAAATCATATTAGATGTAAATTTCCAACTGGGCGAAAAATGTCCGGACCAGGAATCGAACCAGGAATCTCCTGGCTGAAGTCGCCAGTGCTCTGCCATCTCAGCGATCCCGGACGAATCTGGGACCTCATAGCATGCATGGTCACAGTGACGTCATTGTGACGTCACTGTAAGTCACTGTGGTCACGTCACAACTGTGACCAAAATGCCACCACTCAGCGATGTCACACTGTGACTGATATGTGAACTTCTTAGAAAACTTTTAAAAATTATAAAAATTCTTTAAAACATGTTATTTACTGTAAAAGATATTTTTCTGTCAATTAAAAAAAATTGTGACGTCACTGTTATGTCATTACATGTAACGTACGTCTCATTATATGACAAAAAAACCCTACCATATACTCACAGTGTAACTCGCAGTGTAAACTCGCAGTAAAACAAAACATATGTTAAGATTAAAAGTTTCCACATCAAACAATAAAAATAATTCAGTGTTTGTTTCCGACTAATATTTCACAACAAAATTAAAAACTTCACCAAAAAATGTACATAAATAAAACACACAAATTTAATAGACATGTAATGAAACTGCTCGCTTAGACTACTAAAACTTTTTGAATTAAAAAAACTGTTGTAGGTAGTAAAATATTTTACGATATTTACGACTATTAACTCTTGGAATGTTGCTAATATGAAAGTATCGCTATTGAATTTTAAAACTTTATTTGAATACATAATTGATATTTTTCATATAAAAATGTTTTTTGGTGTTATTAGTGGTCAATCTAGAAAAATGTATTAACTGTAGAGATTTCAATAATAAGAAAATGTTTTCTTCCTGTATTCTATAATCCGGGAAAATGGTTTTTATTTATAAATTATTGTGTGTATAAATTGTGTGTGGGTATGGGAAGGGACGGAGTTTTGTAATAAAGCAATGCTTTATTATAAGAAATAAAAACACTTGCATATTTTCAGTAATAAATTTTTCTGCTAGTGTTTAATTATTTTAAGTTATTCTTAAAAAATAAATTTGGCTACTTGTTTCACATTTTTTAAATAAATTTAACTTTTTCCGAATATAAAATAAAATACAGTAAAACCACTTTAAAGCGACCACGTTCCGTTCGAATAAAAATTGATCGCTCCGGGAGGTGGTCTCTTAATAGAAGTCACGTTTAAATCTAGATTTTAATTGTTAAAAAAAGGTAACAATTAATGTTACTAAAATTTATTTTTCCCATTTTGAAAAAATATGAAAATTTAGGTTTCAAAACAAAAGTTAATTACATAAGTTAATTACTGCAGAGTATAAAAAATGAATATATTGACGTTTGTTGTGATTTTACGGTTTTATCTTTTATAGCTTTTATTTCCAAGTCCTTTCGAAGTTCAGTAAATAAATGCATTTGTTTTTCTTTTTTTGGACGGGAGCAAATAATGACGATTTCGTTAATTTATCTATTTCTTTGAAAGTTTCCTGACAGAATAGTGCACGGCAGTTTATTGACCGCCATTCTTAATTTGTCATCAGAGTTAAATTCACTGCCTAAAGAGGCACAAAGGTGTTTAAACACTTAAAAGTTATCGGAATAATATATTTTAAAAAAAAATTCTAAACTAACTTTAGAAGTTTGATGAATAATGCGCTCTCAGGAATTAATTTTCTAATAAAACTTTCTTCAAGCGACCAGGAAAAAGCGGAATTTATTTCATTTTCTTCAAAGAAATTGGTCGCTCATGGAGGGAGTTCAACTTAAATGGTCTCTGAATGGAGGTAAAATTAGTATCGAGCCTATGGGAAAAAATTTTGTTCTATGACAAAATGGTCGTTGAGGGAGGTGGTCGCTTAATGGAGGTGATTGCACAGGGAGGTGATCGCTTAATGGAGGTTGTTGCACAGGGAGGTTTCACTGTATACAAAATATATGTAAAACACATGACGTAATTAATTATTCATATTTTTTTTGTTTTGCAAAACTTAAATAGCTTTACAAAACTTAAAACTTGAACTATTTTGAAACACATAAAAAAAAGTTAAATGCATCAAAAAATTCTTCAAACAAGAAATTTTAATTGGAAGTAAGTTTATAAAAATATTATGTCATATAAATGTATAAGAACGGAAAAGCCATCTGTTCTTGCTTTGATAAACAAAACAGTGCGAAAAACCGCAGACGATAAAACTATTAAAAACAACATATTGCGTTTAATCTTTGGAACAGGCAGATGGAGTTTTTTGCTGGACAATAGGTATAGCGTTATGAACATGCAGTCTGTCAGATATAAACATTTAACCTAAAAAATTCATAGGAATAATCATCCCAAGGTCATACTTTAGACGAAAATATGAGTTCGAGATATTTACACTAGCTTTGGTGTGGTTTAATAATTCCCATCATTGCTAGTGTATGTATTATTGACATATTTTCTACTTCCAAAATTTGTTCTTCCTAAAACATGGATTACATCGGAATTTAAAGAACGAAGTTAAGGGGGGAAAAAAGGTATGGAAAAATATTTTATTCCAGAGTTTGCTTTTCTTTAAATTATAACGCTTTTAGTATTTTCTTATAAACATTTCATTAACCTAATACAGTTTAGTAGATTTATTATTTAATTTATTGAAATAAATAACTGTCTATCAACAATTTTAATCAGATGATTAATATCAATTATATAAATTTATTTTAATCAGATTTGTTTTCTTTTAAAATATTATAGGTTAAAATCACATGTTTTCTCAAACTTTAAAATGACATATAAAAATATTATAATCAAAGTTTAACATAATTAGTAAATATTTAAATGTATTTAACGTACTAAATAAAAAGGCCTTTTTATAGAATAAAATTTTTTGATTGTCTCAAACAATTTGCGTTGCACATTTTTATTTAAAAATTAATGTATGTTCGGAAGTAGAGATGTGTCATTTGTTGAGGAACGACTCCAAAGGAACGATTCCGGCAGTGAAACTGAAGGAACGATTCCATTCTGTAAAAAGGAATCGGTCCTTTTCGGAACGAGTCCGAAAAGGAACGACTCCTCGGATTCGGTCCTTTTTGGAACGGTTCCTCGGAATCGGTCCTTTTTGGAACGATTCCGAAAAGGAACGACTCCTCGGAATCGGTCCTTTTCGGAACGATTCCTCGGAATCGGTCCAAAATGTACCGACTCCGAAAAGGACCGATTCCTCGGAGTCGTTCCGAAAAGGACCGATTCCTCGGAGTCGGTCCATTTCGGAATCGTTCCAAAAAGGACCGATTCCTCGGGAATCGATTCTTTTCTTGTAGACTGGCCAGTTTTAATAAATTAAAATACGCTATTTTATTTCAAAATAACAGATTTTGATTCTATTAAAGCTGACTTTATTGCCAAAATATCCTTCTAATGTGTGTGCCCCCCCCCCCCCTCCTCAAAAAAAAAAAAAGAAAAAAAAAAAAAGAAAAGTAAAGAAAGAAAGAAAAAAGAAATTGAAGTACGGGGCGGAGTAGGGCGTTTAATAAACATTACTATTTCATCTTCTTGTGCTAAATTAATCTGAAAGAAATAATTAAAAAAAATATTTTATACGAATTGGATTTTTTACACCTGAGTGAAAAAGTGCCCGAGATGGGATTCGAACCCAGAAACTTTACGTGCTTTACCGATTGAGTACCTGGACCCCGAGGGTAATGGAACACCGTGTGTACTCTAATACACTAATACATTTTCTAATTGGTAAATGTATCATACGAAATGAATTTTTTCTAAATGAATTCTTAAGGCTGTTCTCAAATCCAAAAGGATAAATTTGTGACAAAAGTTTTAATTTATTTTTATTCGGAAATGCATGAAACGAACAGGTGTTGTTGTTCAGAAACTATGTAATCGAGCTGTTTTTTCCGTTTTTTTGCAAACGCAATAGGCCTTTCAGAAAATAGTGTCAAAGTGGGCGTTTTGAACCGAATTTCCGCGCGAAAGAGGCACAATTTCTCAAAAATGGGTGAAAAACATGTTTGTCACGTGATCAAAATCGATTATAACTCAATAGGTAATTTACTGATCAAAAGATGGAAAACACAGTTCGATTCCAAATCGCTTCCCCATGGTCAAACATTCCAGTTTTATATCTTTCCGTTAAAAAATGAATTTGTAAATGTGTCAAAACGTTTTACGCTTGTTGAGCAGATCACTTAAGAACAGCCTTAAGAAAAACAAAGAAAATGCTTGTTTAATTACTAGTGAAAAATATTTTTTTAAATCTGACTCGAAACAGTTTTGAATAATGTAAGAAATATATCAACGGCCATAAAAATTGCATTTTAATCCTTATAATATTATAAATGTCAATGTGTGTCCGAATGTTTGAATGAAGTCAGCATCTAAACGGATGAATTAATGCTTTTGTATTTTTCTGATATAGATGGATTACAACCCGGAAATGAACATAGGCTATAGTTTATTTAATTTATTCAAATAATTATCTTAATAATTCAAAATTTCATTCTTTTTCATACAGAATCAATTGACATTTTCCCGATAAATTTAACCATCTTTCTTTCTTGTTGCCAAGAAAAACTAAATCTGGAATAATAATTTCTCCTCGACAGTTAAAAATTAAAATAAAAAGAATTCAAAAGAAAATAAATATGACGTCATACTTGAAACAAAAAATGGGGTATTTTTTATTATGCATGAAGGATGAATATCGGTTACGTTAATAAGGGGTTTTCTGCCAAAAATGGTGTCATAATTAGAAGGAAAAACAATGAAAAGGAATAATATTATTAATAAAGTTATTCGATTGGAAAAATATGACGTCAAATTTGAAATAAAACAGGTATTTCCAAATATTCGTTAAAAATACAATGGGCATCAATATCAGTAACTAATGAAAATAGATAAATAATGACGTCATATCAAAACGAATAACAGAAATATTTTTTACAAATGGACCCTATTCTCGCTTTTGATTCGAGGCTATAAAAACCGCTATTTTACCAATTGTGACGTCACAGGAATACTGTCCATACTAATTAAAAAGTTTGAATGTAAGTTGCATACAAATGAGAGTTTTCTTTTCAAAATTCACGTTATGATTATCAGGAGAAGATATTTTTGGTGGAAAAAAGGGGAATTAAAACGGATTAATATATTTTTTGACGCTATTTCCTCATTAAAATAAAAAAGAATTGAATTTCAATTAGTATAAATGGTGCAAAATCTTGATTAAATTAAATTTTCCAAAATTGAAAACATATTTACACACATCGAAACTTCATGAATGAATTTATTCCACAGAAACAAAAATCGTCTGTCGACATATTGACGCAACCAAGGAGTAAATATAACTTCTGTGCATTTAAGTTGATAGTTATTGCCCACTATTCATACGAATTAAAATTAAAATCAAGACTCCCTTATCAGGAGGCCTTGATTAAAATAATCATATACTATTTTAATTGATTAATTTTAAAAGATGGCAGTTAAAACATGTCACAAAGGCGTTTTTAGTAAAAGCTTTTATCGGTTAAAAATGATGTAATATTTTTTCATGGAAAGCATTAATTTTAATACGAAAACATTAACATAGATTTATTTTAATTTCGTCAAAGCGATGTCGTCTTCATTACACCAGCTTCGAAAGTTAAAACGAAATCTTAAAATAACAATATACTTTTCAGAAATAAAATTTTGTATCAAAAGTCGCATTCTTTGAAAATGAAATTTTAGCTTACATTTTAAATACATTTTCTTACATGAAATTTAGTATATTTAATAAAAATAATTTTTCAATGTTTTTCTAAATGTACAATAATATTGGATTTCATTAATCGGTTTCCCTTTTTTTTTAAATAAATTAAAATGCATAGTTTTAAATGATTCATGAAGTGTAAGAATATATATATATATATATATATTTATTTCGACAAGTAACATTCCGTAGGAAAAATTAACCTAGTGTCGTCATATTTTAAATCATGAAACTAATGCCAGGCGGACGTCTTTTTGCACGTTTTTTTCCTCACGTATATGCCGCTAGCATTGTGTAGGGATAATACGCAAGGAAAAAAGCGTGCAAAAGACGTTCGTCTGACATTAGTCTTAGCTGCTTTTCTTTCAGAAAATATTAGCATTTTATAGCAGTTTTTATACAAAATGGCGTGATTTGCACAGAATTTAAAATCGCAAATATATAAGTTTAACATCCTTTTACAGTACAATCTCCCATAACACTGGTTTCAATAAAATTTAATAAATGGCACAGGAAAGTCAACTTAAAAAAGTTTAGCAAGTAATTTCAATTTGAGATTAGGCTTTACATGTGACATCATTTACGTGTACACAAGAGCCAAAACCTTACCTAAGCAATAAATTTGCCTTTCACTTCACATCCCTCTAATGTATAAAGGCACCGTGTTTATCGAAAAATGCAAAAGAAGAAGGGAAATTTTCTTTAGATTTTAAATTATCGAAATCTATAGTTAAAAATCTCTCTGAAACACAATCTATCACTGTTACCCCATTGGAGCATATTCCTGCAAATTTCAAAGCTTTCATAAGCCAAAATTACAACACACAATAGATATGAAAATGTTTATTCATAATTGTGGTGCTTTTACATAAATCGATTTATTCCTCGAAAGCAATAAGTTAACTCTATTGCTTTAATAATAAGTATTTAGGCTCAAGAGTCTTTGGAGCGTGATAAACATTTTGATATTATTGGTGGATCTAGAGCTCATAAAAGTGTGGTACCGTGAAATTAAAATGTAATAAATATTTGAATGTTAAAGATATTTCCCGTGCTCTTATTATTTATTTTTGAACTTTGATTATTTTTTTACTTTGAACTTTGATTATTTTATCACCACGTTTGATTATTTTTTTAATACCATTTATCTTTTTTTTTCTCTTCCAAAATGTGATTTTTTGGAATATAACCTTATAATGGTGCATGTTGATTTTTCGCTTATTCTAATCATATCAAAGTCACGTCTGAAGTGACCTACTAATAACCACTTTCCTTTAAAATTCTTTATTAATATATATCTTTAAATAATATTTTTTGTCTCAAAAACATAAAATAAATCAATATCCTTGAACGGAATAAATATAAAATAGAATAAATATAAATAATAAAATAGAACAACAGAGATGTAAATTTATTCCTCATTTAATCTTAGAAAAGGTGTATGAAATTTCATGCTCACAAAAGAAACTTAAATGGTCCTATACATAAACAAAAATAAGCAAATTGGGATCATCAGAAGCGTTTCTACTATAAAATGTGATAAAAGGTTAATTTTATATGCTTTTAAATATCGAAATTTTTTGCTTAATTGATGAATTTCTTCTAGCTATTACATTATAAGAACATGAGTGGTCAGAAAAAGAAACTGTTTCTATAAATGCTTCTGTAAATCTCGAAAATATATTGGTTTCTTGGGTTTCTTAATGTTTAAAAATGACTTTCGGAATCGCGTAACTCGGAAACGGTTATTGTACATTTTTGTTCATGGTTATGTTTTATTTTCGAAGATGATGTGCCTTCTAGAACCAGGCAGGATGCAAATTAATATCTATATATATATTACCCGAACGTACGTGGCACAGAAATCGAGATTATTTGTTATTGTTTAATGGCAACGCCCGAGAAACGCATCTCATTGGTTATTGTGTAAGAGTCCTTTGGCAGGATTTAGAGCGATCGAGTTTGTTTACGTTTCGCTTTTTTAGTGCATTATCTTTTGCTGCAATTATGTAGCTTCAAAATATCATTTGAAATGCCCGTAAAAAATCTCGGCGAATACTTGAAAGTGAAGAAGAAGCCAAATTCGAGTCGAATCGAAATAGATTCGAAATCCAACTAGAATTAATTGATCGAGCCCCCCCCCCCCCCCGAAGTAAGATACAATAAAACCTACTTAGACGGAAACGAAAACGACCAGTGATAAATTTCGTTTTATGCAGATTATCTAAATTGAATAAAGCATAATAGTTTTTTTTTTGGAGGGGGGGGGGGTTGGGAGGGGGGAAGAGCTGGAACTTTTTTTTTTCGTTTATTGCAGGATTCCGTTATAAACAGGGTTTACTCTATTAGAAAATAAATATGCTGGATGGTACTTTAAAAAAAATCTATATAGTAATATTTGCTTACAATTTTATTATTTCTTTTTCAGTATTACAGTTTATGTTGGATTTGTAATTGCTTTTTCATGTAAAGATTTTAAATAAAAAATTAAATTATTGAAAATATAATTACATTTTAATTAAATTCATCAGTTAATTTGGAATAAAAAACTTTAAAGTATGTGATATATAAAAATTAAAAAAGTAACCTTTGACTTTACACAACTTTGGAACTGAACAAGAGACGGTCCCTGGTAATTTGCACCGTCTCCACCAGCCCCCCTCTGTACGGACCTGCGATAAAAATTTCAGATTCATTTAAGAATATAATTACGGGCCCGGGCAACGCTGGGCGGGTTAGCTAGTAGGATAATAATAACTGATTTTCAATTATTTTAATAATTGTAGAGTTACGCACTTTCATGCATATTTCACTATTTCATGTGTTTTCCCCAAACATAATTTCAATTTGAGAATCCTCTTTGTCAAAATAAATATATGACCAGCTACGAGCGCTCGAGTACCACTTTATTTCCACAGTTTGGCGTCTTGTTTTTCTCTCCTGAAGAAGATGATTAAAAAAATCTCGAAACTCCCTAAGATTGTTGTTTTAATCAACTTACATTGAAGTTTATTATATAGAGTAAAATCTGTTAGAACAAGGAATTTTTGTAAAACGTTTCTTTCTTTCTTAAGATAATGAATATTTAAAAAGCATAATGTCTAATAATAATAATAATAAGATAACAGTAACAGTGGTGGGTGGGATTGAAATAATTTAACCGCGGTTCGCTCTCTTAATTAGTGATGGGCGATTCTCGAGAATTCGACAATCGAGAAAAATCGTCATCGTAAAAAATCACAATCGATACAGCCATCGATTAATTCATAAAATCTACAATCGAGATGTTTTACAATCGATTATAACGAGAAAAGCTAAAAACAGTTATTGGAAAACTTAGCTATTATTCTGGCCGACAATTTCATAGTAGTGATAGGGCTTAGTGATGGGCGATTCTCGAAAATTTACCAATCGAAAAAAATCGTTATCGTAAATAACACAATCGATACAGTCATCGATTACTTTCGAGAATCTACAAAGGAGATGTTCTAGAATCGATTATTGAAATCATTGTTTTTACATATATATAAGGCAGATTTTATTAAATATAGGGTAACTGAAAACAGATGGAATAAAAAAACAACAAACCACTGAAAACAGATGGAATAAAAAAACAACAAACCAAAGGGAAACTATAAAGGAGCCATAAGACTGGAAAAGTCTTGTAAGGGTGCCCCCTGGTTGAGAAAAGTTGAAAAAACGCGAGTAGCTATGAAGCGGTAAGGGGAGTTTAAGTATCAAAAATTAGAATTTTTCGGCAATTAGTACCAAAATGGCCAAAGAAATAAGAATCAAAAGCACCCCCTAGTGGCAAAAATATGAACTAAAGGATGATAAAAGGGATCAAAATTTTTTATTGATTTTTCTACGTCATTTGAGATTGGATCTTTAATTTCCCCATTTTTATAAAGTCTTCGACTGGAATACATTAAACGAACTCCCGCGGGGAACAAAGGAGGAGGGAGGGGCAAGGAAAGTGCATAATATGAATAAGTGGTCACAGGACTTTCCAACGATATGGCACATGAGGGGTGTCGGCTAAATTTAGTAAAGTGCCCCCGCTCGGGGGCAAAGTAAGGGGAGGGGCGCGGGCGATATATAAAATTAAATAGTAGTCACAGAGCTTTCCAATGATATATCACATGAGGGGTGTCAGCAAAAGATAGAAAAGAGTCCCAACTCCCAGGATTCCAATTATCGTGCGCCCCCCCCCCCGAAATATACCCTGCCCATCCTTCTCTTTGAAATTTTCATATATTAAAAATTATTTATCGCAGGGCTCCGTAAAAAAATCCGATCTAAAATGTTTAAAAACGCTACGATTTCAAAAAAGTTCGAAAAGTGCCTCTCTCGGGGCGCCAAACTAAGGAAGGAAGAAGAAAGGTTCATAATATGAAAGAGTAACTTTGCGATGATAACCGAAAACTTTCCGATGATAGATCAAATGACTGGTCCAAAAAAAGTTTGAAATCTATCCCTTCCACGTGGGTTCCCTCTTTTATCCTAGAATATACCCGGAAATCATGCAGCCCTACTTTTAAAATTTTATATTTAATAAATAATATTTATCGGAGAGCTCCATTAAAAAACCTCATTTAATGATATTTATTGTAGAAATCTCTACAATTAAAAAAAAAGTCACCCCGCACCGCTCCCCCCCCCCCCCCGAACCCCTTCCGGAATTCAACTCTGGGAGGAGAAAGGTTCATAATATGAAAGAGTGGTGAAAGGACTTTCCGATGATATGTCAAGGAGAGGTTTGGTAAAAGTTTGAAAATTACCCGCCCCCCCCCCCCCCTCCATTTGTGCACTCTCGCTCACCCCAGAATTCACTCACCTTTCTCTTTGAACTTTTTATATTTAATAAATAGTATTTATCTGAGTCTCCAGGTATGGGGCAGCTTGGCAGAGCTAAAATAAGAGAAACATTGAAAATTCGTGGCAAAATGACACTAAATTTAACAGTAAAGTTTGAAACTAGGACTATACATAACTGAATACATAAACCACTATGCTTCATAACCCACGTCGGTTAATAGCAATAAAATGATAATTGCCAGTTAAACTGATGGCATTGAGCTCACAGGTTATTAAAACTAACTGTATATTATACTCTTATTTCAAAGAATAATGTCCCTCAAAAAATAAATGAAGGGAAATATCCCCCGTTTGCCCCTTTTATACTTAACCAATGAACCTCCAAATCTAATAAGGGAAACTCCTGAACTATAATAAATCAGTATATCAAATTTGAAGCAAATCAGATAATTCTGCATGAAAAAAAGGAACATATCGCTAAATTAAGGGTGGTCTAACCCCTTTAACCCTTTTATACTTAACTAATGAATCTCCAAATCTAATCAGGAAAGCTCCTTATCAGAACAAACATAGAAAAAACAATTAAAGTAAATTGAATAATTCTCCATGAAAATCCATTTATCTAAATTAAGGGGACTTTCCCCCTTTTCGCCCTTGTATACTTAACCAATGAACCTCCAAATCTAATGAAGGAAGCGCCATATCGGAATAAAATGGTATATTAAATTTGAAGCAAATCCAATAATTCTGCATGAAAAACCCTTTTATCTAAATTAAGGGGGCGACAAGCCCCCTCCCCTTTATACTTAACCCATAAACCTCCAAATCTAATCAAGGCAGATTCTTAACATAATAAACCGGTATCTCAAATTTGGAGCAAATCGAATAATTCTGCATGAAAAACCCATTTATCTAAATTAAGGAGGGGGTCTACCCCCTTTCCCCCCTTTATACTTAACTAATGAACCTCCAAGTTTAATCAGGGAAGCTCCTTAACATAATAAACCGGTATACCAAATTTGGAACAAATCGAGTAATTCTGCATGAAAAACCCATTTATCTAAATTAAGTGGGGGACCAGCCCCCCTTCTCCCCCTTTATCCTTAACCAATGAACTTCCAAGTTTAAACAGGGAAGCTCCTTAACATAATAAACCGGTATACCAAATTTGGAGCAAATCAAATAATTCTGCATGAAAAGCCCATTTATCTAAATTAAGGGGGGACCAGCCCCCTTCTCCCCCTTTATACTTAACCCGTAAACCTCCAAATCTAATCAAGGCAACTTCTTAACGTAATAAACCGGTATACCAAATTTGGAACAAATCGAATAATTCTGCATGAAAAACCCATTTATCTAAATTAAGGGGGGGGCGGACCAGCCCCCCCTTCTCCCCCTTTATCCTTAACCAATGAACTTCCAAGTTTAATCAGGGAAGCTCCTTAACATAATAAACCGGTATACCAAATTATGAGCAAATCAAATAATTCTGCATGAAAAGCCCATTTATCTAAATTAAGGGGGGGGTCTAGCCCCCTTCTCCCCCTTTATACTTAACCCGTAAACCTCCAAATCTAATCAAGGCAACTTCTTAACATAATGAACCGGTATACTAAATTTGGAGCAAATCGAATAATTCTGCATGAAAAACCCATTTATATAAATTAAGGAGGGGGTCTATCCCCCTTTCCCCCCTTCATACTTAACTAATGAACCTCCAAGTTTAATCAGGGAAGCTCCTTAACATAATAAACAGGTATACCAAATTTGGAACAAATCGAGTAATTCTGCATGAAAAACCCATTTATCTAAATTAAGTGGGGGACCAGCCCCCCTTCTCCCCCTTTATCCTTAACCAATGAACTTCCAAGTTTAATCAGGGAAGCTCCTTAACATAATAAACCGGTATACCAAATTTGGAGCAAATCAAATAATTCTGCATGAAAAGCCCATTTATCTAAATTAAGTGGGGACCAGCCCCCTTCTCCCCCTTTATACTTAACCCGTAAACCTCCAAATCTAATCAAGGCAACTTCTTAACGTAATAAACCGGTATACCAAATTTGGAACAAATCGAATAATTCTGCATGAAAAACCCATTTATCTAAATTAAGGGGGGGGGGGCGGACCAGCCCCCTTCTCCCCCTTTATCCTTAACCAATGAACTTCCAAGTTTAATCAGAGAAGCTCCTTAACATAATAAACCGGTATACCAAATTATGAGCAAATCAAATAATTCTGCATGAAAAGCCCATTTATCTAAATTAAGGGGGGGGGGTCTAGCCCCCTTCTCGCCCTTTATACTTAACCCGTAAACCTCCAAATCTAATCAAGGCAACTTCTTAACATAATGAACCGGTATACTAAATTTGGAGCAAATCGAATAATTCTGCATGAAAAACCCATTTATATAAATTAAGGAGGGGGTCTATCCCCCTTTCCCCCCTTCATACTTAACTAATGAACCTCCAAGTTTAATCAGGGAAGCTCCTTAACATAATAAACCGGTATACCAAATTTGGAGCAAATCAAATAATTCTGCATGAAAAGCCCATTTATCTAAATTAAGTGGGGACCAGCCCCCTTCTCCCCCTTTATACTTAACCCGTAAACCTCCAAATCTAATCAAGGCAACTTCTTAACGTAATAAACCGGTATACCAAATTTGGAACAAATCGAATAATTCTGCATGAAAAACCCATTTATCTAAATTAAGGGGGGGGGGGGGCGGACCAGCCCCCTTCTCCCCCTTTATCCTTAACCAATGAACTTCCAAGTTTAATCAGAGAAGCTCCTTAACATAATAAACCGGTATACCAAATTATGAGCAAATCAAATAATTCTGCATGAAAAGCCCATTTATCTAAATTAAGGGGGGGGGGTCTAGCCCCCTTCTCCCCCTTTATACTTAACCCGTAAACCTCCAAATCTAATCAAGGCAACTTCTTAACATAATGAACCGGTATACTAAATTTGGAGCAAATCGAATAATTCTGCATGAAAAACCCATTTATATAAATTAAGGAGGGGGTCTATCCCCCTTTCCCCCCTTCATACTTAACTAATGAACCTCCAAGTTTAATCAGGGAAGCTCCTTAACATAATAAACCGGTATACGAAATTTGGAGCAAATCGAAGAATTCTGCATGAAAAACCTATTTATCTAAATTAAGGAGGGGGGGGGGGACCAGCCCCCCTTTCTCTCCCTTTATCCTTAACCAAAGAACCGTCAAAACTAAACAGCGGAACGCCTTATCAGAATGAACACAAAAAAAAATTGAAGCAAATCGTACATTTTAATCAAGAGTTATCGCGTTACGTACATACATACGTACGTACGTACAGTACATGCATACACACAGAACCGACGGGTACATTAGCTCTCAGGCTTAGATAGCCTGTGAGCTAAAAAGAGATTGGATAAGCAGATGGACTCCTTTGAGAAATTATGACTTAAACCAGAAATGCGGTAAGTTTGACTCTGAAAGCTTCATTTCCATCTCGCATTTCCGCAAATCTCATCTCGATGATTTTTCCAGCATTTCGACGCTTCCAGATGGCAAGCTGCTCGATGGTTTGTTCTCTCGCGGTTTTAAACCTTTCGGGATGGGAAGTCTCTCGAGAGTTTCCTCTCGCCCTTCTCAACCTTTCCCGATGGGAAGCCTCTCGCTTGGTACTCTCGTCCTTTTCGAAATCTCCCAATGAAAAGCCTTTCGAGGATTTCTCTCGCGCTTTTCAACATTTCGCTATGAGAAGCTTTTCGAGGATTTCTCTCGTTCTCGGCAGAGAAGAAAAGTAAGAAAATTTATCGAGAGTACCAAGGGACGAGATAGAGAAAAAGGCATGATAATGAGCTGTGAAATGAAGCTTTAATTTTCAAAGTTTCTCTTATTTTAGCCCTACCAAGATGTCACATACCTGGAACCTTCCGATAAAAATTATTTATTAAATATAAAATTTTCAAAGAGGAAGATGGGTCGGGTGATTTCGAGGGAGGAGGACGTGAGAGTGGACTCATGGGGTGCAATTTAAAAAATTTTACCGAACCCTTCCTGTGGCATATAATCGAAAAGCCCTTTGACTATGCATACTATGAACCTTTCTTCGCTCAAAGGGGGGTGGGGAAGGGGCGAACAAATTTTTAAAACCGTAGCCGATTTCTATAATAAATTTAAATATCACTTTAAATATGGGTTTTTTATGCAGTCTTCCGGTAAATATTATTTATTGAACATAAAAATTTTAAAGTGGCGGCTGTGTGAATTCCGGGGTGAAAGAGTGGGCCCACGGGGGGAGAGAGGGGGAGCAATTTTCAAACTTTTTTTGGACCAGTCATGTGATATGTCATCGGTAAGCTCTCGGATGACTCTTTCATATTATGAGACTTTCTTCCTCCCCTCCCCAATTTGGCCCCCACTGCGAGGGTAGTTTTTTCCGCTTTTATCATTTTAGATCGGATTTTTTTATGGAGCCCTCCGCTAAATATTATTTATAATATATGAAATTTCAGGACACTTTTCCAAATTTAGCCAAGACCCCTCATGTGACATATCGTTAGAAAGGTTTGTGACTACTTATTAGTGCTATGCACTTCCGGTGGCCGCCCCCCTCCACTTTGGCCCCCCGGAGGACACTTTTCCAAATTTAGTCAGTACCCCTCTTATGAGATATCGTTGAAAAGGTCTGTGACTACTTATTGATGTTATGCACTTCCGGTGACAGTCCCCCCCACTCTTTGCCCCCCCTGTGGGACACTTTTTCAAATTTAGTCAAGACCCCTCGTGTGAGATATCGTTGGAAAGGTCTGTGACTACTTATTGATGTTATGTACCTACGGTGTCCCCACCACCACTTTGCCCCCCCAGGGGGGCACTTTTCCAAATTTAGCCAACACCCCTCATGTGAGATATCGTTGAAAAGGTATGTGACTACTTATTGATGTTATGCACTTCCGGTGACAGTCCCCCCCACTCTTTGACCCCCCTGGGGGACACTTTTTCAAATTTAGTCAAGACCCCTCGTGTGAGATATCGTTGGAAAGGTCTGTGACTACTTATTGATGTTATGTACCTACGGTGTCCCCACCACCACTTCCCCCCCCCCCGGGGGCACTTTTCCAAATTTAGCCAACACCCCTCATGTGAGATATCGTTGGAAAGGTCTGTGACTATTTTTTGATGTTATGCACCTCCGGTGACAGTCTTCCCCAATTTGCCCCTCCCGGGGGACAATTTTTCAAATTTAGCCAAGACCTCTCATGTGAGATATCGTTGGAAATGTCTGTGACTACTTATTGATGTTATGCTCCTCCGGTGTCCATCCCCCCATTTTGAATCCCCCGGGGGACACTTTTCCAAATTTAGCCAAGACCCCACATGTGAGATATCGTTGGAAAGGTCTGTGACTACTTATTAACGTAATGCTCCTCCGGAGACCGCCCCCCCCCCACTTTTCCCCCACGGGGGTGTTTTTCTAAATTTAGCCGAGACCCCTCATGTGACATATTGTTGGAAAGGCTTATGACCACTTACTCATGTTATCCACCTCCCGCACCCCTCCCCCCCACGGGGAGGGCATTTTTATAAATTCAGATCCAGACTTCTCATGTGACATATGGTTGGAAAGGCCTAAAGACCTGTGACGACTTAATCATATTATGCAGCTGCTGTGCCCCTCCGCTCGCTTTGACCCCTCCCCCAAGAGATCTGGTCCGACGTTCATTCGTTTCGATATTATATTTTTTACAAGATTTTGTAGTGCGTGCACACCACACCCGCCTGCTATCATATATCAGTGCCGTATATAGCGGGTAACCTGTTCGTGATTTCATATTACAAGATTACGTATAAATTAGGGGCCCCGATTAAAGAAGGGGCCCGCTAGCGGTCGAAGTCACCTAGTCTTTATTAACATCGACTCATTCCAGTTCACCCGCAGACGATTCTTGATAAATGTATGACGTATATAATACATAATATATGATTTATAAAAAAAATTTGCAAACTGTAGTCATCGAGAAAAAATTTATACAATCGAAAAATATCGAGATGTCCATACAATCGAGAAAATCGAGAAAAACATCTCGTTATCGCCCATCACTACTCTTAATGGCCGTTTTGAGTATAAAAACGGGAAAGAAAAATCACGTGCTACATATAGATTATCGGACTTTCTCCAACACTGCGACATATATAAAGCTGTATATTTTATGCTTGTTTCGGTTTAATAGATTTATGTTTAACCCTCCGCCTACCAGAGGGGTTCAATGGCCCCGACAGGTACATTTATAATGATATTTCTAATTTATTTTAAAAACTGAAATTTCTGTAAATATGGGTTTTTTCTGGGATGTTCTATTCTTTTGAGTAGAACATTCCAGAAAAAGTCACATATTTACAAAATTTTCATTTTTTTAAATGTGAAAAATCAATTTGAATGTATCTATCGGGTCTGTTGCACCGGTCTGGTATGCGGAAGGTTAATATTGCATTTAAAAAGTTTTACAATATACGAATTTAATTATTGGTTTCCAAAGAATGCACGTTGTGATTTTGTACAGTTTTTTCAATTGTTATTTTACTTCTATTTCTTGCTAAATAATTAGAATTTAAATAACTGTGACTTTGTTTTAATTCAACGTAAAATAAAAGCAAAAAAAAAAAATCGTTTATCGTAATAATTTCTTATAATAATTCAGATTTCTTGATCGTTATTGATACTCGTAAATCCCGAAATCAATGCCACGATTGATGCCTGTTACTATGGTGATGGATAATACATATCTGAGTTTAATTTCGATCAAATCGAGGCTCCCTTCATGCTAAACTAAATTTAATGTTTCAAGCCTAACACCAAATTTCCGTTTTTATTGAGGTAAAATTTACTGCAAATACGATACTAAATTTTATGTATTTTCCTTTCTTATTGTTATTCTTTTCACTTAAAAGATTTATTTATTTATTTTCTTTTTTTTCTTAAATTACATAAAGTTTTCTGAAAAGTTCGAATTTAACAAAATGTTTTATCTATTTTAAATAGTTTTGACAATAAAAAGTTTAATTCCGAATAAAAAATAGTCAAATTCTGAAAAGATTAAGGTTGGTATTATCTATAACACGTTTGCAACAGATATCTTTCATTCAACGGCCGAAACATAGTCAAAAGGATAGTTCTTTATATAGTACTATACTCTGTAATAATAATGGACATACTTTTAATTTGTTTAATTTAATTAAACCAATAAACCGTTTTTCAGTTAAAATGTTAGCAAATTTCAAATTTAAAGAAATAGAACTTTGAAGTTTAGTGAATCACTATATCTTTTGGTGGAGATAATATGTACTATATATGAATAAAATCATATATATTACTATATATATATGTATTATAATATTAATGCATATAATATTATCTTATAAATATCACTAGCCATAGCCCTGCTAATGAATCTGTTTACAAATCATCTGAAGGAACTTCTACCCTTTCATGTAACACAAGTGTTCCATGACTTCATGAGTTATGAAGCTCCAAAGTAGTGATGGGCGATAACGAGATGTTTTTCTCGATTTTCTCGATTGTATGGACATCTCGATATTTTTCGATTGTATAAATTTTTTCTCGATGACTACAGTTTGCAAATTTTTTTTATAAATCATATATTATGTATTATATACGTCATTCATTTATCAAGAATCGTCTGCGGAGTGAACTGGAATGAGTCGATGTTAATAAAGACTAGGTGACTTCGACCGCTAGCGGGCCCCTCCTTTAATCGGGGCCCCTAATTTATACGTAATCTTGTAATATGAAATCACGAACAGGTTACCCGCTATATACGGCACTGATATATGATAGCAGACGGGTGTGGTGTGCACGCACTACAAAATCTTGTAAAAAATATAATATCGAAACGAATGAACGTCGGACCAGGTCTCTTGGGGGAGGGGTCAAAGCGAGCGGAGGGGCACAGCAGCTGCATAATATGATTAAGTCGTCACAGGTCTTTAGGCCTTTCCAACCATATGTCACATGAGAAGTCTGGATCTGAATTTATAAAAATGCCCTCCCCGTGGGGGGAAAGGGGGGGAGGTGTGCGGGAGGTGGATAACATGAGTAAGTGGTCATAAGCCTTTCCAACAATATGTCACATGAGGGGTCTCGGCTAAATTTAGAAAAACACCCCCGTGGGGGAAAAGTGGGGGGGCGGTCTCCGGAGGAGCATTACATCAATAAGTAGTCACAGACCTTTCCAACGATATCTCACATGTGGGGTCTTGGCTAAATTTGGAAAAGTGTCCCCCGGGGGGTTCAAAATGGGGGGATGGACACCGGAGGAGCATAACATCAATAAGTAGTCAAAGACCTTTCCAACGATATCTCACATGAGGGGTCTTGGCTAAATTTGAAAAAGTGTCCCCGGGAGGGGCAAATTGGGGAAGACTGTCACCGGAGGTGCATAACATCAATAAATAGTCACAGACCTTTCCAACGATATCTCACATGAGGGGTGTTGGCTAAATTTGGAAAAGTGCCCCCCTGGGGGGCAAAGTGGTGGTGGGGACACCGTAGGTACATAACATCAATAAGTAGTCACAGACCTTTCCAACGATATCTCACACGAGGGGTCTTGACTAAATTTGAAAAAGTGTCCCCCAGGGGGGGCAAAGAGTGGGGGGGACTGTCACCTGAAGTGCATAACATCAATAAGTAGTCACAGACCTTTTCAAAGATATCTCATAAGAGGGGTACTGACTAAATTTGGAAAAGTGTCCTCCGGGGGGCCAAAGTGGAAGGGGCGGCCACCGGAAGTGCATAGCACTAATAAGTAGTCACAAACCTTTCTAACGATATGTCACATGAGGGGTCTTGGCTAAATTTGGAAAAGTGTCCTGAAATTTCATATATTATAAATAATATTTAGCGGAGGGCTCCATAAAAAAATCCGATCTAAAATGATAAAAGCGGAAAAAACTACCCTCGCAGTGGGGGCCAAATTGGGGAGGGGAGGAAGAAAGTCTCATAATATGAAAGAGTCATCCGAGAGCTTACCGATGACATATCACATGACTGGTCCAAAAAAAGTTTGAAAATTGCTCCCCCTCTCTCCCCCCGTGGGCCCACTCTTTCACCCCGGAATTCACACAGCCGCCACTTTAAAATTTTTATGTTCAATAAATAATATTTACCGGAAGACTGCATAAAAAACCCATATTTAAAGTGATATTTAAATTTATTATAGAAATCGGCTACGGTTTTAAAAATTTGTTCGCCCCTTCCCCACCCCCCTTTGAGCGAAGAAAGGTTCATAGTATGCATAGTCAAAGGGCTTTTCGATTATATGCCACAGGAAGGGTTCGGTAAAATTTTTAAAATTGCACCCCATGAGTCCACTCTCACGTCCTCCTCCCTCGAAATCACCCGACCCACCTTCCTCTTTGAAAATTTTATATTTAATAAATAATTTTTATCGGAAGGTTCCAGGTATGTGACATCTTGGTAGGGCTAAAATAAGAGAAACTTTGAAAATTAAAGCTTCATTTCACAGCTCATTGTCATGCCTTTTTCTCTATCTCGTCCCTTGGTACTCTCGATAAATTTTCTTATTTTTCTTCTCTGCCGAGGACGAGAGAAATCCTCGAAAAGCTTCTCATAGCGAAATGTTGAAAAGCGCGAGAGAAATCCTCGAAAGGCTTTTCATTGGGAGATTTCGAAAAGGACGAGAGTAACAAGCGAGAGGCTTCCCATCGGGAAAGGTTGAGAAGGGCGAGAGGAAACTCTCGAGAGACTTCCCATCCCGAAAGGTTTAAAACCGCGAGAGAACAAACCATCGAGCAGCTTGCCATCTGGAAGCGTCGAAATGCTGGAAAAATCATCGAGATGAGATTTGCGGAAATGCGAGATGGAAATGAAGCTTTCAGAGTCAAACTTACCGCATTTCTGGTTTAAGTCATAATTTCTCAAAGGAGTCCATCTGCTTATCCAATCTCTTTTTAGCTCACAGGCTATCTAAGCCTGAGAGCTAATGTACCCGTCGGTTCTGTGTGTATGCATGTACTGTACGTACGTACGTAAGTATGTACGTAACGCGATAACTCTTGATTAAAATGTACGATTTGCTTCAATTTTTTTTATGTTCATTCTGATAAGGCGTTCCGCTGTTTAGTTTTGACGGTTCTTTGGTTAAGGATAAAGGGAGAGAAGGGGGGCTGGTCCCCCCCCCCCCCTCCTTAATTTAGATAAATAGGTTTTTCATGCAGAATTCTTCGAATTGCTCCAAATTTCGTATACCGGTTTATTATGTTAAGGAGCTTCCCTGATTAAACTTGGAGGTTCATTAGTTAAGTATGAAGGGGGGAAAGGGGGATAGACCCCCTCCTTAATTTATATAAATGGGTTTTTCATGCAGAATTATTCGATTTGCTCCAAATTTAGTATACCGGTTCATTATGTTAAGAAGTTGCCTTGATTAGATTTGGAGGTTTACGGGTTAAGTATAAAGGGGGAGAAGGGGGCTAGACACCCCCCCCCCCCTTAATTTAGATAAATGGGCTTTTCATGCAGAATTATTTGATTTGCTCATAATTTGGTATACCGGTTTATTATGTTAAGGAGCTTCTCTGATTAAACTTGGAAGTTCATTGGTTAAGGATAAAGGGGGAGAAGGGGGGGCTGGTCCGCCCCCCCCCCCCTTAATTTAGATAAATGGGTTTTTCATGTAGAATTATTCGATTTGTTCCAAATTTGGTATACCGGTTTATTACGTTAAGAAGTTGCCTTGATTAGATTTGGAGGTTTACGGGTTAAGTATAAAGGGGGAGAAGGGGGCTGGTCCCCACTTAATTTAGATAAATTGGCTTTTCATGCAGAATTATTTGATTTGCTCCAAATTTGGTATACCGGTTTATTATGTTAAGGAGCTTCCCTGATTAAACTTGGAAGTTCATTGGTTAAGGATAAAGGGGGAGAAGGGGGGCTGGTCCCCCACTTAATTTAGAGAAATGGGTTTTTCATGCAGAATTACTCGATTTGTTCCAAATTTGGTATACCGGTTTATTATGTTAAGGAGCTTCCCTGATTAAACTTGGAGGTTCATTAGTTAAGTATGAAGGGGGGAAAGGGGGATAGACCCCCTCCTTAATTTATATAAATGGGTTTTTCATGCAGAATTATTCGATTTGCTCCAAATTTAGTATACCGGTTCATTATGTTAAGAAGTTGCCTTGATTAGATTTGGAGGTTTACGGGTTAAGTATAAAGGGGGAGAAGGGGGCTAGACCAACCCCTTAATTTAGATAAATGGGCTTTTCATGCAGAATTATTTGATTTGCTCATAATTTGGTATACCGGTTTATTATGTTAAGGAGCTTCCCTGATTAAACTTGGAAGTTCATTGGTTAAGGATAAAGGGGGAGAAGGGGGGGCTGCCCCCCCCCCTTAATTTAGATAAATGGGTTTTTCATGCAGAATTATTCGATTTGTTCCAAATTTGGTATACCGGTTTATTACGTTAAGAAGTTGCCTTGATTAGATTTGGAGGTTTACGGGTTAAGTATAAAGGGGGAGAAGGGGGCTGGTCCCCCCTTAATTTAGATAAATGGGCTTTTCATGCAGAATTATTTGATTTGCTCCAAATTTTGTATACCGGTTTATTATGTTAAGGAGCTTCCCTGATTAAACTTGGAAGTTCATTGGTTAAGGATAAAGGGGGAGAAGGGGGGCTGGTCCCCCACTTAATTTAGATAAATGGGTTTTTCATGCAGAATTACTCGATTTGTTCCAAATTTGGTATACCGGTTTATTATGTTAAGGAGCTTCCCTGATTAAACTTGGAAGTTCATTAGTTAAGTATAAAGGGGGGAAAGGGGGTAGACCCCCTCCTTAATTTAGATAAATGGGTTTTTCATGCAGAATTATTCGATTTGCTCCAAATTTGAGATACCGGTTTATTATGTTAAGAATCTGCCTTGATTAGATTTGGAGGTTTATGGGTTAAGTATAAAGGGGAGGGGGCTTGTCGCCCCCTTAATTTAGATAAAAGGGTTTTTCATGCAGAATTATTGGATTTGCTTCAAATTTAATATACCATTTTATTCCGATATGGCGCTTCCTTCATTAGATTTGGAGGTTCATTGGTTGAGTATACAAGGGCGAAAAGGGGGAAAGTCCCCTTAATTTAGATAAATGGATTTTCATGGAGTATTATTCAATTTACTTTAATTGTTTTTTCTATGTTTGTTCTGATAAGGAGCTTTCCTGATTAGATTTGGAGATTCATTAGTTAAGTATAAAAGGGTTAAAGGGGTTAGACCACCCTTAATTTAGCGATATGTTCCTTTTTTTCATGCAGAATTATCTGATTTGCTTCAAATTTGATATACTGATTTATTATAGTTCAGGAGTTTCTTTTATTAGATTTGGAGGTTCATTGGTTAAGTATAAAAGGGGCAAACGGGGGATATTTCCCTTCATTTATTTTTTGAGGGACATTATTCTTTGAAATAAGAGTATAATATACAGTTAGTTTTAATAACCTGTGAGCTCAATGCCATCAGTTTAACTGGCACTTATCATTTTATTGCTATTAACCGACGTGGGTTATGAAGCATAGTGGTTTATGTATTCAGTTATGTATAGTCTTAGTTTCAAACTTTACTGTTAAATTTAGTGTCATTTTGCCACGAATTTTCAATGTTTCTCTTATTTTAGCTCTGCCAAGCTGCCCCATACCTGGAGACTCAGATAAATACTATTTATTAAATATAAAAAGTTCAAAGAGAAAGTTGAGTGAATTCTGGGGTGCGCGAGAGTGCACAAATGGAGGGGGGGGGGGGCGCGGGTAATTTTCAAACTTTTACCAAACCTCTCCTTGACATATCATCGGAAAGTCCTTTCACCACTCTTTCATATTATGAACCTTTCTCCTCCCAGAGTTGAATTCCGGAAGGGGTTCGGGGGGGGGGGAGCGGTGCGGGTGACTTTTTTTTTAATTGTAGAGATTTCTACAATAAATATCATTAAATGAGGTTTTTTAATGGAGCTCTCCGATAAATATTATTTATTAAATATAAAATTTTAAAAGTAGGGCTGCATGATTTCCGGGTATATTCTAGGATAAAAGAGGGAACCCACGTGGAAGGGATAGATTTCAAACTTTTTTTGGACCAGTCATTTGATCTATCATCGGAAAGTTTTCGGTTATCATCGCAAAGTTACTCTTTCATATTATGAACCTTTCTTCTTCCTTCCTTAGTTTGGCGCCCCGAGAGAGGCACTTTTCGAACTTTTTTGAAATCGTAGCGTTTTTAAACATTTTAGATCGGATTTTTTTACGGAGCCCTCCGATAAATAATTTTTAATATATGAAAATTTCAAAGAGAAGGATGGGCAGGGTATATTTCGGGGGGGGGGGGGGGGGCACGATAATTGGAATCCTGGGAGTTGGGACTCTTTTCTATCTTTTGCTGACACCCCTCATGTGATATATCATTGGAAAGCTCTGTGACTACTATTTCATTTTATATATCGCCCGCGCCCCTCCCCTTACTTTGCCCCCGAGCGGGGGCACTTTACTAAATTTAGCCGACACCCCTCATGTGCCATATCGTTGGAAAGTCCTGTGACCACTTATTCATATTATGCACTTTCCTTGCCCCTCCCTCCTCCTTTGTTCCCCGCGGGAGCTCGTTTAATGTATTCCAGTCGAAGACTTTATAAAAATGGGGAAATTAAAGATCCAATCTCAAATGACGTAGAAAAATCAATAAAAAATTTTGATCCCTTTTATCATCCTTTAGTTCATATTTTTGCCACTAGGGGGTGCTTTTGATTCTTATTTCTTTGGCCATTTTGGTACTAATTGCCGAAAAATTCTAATTTTTGATACTTAAACTCCCCTTACCGCTTCATAGCTACTCGCGTTTTTTCAGCTTTTCTCAACCAGGGGGCACCCTTACAAGACTTTTCCAGTCTTATGGCTCCTTTATAGTTTCCCTTTGGTTTGTTGTTTTTTTATTCCATCTGTTTTCAGTTACCCTATATTTAATAAAATCTGCCTTATATATATGTAAAAACAATGATTTCAATAATCGATTCTAGAACATCTCCTTTGTAGATTCTCGAAAGTAATCGATGACTGTATCGATTGTGTATTTTACGATAACGATTTTTTTCGATTGGTAAATTTTCGAGAATCGCCCATCACTAAGCCCTATCACTACTATGAAATTGTCGGCCAGAATAATAGCTAAGTTTTCCAATAACTGTTTTTAGCTTTTCTCGTTATAATCGATTGTAAAACATCTCGATTGTAGATTTTATGAATTAATCGATGGCTGTATCGATTGTGATTTTTTACGATGACGATTTTTCTCGATTGTCGAAGTCTCGAGAATCGCCCATCACTACTCCAAAGATCCCAATCCAAACAAACATATTAGCATTGCAATTCACTCACACCGAACTGAGGTTCTGTATGATATAAGTGGAGAGAGGGTGACGGCGTATGAGGGTGTGAAATTAGAGAAATTCCTGTAGGTTCTTGTGAAATTGGAGATTCAAAAAGAGTTGTAAGTTTATTGAAATTCTACGTAGTTAACAGCAGTTCACAAATAGCGATGTTAGGGTAAAAGACAAGACATACATCAGTCACTCAGGAAAGACAGTGTGCAAAAACGTGCTTTACTTTTTAACTCTTTCCAATAAAGTTAGTGATTATGAATACGGTTTGTCTGTCCGTCAGACCGTCTGTTCACGCTCTAAGGCAAGTCACACACTAAGGCGACACATAAGACATGTCGCTTGAATTCGCTAGAAAAACTGGTTTAAAACAAGTTTGCAACAAGTTCGTTCTTTGTTTCGACCGGTTTTTGAACTTCATGTTGCGCTTTGTGTCGTTCTGTGGTCTCAGTGTGTAATATACCTAACTCCCGTAAATATACTCGGATTCCCATGCAATTGATATATGTTAATGATGTTTATCATGGGATGTTTGGTATTCAATATGAAGAGTGTAGCATTAATAGTTTATTTACAGGGGCACTCAAAAGTATTTCGTTACATTATGGTCAACGGGAAAAAATCGTTTGCAGCGCATTTTAATGACATTAAGCTATTTCAAATGCATTAAAATTGATATATATCACTGAATTGCACTACAAGATGATTGCTATAGAATAGGGTGTTTCACTTCTGAACCAGATCCTGAAGGCGGTGATAATAATGTTGATGAATTATGCGAAATATCCTGTGTGCGTAATGTTAGGGAGCTGAGGAGAAAGACGATAAAGGGCATAAAGTTATTGAAAGTACGGACACTGGAACAAAAATGTAATCTACTTTAACTAGTTACATATCCAAACCAGTAGGGCCATCCAAATGAAAAATGAGATTCAGAATGAAAAATGAAATTAAGATTACCTAGAGGTAGATTTTGAAGAGGAATCTATGAGACTAAAAATTCCTAGACCCTGGTGACAAATATCAGAGCAATAATAAAATTTCCTATACAGGATGTCCACTCTCAACGATGCCCAATAGCTAATTCCTAAACCGTTAGTCATAGCCATATAGTTCCGATTACAAAAATGTTTTAAATGGGGGTAAAGAAGTATTTAAAAAGTGATTTGGGTCAATAGAATCATTTCTTGAAAAATTATGAAATTTAATTTTTTATACGATCCCCCGGTCCTTCAAGTTATAGTTAGTAGTACTTTCCTATTACACTTACAAGTAAGACAAATAAAAGTCCTATTATTCTACGACTAAAACTGACCGAAGTAATGGCTGTTTCAACTTGGAGCATATTTTTTGCTGCGAAATAGGGGTCATTTACAAATTTACTAGAAATATAAATAATCTTCAGATATATAAAAAATATAGTTGATAGTAAAATTAACATTGCATTATAAATTTGAAATCTATAATCATTCTGAAATATTAATGCAAAATATACAGCTTGTACTAAACATATAACAGTAAAAAAAATAATAGAATTTTCGTTAAATAAAATGTTGAAAAGCAACAGCCTCGATTCTTTACACACTGAATCCAAAAATGGCCTTCATTTTTTATCACAAAGTACAGATTTTTTGCAAATCGTAAATTTGAAAGCTAAAAAGTGAAAAATTTTCGGAAATCTGATTCTAATAGTATAAAATAGATGTGATTGTTATTTCTTTAACTTTTGATAATTTATTTTTATGTATTTTTTACTATTGAATCCGAAAATGACCTTCATTTTTAACCATCACGTCAGGATTTTTCGCAAATCGTAAATTTCAAAGTTTAAAAGTTCAAAGTTTTAATTGAACCTCTTCCCTTCCCACATCATCGGATCCCCGCGCTGTTTAGCTGTAAGAATCCCAGTATAAGCCAAAAATTGAGTAAATTCTTGAATTAAATAAAATTAAATTGAATAAAAGAAGTTTTACATCCATTTTATAGTACCAGATTTTCGCTATTTTTTAACTTTGAAATTTACCATTTACAAAAAAGTCTAACATGATGGTTAAATATGAAGGTAATTTTTACATTCAGTGCTAAAAAGCACATATAAAGCAGTCGTAAAAGTTAAAAAATACAACCATCGACTCTATTTTCTAGTATTAGCTATTTTTTCAATTTTGAAATTTACTATTTTGAAATTTACTATTTGCGAAAAATTCTGACATGATGGTTAAAAATGAAGATAATTTTCGGATTCAGCGCTAAAAAATACATAAAAATCATAATTTTAAAAATACATAATTTTGAAAATAAAAAAACACAACCATCGCAGTCTTGTGTTATCTAATCTAAAACTTTTTAGAAAACTTGTTGGCAGTAATCTATCCGAAATTTTTTGTGTTACCCTGTAAAATAAGTACATAATGGTAAGCACTGAAAATCATAATAATATTACATTGTCATCTGATTTACGTCAATATGTAAAATTTAACCTCGATCGCATATTTTAAAGTGAGTTGAATTTCGAGTACAAATTTTGAACTGGAAAGATATACATACGATCGTTTCAAGTTAACCCGTTACCCGCTGGTGTTGCGTTCACGCAACGGTCAAAATAATTGCTCATGCTTACATTAATTACTTTGTCACCACTATTTTACAATTAAAAAAATTGCCTTATTTATTGGCAGAAATTTTGATATTTTAATAAAGCGGAAATTACCTTTCTGAATTTGTGGTGACAAGCGACTTTCAACAAGAAATTTGAAAATTCCTACTTATAGTTTTGGCGGTTAATAGGTTAAATAAAAGCTTATAAAAATAGCATAGTTTTTGTTAAAAAAACCATGAAAAGAAACAGCTTCAAATCCTTACAAAAATCTGTCGTAATACGATTTCTTTCAAAGCGCAGCTACACATGAAATAAATCCTTCAAATACTTTAAGCACTTTGTTTACGACCCCTAGAAGCATGGCTAAACTCATGTGTATTCGGATGCAGAAAAGTGGCATAAGTCTTGCATTTCAAAGTTTCGTATAACTTCATGAATTTTAGTGTTAGATGAATGGGACTTTTTTTGTCTTTCTTTTAAGAGAACAGGAAATTTTTACTAAATAACTTATAGGACGGAGGACCGTATAAAAAATTAAATTTCGTAACTTTTTTAGAAATATTTTTATTGATCCAAACGACTTTCAGAATAATTTTTTACCTTATTTAAAACATTTTTGTAATTGGAACTATAGGTCTATGACTAACGGTTTAGGACTTAGCCACTGAACATCGTTGAGAGTAAAGACACACTGTATAAAATAATAATATAAATGGACAGTCATTTGACGACATATTTTCAAGAGAAACCAATGATTACACTGAAAATCGAATAGACCTTGCCCGCCCTTAAATTTCCAAGAGGAATTATGCTTTATACCATAAATCATAAATTTAGAAATAACTACAAATTAATTGCACACACTGATCAATGAAATGAATTCTTAAAAACAAAATCATCTGTTCAAAACATTACAAAATTACAGCGACTGGATGCCTAAGAAAATGGATGGGTACATAAGAAAATAAATTAGTAAAAAATATTATGGATTGCATGTGGTTCTCTTTATCTCGGAAGTGTTTTTTTCCCCTTGGAATCCTTTATTTTTCAAAATCGTTCTTTTTTTCTCGGAATCGTTCCTTTTTTCTCGGAATCGTTCCTTTTTCTCGGAATCGTTCCTTTTTCTCGGATTCGTTCTTTTTTTTCGAAACGATTTCGAAAGGAACGACTCCAATGAACTCGTTCCTTTCGGTGAACGATTCCTTAAAAGGAACGATGCTTCCCATCTCTATTCGGAAGAAAAGAAGATTGTTTATTCTATTTAGAAGAAATGGGAATTTTTTTACATAATGAAGAAGTACTATTTAAAAGATATCATACATATGTAGTATTAAGAGGGAAAAATCAGTGTCAATAAGTATTATTCGATGTGAAAAAAGTTATAAAAAATTATAAAGAGATATCCTTAGCTGGTAAGAACTTTTCAGTTAGACATTATGAACGAAAAGCTTTGAAAGTAAACCGGCGTCTCAATTTGTTGACAAATATAGAAATTATGCAACCCAGTGAGAATTTAAATTTGGTTTTATTGAAAGATTTTAATTTTTAAAACACATGTCCATGTACTTGAATGAATGAAACTAAAATGTAAAATATATTTCATTATTTTTTTTTCTGGATACTTTTAATATTTTACTTCCTGAATGATTTTATACGCATAAACTTCAAAATATCTATACTATACACTCTATTAGAAAACAGACTGATTAAAGGGGGCTTGTTATTTATGATTATCATCTAATCCTGTAAATAAAATAATAATAGTAATAATGAACCAATATGTGCTTCTATTTTGTGCTTATGGTTTGAATTTTTATACTTTATTCACATAAAAATGACTAACTATTTTACATTATTTTCATTATTTTTTATTTTACTGTGTCATATAAAAGTAAATATGATTATCTGCATTTGTAACAGACTGTATATATAAAATTTTCCCCACATGTTATTCTAAAACCTTTATAATAAATTAAAAACGTCATCAAACATTGTTCATAAATAAAACACAAATTTAATAAACATGTAATCGAACTGCACGCTTAAACTAATAAAACTATTATAATAATAATAATAATTAAAAAAACTGCTGTAGGTAGTAAAATCTTTGGCGATTTCTTCGACTATTAACTCTTGGATTGTTGCTTATATGAAAGTATCGCTATTGAATTTCAGAACTTTATTTGAATAAATAATTGATATTTTTCATATAAAAATGCTTTTGGTGTTATTAGTCAAATGCATTAAAAAGAGATGCTAGTTTAGTAAAAACAGAGCATGATGACAGAGCTTCATGAGTAAATGTAACATAGTAATGTGTTTCGTAATGCTATAAGAAAAAGTATATAATTTGTTAATCTGATAAATAAAGTGACATTAATTTTTAAGGATTTTATGAATTACAAATTGAAAAATACAATTAAATAACGACATGATTTAACAATATCTTGTATTTTCTGAAGAAATAAAGTTCTATAATTTTTGCAAGGTCTTGGACACACTGATTTAGGAATATTGTTGTATGAGGTTGTTTTTTAGAAGAAATTTCTGATTGCAACTAAAGGTGAATTTCACTTTAAAAAAAAAGGATGTATTTCGCCCATTTTAAAAAGAGCAGGGTGCTGCAAATTTAAAGAATGGCCTAGATTGAACAGTAAGTAATTGCAGAATTAATAAAAACAGCAAATAAATATAATTTAAGGTTGTATTCCGATCCAAACTGCTTATTTTCTAATTCATTTTAAAATTCATTTTTGCTCTCAAACGCATCAAACTGGGAAATTCTCTTATTTAGAAACTACATAATGTGCCGTGCTTCCCAACTTTTTGATAAATGCAGAAAATACTGTATTAAACGCTGTCAAAGTTAGCGTTTTGAACCGAATTTTCCGAAGCGTGCAATCTGGGAATGAAAAAAAGGGTCATACTGAGAAAATAATTGTTTAAAAATCAAATTCTAATTAATTGAGCTGAAAATGAAATCACACGGCACGTTAAATATGTCTTCAAAAATCACTCCTAGCAAGTTTCATGTTTTTACTTTTAAAAATGAGTCTGAAAATGTCTCAGAAAATTTCGAGCTGTTGAGGGTGGAAAAACATTTTTCCGAATATACCCTTAATTAGTGGCACAAACAACAAAACAAGCAAATATGGTTTGCAGCTCATCTTGCATTTGTACAAAGGAATATTACTATTAATCTCCGACGCTTTGGACGGAAGCGAAAATGACATTTTATGGAATGACGGAGATTCTTCATACACCGATTCATATTACAATAGTGGTACTGCTACCTTCAGTGAAAGTGATTTATTATGAGAATTTTTTGTCAAGATTTTCAGAAAGATTATTTGTAAATTTTACGTCTATAAAAATATTACTTTAAAAAGAAAAAGGTATTTAATAAACAGCACATAGTTTGGAAACATTTATTAAGTTACTAATTTTATTATAATATGTTTTTTTATACCAGTAATGTTTTAGCATTAGAGTGTACAATATTGTGTAGTAGATTTCCCCGCATAATAGTCCCACTTAGACTTTCACAATGAAAAATTGGCAAAAAAGTGCGACTATTACGCGAGTAAATACTGCAGTTGTTGAGCAGATATCATTCTTTCCTTCTTCTTTAGCTCCAATTTGCTGTAAATTTATTATTGCAAAAGCAGAATGAGAAAATATTACCTAATTATTCTTTTACTCTCAAAAGTTTTTAATACTTGCTGTGATGTTTATAGAAAAGAAAGAATAACTTGTTTGGTTAAACATGAATTTCGTAAAAGCATCGCGAAAAAATGCAAATTTTGTCAAAAGATCATGAAAAAAAAGCGAATTTAATCTAAGATTAGCAAATTTTGTCAAAATATTGTAGAAAAAACGCGAATTTCGTCAATGGACCGCATAAAAGGCGAAATTTTTAAAATAAATCCCGCAAATAAGGTGAATTTTGTCAAACGATCGCGAAAAAAATTCTAAATTTCTTCAAAAGGTCGTGGAAAAAAACGTGAATTTCATCTAAGAATCGCAATTTCGTCAAGAGATTGAAAAAAACGTGAATTTCGTCAAAGGATCGCGAAAAAATGCAAATTTCGTCAAAAGATCGTGGAAAAAAACGAATTTCATCTAAGAATAGCAAATTTTGTCAAAAGATTGTAGAAAAAACGCGAATTTCATCAATGGACCGAATAAAAGGCGAAATTTTGTAAATAAATCGCGCAAATAAGGCAAATTTTGTCAAATGATCGCGAAAAAAATCTAAATATCTTCCTTAGGTGGTGGAAAAAAACGTAAATTTCAACTAAGAATCGCAATTTCGTCAAGAGATTGAAGAAAAACGTGAATTTCGTTAAAGGATCGCGAAAAAATGCAAATTTCGTCAAAAGATCGAGGAAAAAAAGCGAATTTCATCTATCAAATTTTGTCAAAAGATTGTAGAAAAAATGGGAATTTCATCAATGGACCACATAAAAGGCGAAATTTTGTAAATAAATCGCGCAAAAAAGGCGAATTTTGTCAAACGATCGCAAAATAATCTAAATTTCTTGAAATGGTCGTAGAATAAAACGTGAATTTCATCTAAGAACCGCAATTTCGTCAAGAGATTGAAAATAACGTGAATTTTGTGAATTTCAAAGCATAGTGAAAAAAAGCGAATTTCGTCAAATGATAGTGAAAAAACATAACATTTTGTCAATAAATCGTACAAATAAGGTGAATTTCGCCGAAGGATTTCGAAAAAAACGTAAATTTCAATAAAGTATCGTGAAAAAAATATTCTGAAATTTTTCTGTGAACTTCAGAATTTTCTTTTACTCATAATCACTCCTGCTTCCATTGTCATGGTGCATTGATTCAACTCGAATAGCGATTTCATTTTTCAATAAATATATTGCATCTTAACGCTGTAGTCACATATTCGTCACAAAGTTAATGACAAAATCGTCACAAATTACACAATTTTCACAAAATTGTCACAATGTGACTTCACAACATTGTCACTGTCGTCACAGAATCATAACAGTGTTAATGACAATTTCGTCACAAATGACACATATTTCACAAATTGGTCTCACCGTGACTTCACAAATTGGTCACAATGTGACGTCACAAATGAGCTCTAAAACGGCCATAACGACCTCACATTCTAGTCACTGTGACTTCACATCGACGTCACGTGACGTCACATCGACGGTCATAAAGTCACAGTGTGACTTCACAACGACGTCGCCGTAACGTCACCATGCCTTACGGGGGGGGGGAACTTTTTCACCCAGCTAACCTTAATGATTATAGCATCCGGTCTGAAACCTGGTTCAGCTCAACAGAATAAATTTCAGGTAATGGAATTCCAGAAAACGCTGGATACGAAATTACACTAGATTAATTTTAATACAATTATTCTAATTGCTATATAAATCATATTAGATGTAAATTTCTAACTGGGAGAAAAATATCCGGACCAGGAATCGAACCAGGGATCTCCTGGCTGAAGCCGCCAGTGCTCTGCCATCTGAGCTATCCCGGACGAATCTGGTGGAACTTTTTCACCCAGCAGGAACTTTTTCCAGCGTTTTCTGGAGTTCCATTACCTGAGATTTATTCTGTTGAGCTGAACCAGGTTTCAGACCAGATGCTATAATCATTAAGGTTAGCTGGGTGACAAAGTTCCACCAGATTCGTTCGGGATAGCTCAGATGGCAGAGCACTGGCGGCTTCAGCCAGGAGATCCCTGGTTCGATTCCTGGTCCGGACATTTTTCGCCCAGTTGGAAATTTACATCTAACTACTGTATGGTTGTTCTTAACGTGAAAAAATTAGAAAAAAATAAAAAAACTTTTGATGGTTGAATCTTGAAACTGATTAAACTTTATCAAACTATAGAACTATTCATCAACCAAACAGAACAAATAGTTCTATGCACTTTCAATATTCTGTCTACACTCTCAGAATTACTATCTGCAATTTACAGAAATTTTCCTGGCAGCAGTGCTACCAGCCTTTTTCCGTTAATTGACCAAATTACCTTTCTTTTTTCTCCGTTACAGGAGGTAAAATATACGTCAATTCAAGGAAGTGGGGATAAAATACCACTTACCTTAATGCTAAGAGCCGAGTACCCTTACCACTCGGCTACAATTAGTAGTGTACAGTAGTGAAACAGTTTGAAGTAAATACGTTTGCGTCAGATGGGTGTAGCTTGATTAATTTCTTTTAAAAACATTGAATTTTAAAGTTTATTTAGGGAAGATTTCGTCTTTAATGAGATTGCAGCTGGGGTTTTAATACTTTAGTATTAAGATAGGATAAAAAACATGAATTATAACTTTTTTTATGTACACTGCTCAAAATAATTAGGGGAGCACATGGTTTTAGCAAAATTACGCAAATATTTACACTGATAAGTAACGTAAAATAAAACATCAATAATTTAAAGTGTAGTAGAAAACAGATAAAAAAAACTTCGCATGCAAATTAAAGTTTGTGACGTCAAAAACTAGAAAAAGGAGGTGCAGTAGTAAGAGGTAGTAGAAGAAAGTGCAGAAATCGGGATTTTTCAGAAACGTTTGTTTCACTGTCTCAGTTGTAAAATTCAATTCCTCAGCTTGTGTTTGGAGAAACAGTGACTTGAAAGTGTCACAACAATGTGATTTGCAGAAATCCATGGCTTGGGGTGTTATCGGGATAGTTGAATCTGGGGAAACACAACAAAGTTTAGCAGACGCTGTTAGAGTCGCAAGAAGTGTCAATGCAAGGTTATGGAATCGATTCCAAGACACATGGGAATGGTAGACATCGACAAGGGCAAGGTCGGTATGTGCTACCACAGAAACTGATGACCGATATATCCTGTTAACAGCTCGTCGATACGGAACGAGCAATGCTACTCTGCTGCAAACACAGATGTTCTTGGCCACAGGACGAAGTGTTTCCAGCCATACAGTCTGAAATAGGCTTCACCAGGGTGGTCTCTATGCAGGCACGCCAATGGTCTGTATTCCGTTGACAACAAGCAACTGTGCGGCCCAAAAGAAGATGGGCAACTGAACATCGAGTTTGGAGGCAACGTTGTTGGAGTCAAATTCTGTTTACAGACGAGTCCCGATTCAGCCTGGATGTGACATCCTATGTGTTTTGGCATGGAGAGAAAGGGGCCCTCAAAATAATCCCACATTCGTTCGTGAAAGAACACATTACACACGAGGTGGGTTGATGCTATGGGCTGGAATCAGCATAAATAGACGCACGGGCCTGCATATCATTCGAAATGGCATTTTGACGGTCCGAAGTTATACAGACGAGATACTGAGACCTCATATCATATTTTATGTTGTAGTAATTGGTGATTTCTTTTTTTCCAAACGTGATAGTGCCAGGCCGCATACAGCTCGTCTTGTGGAGAACATTCTTAAAGTTGAAACAATACAGAATAGGGAATAGCCAACATGCTCTCCTGACCTGAATCCGATCGAGCTTGTGTGGGACACACTCGAACGACGCATTGCAGCTAGCCTTGGACCTCCTTTTATTGTCCGGGACTTGGAGATTGCAATTCTTGGAGAGTGGAACAGTAATAACATGTTGGTGCCATTCAATAACCATTCAATAAGCTTTTGCGGAATATAAGTTTTCAGAAAATTAACACATACTTTATTTCAGCCAGAAAAAAATCGCAACTTGAAAGCAATTAGTCACTTATATGAATGGGTTTTCTTACAGGCACTTTTTAAAGATTATATTTACTCTAAATTAAAAAAATGCATTATTATATTATAAGGTATTAAAGCATTCTAAAAATGAAAACACTCAATCTTACAAACTGAAAAGAAATTGAACCATTTTCTTCAAAAAAAAAAAAAAAAAAAGATACTGGTTGTCGGCTGAAATCTATTTTTTTTTTTTCAGATAAGTAACAATTATGAAATGAGAATAGAAAATTTGCGATGTGCACTGTAAATTGAAATGTCTGAAATTCAGACACCTAAGTCTCTGAAACGGAATGTTCAAATTCCAGACGTTTTAAAGTGTCTTATTTTTTTCAGACGCTTTTGGCGTCTGAATTTCAGGCAATTAAAACGTCTTAATCGGAGCCATTTTTTTTTTGGTAAGCTTTATACGTAGCTATATTTGACCACGTTGAATGCCAGAAAAATATAGGTACCATGAGCCATGCTCCTGCCCCTCCACCTCCCACACAGCCTGATTTTAGGGACTCCCAAATTTGGTATGCAATTTTCGTAAAGCTGATAATTGAAATCTTTTACGACACTAGGGGGCTCTGCCCCCTGAAAGCTACGCTCACCAACCCCCATTCAGACACCGCAGAATGTAAAAGCACCCTAATTTGATCGGTTTTAAAAAGATTAGAGAAAATTGTATTATAATGAAAAAACCTATAGCGATCTCCCTGTAAACGGGTTTCCATTCAATTCTCTTTGATTGCGAAAATTTAAAGCCAAATCAGTGTCTGTTAAGACATGCAATGGTTGTTTTCGTGTTTGATTAAAGACCAGTTAAACATTTGAAAGGAAGCTAAAATAAAACGAATTAAGTAAACAGAGTCTTTGTCTCCCGGTATTTTTTAACAGCGTTATAAAACGATTGACATAATACAATTTACTACAATTACTACAATTTACTGCTTTAACCCCTTCAAGGGCGGTGGTTTATTTTCTGACCACTTAATTTTAATTCTTAAATGCCACATTGGCACCAGAATATTGGAATGTAAATTTTCCTTCTATTAAGTAAGTGAACATATGTATTAAGTATGTTTGCATCAACTTTGGTTATACAGAGAAATTTTCCTGCAAACGCCATTGTTAACGAAATCTATGATAATATGAAAAGTCATCCGGAAAAAATGGTCACTATTGGATGGACCAGAGCACACGTTGGAAACGTGGGGAATGAAAGAGCAGATCGTTTGGCGAAAGAGGCAACAGATTCATCAATGGCTGACATAACTGCTGATGTATTATTTCCAATTTCTTTAGTTAAGAGAATCTGTAGTGAGAATACCATTAGACAATGGCAGGAAGAATGGACATTAAGTACCAAGGGTAGAGACACCTATAAGGTTATCAGGAAAGTAAATACCGATTATGTGTGTACGAGTCAAGTTATGCAGTATTTTATAACAGCACATGGTAGTTTCCCAGAGTTCCTTTTTAGGATTGGAAAGAGAAGAAATGCACTTTGTGACTGTGGCACAGTGGGTAATGTACTGCATTATTTGTATGGACGCTGTCCTTTTGTCCCACATTTCTTCAACTTTGACAACTCGTTAAGCATCAGGCAAAATCTCAGGAGAGTAATCTTTGACAAAGACAATTATAAGAAACTTTGCAATATATACAATTCTTTAAACGAATTATATTCGTTTATTAGGTATAAATTCTGAGGCTGTAATTAGCTAGAATTGCGTTAGAAATTGAGAACATTGTCTTTTGATTCAATGTAGCATGTGCAATTGAACACTGAGCAATTCAATTGAACACTGAGCTTGATTTTCAATAACTTTGATACAAATATATATCTTGTTGAGGAACATTTTAGAAAAGTCAACATATTTAATGTCTGAGAAGTACCAGCATTTCAAGTGACTTTAATTTACAATGTGTCTCTCTCTCTGTTCTGTGGTGCTTTGGGCATTTCATATACTTAATCCCATTGTGATATGGACCTTGAACATTGATGCTTGCCTTACAGTATGTTGTCATTTCAGTGTACTTCAGTGTTCTTTTTATGAAGTTCTTCATAAGTTGTAGGTTACCTATAAACATTTCAGGCCGTGTTGGAAATCCTGTTTTAATGTTATTTGGTCTATATTTTAGTTGATGATCGTAACCTGTAAACCATCTGTAACCATTCCTGTAAACCATCATTTTTGTTATTTTGTTGCATGGCTACCTTAAATATGCGTATTTTGTATTTTTATTTATTTATTTATTTATTTTATTTTTATTTATTTTTTTTTGTTGTTGTAACATAGCGAGTTTTTATTTATTAGCATATTTGAATATGCCATTGCCTCACTTTATTAAGTTCTAATGTTGCCGTTGTTCGGGTCCGTTCGGGCTGTGGTAGAGCTGGATAGTGGTGCGTTCTTTTTTCCCGCCAGGACATTAATTCCATTAACCTCGCGGTTGGCGTCCTGGTTGGGTGTCCCAAGTAAGTGAACAAAAACATTGTCGTATTTCGAAATTTGTTTATAAATTCTGGTGCCATTCACTGATTTCAACATTTTACGAATAGAAGTACCTTGCCCTTGAAAGGGTTAAACGCATATTAATGTATTTATTATTTTAAACTTTCCTTTCTCTTTTAATATTCACGTGTAAATACAATTTTGAAGACATAATTTTCAATATTTTCTTGCTTTTAACACTTGCTCATTTAATAGTAATTTTAAAGTTTTTTTTCTGTTTTTAACAGTTACGTGTAAATAAATTTTTAATCGTTAGGAAATATTATTCTTTGCGCTGTTTTTAGAATTGAAAACAATCTCTATAATAATAGCCTAAATCATGTGAATATTATCAACAGTTCCGGGCGGATCCCTTAGCTTTTTATAATCCAGGCGGCAATTTTGGTACTTTAATGTTAGCCAGCCACAGGCGATAAGACGCCAATGTTATTCTATCGCCATCATTTCACTTATATTATAATAGTCCAAGTCATGTAACTGCCATAAACAATTACAACCCTTCGCTTTTCATAAGAAAGGTTTTTATATTGATTAAAGAATCAAAGTTATTTTTTCGAATAAAACTACATAGAAGTTGCCATGATCGTAAAGAATTCTTGGTCTTTTTATGTTAGCTGGGTGCAAATCTCGCCAGTAGCTTTTTTTAAACTCGTCAGTTAGCATTTTTTTTATTTTTCGAGTGGTCAATTAAAACGGTACCACTTGGTTATCCCATCTACCAAAAATCTATCGACAGACTATAAGATTAAATGCCAATAACGGCTGATCGTAAATGTCCCATTCACTTGACTGTAAGGAAGTTACACGTATTTACGCCGTCAAGTGATTTTTATTTCGACGTTTTATTTTTATTAATGTTTTACTAATTTATTTCTTCTTTCGTTATTTAAAATAAAAATTACGTCAATTTGTATAATTTGGTGAGTGGTTTGGCGATTGTTATAATTTGGCGAAATTGGTCGACAGGATAACTAAGTAGTACCATTAAAACCTTGCTTTGAATTTGAAATTGAATGTCAGGATTTGTTGTATTATTTAATCGGGTTTGGCGTGATTTTTTTTTACGACAATTTAGCGAAAATCTCGTTTTCGAATACCAGTTACACATTTTTTTGTAAATTATTTTCTATTATTTTTAAAATGAAATAACAATAAATAAAAAAAAACAATTAATAGCTATAGAACAAAACAATTTATAACATCTTTTTTAAATAAAAAGAAAATAAATGTAAATAAACATTTATTAATAAATAAGCAACAATAGCCGGGTTACCATGTCAGGCAAAATAACGCCATTTTGGCGCCATTTAGTTACCCCGGTGCGTATATGACATCTGCGTCTAATATTTTTCTTTTCGTTTAAAAAAAAAGAAAAAAGTGAAAGCCATTAATTTTAATTTTTTCAGTTTTAAATGAAAGTTTTGTATTAAATAAAATAATAATGAAATACAAAAAAAGCCTTGTTCTTAGCATACATTTAAGGGAGGCTAAACTGGCAGCCAAATTAGTTTAAAATAATAACCTTTTCTAAAATATGAAAAAAAAAATTATCTGTTGTGATTAAAATTTGAGTTGCTTTCATTAGAAAAAAGTATTTAAAATTAGAAAAAAATTAATATTTCGAAAACTAATTTGAATTTAAAATTCTAATACCAGTTTTGAGATCTGCGGATCAATACGGATTTTTGATGTTAATTTCACTGCAAAGTATTCCATATTTTAGGAGAAATCGCCGCGAAACATAATCAATTGTTTAATCAGTCGTTTCATAGAATCGTTTTATAAATTCGTTACATTTCGGTCATTTCATATATCCGTTTCATAAATTCGTTTCATTAGGATTTTATATATAGAGGGTAAATATAAAGCGCACGTGAATATTTCACAATTTTTCTCATTTTAAAAGTGCGCGAACGAATATACGGTTTTTGGATAGTTTGAGGTGCATTTAAATAAACTTTCAATCTTTTATTTTGCACAAAGGACGATTATTAATTAGGTTATAAATTTATTAATTCCACAAGAAAATACAGAGCAAAAAGATATTACAAGATAACAGCGATTAATTAATTTAATAAATTTGGTGTGATTGTATACACAATATTTCTGATTGAATGTAGTTATACAGGGTTCGTACGGAAGCCGTTATTTTCAAGGACCAATATCAGAATTTTTTTACAGAAAAATAAATCTAGTTTAAACGGACGAAATTTCGCCTTATTTCAGGAGAGGTTTTCCATAAGAAAATACTGGTACCGAAGAATTTTTTAGTCATGAAATTCAAGCACCCGTACGAAACCTGTTATATTCCAAATTATACTTAAGTCTTTTATTAAATTATTAATATTCTGTTGTACTTATTTATGATGTATCCCACCTTAAGAGCGCCAGCATAATAGTCCTCATTTATTGGTATTTTTATGACTAACTGTCTAAATTTGATATTTTCACCTATATAAAATACGAATTACCGCAAAACCTAAATAATAGTGTATGAATTTTGAACATGAAAAGAATTTCTTTAGGTAAATATATAGGGGGCTCGGCCCCCTACGAGCTACGCTCGCCAACCCCCTTTCAGACACCGCAGTTTCTAAAAGCACGCTAATTTGATCGGCTTTAAAAAGATTTTGAAAGATTGAATTATAATTTAAAAAACAGTGGCGATCCCCTATAAACGGGTTTCTATTCATTCCTCTTTGATTGGAAATTTTAAGGAAAAATCAGATGCTGTTAAAAGATACTATGGCTGTTTTCCTCTTTGATTATATAAAACCAGTTAAACATTTCTATATAAGCTGATATAAAATGAATTAAGTAAACAGAGTCTTTGTCTCCCGGTATTTTTTAACAAAGCGAAAAGAAAGTTCTTTTAAATAAGACATTTTAAGCGGGCTCTCATGTCAAGCACACAAGTCGTATGTTTGTTGTTCAATAAATAAATAAATAAATGATTAAATAAATAAAAAACATTTTAAATGTATCGTTTTTAATCTGACGTAATTTTGACCAAGCTATTCTTTCTCTTTTTAATATTCACGTGAAAATACTTTTGTTAGAAATGAAATATTATTTGCGCTGTCCCAACAAAAATAGTCGAAAAGTTCATCTCGAAATGTCAAATAAATGTCTCGCGCAATCTTTAAATTTAAACTGTTTTGCAATATTATTTTTTGTTCCATTTTACGTAATAAGTGTAATGTGACGTAAATGTGACGTAATTTCTCCTATTTAAGGCTTCTAACGCATGTTAATGAAATTATTATTTTACAATATCCTTTCTCTGTTAAAATTCATGTGTAAATACAGTTTTTATGAAGTAATTTCCAATAAGTCCCTGCTTTTTATACGTAATTATTTAATTCTAATTTGAAAGGTTTTTTTTCTGTTTATAATAATCACGTGTAATTTTTTTTTTTTTTTTTTGAAGCAAACATTATTGTTTGCGCTGTTTATACAGTTGGCAATAGGTTAAATTAGTACAATTTTCTAAAATAAGTAAAAAATGTCTCTCGAAATGCTGGAAATTTGAATTTAAAATAGAAATAAAAGCTCAAAAGTGAGTCAAATTAAAAAAATAAATGCATTCTGCACACTGGGAAATTATAACGTATAAAATGATCTAAAAAGGATTAAATTCCGATGTATAGTTTTTGCTCCTATAAAACTTTTTTAATGGAACGTCTTTGTCCAACTTTAGCATTAAATATGTCTTAAAATAATTCTTCGATTTGAAAACTGTCTGCATCAGCGTGTTTATCAAACATTTCTCTATAATACCGCCAATTTTCATATTTTTGTATGCATTATGTTTCTTAATATTAACGGAGAAAAACCTCCGGTCACAAAAAATTCAAAACCGGCGGCGGGTGTGACAGCGTAAGTTACTTTTTTTAGAATAGAGAGATTTTACTGATTGTTATCAATATTTTGAACTTCTAGAGTAGAATAAGATTAAAAACTAAAAAATATTTATCTACATACATTAAAACCTTTCAATAGCGGGCACCTCGGGACAGTGGAATTTTTCCGCTGTCCGGAAATGTCTGCTTTTCTCAGATAAAAGTACAGTGTAACCTCCGAAAAACGGTTACCAGTGGGATCGGGGAAAAGTGATCACTCTTCAGAGGTGGGTGTTAATCAGAGGTTTCATTTTAAAAAAATCATAATTACATAAATTTAAATAGTCACTCAGTCAATAGTCACACAGTTTACACAGTAATTTTAATTAATCCTCATTGTTTTAACACACTAGGGGGCTCGGCCCCCATCGAGCTACGCTCGCCAACCCAGCAAGCTAATTTGGTCGGCTTTAAAAAGATTTTGAAAGATTGAATTATCTCTCTATTCTAAAAAAAAAGTAACTACCGCTGTCACCGCCGCCGCCGGTTTTGAATTTTTTGTGACCGGAGGTTTTCTTCGTTAATATTAAGAAAAATAATGCATACAAAAATATGAAAATCGGTGGTATTATACAAAAATGTTTGATAAACACGCTGATGCAGACAGTTAAGAGATATTTAATGCTTACGTTGGACAAAATCGTTCCACTAAAAAAGTTTCATAGGAGCAAAAACTATACATGGGAATTTAATCATTTTTAGATCATTTTATACGTTTGAAGCTCCCGGTGTGCAGATTGTATTTCTTTTTTTAATTTGACTCATTTTTTGAGGTTTTATTTCTGTTTTAAATTCAAATTTTCAGCCTTTCGAGAGATATTTTTTACATTATTTTAGAAACCTAGGGGGCTCGGCCCCCTACGAGCTACGCTCGCCAATTCCCGTCCAGACACCGCAGACTCTAAATGCACGCTAATTTGATTGACTTTAAAAAGATTTCGAAATATTGAATTATAATTTAAAAAACAGTGGCGATCTCCCTATAAACGAATTTCCATTCATTTCGCTTTGATTGGGGAATTTTAACGCCAAATCCGCTGCGCTACTACTTGATTATCCCGTCGACCAATTTAGCCAAACCACTCGCCAAATTATACAAATTGACATAATTTTTATTTTAAATAACGAAAGAACAAATAAATTAGTACAACATTAATCAAAATACAAATAAAACGTCGAAATAAAAATAACTTGATGACGTACATACGTGTAACAACATTTCAAAATAAGCTAATATAAAAGGAATTAAGTAAACAGAGTCTTTGTCTCCTGGTATTTTTTAACAAAGCGAAAAGAAAGTTCTTTTAAATGAGACATTTTAAATTAATCGTTTTTAATCTGACGTAATTTTTACCAAGCTATTCTTTCTCTTTTAAATATTCACGTGAAAATACTTTTGTTAGAAATGAAATATTATTTGCGCTTTCCTAACAAAAATAGTTGAAATGATCCTCTCAAAATATCAAATAAATGTCTAGCGCAATTTCTAAATTTAAACTGTTTTGCAATATTATTTTGTGTTCATTTTATGTAATAACTATAATGTGACGTAAATATGACGTATTTCTCCTATTTAAAACTTCTAACGCATGTTAATGAATTTAATATTTTACAATATCTTTTCTCTTTTAAAATTCACGTGTCTACTTTTTATGACGTAATTTTTAATAAGTTCCTGCTTTTTGTACATAATTATTTAATTCTAATTCCAAGTGATTTTTTCTGTTTATAATAGTCACGTGTAAATAAATTTTTAATTTGAAGCAAACATTATTGTTTGCGCTGTTTATACATTTGGCAACAGGATAAATTAATACCATTTTCTAAAATAATGTAAAAATATCTCTAGAATTGCTGAAAATTTCAATTTAAAATAGATATAAAACCTCAAAAAATGAGTCAAAATAAAAAAATTAATGCAATCTGCATTCCGGCAAATTCTAACGCATAAAATGATCTAAAAATGATTACACTGCCATGTATAGTTTTTGCTGCTATAAAACTTTTTTTAGTGGAACGATTTTGTCCAACTTTAGCATTAAATATCTCTTAAAATAATTCTTCGATTTGAAAACTGTCTGCATCAGCGTGTTTATCAAACATTTCTGTATAAAACCACCGATTTTCTTATTTTTGTATGCATTATTTTTCTTAATATTAACGAAGAAAGACCTCCGGTCACAAAAAATTCAAAACCGGCGGCGGCGGTGACAGCGGTAGTTACTTTTTTTTAGAATAGAGAGATGGTATTAATCTATACTGTTGCCAAATGTATAAACAGCGCAAACAATAATGTTTGCTTCAAATTAAAAATTTATTTACACGTGACTATTATAAACAGAAAAAATCATTTTGAATTAGAATTAAATAATTATGTACAAAAAGCAGGAACATATTAAAAAATTACGTCATAAAAAGTATACACGTGAATTTTAAAAGAGAAAGGATATTGTAAAATAATAAATTCATTAACATGCGTTAGAAGTCTTAAATAGGAGAAATTGCGTCATATTTACGTCGCATTACAGTTATTACATAAAATGAACATAAAATAATATTGAAACAGTTTAAATTTAGAAATTGCGCTAGACATTTATTTGTTATTTTGAGATAATCTTTTCAACTATTTTTGTTAGGAAAGCGCAAATAATATTTCATTTCTAACAAAAGTATTTTTACGTGAATATTTAAAAGAGAAAGAATAGCTTGGTCAAAATTACGTCAGATTAAAAAAGATTAATTTAAAGTGTCTCATTTAAAAGAACTTTCTTTTCGATTTGTTAAAAAATACCAGGAGACAAAGACTCTGTTTACTTAACCTTCCGTCTACCAGACGGGTCCATTGGACCCGACATGTACATTCAAAATATTTATTCAAACCAGAAATTTCTTCAAAACAAACTAAATGTATAAATCAGACAATAATAAGTTAAATAAACAAATTAAATAGTTTTAAGTAAAAATTCTGGTGTAGAATGTTTTTATAAAACTTGAGTAAAATTTCCGGTAGTTCTAGGGTTAATTCCTTTTATATTAGCTTATTTTGAAATGTTGTTACACGTGTCTACGTCATCAAGTTACTTTTATTTCGACGTTTTATTTGTATTTTTATTAATGTTGTACTAATTTATTTGTTCTTTCGTTATTTAAAATAAAAATTATGTCAATTTGTATAATTTGGCGAGTTATATAATTTAGCGAAATTGGTCGACGGGATAATCAAGTAGTACCGCAGCGGATTTGGCGTTAAAATTCCCCAAAAAGAAATGAATAGAAATCCGTTTATACGGAGATCGCCACTGATTTTTAAATTATAATTCAATCTTTCGAAATCTTTTTAAAGCCGATCTAATTAGCGTGCATTTAGAATCTGCGGTGTCTGGGCGGGGGTTGCCGAGCGTAGTTCGTAGGGGGCCGAGCCCCCTAGTAATTTAAAAAACAGTGGCGATCTCTCTATAAACGAGTTTCTATTCATTTCTCTTTGATTGGGGAGTTTTAAGGAAAAATCAGCTGCTGTTAAAAGATACTATTGCTGTTTTCCTCTTTGATTAAATAAAACCAGTTAAACATTTCAAAATAAGCTAATATATAATGAATTAAGTAAACAGAGTCTTTGTCTCCCGGTATTTTTGAACAAAGCGAAAAGAGAGTTCTTTTAAATAAGACATTTTAAGCGGGCTCTCATGTCAAGCACAAAAGTCGTATGTTTGTTGTTCAATAAATAAATAAATAAATAAATAAAAGACATTTTAAATGTATCGTTTTTAATCTCACGCAATTTTCACAAAACTTTTATTTCTCTTTTTAATATTCACGTGAAAATACTTTTGTTAGAAATGAAATATTATTTGCGCTGTCCCAACAAAAATAGTTGAAAAGTTCATCTCGAAATATCAAATAAATGTCTCGCGCAATTTTTAAATTTAACTATTTTGCAATATTATTTTTTGTTCATTTTACGCAATAAGTGTAATGTGGCGTAAATGTGGCGTAATTTCTCCTATTTAAGACTTCTAACGCATGTTAATGAATTTTTTATTTTACAATATCCTTTCTCTGTTAAAACTCACGTGTAAATGTAGTTTTTATGAAGTAATTTTCAATAAGTTCCTGTTTTTTATACGTAATTATTTAATTGTAATTTGAAATTTTTTTTTCTGTTTATAATAGTCACGCGTAAATAATTTTTTAATTTGAAGCAAACATTATTTTTGCGCTATTTATACAGTTGGCAACAGGTTAAATTAGTACAATTTTCTAAAATAAGTAAAAAATATGTCTCGAAATCCTGAAAATTTGAATTTAAAATAGAAGTAAAAGCTCAAAAAATGAGTCAAATTTAAAAAATAAATGCATTCTGCACACCGGGAAATTATAACGTATAAAATGATCTAAAAAGGATTAAATTCCGATGTATAGTTTTTGCTCCTATAAAACTTTTTTAATGGAACGACTTTGTCCAACTTTAGCATTAAATATCTCTTAAAATAATTCTTCTATTTGAAAACTGTCTGCATCAGCGTGTTTATCAAACATTTCTCTATAATACCACCGATTTTCATATTTTTGTATGCAATATTTTTCTTAATATTAACGGAGAAAGACCCCCGGTCACAAAAAATTCAAAACCGGCGGCGGCGGCGTAAGTTACTTTTTTTAGAATAGAGAGATTAAAAAAATCAGTGATTTGCAATTTTTTTTTCTGCAAATATCTTTCTCGAAACAAATAATAGTATGATTTGCTTTGCTGTACAACTTATCATCATCATGATTTAATACTAAATTTTGGATTTCATGAAGGTTCGTCGAAAATTTGGTATGTGTATTAATACTGGGAATTTTTGGTGATTCTATAATCTCTTCCATGACCCCTTCAGCATCACTTTTCTCTTCCTCGGACCTACCTTCCACCATTTGCTGCATGAATCAAATGTGGCAGTGACTGCCAAATCTTTGTCCAGACATACAAACTTACTGACCTTCGTGTTAGTTATATCTGCCGTTCTAAGAATATTATCTAAATTTCTCCCATCATTATTAATGTTTTCATTTTCTATGTCTAGTTTTGGGGAAAGGATTAAGTGTTTAACCCTTTCCTGCGCAGAGTAATTCTGTTTGTGAAATGATGGACTGACACCGGAATTTACAAACAAATTTAGTAGAAAATAAAAACTTACTTATTTTCCCGTACCTTATAAAAAGAAAATTTTAATTAAATATTCTTGTCACCAGCACTCTTAAAATTAAGTGTCCTTTTTCGTGACACCGCCCGCTAAAGTTTAAAAGATTAAGTGACTTTTTGTTGACATATTAAGTAAATTTTGTTTGATCTTCTTCAGATTTCGGTTTGCAAATAAATGAAAAATTGTACCAGAAGCTGTTAATTTTTTTTCTCATGACTTTTGAGCGGCCGTTGTTCAGAATTTCTTATTTAGAGGTTCGTACTAATGTTACTGCTATTAGTCCAAGAGCCGGCAGCACAAAAACCTATTTTATCAAACACAAAGGAAAAACCTTTATTTTATGGAAGAATAGCAGTAGGGGAATCTAATGATCCATGTCTGCCGGTAGTGAAGTGATGCATAAGCCAAAAATTAATACCATCACTGGTTCATTCGTAGGTTTATCATTGTGTTTTTCTGCCCCCAGTCCTCCATGTTTTCATACCTTTGTTTGTAGGACAAACACAATGATAAACCGACGAGTGAACCACTGGTGGTATTAATTTTTGGCTTATGCACCACTTCACTGCCGGCAGACATGGACCATTAGATTCCCCTACTTCTACTCTTCCATAAAATAAAGGGTTTTTTTCTTGTTCTTGATAACATAGGTTTTTGTGCTGTCGGCTCTTGGACTATAATGGAATATGTTTGGTTCCATCAATATGGGGCCGGTATTCGGAGGTTGTCGTTGTTTAGAGGTGACCGTTCAAGGAGGTTTCACTGTATATAAAAATGCAGAACTGCATACGGACACCTGTACTTAGCGAACACTCACCTTTTTCAAAATATGTTTATTTCTTTATCTCAGAAAAGCGAACGCCTTCGAACACTTCCCTCGAATAGCAAACGAATTCAGCATTCCCGAGGAGCCCGCGACTCAAAAGTTTTACTGCATTGAGATTTTTTTTTTTTTAAATCTTATTCTTCTTTAAAAGTCCAAAATAATGATTATAATCATTACAATGTCAAAAAAGATTTAAAATATAAGCTTTTCAAAAATTACATTATCTAATTTGGGGCCCCTAAAATTGTACGCGGAGGGGAGAAGACACTACCCAGTTTGCCCATTCTTTAATCAAGTCCTGTTGCAAAGAAAAAAAAAAGTTGAAAATTCAAAGAGTTTCAACAGGTTGAAAAAAGTCAAACGTGGCAAATCAGGTGCGTTCGTACTATAACTAGTTTTATAAATGTTTTTTGCACCGCATATTGTACTGAATGTATATTTTGGTGCACTTCATAAGTGCATAACCATTTCATTCTGTTCGAAAGACTGTAACATCATTACAATGCACTTGAAATAATTTTTCCCATTGTCCTTAATGAAACGGAAAACTTTTGACTGTCCCTGTCATTAAACTATACATCCGATTTTCATAAAATTGGAAATGACGCTACAAAAGTTTGCAAAAATAACATATTTAAAATTTCATACCATTCGGAAGGCTGTAACATCATTAAAATACGCTTGCAATATTTTTTTCCCATTGGTCGTAATGTAACGGAAAACTTTTGACTGTCCCTGCCATTAAACTATACATTCGATTTTCATAAAATTGGAAATGACGCTACAAAAGTTTGCAACAATTACATATTTAAAATTTCAGACCATTCGGAAAGCTGTTACATCATTAAAATGCACTTGCAATAATTGTTTCCCATTGGCCGTAATGTAACGGTAAACTTTTGACTGTCCCAGTCATTAAACCATACACCCGATTTTCATAAAATTTTAAATGACTCGACAAAGTTTTACAACAATTATATATTTAAAATTTCAGACCATTCGGAAGGCTGTAACATCATTAAAATGCGCTTGCAATAATTTTTTCCCATTGGTCGTAATGTAAAGGAAAACTTTTGACTGTTCCTGTCATTAAACTATGCACCCGATTTTCATAAAATTTTAAATGACTCGACAAAGTTTCACAATTATATATTTAAAATTTCAGACTATTCGGAAAGCTGTCACATCACTAAAATGAACTTGCAATAATTTTTTTCCCATTGGCCGTAATGTATCGGAAAACATTTGACTGTCCCAGTCATTAAACTATACACCCGATTTTCATAAAATTTTAAATGACTCGACAAAATTTTGCAACAATTATATATTTAAAATTTCAGACTATTCGGTTGCGTAGTTTTTGCTCTGTTATATGCGAACGGGCGGACATACGGACTGAACGACGACTATAGGTGCTATCTATTTATATAACTACTAACGCACCTAACAAGCCTGCATTATGGTTCGCTAAATAGAAATGTCCGGTATTCGGGAGTGTCTGTTATAGAGGTTATTGGACCTTCCCGAAAACCGGACATGTCTATTTAACGAAAATATTTTTCTTATCCAGAATGCATGCATATTTGTATATTTTTACCTCACAAAAACAGACTCCGATTATCGAACAAATTCCGGAGTCCCGAAGTGTCCGCTATTCAAGATCTTTACGGTATTTGGATCAGTATATTTTTTGTTTCTAATTTATTCCTGCTCTAAAAGTTCAAAATATCCATTATAAACAGAGTAATGCCGAAAGAGATTTAAAATATCAGCTTTAGAAAAAATGAAAAGAAAATCCATCCCCCCCCCATCCCAAAAAAAGAAAAGAAAATTCATATCATTTAAAGATTAAATTCTTCTAAATTCATATTGTCTCATGGGCAATTTTTTGTATGTATCAGATGATAATCACAAGAGCTATTTTTTCAACAATAAATAAAAAATAAATAAATATTCTATTTTAATAACACGCAGCTAAAAATACTTCTAATTTCTAAACTTCTTTTGTCTTAAATATACATCTTAACATCTAAGTGTCATTTTTTAATATTTCATGCAACTGATTGTAAATAAATTATAAAAACCGCAATTTGAATTGCAAAATCTAGTTACGAAAGTAACTGTATAAAATTCTAGCTTTTTAAATTTAAATTTTATTTTCTGCTAAAAATAATCAAAAATCAATATTAAAATAGATTTCAAATAAAAAACATATGTATATCCTTAATGGGATTTTTACAGTTAGATTAACATGCATAATTACATGAATGTAAGAATATACATTTCTAGAATTAGCAGTTTTTTCGCAAATAGATTCAAGCCTAAATTAACTTTCATGCAATATTTTATGTGGTACTATAAACGAAATAGCAACAACACTTACTTGAAATGCTGTCGAATCAATGAAGAATTCCTCAAATTGAAATTAAAAAAACTATCATAGTGAATAAGAGACAAAATACTTGAATCTTTTTAAAAGAGAAGACCTTCATATATCCTGCTAGCTATGTTAAAATAATGAAAATTTTCCATTCTGAAAACATAGCCCACAGGACTGGTTTCTAGGTCCGGGAGCAAGTTCTTGTTCACCAAGCTTTGACGAGATGAATAACACTACATTATTGATGAAAAGTAATGAAAAGTAATACTGTCTCCGTTGCACACTCTTGTAGAGTTCCCGGATGCAATCTTCACGTGTTTCTTTACCGTCGTTATGTCAACAACGTGACGCCTTTAAGCCAACATTTGGCTTCAAGCACAGAAGTCGGATGTATGTGTTCAACAAATAAACTAAGTAGATACAAAATAAAATCACAGGACTTCACGTTCCGTTAAAATCAATCGAGTCAAAACAAATTATTAATTAAAATCTACACGCACTTAAAAGCATTCAGTTCGAATTGCTAGCAATGTCAAGTTCAAACAAAAGAAATTTAAAACGCATGCGCAACTGAGAGTGTCCCCTGGTGGTTATTACGTAACGTAAGAAATAAAGTGTCTTAAAATTAAGACTTTTGAAAAAAGGAAGTATCTTAAATTAAGACGTTTGCTGATTTTTCCAGCTTTTTCTCAGTTTGCTTATACTATGATCATAGTAATACAATTATGTGTCTTAACCCTTTCCGGCGCTGAGTAATTCTGTTTCTAAAATGATGGAATGATAGACTTATACCAGATTTTACAAACGAATTTATTAGAAAATAAAAACTTGTTAATTTTCTCGTACGTTATAAAAGGAAAAATTTAATTAAATTTTCTGGGTTCCAGTAAATTTAAAATTAGATGTTCTTTTTTAAGGACACCGCCCGCCAAAATATTAAATGAAGATATCTATAATGTCTTACTTCTCACAAGGAAGGTCTCCTTACTGGGCATACTCAGAATATTTTGAAAAAAAATACCAATTAAACTATTTATGTATGTAATAAAGGATCAGTCAAATTTAGCGGCGGAATTACAGTAGAAAGTTTGTAAAAAAATAAAATACTTTCGAGTATTTGGAGCGAAAAAACGAAAGCATCACGCGATTTGGCGAGCAGTACATTTCCTCGCCAAAAGCAAACGATTTTATTGCCCCTGAAAATTGTTTGTTAATTGATTTTTAGAATTCGTATAAAAAGTATTTAATGAATTTAAACATAAACAATGAGAGAGTTTAATAAATATATTTTGTTCGTTTTACATTCTGTTGCTTGTTGTTTAATTTTATTACTTTAAAAACAATTTTATATATAAAAAAATACTTTCATATATTTAAGCGTATTCCAAAACAAAGGCAAGATCGATTTACCAGTTATTCATTTCAGTATCAAAGAATTCATCGTTTCCATAGCAACAAAATTGAATCGACAGTGCTCAATTGGACTTAATTTTGAGATATTGAAACAATTTTAATTTATTTTAATTTTGTTTTAATTCATAAAATTTGATAGTTAACTTTCATTATAAACATATATATATATATATATATATATATATACATGGCAAAACTATAGTTAAATCAAACTAAAACTGACAAAACTAAAGTTATTTACATTAAATTTATTTAACCCTAGAACTACCGGAAATTTTACTCAAGTTTTATAAAAACATTCTACACCAGAATTTTTACTTAAAACTATTTAATTTGTTTATTTAACTTATTATTGTCTGATTTATACATTTAGTTTGTTTTGAAGAAATTTCTGGTTTGAATAAATATTTTGAATGTACATGTCGGGTCCAATGGACCCGTCTGGTAGACGGAAGGTTAAACAAGTTCAATATGAAACATTTTTATCTTAAAGAGTATTCGACATTAAAAAGCATTTTTCGAAATTTCATTTCATCGCCAACCGATGATAAATCGCCAAATAAACGAAATTTTCATCATTTTTTAATGAACGTTCTATGAAGGTTCTGCCAAAAAAAAAATTTATAAACATATATATCCACATGAGAAGAACACTCTGTAATTTATTCAGATTTTTTTTTAATATGCCACTATGGAGACCTTCCTTGTCAGATTAAGACAGTTAATTGTCAGGAATTCTTTTTCAGTCACAAGGACACCGCCCGCCAAAGGGTTAAATGAAGACATCTTTAATACCTTACTTCTAAGATTAATACAGTTAATTGTCAGAATTTTTTTTTTTCATTCGCATACGTGTCTGAATTTAAGACGCATCTATTTGTAGTGTACCAAACCCGAAGTTGCACAGTGGAGTATTTGACACCAAAACCTGGCCAAAAATGAAAAAATTAAAATTTCGTCAACAATTGTAAAAATCATATTTTTTAATATCTAACTAATTGGTGCGTCGATCTATGTCTATTTTAGGAACCTGAGTTATATCCGGTGGCTCCTGGCCTGAGTTGAAGAGGAAGTTTCTTTGTGAGAAGACGTGGTTTTTGTTGCTTTTTGGCATTGTTGTTATAGTCTAAGAGCTAGCAACGTCAAAAAACACGTCATTTTATCAAGGCTCATTTTTTTATATGTTCCTCCCTTGTATGGTGTAGTACGTTTGCAACCGGTCTGGCAGCCCGGAGACGTTGCGTTTATCCGTGGCTGAAGGGGTTATGCAGGTCAAAAAACTTCAAATTACGTCATTTTATCAAGGCTCATTTTTTTATATGTTCTTCCCTTGTATGGTGTAGTACGTTTGCAACCGTCTGGCAGCCCGGAGACGTTACGTTTATCTGTGGCAGAAAGGGTTATGTAGGTCAAAAAACTTCAAAATTACTTCATTTATCAAGGCTCATTTTATATATAATTTTCCCTTTAATGGTGTAGTACGTTTGCAACCGGTCTGGCAGTCCGGAGACGTTGCGTTTATCCGTGGCTGAAGGGGTTATGCAGGTCAAAAAACTTCAAAATTACGTCATTTTATCAAGGCTCATTTTTTATATGTTCTTCCCTTGTATGGTGTAGTACGTTTTCAACCGGTCTGGCAGCCCGGAGACGTTGCGTTTATCCGTGGCTGAAGGGGTTATGCAGGTCAAAAAACTTCAAAATTACGTCATTTTATCAAGGCTCATTTTTTTTATATGTTCTTCCCTTGTATGGTGTAGTACGTTTGCAACCGGTCTGGCAGCCCGGAGACGTTGCATTTACCAGTGGCAGAAGGGATTATGCAGGTCAAAAAACTTCAAAATTAGTTCATTTATCAAGGCTCATTATATATATATATTTCCCTTTAATGATGTAGTACGTTTGCAACCGGTCTGGCAGTCCGAAGACGTTGCGTTTACCTGTGGCAGAAGGGGTTATGCAGGTCAAAAAACTTCAAAATTGCGTCATTTTATCAAGGCTCATTTTTTTTATATGTTCTTCCCTTTTATGGTGTAGTACAATTGCAATCGGTATGGCAGCCCGGAGACTTTGAGTTTACCTGTGGCAAGAGAGGTTATGTAGATCAATTAACTTCAAAAGTATATCATTTTAGCAGGATTTTCGTTTGTAACATATGTTTATACTAACTATTTGTGATATTAATCCATTATTCTAGACGTTACCAATGTCGCTAAGACCATGCCAGATCCACATTTATAGATAATATATTACTCTTTGGCTATCAGACGATCTATAATAAATTTTCCAGACACATATGCGGTTGCAAAGTTAATGCCAGACGGCTTTAAGCATGGCAACCGAAGTGCCTGTTTCAAGAGTGGTTTATAGTTTAAAAATTATAAGTCATCTTTACGTCATTTTATCAAGCTTAAAAATTACAAGATATTACTCTTTGGCCAGCAGACAACCTACAATTAATTTGCCAGATACAAATTCGGTTGCAAAGTTAATGCCAGACGGCTTTAAATATGGCACCGAATGTGCCTGTTTCAAGAGTGTTTTATAGTTTAAAAATTATAAGTCATCTTTACGTCATTTTATCAAGAATAAAAATTACAAGATATTACCCTTTGGCTAGCAGATAACCTATAATTAATTTTCCAGACACGAATTCGGTTGCAAAGTTAATGCCAGACGGCTTTAAATATAGCAACGAAAGTACCTGTTCAAGTGTGGTTTATAGTTTAAAAATTATAAGTCATCTTTACGTCATTTTATCAAGCATAAAAATTACAAGATATTACTCTTTGGCTAGCAGACAACCTACAATTAATTTGCCAGACTCAAATTGGGTTGCAAAGTTAATGCCAGACGGCTTTAAATATGGCAACGAAAGTGCATGTTCAAGAAATGTCATCTTTTGTAGGGATTTGACTTCATTTAATGACAGTCAACCCTTAATTGTTACCATAATAACAATCGTTTCTTTGTAAATATATATGCATACATATATAGTGTTTGCCGAAAAAAATGTTTAATTTTGTGTTATTAATGTAAATTTAACTGTAATTTTTAAATTATAAAACACTTTTGAAACAGGTACTTTCGTTGTCATATTTAACGCCGTCTGGGATTAAGTTTGCAACCGAATTTGTGTCTGGCAAATTAATTGTAGGTTGTCTGCTAGCCAAAGAGTAATATCTTGTAATTTTTATGCTTGATAAAATGACGTAAAGATGACTTATCCTTTTTAAACTATAAACCACTCTTGAAACAGGCACTTCGGTTGCCATATTTAAAGCCGTCTGGCATTAACTTTGCAACCGAATTTGTGTCTGGCAAATTAATTGTAGGTTGTCTGCTAGCCAAAGAGTAATATCTTGTAATTTTTATGCTTGATAAAATGACGTAAAGATGACTTATAATTTTTAACTTTAAAACACTCTTGAAACAGGCACTTCGGTTGCCATATTTAAAGGCGTCTGGCATTAACATTGCAACCAAATTTGTGTCTGGCAAATTAATTGTAGGTTTTCTGCTATCCAAAGAGTAATATCTTGTAATTTTTATGCTTGGTAAAATGATGTAAAGATGACTTATCCATTTGAAACTATAAACCACTCTTGAAACAGGCACTTCGGTTGCCATATTTAAAGCCGTCTGGCATTAACTTTGCAACCGAATTTGTGTCTGGCAAATTAATTGTAGGTTGCCTGCTAGCCAAAGAGTAATATCTTGTAATTTTTATGCTTGATAAAATGATGTAAAGATGACTTATAATTTTTAAACTATAAACCACTCTTGAAACAGGCACTTTCGTTGCCATATTTAAAGCCGTCTGGCATTAACTTTGCAATCGCATTTGTGTCCGGCAAATTAATTATAGGTTGTCTGCTATCCACCGGTTGTAAACGTACTATACCATAAAAGGGAAGAACATATAAAAAAGTGAGCCTTGATAAAATGACGTAACTTTGAAGTTTTTTGACCTGCATAAGCTCTTCTGCCACTGGTAAACGCAACGTCTACTGACTGCCAGACCGGTTGCAAACGTACTACACCATACAAGGGAAGAACATATAAAAAAATGAGCCTTGATAAAATGACGTAATTTTGAAGTTTTTTGACCTGCATAACCCCTTCTGCCACTGGTAAACGCAATGTCTCCGGACTGCCAGACCGGTTGCAAACGTACTACACCATACAAGGGAAGAACATATAAAAAAATGAGCCTTGATAAAATGACGTAATTTTGAAGCTTTTTGACCTGCATAACCCCTTCTGCCACGGATAAACGCAACGTCTCCGGACTGCCAGACCGGTTGCAAACATACTACACAATAACAGGGAAGAACATATAAAAAAATGAGCCATGATATAATCAGGTGACGAAAACATTGCAAGCTCTTAGACTGTTATGTTTAAATATAATTTTTTGTGGCTCAATGAATTGTTGAATAGAAACTAAACAGGGTTTACGTGTTTAACAAAGGTCAGAGCTTAGTGTTAAACTATGTGTTAATTTAAATAGTTTAGTTTTTAATCTCATAAAAAAACATTAAATGTGTAAAAGGGTTATTTTTAAAGCGTTTTTGGCTCTAATTTAAACATATCGAAAGATTTTGAAATATTTGTCGGACTGTGCCCAATCATGTTTGAATTATAATAGTATTAGTTATAGTCTTTAGTGCCAATTTCTGCAAAAAAATCTTTCGCAGATTGTTGCCATTTTTTTATATATTTTTTTTCTTCGGGGGACTACTTAAATCCCATGTTTTGCGGCAACGAATTGAAGAGATAAAAACTATATTTTTACATTCGTATTGTAGGTTTTTAGATTACAAGATATTGCCTGAGAGCTTCTGCCCCTACAGATTCTGTATGTATGCATGTACGTACGTATGTAAGTACGTACATACTTACGCAACTCGATACTTCCTGATAGAAATATCAGATCGGCTTCAAATTGCAAATACTTATTTACTGGAAAAAGTTTCTCCAATTAGTTTCGGGGCCTCATAAGCAGAAAATAAAGGGAGAAAGGAGGGAATGAAAAAAGTCTGGAGCAGACGAAGAAATGATTAAACGGTTGTAAGTAATATTTTAAGTCATAACAAGTGGGCATCGCATTGATGAAAGAAAAGTTTCAAATATCTGCTGATGAAACAGCAAGACTGTATGTGAATCAGTCGTACCCATTGGCCAACGGTCAGAAGAAGCTGCCGAGGCCAGAAACAAACTTTAGACAGTACCGTACAAAGCACTCAAGAAAGTGCAATAGAGAAGTTTGCAATAGAGATGTTCCAAATTGCTTTCTTTTAAGCAGTTATCCTTTTATAAACTGCTCTAGACAAAGACCAAGGGAAAAGAGCAAGCCATACAGTAGCAAGACCCTACAACTTCTTCTTCCAGCTAGGTCTGATGGTAGTCTTGATAAAAGCCAAAAGAGTGTGGTGAAGAAGATGAAAAACAGAGTTATGAAGAATCATATTGAAACTGGTAATCTATTAAATACACTGAAAAACCAGCATCTCTATACTGTAGAGCAGTGATTCCCAACGTGGGGCGCACATTTGATTCTTTAGGGGGGCAATTTCAAATTTGTAACTCAGCGTTCACTCCCTTTTTTTAAAAATAAAAGTTAGGTTTTAGACTAAAAATAAAAGTAAAACATGCAAAATTAAAAAATAAATAGGTATTTTTGTTGAACGTTAAAAAAGCTTAAAATCAAAATGTTAAAATGGAATCAATACCAGAATAATTATATGAGCATTTTTTTTTTTTTTTTACTATGCTAGCATCACCTTCTCCCCTTTTGTTATATTTAAAAATTTCTATAACTTTTCTGGTTACTAATGTATTTTACAATTTTTCAAAATTAATTATCGAATGATCTATTTTTATCTATTCATTCTTCTGTGTGTAACATAAAGAAACTTTTACACTTGAAATTACTTAAGAGTATACTTCAATCTTACTGTCTTTAACATATTTAACATAAAAAAAATATTTGAAATAACTAAATGTGGTGCTAACTACTTTATAAAATTTTTAAATTTTTAATAGCATTCAATAAGAAAATGGATGAATTGTAAATAACTGTGGCTGTAGTGCAGGCCTCCTACACGGTAAATGAATGTATAACATGTACAATTTAAATTTGAAAATGTCATAATACATGACAGTTAATTAACGATAATTCGGGAGGGAAAAAGATAAATATATTTTGATGGGGAATAATCTCTACTTAAACTTGATAAAGGTCAGAACCTTGAAATGCTTCTTGTGTACTTTGTTATCCATAGAAAGGAAATTTGGTGTCCAAAGATTTTCCAACAACTTTCAATAAGTTACTAAAATTGAATGTAAAATGTGTCATCGTTTTCAATTTTAATACTAAATATGAGAGTCTATTTTGTCATTTTGGGACAATAAAAATATAGGCATATAACACTTTTGTTAAACACTCGGGTAAGTTGGGAAGGCACAAATCTATTTTGGCATAAAAGCGAAGATTTATAGCCTTAATTTCATTTATAAAATTATAGTAAAAACACATTTGTGGAAGAAAATTCAGCTCTATGATATGTTAAGAAATGTGAAATGAACAGTTATCGTTAAAACACTGTTAGGCTTCATTTCAGGTGAATACAATTCGATTTTCGAATAATAAGAGAGATAGGTTACTGAATATTTGTGTGGGGAGTGGGGGGGGGGGGGTCGTGATTTTTCAGATGCTTCGGTGGGGCATGGGCAATAAAAGGTTGGGAAACACTGCTGTAGAGACTCCACTTCATTAAATGTAACTTTATCAAATTTAAATAATCTCTATTAAATGTAATAATAATTATTAAAGTAAATTAAATGTAAATAATAAATTTTATAGATAGTACAATTAAATGCATTTAATTAAACATTACTGGTAAATAAAAAACTCTATCAACAATTACTTTTCTCTTATAAACAATAAACATTTAAGGCTTCTAGTCAATCAACTTCCAAATTCCCTTCGGTAATGTTAAGTCTATGGGCATGCGATGTATTCTATTTTTAAAATATCTACTTAGTAAAATAATATTTTAACATATAAATATACGATATTACAATTCCGATAAAATTTTACTTAAAAGGTGCTAAAATACATAAAAAGGTTTCTACAACATAAAAACCGTCAAAGATGTTAAAATCCCAAGCACTTTCAACTGCATTATAACAGTCGTCTTCAGGGGAAAAATCAGAGGAGTGAAAGTTCATGGAAAATTCCTTGCTTAAGTGGACGAGTCTATTTCAAAGGAAGGGAGGAGGGGGGAGGGGTAAGAAATGAAAATGATTATGTTTCAAAATTGCTAGAAATATCTAGTATTCTATACCAGATCTTAGATATGTTGTAAGGTAATGTATCGTTGCAAGTATTCTTTCTTTGAGTTAAAATTTCCAATGATTCCCTGAGTATTGATGTGTAGTAATTTGAAGTACGGGCTACAAACCCTCTACTGCTATATCCAGATTAAATCAAAAACAAGATATTCACATAGATTTCAGTAAAGCAAGAGCCATAGCCCGTACTTCAAATTACTACACATCAATACTCAGGGAATCATTGGAAATTTTAACTCAAAGAAGGAATACTTGCAACGATACATTACCTTACAACATATCTAAAATCTGGTATAGAGTACTAGATATTTCTAGCGATTTTGAAACATAATCATTTTCATTTTTTTACCACCTCCCCCCCCCCCTCCTCCCTTCTTTTGAAATAGACTCGTCCACTGGTACTTAAGCAAGGAATTTTCCATGAACTTTCACTCCTCTGATTTTCCCCCTGGAGACGACTGTTATAATGCAATTGAAAGCGCTTGGGATTTTAACATCTTTGACGGTTTTTATGTTGTAGAAACCTTTTTATGTATTTTAGCACCTTTTAAGTAAAATTTTATCAGAATTGTAATATCGTATATTTATATGTTAATCAAGGTGAATGTGACGTTCAATAATTATAGTTTGAACTATATTTTATATAATATTTTAACTTCTTTTTTCTTTGTTTCTTCTTAAATGATTTTAAATGAAAATCAAATTTCAAAGTAATTGCTTAGAAGGCGCAAAGGCCAACATAGTGAAAAAGATTCCAAGCCGGGACTCGAACCCGGGCCATCAGTATAGCGCACTGACGTTCTACCGACTAAACTACTTGGAACGATACCCAGGAACGATACCACGGAAAATTTCTCCCTATTATATGTTGACAAGGCTACAAACGCAGCACAAGATGAAATATATATCGTGAGCCACCGACCTGCGGAAAACACGGAACATAATTAAATCCAGCATCGATAGAAACTATATTAATACATGGAAATTATTCCAGGGGGCCCCAGATCGGTGTCTCACGATATATATTCCATCTTGTGCGGCGTTTGTAGCCTTTCCAACATATAATAGTGAGAAATTTTCCGTGCTGGGTATCGTTCCAAGCGGTTTAGTCGGTAGAACGTCAGTGCGATGTGCGCTATACTGATGGCCCGAGTTCGAGGCCCGGCTTGGAATCTTTTTCACTATGTTGGTCTTTGCGCCTTTTAAGCAATTACTTTGAAATTTGATTTTCATTTAAAATATTGTATGCAAGGCGAATGTTTCCCTCTGGAATAATTTCCATGTATTCTTAAATGATGTCTCTTTTTTTTTCTTAATTGTCAAAATATTTATAAAATGTATACTTATTATTATGTGAAGTGTTAAAATCTTACTTACACTTCGTCAGCTTTTAAGATATAAAATGTTAAACTAAGCTATGGATTTGCATGTATACTACATAATATGGTAAAAGCTAGTTCAGTGAAACGCATAGCACAGTTAAACATTTCCATTCAGCCATTTCAGTGAAACGCATAGCACAGTTAAACATTTCCATTCAGCCATTTCAGTGAATAAACGGAAATGTACTTCTGAACTTTTGTGCAGCCCTGTATATGATCTATAGAATGTATCCACACGAAGTAATATGAAAAGAAAAAATAGTTGAATTTAAAAACGCCTATCACAACTACAAACGCTCTTCTAGCAATTATTGGTCATAGATTTCAATAGTTAAATTTATTCTTCAGCCAAATTCTTTTGTGTGTCCCTGTAAATGAACGATATATTCTATGCACACAATATTCTACGATAAGTGCCTTAGTACACCTCAGTGATGTATATAAATTTCAGTACGTTTAAAATAGTGTGATATCATTAAAATACAGAGCAAACGATTTTTTCCCATAGACCATAATGTAAGGGAATTCTTTTGGGTGTCTCTGTAAATGAACCGTAAATGCTATAGACTTCATTTACAATACCAAACATACCATAGTGATACCCAATAACATCTAACAATTTCAAGGCAATCGGACTATATTTACACAGAAAAATATTTTTGGCCAGGATTTCGGGTCAAATACTCCACTGTGCGTTGTACAGTTTTTTACAAAGTCTTATTATTCTTTTAGCAACGATTTTGTTTAATAATACAGTTAGTAATTCATATATTTATTGTACGGAACCCTCTGAGTGCATGTAATACTCGCACTTGACCGTTTAATAAAATATTCAGATGCATGAGACAGAAGAAAGTTTTGGGATTAGCACATCCAGCTAGTTTTAATGGTAAAAACCTAATTGTGTCAGTTTTATATAGATTAAGCGATAAAAAAAAAGATGAAAACACAAAAATAGGCAAAAACAAGGGGGGAAAATCATGCGTTAAGCATAGATTATGAAACACTTTCCAACACTTCCTGAATGCTTTAACAAAACTTCGTTCTTTAGGAAATAAGGTAAATAAGACAACACATAAACATTTTAAAAAACGCATAAAACTTTGAAGAAAACTGATTTCAGCAGTTACCGTCCATAGCCATAATATGTATTTCAATTCTTTTGAACAGCCCTGTATTTGATCTTTAGACTGATATTACTATATAATGGGGAAATTTAGTTTAGCAAGAAAACGCTTAACAGGTTGAAATTTCTCTTTCAGCAATTTATACTAATAGATGGAAACATACTTTAATACTTTTGTACAGCCCTAGTCTACCTATTACCTTTATTATACGTCACATTTAGCTAAAATTTAATTCAAACTAAAACACTCTTAAAACTACTGAAATCACATTTCCAGAAATTATCATCCATACTCGGCCATGTATCCAATTCTTTGCGTGACCCTGTATATCATTTTATCTATATTCTGCAAACATTTCTTATTAAACTAAATGCAGTTCATCGTAAAAATGCAGAACTCATTTAAAATCTACCTTTAAGCAATTTACGCTTGTACTCAGTAACGCTTATGAATTCTTTTCTGTAGCACTGTATATGGACTATAGCATTTATACACACCATATAGTAGTGTAACTCCGAGAGAGTCGCCGCATCCGGAATAGATGCCACACCCTTCTATTTCTTATAATTATCGATAGATGGCAGTTAAACGAGCAGTATAGGTACACAATGCGATCATTTTAACCTGTGTCTAGCGTGAATCCCATTTCAATGTTTACTTGTAGCTGTACAATCCTTATTTTCATGTAAGCGCATGATTTCACTATCCAAACTTTTAAATACGTTAGGCTGAAATACTTCTCATACTCTAATTACTAAATGCATGCATGATTTCGAAGTCAAAATTAGGTATAGCGTTTGTATAGAGTACTGTGTGTATGGTTACGCCATTTTCCTTAGCGAGGGCAAGTGGAACTGTCATGTGTGACGTCTGTACCATACAAAATGGGATACATGCACGCTGTAATTCTGGTATACATGCCGGAGTTTCTTTTGTACGGTATGATTAAGTGTTATTAACTTTTCCTTTTCTTTTTGCACTGACTAGCCAAGTTAGGCATGTCGTTAATTGCGTTTGTAATGATTTTGCATTTTAACGTCCTTGGTTTAAATGAAATATTGTTTTTCAAAACCAGATACATTTTAAATTTGTTTACAGACTTCATTAGAAATGCCCACATTTTATAAAAGAAAAGAAGGTATAAACCTACGAGGACAATGGGATCCGTAAAAGTTGATGCAGCTTGTTGGGCGTAGATTGACTCTGTATCAGGTAGGGTCTTTAATTTGCGATGCTTGGAACAAATCGGGAACTATTGGCAACGCTACTAGAGGCAATAAGGTCACCGGCATCTTCCCTTTCAACAACAACGCTCTCCCAGATCATTTCTTTTCTGCATTAGAGAATAGTGAAATGCCCGCACCAGAAAACACGACACAAGAGGAGGCAAATCCATCAGGTAAAGTGCTAATCAACACATCTCAAATCAATTTACAGCCTGCAGAACCTGGAATTAGCAGTGTAAAACCCCCATCACCTACCAAACACCTGCATAAAATATCTCCTATTCCGAAACTTAGTCAGGGGACAACAAAGCTCCGAATTAAGAAAACGGGAGTAAACTTAACCTCTATTGACAATTGGAATGCACTTAATGTAAATTTATTAAAAAAAAAAAATTCCAAAAATGTAAGAAAATTAACAAAAAAGATACAAAACTACCAAGAGAAAAATTAATTTTGATTCAGGAAGAGGATCTCCTGACAGTTCATCAGACATTGATGAAAGTTCAAACAGTATCAAGTTTACTACATCAATAGAGAAAAGGGGAAAAATAAAATGTAAGAAAGCGAAGAAAGATGCAAGTCAAGATGGTAATAATGAAAAGTTGGATCACGCGTGATGCAGATACAGCGTCTGGAATATATAGTATAGAAATTGGCTATAGCAATAACACTTAAAACTGTGCAAAAATATTGGATCCCTTAAATGTCAAACGATGCTGAAATCCAGTGAGTCGATCACAGCGACATCTCCATGATATTTTCTTCAACGCCAAGATGATTTAGTCTAAACGCTGTAATACTATGATGTTTACTTTGAAATTTCAAAATATATCGCAGATGTCGCTACGATCGGCTCCCTGGATTGCAGCATCATTGCGCATTTAAGGGATACAACTTTTTAGCGCTGTTTGGATAGCCAATTTCCACGCTATATAATATATTTTAGATGCTGTAACGCAGATGTTCTTTACAAAGAATGTGTAGAAAATTACTTCAAAAAAGATAAATAAAAGTGTAATTTGTTTCGTTGCATCATGTGTCAAATGTGGTTACATAAAGACTGATTTTTTTTATCCTTTTTGTGTAGATTGCGGTTGAAAAAATAAGTTTATTAACAAATAAATTATGTAAAAAATATTTTACTTTTTTCTTTTCCATCTGTAATACATTTCTGTTACGTTGTTGCTGAAATAACAATTAAAATTCAATGTAAAAAATAAGTCGATAATTTTAATAGTGAAAGTAGGCACGCAATTATTAATTTGTATCTACTAGCACGTTTCATTATACTCATTTAGTTTGTTTTACTTATTACATAATTAATTATAGTCCAGATATGAATATATTTTTAAATATTTTTATTTATTATTTCATTTTGTTCTTATGACAAGCGCTGCATAACTACCGCACAAGTCCGGCGCCTCAGCGTGAAAGTACGGGTGACGCGCCGCAGTGTAATGTTTTAGGGAAAAAAATTTTAAAAATTATTAATTTTTTTTTTTTTTTTTGCACTACACGTGTTGTATAATTAACATTAAATAGCACAGCATGATTTTTTAATCTCCACCAAGGGACTTTATACACAAATTCAAAAAAATATATGCAGCATACCTCCCGGAATTACTCTATTCATTAAATATAGTGAAACTTCAAAGCGCATATCATAATTAAAAATGCATTTTCAGCAATCATTACTAATATACAATAATTTATAATATACAATATACAATAATATACAATATAGTATCTGAAATCTTTTGTGTGTCCCTGTAAAAGCTATGCACTTCGTATTATACATAAAATAACTTATAGTAAACCTCAGCGACGTATATTAATTTCAGTATATATGAAAGAGTTTAACATAATTGAAATACGCCACAAACAATTCCCACCCTTATACCGTTATGTAACGGAATTCTTTTGTGTGGTCCTGTAAATGAATAATAACTATTCTTTGCACCGCATATTATACATAATGCATATTTTAGTGCACTTCATAAATGTATATCAATTTTATTATGTTTGAAAGGGTGTAACACTATTAAAAATCATTTGAAACGATTTTTTCCCATTGACCTTAATGTAACGAAATACTTTTACTGTCCCTGTAAATGAACTAAATACTTCATTTACTAAACTTCATTTGAAATAGGGATCGTGCTATGGTAGAGGTTAGTCATATCCAAAAATTTCAGGACAATCCGAGTATATTTACGAGAGTTAGAGCACGGACAGACAAACCGAAGTCATAAACACTTTTCAACTTTGTTGGAAAGTGTTAAAAAGTATGTTTGATTTTAAAAAAATGTGTATTAGCCTTAGAATGATACGCTGGGGAATATGAAACCTAAAAGATTTTTTGGCCTTTTTTAAAAATTGATAACAACATAACTGGGTTAGTTTTATGTAGACAAAACGACAGGGAAAAAAAATAAAAAATACACGAAGTAAAAAACAACATTAACCCCTTCACGGTCGCTTAATATTTGGAAAAACCATCAAAAAAGTACCTATTTATTTTATTACAGAAATTGAATAATTATAAGGTTTCTAAATAAAATATGCAATTAGTTTTTTTTAAGGCGAAAAAAAAAGATGTTATAGAACAAAATATGCAATTAGTTTTTTTTAAGGCGAAAAAAAAAGATGTTATAGAACAAATTCATATTTGTAGAAAAGCCATCATGCGAGAATTCTGTGTCTTAATGTTTCTTTTATACCGTACAAATTAACGCGAATAAAATCTTTATTTTTCACATCTTAGATCTTTATTTATCATCATCACACACATTTTTACAAATAATATTTGAAATAATATATATACATTAAATTTTGATTATTAATAATTTTTTGAGTGTTACATATTTCGAAACATGCAATACAAAGCCCAACATTACTGTCAGCGTAAAAGCCAAACCCAAACGCAATATTCAAAGACGTCACACTGAAATGCCAATTAAATTATTCTGGTTTCAGAAGTTTTTTCCAGCAATAAATCTCCAGCCCTGAAATAGGACGGGAGCGAGAAATAACGAACGACACCTCAGCCCGTGATATTGACGGGAGCGAGAATTAAGGGGTTAATTAGAAAGTTCTAGCATCTCTCTAACTCTCTGCATCCAGCTATCTGACAATTCGAAGCGATTCCAAACGGTATCGAATTTTGTATCGAATAGCTGTCATTCCATTGGAACAGTAAGGCACCTTTATGCTCAATGTTTGAGTGGCCGTCAGAAATTATGGGATTTAACATAATAAAAATTCGTGGGATTTTTGAGACCCCAATGTACCATTCTAGGGTTAATAGCCTTATTTTATAATTTTCTCTATATCTTCTTATTCTATAAGAACAGAAACACAAAATTAACACAAATGTGAAAGATTTTTATTTATACTTTTTTACAATTAAATATAATGTCATCATATGTACATCTTTCATCTTTGCATACACTCTGGTAACCCATTGAATTTATAGAAAGTAGCACCAGCTCCAATAGACACTCCGGCCAATAGCATAGCTATCGCGGTTCCAGCAACGGCACCAGGTTGATGCCCCGTGTACTTCACCTCATGCTTCGTTTTCTTTTCGGGAACAGGCGTCGTTGTACCAGCATCAGGATTTGGTGAATTGGTTTCAGAGCCAGTACCCGTGGTATCTGTGCCTTGTGTTTGGGAGGTAGGTGTTGTCTTTCCACTTATGCTCGAGCTTTTTTCTCTCTCAGGTTCCGTCCTTAGGGAAAACACGAATTTCGTGGTGGTTGTACTATCTTCAGGCAGTGGAGGTAAAGTTTGTGGTTCAAATTTTGGATCTATTTGGAAGGATACACTGTGTTTTTCAGCAGCCAAAGTTGTTATCTGAAATATTGAACAAAATGGCTTTTAAAAAAAAATGCTTTTATTAGTGCACTAAAAAGTAGAAAATATTTTCCCTTAGTACTGTGACATATGGGAGATTCTCAAAAGGTGGGATCATTAAACGTTAATTATATGTAATTTTTAAAATTTTCAAATTTAAGGCCAATTTTTTTTAATAGTATAGTATTTTGTCTATAAATATAATATATAAATATTTTATAATAGTATGTCTACAAAATTATACACAAACAGCAACTATTCTGGAAAATTAATGATTAAAGCATTTAATTAGCAGTTACGTACGTTACAAATTTTGGACACTCTTTCGCACGTACGTTACAGATTTTGGACGTTGCTCTTAGTATTTAAAAAATTCTTAAGACTAAGAATGTAGTAAATGTGTCTGTATACATATATTTATGTATAATTAACTTTTTGTTATCCAGTAATAATAATAATAAAATCAAATGCTTTGTTACGTACGTTACTTTCGGACATAACACAATACAGAAAAATTCCTTCTATCTCCAAAAAAGCAATAAATCAGCCTGCCATCTCTTAACGAAACTATCAAAAAATCATCCATTTCCTTTATGCATTCGTTGTTTACCATTAGAACCACATGGAAAAAAGTTAAAACTCTTTTTCTTGGTGGTACATTGGAGCAGTTAACGTTATGAATGTCCGAAATTGGCCTCTTTAGCATAAAATAATGAAATTTTAAGATATTTATACAAAGCTTTTACAATAAATTATGTCATTTTCTGTCTCTGAATAGAATTAAAAACTCAGTGTAAAAAGAAAAATAAAGTCAATGATAATTAAAGTTATATTTGAAAGGCTTAAAGTTATGACTTGTGTCCTGTGCCCACCTTTTGAGAATCGCCCACGTGAATATGTACAAACTGTGAAAGCACCGAGCTCCAAATGCAACTCACATTGTTCGCCTTGCCGTCACGTGCCGTAGATAATAAGTCATATAAACGTCACTGTGACGTCGATATGTTCCGTTTCGGGGCGAGTTGCAAATGGCATTTTTCTTTATGGTCGCTTATAACGGTTAATTAAAAAGTCGACCATGATGATTTCTCGGTTGAGTCATGATGTGGTGACGGTCACCGGAGAATCATAATATAACGAAATAATATGTCACGTCTTGGTCTCCATTGTGACTATGATTATTTCTGACGCTTACAATGCCATAGTAAAGTCACATCGACTGGTTGTTCTGTTGGGGATTTTACCAAAAACCTGGATGTCAAAGCAAAAATCACAAAAGCGCGAATAATACCAGAAGGAATAGACCGGGAGGCGGCAGCACAGATAATCACCTCATCGAGTTGAAGACTAAAATTCCATAATTAGTTAAAACTCGATTCGCATATTAAAACGCAATTGGTCTACTAAGTCATATCTTAGTGTAAAACACCTGAAAATCCGATTTTAGCAGTTGACTCGTAGGTTTACCATTGTGTTTTGCAGTTCCCAGTCCTTTATGTTTTCATACCTTTGGGTGCAGGAAAACACTACGAGTCAACTACTAAAATCGGGTCTGAAGGTGATTTCCACCAAGATATGACTTGGCAGATCAGTTGCATTTTAATATGCTGATCGAGTTCTGTCTAATCCTGGCATTTCAGCTTCCAACTCGATGAGATATGTGCATGACGATGAGACTGTCTGTGCACCCTCCTCGGAGATCTAGAAACTGTCAAGGAATCTAAGCCACAAGCAATATCATAAAAAAATTCTAAACATTACTTAAAAATTAAAATATGTTACGTCTCTCTCATACCTCTTGTAACAAATATTATTTAGCATTTTAATTAAAATCATTTTTCTCGATAAAAAATTAAAATAGTCTTCTTTTACAGTAGCTTTTGTAATATCGAACGGTGTTATCTTCTAGAAAAATATAAGACTTTTAAAGTCTAACATGTTATTGAAATAAAATTATCATATTTAATTTGGAAAACTTCCTTTTATAAGATTGGTGAGCATCTCTAAAAACTTCAACTACAGTTGGTCATCGTATGAGCATCCCTGCATCTTTGATAGCGTTCTTCCATCTTGATGGAACCTTTCCCTTGTTCTTATTTTCACCGAGAAAAAAATATGGTTCTGACATCTAGAATCTAAATTGTAGCTTTAAAAAATAGATCATCCCTATAAATTCTAGCTCTTTTTGCTTGAGAATTCTAGAGTATCCCACTAGAATTCAAGAGAGTTTTCCTATATTCTCGTGGTCAAACTTATATTAAAATCTCTGCAAGTAGATGCGAACTCAAGAGTTTAGTTTTAGTAACTATAATTCTAGTTTATGAAACTATTCCAGAAATCACGCGATAATTTCTCGCTACTGAAACGATTCATTATCGTTTCGTCGCCTAAAAAACAAAAGACTAGAAATTCAAGATCATTTTGTCTGTTGAGCTTAGTTGTTTACACTATTCACATAGTTAGTAAATCTATATTTCTAGTTAAGGGATTCAGAAAATGACTACCTACTCTGTAAACAAAAACCTGTAATTTTTACAGAAAATAATTGCATTTTTTACAGAAAAAAACTGTTTTGAAGAAAAACAGTTTTTTTCTGTAAAAGAAACTGAATTTTGTAATTTTTGCAGAAGAAATCTGCATTTTTTACAGAAAAAAAACTGTTTTAATGAAAAATTACAGCTTTTTTCTGTAAATTAAACGGTTTTTTACTGGCGCCAAAATTGACAGTTTTTTTCCTGTCAATTTCACAGATTTTTTTTTTTACGGTGTATTCATTCTAGGCGAAGGAGGTATTTTTCTTTTCTCAGTGTTAAATAACCAAGATTTTCAGGAAAGTGGCTTAAATGACTATGGTGAAAATTAATCTTGATACTGATATTCCATCTAAGTTGTTGCAATTTCGCTAACACGCATGTGTGGTGGAGATAAAGTTACTCGATCTTCCCTAAACTGAGAAAAAAAAAATACCGCCTTCACGTAGAATGAATAGGTAGTCATTTTCTGAATCCCTATATTAGAAACATAGATTTCCGAGCTATGCAAATAGGGTAAACTGCTAAGCTGAATAGACGAAATGATCTAAAATTTCTAATCTCTTGTTTTCTAGGTGACTAAACGATAATGAATCGTTTCAGTAGCAAGAAATGATCGCTTGATTTCTGGAATGGTTTCATAAACTAGAATTATAGTTACTAAAACTAACCTCTTGTGTTCGCATCTATTTGGAGAGATTTTTAAATAAGTTTGACGACGAGGCTATAGGAAAAAGACTCTTGAATTCTAGTGGGAGACTCTAGAACTCTCTAGCAAAGGGAAATAGAATTTGGGATGACATGGAACTATTTTTTCTAGAGCCACAATTTAGATTCTTGATGCCTCAAACATATTTTTTTTTCTCAGTGTATCTCTTGTACGTCTTGATTCTTAAGGGTTCTACGCTTTTACCGTTATATGCAGAACTAAGTGCTAAAGTTATCTGTTACTTTACAAAACTGCTAATCTTCTCTTGTCTCCGCTATAAAATGTAGTATTTTTGAATTGTGTCACTTTCATGGGGGTGAGCGAACTAACGTTATATAATACCCAATAAAACCTTCTGCGTATGATTTTTACTACTTTCTTCATAATGGTTATCGTAGTAGTAAGTTGTATGATCAACTACTAGATCACGGATATTCATCAACTAGTATATAACCCGTCAAAAATGACGGAATGTTGATCTGCGTTTCATTTTCATAAGATTTCATACAAACAAATACAATGAAGGTTTTAAGATTAAAGAATTTGTATTGTAGAAAATGACAAAATCAAAATTATTATTATTATTTCTTTCGTAAAATTTTAATTTAATTTTATCAATGTTTAAGGGCTTAGCTTAAATCCATTTGAAATTTGCTTGCATTGAAAATAAAATTTATATTTCTTATCAAATGTAATTAATATGTAAGGAATATACAATGCCATGTACTACATATATTAATTACATCATTTCAGATAAAATTTTGATTTTTAACTTTGTAAAATTTGAACATAACCTTGGAGTGAAAACAAAATTGTAATTTAATAAGACAATGTAAAAAAATAATTTTCTCATGCTAATGCAATCATGATAACATCTTATACTTCATAACACCTGGGGAAAAAATAATTTTATTTATAATGTAAATAATTCTTAAAAAAGCTGATAAATGTTAACCTCTTAAAAAATTAATAAAACAAATTTAAATTCTATCAAAGGTATCATAATAAAAGAAAATTTCCTTTTATTTGTATTCAACGAAATTTTAAAATTACATAATGAAAATATTTTAAAAATGATCTCGAATTACATCTTAACGTCCTGTACTTCTTAAAAATAAAAAACTATAATTTCAGCCAGAAGTTCCATCATTTATATTCATTGCCGAGAGATGGCGCCAAAACAGCGTTGAAATAAAGCGTATTTCATACAAAGAACCGCTGTCTTGTTTTATAATGTCTTGTTTAATAATAAACTCCGTTTTTTCACAAAACATAAGTCGGTATGTAAAATTGGAAAACACATTTCAAAATATTTAAAAGCTTTAATATGCTTTTACAAATATTTTAAGAGCTGAATCGGATGTTAAACGGTATTTTTTAATGTATCAATCAAAGAGTCGTTCATTTGTTTCTTGATTTGGAATTTGTGCTTATGAATGGCAACGGTATTCGTTTGTTTATATCGATAATCTGTTGTTGGTAGCTGGGTATTTTAAAATTAAAACTTAAATCATTATAATTGTATAGTTTTTGAAGCTTTTAGAGAAAATGAAGAAGAATAGATGTGATATAACGTGCATTATTATAAGTTGAAAACAATTGCCTTATTCACGGGATCGGAATGCTTAAGCCTAACATGGCCGCAATAAATTTTTTTTCAGAGGATGAGTGCGATTATCGGGGTCCGGATGAATTCACTCCGGAACTGTTATACACTTAGCGCTATTATATATATAATTAGACGTCAATTATTAGTAAAACTTGACTTTTTATATAAATATAATCAAGAACATATGACGCGTCGAAAAAGTATTAAACAGTCTTATGTTTTATTCAGCATAAAAATAAAAGTGCATATATTTTAAATATGTTGCACTCTTATAATTTATTTTCTGCTTTTTAGTGTTTAAAATATTTCATTGTTGACGTTTCACAGCCAGTTGGCCTATTTTATCAATAAAAGTTTGGCAGTAAATTCATCATTAACTTCTACTGTTTTTGTAACTTTAACTCCTTATGCTCTGGCGGTACTATAAAATAACATGTTATAAAATTCATTTAATACATTGATTAGTAGTAATACAGTTTAAAATGAGTTATAGATACTTTACCTTTTCTTGTTCCAAAAGCATTATGGGTTGCACAAAACAAACATAGTTTTAAAATGATGATTTCTTTTTCATTTGCATCTTTTCAGCTTTCTTGACGTTGAAAGATTGAGCGAGGGGGTGGGGGGGGGGGGTTAGTTTCAGTTCGGAAATATGGAAATATTTCTGTATTTCTATCAATGGCGGATCTAAGGGGGGGGCGAAGGGGCGATCGCCCCCCCCCCCCTTGGGCTAATAAAGGGTTTGTAAAACGACATTATGCATCCTCACGGGAAATGAATTGGGGCGGAGTTCGAGCCCGGCGCGACCCGACCCGGGTCGCGCCAGTTTAAATCCACGAGACTCGGACTGGGTCAGGTCTTTTCTCTTTTAGAGTTGGGTCGTGCCCTGATCTTAACTTATTTCTGCAGATTCGGGTCGGGCCAGGCTTTTTTTTCCTCCAGATCGAGCCTGGCCTGGACTTCATTTTTCATAAAGGTCTGCAATGGCCAAAATTTCCACGTCGGGGCTCGGCCCGGAATAAAAGCTAAACATTCGGTCCGTGTTAGCCCGTATGATACGCATTATTGACCCGACCACGACCCGTGCACTCCTCTAAATTGCTCCTCCCGAGCCCAAGTTGGTCCGACCCGATACGAGTAGTGCCAGTTTAAATCCACGAGACTCGGGCTGGGTCTGGTCTTTTCTCTTTTAGAGTCGGGCCGTGCCCTGATCTTAATTTTTTCTGCAGATTCGGGTCGGGCCAGACTTCTTTTTCCTCCAGATCGAGCCTGGCCTGGACTTCATTTTTCCTAGAGGTCTGCACTGGCCAAAATTTCCAGGTCGGGGCTCGGCCCGGAATAAAAGCTAAATATTCGGTCCGTGTCAGCTCGTATGATAAGCATTATTGGCCCGTCCACGACCCGTGCACTCCTCCAAATTCTTCCTCCCGAGCCCAAGTTTGTCTGGCATCTTACTTATTTGTCATTCGTAAAAATTATATTTGTGTTGTTCATTTGTCATCTTTAGAAATGTAATTTGATTTGATAAGTTACAGAGATGCATTTTCTAAATTTTACTTTTTTTCTTTGTAGAGCTTTAAATTTATGATTTTCTTTTATCAACCGTTTCTTTCATTCTAAACTGATTATCTTACTGGATTTTTATTTGAATGTAATTGTCTGAGTGATATTTTTAACGTAGCGTTTGCGTACATAATTGCCTAGATAGTCATTGTTATAGTCATTAATATTGTTGTTTTTTTTGTATTCATGAATTTCGAACATAATCTAAAATAAAATATGAGCATAAGCAAGTGCGCTGTATGAATAATTTTAATTTTAATTGCAAAATGCAGGCAGGGCTGGAGTTGATTTTTTAGCTTTATACTGGGCGGGCCAATAGTTTTTTTTTTATGTGGGTTGGACCTGGGCTTGGGCCTGATAACTTCAGCTCAGATAAACCTCTAACTGACATATCGAAGCCAGCTTATATTTTTTTTAATGCTTCTTTCAGCCATCATCCCGTAGCTACTGAATATACCGGGTGTCCTAAAATGGACTGGCTGATTTTAAAATTCAATAAATTGAAAATGGTGACAGATATTAAAAAAGTACTTGCAGCAGGGTTATGTAAGATGTCAGGAACAGGAGTGATTATGTTTCGAATTTTCCGAAAATTTAACCCTCTCGCTGCGCAACCCGCGATTTCCACGGCCAACGTAAAAGTGGCAAAATTTGCGCAACCTGCAATTTCCGCAGCAAATCTTTTTTTATGATCTAATTCTATTTTTTAAAAAAAACCTGTTTCACAAAGATTTTGGACATATTTTACTCTAAAATGTGTGCAGATCTGAAATGTGTAATAAAAAATATGCGCAATTTTTAAACCTATTTTGATTAAAATAATAATAATAATAATAATAATACGCAGCTCCAGGGTTAAGGCATTCGGTTCCAAAAATTTTGAAAATTCACCTATCGAAAATTCGGACATACAAATAATCGTGATTTGTATAAATGGTCTCCATAAAAAATCTATTTCATCAATCGTTCGCAGACAATAACTTCAATTTCGCTCAATGATCACTGAAAAAACGCGAATTTGATCAGGGAGCCACGGAAAACATGCAAAATTCTTCAAATGATCGCGGAAAACGCGAATTTCTTCAAAAGGTAGCGGAAAAGAACTCGAATTTCGTTAAAGTATCGCGAAGTAAACGCAAATTTTGTCAAATAGCCGTGAAAAAAACGCGAATTTCGTCAAAGGATCGTGGAGAAAACAAAAATTCCTTCATAGAATCGTGGAAAAAAATGAATTTAGTCAAAGAATCGCTTTAAAAATGCGAATTTAGTCAAAGGATCACTGAAAAAATGCGAATTTGGTGGAAGGGTCACGGAAAAAAACGCGAATTTTATCAAAGGTCTGAAAAATTACGCTAATTTCGTCAAAGGGTTGCGGAAGAAGTGCGAATTTCATCAAAGACTCGTGGGAAAAATGCAGTTGTCTCTTTAGAAGACAGCACACATACATACGTTTATTATTATAGGTATAATTTTTAACTTGAAATAATATACTGAACTAATTTTTGAAAAAAAAAAAAAAAAACAGGTTAACCCAAACCCAGCTTGCAGGAATCTCTACTCAGCCTGAAATCGATCCGAATCCAAAATAGCTAACCAGACCTGCAACAAAAATAATTAGTGCCAGAAGGGAATCCCTGCTGTAACCTTTCAGAAAATTTTCTTTGAATTTCAGATTTTTTTTTTTTTTTAACTCTACCTCTGATAATTTTTTTTAACTGCCATTCTTGATTTTAGTTTAAAATAGCAGCGATAGATGATGCTGGAAGCAATAGGCGCTAAATCGGCTCTCGGAGGAGGTAGGCTTTACGACCATTGCTTACAGCGCCATCTATCGCTGCTATTATACAGTAAAATCAAGAATCGCAGTAAAAAATCTCCTGACATCTTACATAACCTTTCTGCAAGATTTTTTTAAATAGCTGTCACCATTCGAAAAGTACTAAATTTTAAAATCCCTTTTAGGACACCCGGTATGTTTATTAATAAGTTTCAGAGCATTCTTTACTGAATTGCAACTGATCTTACAAGGAGAGGGCCAACCTTGTTAATCACAGATTTTGATTATTTTAATATATGTTGTAGGGTAGAGACCCCTTAGTCTCAGGTTCAACGGATTTTATACAACGCTTCTTAGTTCTTGAGAAACCAGGGGGTCTAATATTAGTACGCAACTTAAATACTTACTTTGTAAAGAAAGGGACAGGTTCGGCGTAGCTCAGTTGATACGGCGTTTGCGGGCTGATCAGCGGGCCCGGGTTCGATACCCGAACTCGCTACATTTGTCTTTCTTACTTTTTGTTTTTATAAATATACTTGTAATTATAATTTAATGATCTCAATTAAAAATTTTAATATCGTACATTAATTATAATGTTGGCAAATTTTTATTTTATTTTATCATTTTTTAATTAACTATTATTTCTCATCCTTTAAAGAGATTTAAAAAGAAATTGGATCTATTATTGAATAATAAAAATTCCAAAATCGTTGCAAATTTGTTGTAGCGCCATCTATTTATGATAAAATAAACATATTCAAATAAAATAAAAATAAAAGCAGAAAGGAGATAAAGGGGAAAACAAAATATTTGAAAGCGCAAGCGTACGTATTACAAATTTAAAAATCTTTAATATGCAAAAAATCCGTTTTATTTTTAATTCCGATGCTAATTTTAAATATAATTATGCTTGTTACTTTAAAAACAGAGTAATAGTATCATCGTATTGACTTCCCTTGTTAAAACAATGCACAAATGATTTTTCTTTAAAATCACGAATTGACACAATTGTTCAATATCATTGCATCGATAAAGAATATATGAAATGCATTTTAAAAGTGATTTTTAAAAAATTAACAGTTTTTTGAAGTTTTATACAACTATTTAGTTAAAAATATTAAATAGGCTAAAATTATAATTGATATACAATATTATAAATTTTAATTGACAATGAGATTATTAAGTTCTAATTACAAGCATATTTATAAAAACAAAATATAAGAAGAATAAATTTAGCGCTTTCGGGCATCGAACCCGAGCCCGCGGATCAGCCAGCAAATGCCGTACCAACTGAGCTACGCCCAACCTATCCTCTTTGTTACAAAGTAAGTTTTTAAGTTGTATACTAATATTAGACCCCCCGGTTTCTCAAGAACTAACGAGCGTTGTATAAAATCCGTTGAACCTGAGACTAAGGGGTCTCTACCCTACAACATATATTAAAATAATCAAAATCTGTGATTAACAAGGTTGGCCCTCTCCTTGTTAGATATAAAGAGACAAGCAGTCTTACACCAAATTAGTATTTTTTACATAATTCTGGAGGTTAAAAAGTATTCCTAAATAATTATTTGGACATGTCTGTTATAGAGATTTTACAGCATATAGTTTTTATCTTCAAAAATACTTAGACTATATTTTAAAAAAAAACTGGTCAACCCGAACCTTCTTGCAAGTCGCAGTAGTGAAAACCCAATTCGAAACTGGCCCAAACCGGATATAATGTTTGTCATTCTGCCCCAAACCCAACGCGCTAGGCGCAGCTAAAAAGTAAAAGTCAGCCGGACCCAAACCCGACCCGCATCAAAAAAGTAGAAGTTAGCCCGGCCCATAGCAAAAAAGTAGAAGTTTACTTGACCCACAGCAAAAAATAGAAATCAACCAGACCCAAACGCGACCCACAGCAAAAAAGTATAAGTTAATCCAACCAGCAGCAAAAAATAGAAGTCAACCGGACCCAAACCCGACCCACGGCAAAAAGCAGAAGTAACATGACCCACAGTGAAAAAATTAGCCCTGACTGGCGAATCAGATTGGAGTTTCCAAATTTCTAAAATCGCCCCCCCCCATTAGGACTCTCCAGATCCGCCCTTGATTTCTATTGTAAGAGAATTATACTAAATTTCTATTTGGCAGCGCGCCAAGACAGAACAGGAGAGATCAATAATTTCAAAGAGCGCATTTTTTTTCTATTTGTTAGTTATGCACAAAAAAGTGCTACATTTTTGTTCGGTGAATTTTTCACCTTTTTTTAATATCGGCTTACATACGGGTTTCCAATTTTGGACGATTTTTCATTGAATACTCGGCTTATATACGGGATGCCGAAAAATACGGTAATCGTTTTGGTGAACAAATTAGGTTGAAAGAAAAACATACTTTTCCTTTCTGAAGCTGGTACATAATTGAAACTTTTCCTTCATTAACATTAGCTCGCAGAGTTGTTTCGGCGTCAAATGCTGATTTCTCTTTTTTCTTTATGGCATCAGGAAGATCTTTGTGAACGGGCAGAATGGAGAACTTGATGTACACTTTGTTCCCGTCAATAGTCTGATAAGGAAAAAAAGGATTACATGAAAAAATAAAACATAAATACTAGAAAACAGGAATTTTTCTTTTTCAGAATTTACTGTCGCCCCTATGAAAAAAAAAATATGTATATATAAATAGTACAAAACATATTTCAATTTTAAGACTTAATGCACACACTTTTATTTTATGTAAAATGACGTCATTAACATCCGCTTAAGAATTCCATATTTAGAATTCACTCTTAAACATCTACAGAAAATAATGCATAGGATGTCATTATCGCAAAATAATACACAAATGCAGCAAAAAGATGCCGTGATTCAAGAAACGGCTATCTAATGATTCATAAGGCCTTCATTTGTTTGTAACATTAATATAGATGCTTAAAATTAAATATAGTTTATAATAGCTCCATGTTTTAACAGATATTATTCGTTTATATTTTTTTCAAAATAGCACGTATTTTAATTACGTTTTCTTTCGGTTGTTATGAGAAAATGGCAACAAAAATATATAATTGCTATTTTTCTAACTGTTTTCCCTTTACTTTCTACAGAAATGGAGTACTTGAGTTGCCAAAATTAAACAAATGGTGCTAAAAACTACAAAAAAATTAATATTTCAAAAATAAACGGAGATACAATTTTCAAACAAATTGTATTTAAAAGTACATTTTTTTTTCAATACGACGGTAAAAAAATTAAAAATGTGCAATGCTTAGAAATTTAAAAAATGTCTATAGAACATTTAATCGTACAATGATCCAGCTGCTTTGTTTATTGCTGGCTTCTCTAAGGTAACGTTATTTTTTGGAGACGACACTTTAAAACTGGGAGATAGAAATAGCATACCGTACCGGGGACTAAAAAACGTAAAAAGAATTTGTTGATTTTTAACATTATTTAAGTAGATAATCAAAATGTCAGTTGCAATGAATGCACTATAAAACAATTTCACTTTAAAGTATCTGTATGCCTTTAAAAAGTCAATTTCGATCAAAATTCCAATTCAAAAACTTACTGCTTTAGAAGAAAACAAGTTGGAAATTGCACGTCAAATTTGGCAAACGAGGTGCGTCGTACTATAACTACCTTTATAGATATTTTTTGCACCGCATATTGCACTGAATGTATATTATAGTGCACTTCATAAGTGCCTATCCATTTCATTCTCTTCGAAAGGCTGTCACATCCTTAAAATGCACTTGAAATAATTTTTTCCCATTGGTCGTCATGTAACGGAAAACTATTGACGGTCCCTGTCATTAAACTATACATCCGATTTTCATAACATTTGAAATCACGCGACAAAATTTTGCAGCAATTATATAGTTAAAATTTCAGACCATTCGATTGGGCAGTTTTTGTTCTGTTACGTGCGGGCGGACAGACAGACGGACCGATCGACGACTATAGGTGCTACGCATTTATATAATTAAGAACGCACCTAAAAAGGGTGAACTTTATAGATCAGGAGGCGGCTTCACAAACCATCACCTCATCGAATTGACGGCTTAAAAACCAGGATTAGTTTAAACTCGATTCGCATATTAAAATGCAACTGCGCTGCCAAATCATATCTTCGTGGAAGCCACCTGCAGAACCGATTTTAGTGGTGGATCGGTAGGTTTATCATTGTGTTTTCCTGCTCCCGTTTCTCCGTATTTTCATACCTTCTTGTGCAGGAAAACACAATGATAAACCTACCGATCAACCACTAAAATCGGGTCTGCAGGTGACTTCCAAGAAGATATGATTTGGCAGATCAGTTGCATTTTAATATGCGAATCGAGTTTTAGCTAATCCTGGTTTTTAAGCCGTCAACTCGATGAGGTAATGGTCTATGCAGCCTCTTCCTGGTCTATTATAATTCTGGAGCTTTTTAAACATTTATATTTCTTACAAACTTTAAAAAACTGAGTTGAAATATTGTTCAAGTTTTGTTTTGTTTTATTTTTTCTCAAAAGTGATTAATTTGTTGGAAAATTCAATAAATAATAGTTCAATTACTAGAATTTTTTTTTTATTGTGTTGGAAGTATGCATTCAAAGGAAGTAGACTAATTTTAAGATGATTTATTGAAAAGTTTATGAGTTACACAGATTTAATTTATGATTTGTTAACTTTTTCTCAGGAATTTTCAGCGTTATTTGCCTTTTTTATACCTATAACTTTTAAAATATTCATGTTATTGTCATAAAAATAGCCTAGTTCCTGAATACCATCATTATGTTTATTATGGAACTCATCCCTTACAAAAATGTCTTATGGAATTGTTTAAAATATTTTACAGAAAAAGTATTATAGAATCCTATAGAATTATGGCCCATTTTCCTATAAGCTAGTTTCACCAAAAGCTATAGAAATATTTGTAGAAATTCAATAGAAATGTCTATAGGAATTTCCATAAAATATTCGAATATATTCGGTAAAATATTCGAATATAATCTATAAAAATATTCGAATATAATCTATAAAAAAAACAGCGCCAGCAGCTGTTTCCATGTAGTCACCCTCCCAAGTACTAACTATGCTCCATGCTGTTTGGCTTCTGTAATCGGACGTCAGCCCATTCTACGGCTGCTCGCACTTTGCCCGCTCTCATTACACTATTTCAAGTTTGTTTCTTTTGTGATTTGCATTCGTAATCAACAAATTTGTATAGAAATTATTGTATTCTTTATAAATCATATATATTTTATACGCTGATTCATTCTCAACTGCGTGTTATGAAAACCGAAATCATTTGTAGATTATAAAACCAGATTTAAGGAGAAGAAAAAGTCCCTTAAAATAAAGAATTTATTTATTTATTCATTTACTTATTTATTTTGTTGGTGGAAGTGTTGCTATATTATTTACAGTTTCAAGTGAGCTTCACTGCTTATATCGTGTTAAGATATTAATTTCAGATTTCTCATTTCTGTTAACATTTATTAATCTGACGGCATCGGACTCGGGTCGATAAAAATAACTCGTAATTTAATATAGACTTGAAAAAATATTTAAAAGTCTAATAAATTATTATTTGATAAACTTGAAACGTAATTATTTAAATATTTTTATATTAAAATTTTTGAATAAAAAATACAATTATTAAATAATAAAGTTTATTCAATTAGGTGAATGTTTTTATGAAATTAACAGCAAATTAAAAAATGATTATAAAATTAAACGACAAATTAATGAATCATAAAGAAACATATTAATTAAACATAATTTAAATCGGTGTAGTTCTAATGATATATTATTACATTAACAATTGAATCACAATGAATGAGAATTATGAATTAAATTATAATGATATTAAATCTATGGAGTACCATTATATTAAACTAAAGTATTACAAAATTAATTATTAATATTTAATATAATATGTATAGATAAATTAGTACACATAAATTTTAAAAGACCAAAAATATGTTTTTTTTTTATTAAAAAAAATCTATTGAATCATTAGTCTATAGAACTTCTATAAGTTTTATGGTACTCTATAGAAAAATTGTTCATAGAAAAAATTTTCTAACGAATTCTATAGAAACATTTTCTTTAGAAAAAGTATTCTATAGAACTCTTTAAAACTCTATAAAAACAGTATTCTATAGAACGGCTATTCTATAGAACTTGTAAAGAATTCTATAGAGTTCTATACAACTCTGTGAACTATTTTCGTAAGGGATAAAATATATTTATAATAGTTTTAAGTTTAAATATTTTTAAGAAAATGGAGTGTCTAGCATTAGATAATTAATAATTACTGTTAAAATGCTCTGGTATATACATGCAAAATTACATGTAAAATTGCAGTTTGACAAATTATAATTAAAATTTCATATAAATTACAATTTGACTTTAAAAAACGCGCTAAATTAGCAACCGCCACTCGACAGTGTGTTGAGAAAACAGTCATTTTAACTGCAGAAAAATTTTCCGCCATTCAACCGTATTTATAGATACTAACAATTCCAACTATAAAACGAAGTGATTTCGTTGGTCAGAATAGAGAAACTTTATGAATTCATGACTCTGTATCACTAGTAGTCGGAAATCTTTGTAAATTACTAATGTTTTTCTCTTTTTCCAAGATGGTAAAGTAAGTGTAAAATGTATTGTGAGTGAATTATTATATATTTTAAGGAACTTTTTAACAGTGTGGTAATTTTGTATTTCGGAATTATTTGTTGGTGAAATTTGAACACTATCTGATTCGCCAGAAAAAGGGCATTCACTAATATGAATATAGCTGCAGAGTTCTATTCTGAATTATCAAAGTGTCGCATCATTTAAAAGTAGCTGCAGTACATTGTTAAAAACTTAAGAAAAAACAGATTAAAACCAGTCGGATGTGCCAATCCCAAAACTTTCTTCTTTCTCATACATGTTAATAACTTCAAAAAGTTGTTATACATGTTCATACTTCAGTGTTTTTACTTCAGTATTACACTAACTTTGATTTTCATCTTCAGTTTCTGCTTCATTTTACTAATCGGAGTAAAAACGAGTTAATTTCAGCTATAATATTTAATAAAATCAGTATTTTGCGTTATTCTGTTGTACTTCAGCTGCTTGAGAATCGCCGGGTAAGCTGGATGCGAATTGCCCGTCGCTGCATGAACAACTGATGTACAATAGAACTATAAAAAATCGAAAAAAATCGTTATTACATTGGAGCGGAGTATTACCAAATTCACGTGGGATCTGTTAACCAAAGCCAAAAAACATGTGAAATTTGGTTCAATTCTATTGCATAACTTCATACACTTTTTGATAGTCCAATAATGAGAATGGCACAAAAGTCGCTGTTATAGTGCCGCATTCCTGCGGAATATTTCCAAATTCAAGGAGGACCTGCTGCCATAGCCAAAAACATACACTATTTGGTTCAATCCTATGCATAACTTCATACACTTTTCGGTACAATAGCGACACACGGACAAACAGACATTTTGTATAAGCATTTTTTTGGGATCTCTGATCCCTAAAACGTGTAAATCCATCGGAAACCGGAAGTCGAAAAAAATTTCGATTGCATTACTTTCTTCTATTGAAGATAGAAGAAAGTAAAAAAGAGATTCGCGGTAAATTTACACCAGTTCATGATTAAATACTTTTGATCAAGAGTTTCTAAATCATACATTTTTATAGATTTTGTTGAAAGAATTAGAAGAAAGTGCAATTAGTTGGAAGAAGGTGCAATCCGACTCATTACAATTTCTAACTATAGTCAAAACGTTTTAGCTGTAGAATATCATTTTGCTATTAATTGCTAGCATTTTTAACTATAGATTTCTTGCATGTTTTAAGAAAAATTGCTTGCTTCTCCTTCAATGCGCAAATATGAACCTCACAAATTGGACAACAAAATCGTAAACGAATTCAGATTTTTCATGTAAAATTACAATCTTCAGTATTTTTATAGATCTTATGTATTTTCATAGATGTATATGTGGGGATCTGGCATCGCAGCAAAAAACAAAACTGTCCATGTAGTTCAGACCATGGCTTATTTTGTTCGTCCATGTCTTTGTTCCGCGGTTAACTGCAAACTGCGCGGAACTTGGACCGCCGTTGAGCGGGAAAAAACAACCAATTGACTGTCGGACTTCAGCGTGAATGGAGGTTTTTCTGTGAGCTGTTTCTGGCTTCAGCCCCCAGTTTCGTCCGATCAGATTTCTGAATTTCGCTTAAGGTGCTGTCTGTCACGAAGTAACGTTGAAATATACACTATAAATATTGACAATTCTCAACAGCTGGAACCAACTTTTTGACTCATCCATGTATTTCACTTAAACACCTTCCGGACGAGTGTCATGTATATGTTCGATTTAGGTTACTTGTGCATATTTAGCTCACAGGCTACAAAATCGTTAGAGCTAATGTCCCCACTGCTTCCGTATGTACATATGCACGTAATGTATGTATGTATGTATATACCCTTACAAAAATTTCTTATAGAATTCTATAAAAAAAAACTTATAGAAAAAGTATCATAGAATCCTATAGAATTATGGCCCGTGTTTCTATAAGCTAGTTTCATCAAAAGCTATAGAAATATCTGTAGAAACTCAATGGCAAACTCAATCCAAAATTTGAAGCAAATCGGATAATTTTGCATGAAAAATCCATTTATCTAAATTGAGGGAGGGAGTTGCCCTGTTCCCCCCCCCCCCTCTTTATACTTAACCAATGAACCCCCAAAACCAAGGTCTATAGAATTTCTATAAAATATTCGAATATATTCTATAAAATGTCCTACAAAAATATTCGAATATATTCTATAAAAAAAACAGCGCCAACAGTTGTTTCCATGTTCTCACCCTCCCAAGTACTTAACCATGCTCGATGCTGTTTGGCTTCTGTGACCGGACGTAAACCAGTACTTCCAGCGCACTCTACGACTGCTCACATTTTCTCACCTCTCATTATACTATTTCAAGTTTGTTTCTTTTATGATTTGCATTCCCAATGATTAAATTCGTATAGAAATTATTGCATTGTATAGAAATCATATATTTTATACAATGATTCATTCTCAACTGTGCAAATTATGAAAACCGAAATCATTTGTAAATTAGAAAACCAGAATTAAGCAGAAAAGAAAGTCCGTTAAAATAAAGAATTTATTAATTTATTCATTTACTTATTTATTTTGTTGTGGTAGTAGTGCTGTATTATTTATAGTTTCAAGTGAGCTTCACAGCTAAAATCGTGTTAAGATATTTATTTCAGATTTCTCATTTCTGTTAAAATTCATTAATCTGCGGGCATTGGACGCGGGGTGATAAAAATAACTCTAATTTTAATATATACCTGAAAAAATATTTAGAAGTCTAATAAATTATTATTTGTTAAACTTGAAACGTAATTGTTTAAATAATTTTATGCTTCAGATTAAAATTTTTGAATAAAAATTAAAATTAACCCTCTCGCTGCGTAAGTAATTCTTCGTGATGAGCGTCTTTTACAGAATTTTTAATCGTTTATCACCGGTTCTTTAAAGCAGAAATTTTTGACTATCGTTATCGGGGAAAATGTCCTGATTAAATCAGACAAAGTTTTCGCTAAAAAATAACTGGCGCGAACAACCAATAGTATTAATTTGACGGGAAAATGGATGCCCGAGCTTAGTTAGGACTGCGCAGCGAGAGGGTTAATGAATAAAGATTATTAAATTAGATGAATTACCATTGGTGAATAAAGTTTATTAAAGTAGACGAATGTTTTCATGAAATTAACAGCAAATTAATAAATGATTATAAAATTAAACCAAAAATTAATGAATCATAAAAAGCATATTAATTAAAAATAATTTAAATCAGTGTAGTTCGATTGATATATTATTACATTAACAAATGAATCACAGTGTATTAGAATTATGAATTAAATTATAATGATATTAAATCTATCGAGTACTATTATATAAAACTGATGTATTACAAAAATAATTATAACTATTATTTAATATGTATGTGGAGATAAATTAGTAAACATAAATTTTAAAAGACCAAAAAGTAAGTTTTTTATTTTTAAAAAATTCTGTAGATTCATTAGTCTATAGAACTTCTATAAGTTTTATAGCACTGTATAGAAAACTGTTCTACAGGAAAAAATTCTAACGAATTCTACAGAAGCATTTTCTGTAGAAAAAGTATTCTATAGAACACTTCAAAACTCTATAGAAACAGTATTCTATAGAACTGTAAAGAATTCTATAGAGTTCTATACAGCTCTATGAACTATTTTCGTAAGGGTAACGCGATAACTCTTGATAGAAATATCCGATTTGCTTCACATTTTGTAAATAGGCTATGCCCTGATTGGTTTTGGGGGTTCATTGGTTAAGTATAAAGAGGGGGGGAACAGGGCAACCCCCTCCCTCAATTTAGATAAATGGATTTTTCATGCAAAATTATCCGATTTGCTTCAAATTTTGGATATAGGATCATTCTGATAAGGCGCTTTCCTGATTGGTTTATGGGGTTCATTGGTTAAGTATAAAGGGGCGAACGGGGGCTAACTCCCCCCCCCCTTAATTCATATAAATGGGTTTTTCATTCAGAATTATTCGATTTGCTTTAAATTTGATATACCGATTTATTCTGATAAGGCGCTTCTCTGATTAGGTTTGGAGGTTCATTGGTTAACTATAAAGGGGGACGGAAGCAATCCCTCCCTTAACTTAGATAAATGTGTTTTTCATGCACAATTATCCAATTTGCTTCGAATTTGGTATACCGAGTTATTCTGATAAGGCGCTTACCTGGTTAGATTTGGAGGTTCGCTGGCTAAGTATAAAGGGGGGAAATGGGAGATCTAATCCCCCGCTTTTAATTCAGCTAAATTTGGGGGATTTTGTCGATTTCTTTATTTTTCGAGGGGCATTATTCTTTGAAAAAAAAAAAGTATAATATAGAATTAGTGTGAATAGCCTGTGAGCTCAATACCATCAGTTTAACTGAGCACTTTTATTTTTAATATTTTTTTAAAACCACGATATTTAACTCGTAAACTTTGGCTTATATAATCGAAGAATTCCAGTCCAACTATTTTTTTTTCTTACGGACTCGACATTCGAAAGACATTTCATCTCTCGACTGGGCATGAAGTTGATGTCAACTGGGAAGCCCATCGAGTTATTCACACTGTTTAGCACTGTGTAAAAGAAGGCGAAAACTATTATATGGAATTACTGGTATTAAAAATTAAGTACTTTTATATTAGCTAGGCGCAAACGATAAATTGTCAAATTGTATTATCACCGCTATCATTCGTATTGCAATCATTAATTTTAAAATATAAATCTTCCCCTCATGTCATTTAAAATAGAAAACTTTCATTTAAATTACATATATTTAACCCTTAACTGGTGTGGTGGGATATTTTTATTAAATTTAAATTCTGAAATATTGCCATTTTACATTACTAGATGGACTGTACATTTACATATGTATGTACACTTACGGTGCTTTTCCAGTTGTTGTTATATAAATAAATAATGAAAAATTCGCAGGAAATTTTTCTTATTTTAATTCGCTAAATTTTGTGGAGTGCGCAAGAAATCAAATTTTGGGGTTACGTACACCCCATCTCACCACTTCCGTTATAAAAAAAAGTCACCTCACCACTTAAGGCTTAAAATACATGTCTTTCACTCATTTCATTTACAATGCAAATAAAGATAATAATAATAATAATAATAATAATAATAATAATAATAAATAGTAATGCCGTAAGCCAAAGCATTTTATTTGAAAATCAAAGCATTGTTTCTAATTTGAACACCCGAAAAATAAAAGCTGCTGTTGTCGAAAACATAATTGTACGGAAACTTAAAATATAGTTAAATGACGACCGTCCTGAAGTGGTTAAATTGGCAAATAACTTTATGAGATTAGCACAAAAATACTATATTAATTTACCGCTCGAACGTTAGAAATTCTGAGAGAATTTCCATTGAGGCCAGTGTTGTCGTAGATAGCATCTTTCCATCTCTGCAAAAATATGACATCCGATGTAGCGTTTTCCATTGATGCTCTGTTGTCGTTTCCAATCTTAACTGAAAGAAAATGGTTGTAATTATGTTTGAAATATGTAAAATGTATATACATGGTGTTTCAAAAGTCGCTTGACATTTTCCTAAAAAGTGCTTGTAATAAAGAACTTGTTCAATTTCTACTATTAGTTCACAGTCTCCCTATATTTATTTATTTATTTATTTATATATCTTGTTCAAATTTTCAATTGTTAATAAAATACTTATTATTCATCCTATCAAGTTGAAATAATTTTTTTAGACTTGTACTGGATGACAATTGATGTTAATAGAGTTTTTCAAATATTAATTCATTAATTAAATTTTAATTAATTAATTTTAGTTTTACATGGGAGACAAAATGGCGGCCATTGGTTATTGAACAGCATTATGCATCTTCATATCTATTAGGCGGATTACCATAGGATCACCCAACCAGAGCACCCACCAAATTTGGCATATGTTCAACGCTCCGGCGGAAAACCCCCACCAACAACAACGAAAACTACATTCAAGGTAACAGTCCCAGAAAAAACAGAAAAACAGCATTAATTGAAACAAACTATAGTGAAATTCTCACTAGAACGAAAAATATCTACATACAACAAATACATAGATTATAGATACCAAAATGAAATTAAACAAAAGAACAAGAACACTTCTTCTAAAACACCGACAGTGTACCAAAAAAATAACATATAAAATAATATTACTGTGAATAGCATATAAAATTAAAATTCACCTTGCTAATAATATCATATGTAAACCTACCCTTTTTGCTTGAATCCCTATAATTTTGCCAATCGCAGGATAATTTCTTTACTAAACAAGCTTTCAGCGTACTTATTGGGATGGCAATGAACTCTTCTATATCATATTCATCGTTCATTATGACAGATTTACCCAGAAAGTCCGCACGCTCGTTACCGTGGACCCCAATATGGGTCTTGATCCAGCCAATGTTTATAATTTTATTATTCAAAAATCTGAAGTTTTCCTATATACTTAATAATAAATCATCACTCGGAAAAAGTCTCTGAAGAGAGCAATATTACGAATAACTGTCTGTGAAAAGATAAAAGACTGTATAGGTTGAAGAGCGACACCACTCTATGACATCGGCAATTGCGACCAGTTCGGCCTGATTAATTGAATTGTAACTCTGAAGTTTTATCCTCTTTTCGAAAATTGTGTCCTATTTACTATATATCGCATAAGCGGGCGCAACACCTTGTTCCATCTTCGAACCGTCCGTAAAAATTACAGGTTTACCAGCAAATGTATTGTGTCTCATCATAGGCTTAATAAAATTTATGTTATGGTTATTATAATAATACGGATATTCGAATGAATAGATCTTTCTTACCAACTTACTTGCATTTATCTGATCACCACCAATATCAATAGACTTCTGACCATTTAATACATCATATTTTAAAGCTGAATTAGTGAGCTGTATAAAAATCGGTGGAACACCAGCCAAAATACACAATGCATCTGTTGATGTCGTCCTATACCCACGAACAAAGGGGAGGTCCTGTTCTGTCGCCAAATACCACCAAGTTTGTCGCCAACTTTGCGATATATCGCCCAATTTGGCGACCAAATTGAGACGCCAAAAGTGACGTCAACTTGGCGATATCTCTAATATTTCGCCGAATTCCCATAGACTTGCATTGTAAACCTACTTGCTTATGGAAAATCAACAAATTGAGATATTTTAATGCAACAAAAACTAATATTAGATTAAGGGATTATATTAAATTTTTCTTTGATGACCTAAGTAGGAATTGACTTTAAAAACAAAATTTTTATATTACTTGTTAGTACAAATAAGAAGTACAAGGTATAATCAATGCATTTCAATATGGTTGCCCTGTAACTCTGAGCGTAGGCTCCACCTTTTGTGGATGGCGCGAAAGACATCTGCAAGCATATGTGGTGTTATTTGTGCTGATGCATCAGTTATTTGTTGTTTTAGTTGTTCAATTGTGTGGATCTTCACTGCGTATATCTTCGACTTCATGAACATCCCCCCCCCCCCTACACACACAAAAAATGTCTTGGGGTGTTAAGTCAGGAGAGCGCGGCGCTCACTGTATGCGTGAACCGCGACTTATCCCCCCTATCGAGTAGAGGTGTTGCAAACCGCATGTATTCGTTACTGAGTAACGGGTATTCTCTCTGATACGAACTACCGAATCGTTAGTTCGGAATGTGAGTCGTTAGTCGTTACTGCAGAACTAAGAAACTAACTTCAAACGTTACTTTCATTTCGTAACGGAGCCGCATTGTCTGATGCGGAAAGATGCTAATTTGTGCTCGGTCTTTGGACTCGGAAATCAGTTGTTCCCGTATTTTAGTATCACATACGGGTATACATATACATTTATAGTCGTTTCGTTATTTCAGCACTCGTTCATTCGCCAAAAATGTCCGTGCGAATACTTTTGGAAGGAAGATTTTGAAGTCACGTGGTCAATAGCAAAACAAACTGCTTTTAGAAGAACGATTACTGTGAGATCGTTTATTCTTTCAGGGATTTTACTTTTTATTTCACAGATATGAATGTGCTTTTTTGAAACATGGAGAGAATAATTGATTTTATTTATTCATTTTTATTTTTTCGATCAGGTGGTTCTATGAATGCATTTTAAAGAAGGAAGCATGGATCCAAGAAATAAAGAGACAAGATGTGTTTATCATTTAATATTTTAGTTAGATTAATTTCGTATTAAATATGCATTTGATCCATTAAGATTGCTCATAATTTTACTGTAAAAAGAACTGAAGCTTATAATAGAATAAAATATTCCTTGTAGCTATATTTAAGGAATGATAAAGTTTTTATGAAATATATTATGAAAATTTTATGAAATATAACTTTTTAAATCATTGATTTTTACCCATACTCGCATAAAATCCGTAGGCGCTTTTTATCAGAAATTAAGAAATGGATTAGCGTCTCTCTTTTTCCTTTAAATTCAAAAGATTTGTTTGACGATACTATGAAAATGGGTGTTTCGAACCAAATTTCTGGACGCGACAGTAATTGAAGGGCAGTCATATAAAGGCATTTGATTATAGATTGAACTGCAATAAACTTATCGAAAAATGTAAAACGCTATTCGATTCCATATCATTCCCATGACTGCCAATTTTATGGTTTTATGCATTAGACTGAGTATATGAATGTGTCAAAATTTTGCGATCTTGAGCGGAGGTAAATATGTTTTTGAGAACCCGTTTAATGATAGTTTCCGTTATAGACAGGTTCCATTGTCGCATGTTTTGCTGGTTTCAGTAAGCAGTGGACATTTCTATTAAGATACTCAATTACTATTTTTTTTTATTTAATACATACAGTAATACTTGCAGAGACGGAATCGCGAGAAATCGCGCACAAAGGAATTCCGTTTTAGAGAGATTTTTTATATTAGCAGATGGAATTTCATTGTATTATTTTCATGGGAATCGATATTGGAATATTTCAATCCAATGTACAATTCCACTTTTACAGGTTGCATTTATTTATTCATTGTTATATTGCGAATTTTTCCACTTTTACGCTGATTTCTGTTACAGACAGGTTTCGTACAAAATTTTATTATGGGTCTATGTAACGGTAACGAATTTTTGAAAAGACCTCACGTGCGCTATATAATTATAATTACTGTAGTCTTGTGACCATATATTTCACATGCAGCATTTTGAACGCCTAGTTTTATCTATACTTTATGAAATGTTAAATTAGTGCAAGCGTCCAGATAGATTTTATCTTTTATTTTAAGGAACAGTTAAAACTAATAATAATCGAAAAAACACTCAGAAAATTAGAAAATACACCGAATATATGTGTACTAGTACTTATCATGATTTTTAATATCCGTTTTCTAAAGAGTAACGAAAGTAACGAGTAACGAATATTTTCTAACGGGTAGTGCGTTTGAAAGTAACGAATACATACGGGTGTTCATTTAGTCGTTACTTTTACAGCACTACTATCGAGCAGGGTTTAATTTCTAATAAAAAAATAGTACCGGAGTTCTAATTTTTTTTGCAGTAATAGAAACCTTTCTGTAACTCTCCCCATGTCCCCTCCACCCGCATATTTTTATTTCATACATTATTTATGAAATTTAAAGCAATTGCTTCTCTAGCAAAACTTTCTTTTAATACATTTTGACTACACCCATATTCCTATATTCCGTTATAGAAAATAAAACCTAATAAATGGACAGAGCAATAAGATTAAAATCAGGAGTGGGGAGTTTTCCGGAATTGCTATTGGCAAATGGTTTCTTTATGACAACAAGCAAAATACACCACACAGGGCTTCGGTGAGCAGTATTTATAAACTCTGCTGTGTTCCGATTAATATTTAAATACTCACTAAAAATAAAGAAGTACTGGAGCGACTTTGCTATGACTTTCGGTGCAAATTAAGCACCACGTAGAGCTAATAAACTTATCAGTAAGAATATTTTATAAACACGAACAAAAAGCAACGAGTAAACATAACAGGACCACAGATAAAACTCGTAGATATGGTTGCGGTTAATACTCTCATTTCTCGTCGCGGTTTGGAAGCCATTGAAACAGAAAAACATTAAGTCTACATATGGCAACGCTAGATGGAAGAATGTTCTTATGTGTGAGAGACGCTATGTCACATATGCAAGCGCTTTGGTAAGAAAAAAAAAGCAAAGGATTGGAAATGGAAGGAACAGGAAAATATAACTTTGGCGTTGGTATTTAGAAAACGCTGTTCCGCAGGGTTCCGGAGCACTCTATTTATGTGCTTCGGGGAATTCCGACCAATAATAACATAATCACTGAAAGAAAAGAAGTACTGCAGCTGAGCTCCGGTGGGCTTCGGCGCAAATTAAGCCCTGCTATCGGGGAATTGTTTATCGTGGAATCTCTAGACCAGTGGTTCCCAACCTTTTATCGACGACGCCCCACCAAAGCATCTGTAAAGTCACTATGCCCCCCCCCCCCTCCCGTAATCTGTAAATTATGTCTCTTATTATATAAAAAGTGAACTCTATTCACACGGTGGGAGAGTAATAGTGCCTTAAAAATAACTATTAATTTCACATTTTTTAACTTATCAAAGAGGTGAATCTCCTACCACAAATCTGTTTTTAACATAATTTAAAAAATGCAATGAGATTACACATCTTTGACTATATGTCAAAACGAGATTTGTTGTACTTTTCCAATTTATTTGAATGTTAAAGAAAAGTGTTATACGGTATGTATTTTTATCTTCACAAAATATCTTAAAAATACACTTACATTTAACGTTAAATCTGATAAATTCATACATTTTATAATGCATTCTTGTAACTTATTAAGAGTTGCTGGAAAATCTTTGGATACTGACTTTTCTTTCTATGAATAACACAACATACAAGAAGTATTTCTAGATTATCATCTTTATCAAATTCAAGTAGTCATTATTCCGCAAGACACATTCTCTCTATTTTCCCTTTCCTAATATTGTTAATTGTCTTCGCCAATAGAAGTAGAATACTCATTCAATAAATAATCAAAAACGTTACAAAATTATTTTTTTTTATTCAACACCAGAAAACTTATAAGGCATTTTAATAGTTTATAAATATCAAAATATTTTAATAGATTATTCACATAATTATTCTGGTGTTAAATTTATTTTAAAATTTCAATAGGGAACGTTTTAAAAATTCAATAAAGAACTGATTTCTTAAATTTTGCTTGCATTCCATTTAGTTTTAGTCTATACAACATTACTTTTCCCCCAAAACAACAAAAGAAATTGATAGTGAATGAGTGAGTAAGAAATTCTGAATTGCCCCCCGGTGGGGCGTACGCCCAACGTTGGGAACCACTGCCCTAGACTTTTTTGAGTGAAAGGAAATCACGAAAATCTCATCAATCCAAATATGCTTTCTTTCTATCAACGCTGACGGGAAAGGATGAAAAAACAAGACAGAAAAATCTTGCGTCAAGTACAGACTATGAAACACTTTCCAACACATTCAGAATACTGTAACACAACTTCACAGTTTAGTAAGGCGAAAAGTGATGTCTGAGTAAACAATTTGGAAAACGCATAACACGTTTGAGAACCCAATTTCAGCAATTATCATCTATTCTGAAAAATATCCGAATTATTTTGTATAATTGTATCTGTATTCCTAGAATATGATGAAACAGCACCGAAAAAACGGGCGACAAAACACAATTAAATAATAAAACTTTGTATGAATCACCATAAAACAAAAGAACACACAGTGCGCGATTCGGGATGGAAATTTTAACGGCCCATCATCAACCAATGAAACACGTGTCCGTAAGGGGGAAAGGTCACAGATGAACAGTCAGGGTACAGAGAAGAGTTTAGAAAGAATGCGACAGGTGGAGCTAGCTGAAATTATATTATATTTTGATTTCTTTAATTCTTTTTATTTTCCTTACTCTTTTCTTTTCTGTTAATTTTTTCTATCATTTTGGCAACACTTTCCTCTTTTTCTTGTGCTTCCCTGTGATTGGTGTTTACCAATCGCATTCTTTGTAAGCTCACGTCTCTGTCCTTACTGTTCATTTGTGACCTTGTCCCCTTACGGACACATGTTTATATTGGCTGATGATGGGCTGTTAAAATTTCCACCCCGAAACAGGCTCTGTGTGTTCTTTTGTTTTATGGTGATTCATACAAAGTTTTATTATTTAATCCTGTATATTATCTATAGATTTGTATATATACCCTATATAGTATACCCTATACCCTATTTGTATATAGTATGCCAAAATTTAGTTCATTTCGGAAACGAATAACACAGTTGAAAATTCCTCGTCAGCCATGTCCGTCAGTAAACGGGAATGTACTCTAATACTTTTATACAGAGTGTATATGATCTATAGAATTTATACACAACAAGTAATAGGCAAAAAAATAATTAAACTTAAAAACGCATACCATAATTGAAAACGCACTTCCAACAGTTATTGCTAATGGACAGTACTGTAATGTAATTCATTTGTGTGTCCCTGTAAATGAACCACAGATGCTATGCACACCAAATTCTATGATAAGCCTCGTGCATAGTGCATCTCATTGATTTACACCAAATTCATTATGTTTGAAGTAGTGTTATATCATTAAAATACGCTGCAAACGAATTTTTCTCATAGACCACATTGTAAGTTCCTTCTTTTAATTGCTCCTGTAAACGAACTAAAAATGCTGCACACTCCATTTTCCATACCGAGCATGACATGGTAAATTTCAATACACGGCACATTACACGGCATTCCGACTATATTTTTTGGAGTTTGAGCCCAAACAAACCAAATTCAGGAAAACCTTTTAGCTATGCTGGAAAATGCTAAAATACATGTATCACTTCACATACAGCTGATTATATTTACCACTCTACCCTACTTCGCAGAAACTGGGTGAAACAGTCGTCGCAGATGCTGATAGTATTGTCTGTGACTTTGGAGCGGGAGGCTACATTTTTCTATTTCTGAACTCATTTAATTGTTTTTGTTGTTGTTGTTGTTGTTTGCAATTTTGATTTTAGGCAAGTGGTAAAATTTCTTGATTATAGCTAAATAATATGTCGTGTCATAATTATTTGCTCTTATGGTATGTGATCAGTATGAAGTACCCTTTTAACCCCTTGGGGACGAGCGACACGTATACGTGCCGCATGAAGCGCTCGGAATCCTTGTTTTTCCTCACCAGTAAAATTTTACTGTAAAATTTGCCTTGTTTAATCAGCGCATTTTCTCGATTCAAGAAGACACAAATTTCTGTTCTTAAAAAACGGTGACAAAAGATTAAAAATTTCGTAAAAGGCTCCCGTCCCGAAGGGGTTAAATGATGTGTGTTTGAAAACGCTAAGTTAGATAGATTAGGTCACAGTTTTTGTAATGCTGTCATTCCGGGCAAAGTGGTTACAAAGCGATCGGGCAAAATCAACGCCACGAGCCAATGAATGGTCTTTTTTCTTTGTTTTACCTGCTTTGTGTGACCTTTTCGTGTTCGTGACACGTGTCAAGGCTTTCTCAAATATCTAGGGGCTTTGGCAAAATGGCCACTTTGCCCGGAAACGATATTTTATTCATTGCTCATAACAAAATACTATCCAAAAGTATTTTCTTTGAAAGAAAGAAGACAACTCGGGGCAATAACTTCTGCAGAGAAAGACTTACTCTCAACATTTGCAGTCTCATGTATGCTGGGGGCACTTGTATTCCTCCATTCGTAATAATGATACTCATTACTGATTGGTTTACCTTGTAAGGATTTAATACTTAAAATATTGCAAAACATAATACTTATTCTTAATGTGTGTTACTTTAGCTTGTGTTGATTCAAAAATATACATCCTGCATCAATGTGCTTTGTTCATTTACCTATGCTGGCTACTTTATTCAACCTTAGTGGATAAAGTGGCCATTTTGTAATTCTTCTTTTAAAGTAATGTGTGAATTTTAAAATAATAAAAAAAAATCAACATAGCAATTGAAACTAAAGTTATTATAATTATTATTGACACTTGTTTCTACAACTTTACTGATTAAAAGGGCTCTTACAGCTTCAAAATTTTCGAAATTTTATTGTTTTTAGATCTTAAACTCCTACTTTTTCTGAACATTTTGGTATAATTTTTTCCTTGAAATTCCCATTAGAAAATAAGTTATGGTTTTTAGAATTATACCCACTCAATAGCTGAAGCGGCGCTTTCGAAATTTTGAAGTCATTTTTCTCCAAATGACGTTTTTTGGTATAACGCGCAGGATATCTCAAAACCTTCTGAATATTTTTTCATGAAATTTTCAAAATATATGTTTCTTGTTAGTCTGTATAAACCGAACCTAAAATTTCCTTTTTTATTGCTTCAAAAATATACTTTTTAGGTGATTATACTGTTGAAATTTTCAGAATTTTTTATTATCTAAATACAACTTTGTATTAAAAATACAAAAATGTTTTAAAATCAAATTTATTTAGGTTCAAGGTAATTACTATATTATGAAGTATACGTAAACACCAACATTTTAATTCTAGTTGTAATATTTAATTGGTAATCCTGCACGTAAGCTGTTATTAAATTTTCTACTTGTCAAATGTCTTGCAGTTTTGAGAAAAATTGTTTTTTAAAATCATACACATTTTAGGATATTAAATGTTGAAAATAGTCTTTTTTTTTTTTTTTTCAATTTTAAGAGTCCTGAGACCTTTTTAAAAGGTATCATAAAAATTCATCAAACCTTAGCGTGGCCATTTTATCTTTCCTCTCCCTATATTAAAATCACAATTTCTTAGAAAATTAAAAGGAGAAACAAACTTAGTTAATAACTATAAACGTAAACTTAGTTAATAACTATAAGACTACTTACCATTCAAATAGAACTGCATGACTTTTTTTTCGGTGTCTTGGAAACACCTACCAATGTCAAAACTAGTAGAATCTAAAATTGCTGGATCCTGAACTTTCACTTCATAAAAATGATGATTCATGCGATAGTTTTTGTAAATGCCTTGTGGATCCTAGATTAAATCCATGGACAATGTAACATTAGACAGTGGTGTAACAATTCAAAAATAATGAGAAAGTTTCAAGTAGTCATTTTCAAATGAACAATTATCATTATCAGTACTAATTATAAAAATATTTATCAGAATAATTAATCGCTCAAACTAGTTATTAATTCCACTGTGACGAAATCAATATTTCAATTGAAGCGTTTGGGGGAATAATACATAAACCAAATTTGGCCCCACCAGTAGCCGAGAGGTTCTGCTCTCAAAGCTGACAGACGGGAGTTGCTGGGTTTAGAACCGAATCTCTCCCGTCGGTCTAATCGTTCGGAATTTTCCGTGGTTTTCTTCGAACCTTGGATTTCACATTGTGAAATTAAAAAATTAGTTCACATAAGAAAGTAATTCACATTGTGAAAAATACACCCTGTGATGTGTATGTACTATAAAAACACATAGTATATTATTTTGTTTTAAAAAATATGTAAATGTGATGCGTGGATAATATAAAATCACATAGTACATATCTTTGTTTAAAATAATATACTATGTGATGCGTGTATAAGTAAATTCATACACACGATTGCACAAAGTAATTGTGCGATCGGACACAAAGGAATTGAAAGGTATGCATTACCATCTAAAGCTGTTAATTGCCGGAAGTGCGTTTTCATCTGTATTATATATTTTCTAGCTGAGAACTAAGTGGTGTGTACTAGTATACCATGTAATTAATATCACATTCTGTATAAATGTTGAAATTATTAGGTATGTGGGATGTTTTAGAGTATTATTTATTTATTTATTTCAGCAATATAAAATTCATGGATTTTTGAAATGTCATTTGCACATTACTAATACAAGCGGTTAATTTTATTTAAAATAAAATCAATAAAAATAACTTACCGACAAGACAATGACATTAGCACTGATCAAACCGAATTCGTCGCCTTGAAATAAGAAAGCATCATTCTGAAAAAGAAATAGTGATATTTAAAGTTTTTGTATGTCAGCTGTTTCAGCTCGTGATTTTTTTTCTACTCAATAACCTTACATGACGGACTACACAATAATTTTTTTTTATCATAATTAGAACAGAAAGTAAAACATCTTTAAAGTAGTCCGTGACACAAAAATGTAAAAAAAAAAAAAAAAAATGCACATATTTACTTTTTGGATTTTTTTAATCCACAAACTGCAAAATAAACTTTTAATCAGAATTAGAACAGAAAGTAAAACATCTTTACAGTAGTCTGGGGCACAGAAATATAAAAACATGCACATATTTATTTTTTGGATTTTTTAACACTTTAAACGTTAAGCCTGTCTTTTCCTATCATGTATTTCAAAAACTAAAAAGCTGGAACAAAGTTTTGGAATGTACGTTGTTTATGACTGTTGCATATTATATATATAAAAAAATGTAATTCGTTCAAATACCAATCCACATATTGTTAAATATGTACATTTCGTTACATGCAAATTCCACAGCGAATTTTTACCAGAATTGTAACAGTAAGCAAAACATCTTTAAAGTAATCCATAATACAAAAAATTAAAATTTCACTTTTTTTCTTGTTTTTGTCTTCAAAAATACACTGGATTTTTTTAACCCTTTAAGCTCTATTAACCCGTTTTCTTCGATCATGTATCTGACGAATTCAAAAGCTGGGTGCTACAAACTTTTAAAATTTATATTATTTTTCACTATTTCAAATAATAAACAAAAATGTAGAGTATTTAAATATCTATCTATACATTCATACATTCCATTACACAAAAACTCTACAATAAATTTTTCACAAAGTTAGAACGAAGTTTTTTCAGAAAGTTAGAAAGCAAAACATCTTTAAAGTAATCCGGGATACAGAAATCTCAAAACACTCACATTTTTACTTTTTGGTCTTTTAAAAATATGTCGGATTTTTTTTTTTAATCCTTTAAGAGTTAGGCCCATCTTTTTCCGTCATGTACACTCGCATCCAAAAGTTAAGGAACAGGGACTGGATGCTTTCGATTGTACACGGTTTGTCGAGTATCTACCAAAATTATTGGCGAATTGTTCTTGAACATCTGGGATGTAAAGAACATGTTTGATTTCATATTTCTCGGTGAAGATTTAGTCGTGAGGACAATTAGGGGGATAGTAATAAATTTAATAATAAAACAATATCTGCGATGACCTATGTAACAGAAAATGCTGAAAATGGTTTGTCACTGTGTTAAATGACTATTTGTGTCCTGTTCAACGCTTGTGTACATTTGTGTAAGCATAGCACTTATATTTGTGAAGATGTTAGTGTGGCTGTGAAAAATTCAGAAGATTTTTGCTATTAGCATACAGAGTTTTCAACCAAATTTAACATAACTTTCCGAAAACTTGACAAAGAATAGTAGCAACAGTATATTGCAATTAAAATATGAATATATTGATATTTGATGAGATATGGGCACTTGAATAAAATAATTTTTAACTGCGCATGCGTGGCAGATTCTAAAATTTTTATTTTATAATTTGGTTACCAGCTATTCAGGGCAACTTATATAAAAAGTTCAGTCAAATACCGCGAAAATTCACAAAGATAGGGGCGATATAGTGAGTTGTTTTCTAAAAATAGCTTTATTATAAGGGATTTTCCACAACTTTTCAATCAGCTCACTATATTTTCCGAGTTTTCACAATATTTGACTGGACTTTTTATAGAAGTTTCCCAAAATAGCTGACTACCAAATTACGAAATAAAAATTTTGAAATCTTCCACGCATGCGCAGTTCAAAATTATTTTATACAAATGCCCATATCTCATAAAATGTTCAATATATCCATGTTTTAATTGCAGTATACTGTTTCTACTGTTCTTTGTCAGATTTTCGAAAAGTTGTGTTAAATTTGGTTGATAACTCTGTATGCTTTAAAGAAAAAACTTTTGAATTTTTCACAGACACAATAACATCTCCACGAATATGAGTGCTATGCTCACACAAATGCACACAAACGTTGAACAGGACCCAAATAGCCATTTAACACAGTGACAAACCATTTTCAGCATTTTCTGTTACATAGGTGATCGCAAATATTATTTTATTATTGAATTTATTATTAGCCCTCTAATTGTCCTCCCAGCTAAATCTTCACCGAGAAATATGAAATCAAACAGGTTCTTTATATCCCAGAAGTTCAAGAGCAATTCGCCAATAATTTTGGTAGGTATTCGACAAACCGTGTACAATCGGAGGCATCCAGTCCCTGTTCCTTAACTTTTGGAGGCCAGTGTACTTGAGGAATTAAAATATTAAAATTATATTATTATTATTATTATATTATAATTGTATTTCAAAATTGGATAATTAATAAAATAAATTATTAAATTATTATTATATATTTTATTAATATATTTTATAATATTATAATTATATTATTATAATTATAATATTAATATTAAAATATTAAATTAAATTTTTGTTACACCAGTGGTGTAAGAAAAGTTTGGAATTTATGCCTTTTATTAGAGGAGAAGGTCCAAATACCGGCTACCACTTTTCTTTTCAAACTGGATCATACAATTTTCAAAATTAGTAAAAGAAAAAGTGACAGCAGGGTACCTTGACATATTTTACACCTGTTTAGAGAAAAAAAAATCAGTTTAAAAAGCATTTTCTCTTTATAAAAATCAAAATTCAGAAAGTCTTCAAATTTTGAGTTTTGAAAACGGGGTCTAAATACCGGCTACTTAAGTTTTTTTTTTTTTTTTTTTTCCAAAAGATCGCACAAATAAAGCTAATGACAATTATTACACAATTAGAATATTATTTTAATAAGTTTTATTAATTAATAACATTTCTTTGAACAGAAAGAATATGTAATTATTAATAAACAAGCATTTTTTCGAAATTTATAAAATTCTTAACGACTATCTATCACAGTCTTCTTTCCATTATGTTTCTAATTTTGTTTTTTAACGTGTAAAAAAAGAAAAAAAAAGCTTACTGATTAAAATGAGAATTATTTTATCTGAAAAAATCACAAACATAATATCCTTCGGTGCAGTCTCTATAGGCCCACATATCGCATTCGTAACATTGAACCCAGAATCCCCTCTCCCACTCTTGTAAGCAGAGAAAGCACTCATGCAGAAGACATAAATTGCATCATCTTCCTCTGTTGGATATCTTCCTTTTTCACTTTTTAAAAATCCAATATTTGCCCCTTTCACATGTTTTCTTCAATCATTTTTCTTCTTTGTCTTCACATTTATTTCAGGCAATATTGGAGTGTCCAACAGCGCTTTTTTGTGAAGTGATACGGTAACCAATATCGCTCCTGGAGAATTACGGCCACGGCTGCTTTTTTTCATATTGCGAAATGGGACTGGAACTATTTCTGAACCATTTAAATTAATTTATTAACTATGGAACTATTTAAATTAATCTTTTTCCTCCCTTCAAGCAGAGCAACCGAGAGAGGTTAAAATACCGGCTAGCAGGTATTTAGACCACTCTAGGTAGCCGGTATTCGGACCACTGCTAGTTAAAACCGGTATTACTCATTCATATGATAAAATACCAATAACGTGCGCGCGGCAACTGAGAGCTAAATATGTCTAGAAAATAACTTAATCATGAATTCAAACCAGTATACGATCAGTATATTTTTTTTAAAAAATGAGAAACACATATCTGAAAAACTTTCGATGTTCCAGATTACGTCGTTTCGACACTTTTGCATTTGCTCTTTGTAAATGAGACAGACTTAAGCGAGGTACTTCTCGTAACTTTCTTTTCTCAATTAAAGTTACAAATTCTGCCTATCGCCCCAAGTCTGCGCTGCGCTCAGTTCTCAGTACACCTAGTAGCCGGTATTTGGACCTTCTCCTGTATTACGTGTAGGTAAAAACGTAAGTTGTTTAAATACCAATCTACATATTTATACACTGTATAGCACCAAGTGTCTAACAGGTATATAAAAAGGAAATGACGCAAACCGCATGTAAATAATGCAATTAGATCAAAAGAAATAATATGTTTTAAGTTGTACTGTCTATGGTAGACGTGAATTGTTCCGGAATCTGTTCATTTGTTTCAAGAGTGTATTTTTTGAAGATTTGTCATATTAAATTTGATATATATGTTTGCTATGAAAGCTTCAAAGCAATTAGAGAAGAAACGGGCTCGGGGTCTACTTTTACACCAGTCTTAAGCACCTGCGTTGACTTGACTTCTAGCTCGGGCGGATTCGGGCGGGCTGGTACTCTAAGTGAAATTTCTATTTAGTCACAAACTGGAAGGAGGACAAACAAGTCGGAAATTGTACGTCAAACGTGCAAATGAGGTGCGTTCGTCCTATAACTAGTTTTATAAATACAGTAGAACCTCTTTTATCCGAAACTCTCGGTTAATCGAAATCTATTTTCAAAGCTTTTTTTTTCACTATCACATTCCTTGTGTGCAAAATCCGTTTTGAAAGCTTTTTTTTTTTTTTTAACTATCATATTCCTTGTGTGTAAGCGGTCCTTTCCAAACTACGAGTACATATAAATATTTTCGATTCCCTTTCTTAGAGTTCCTTTGAATTTCACTTGAGCTGCCGTAAGCTGCGTAGTGGAACGAAGAAAACGAACAAATTAGCAATTCTGAAGCTTTTAAATGTTTTGCAAAAGGTTTGGCATGGTTGGAGCAGCAGAAAGACTGTGATACTGGTGAACTAATAATATTAAAAAAACTCCGTGAAAGAACTCCAAAGCAAAGGCAATCGAAACTGCGACAAACGAAACATTTTTTTAAAACCCTTGTGATATATGTAAAAGGAACTTAATTTCAAAATTAAAAATCAGGTAATTTATTCTTGTTTCTATTTTACTATTGCTTTATCTTTATTAAGAGCTGGTTACCATAATAAGAAATATTGCATATATTTCTCCTTACTCTTAAAATTGAAGCTTTCTCGATTATTCGAAAATTTCGATTTTCCGAAAGAGGGTCGGTCCCAATTACTTTGGATAATCGAGGTTCTACTGTATTCAGATCTTAGGCAATAACTCTTGCACTCTTACGCAAAAATACATGAATACAAAATTTATTACGATTACCATACATTAAATTCAGTAATACGGAAATAATAGGACTCCATCTTAAATAGAACGTCGCATCACCATGGCAATCTAGAATCATGACCTATCATGGAATATCATTGAACTAATGACGTATGGCAGAATTTAATAGAATGAAGTAAACTTTTATTAATATCTTTTTAAGTTTTGATTCGATTTTCATAAAATTTCAAATGACTCGACAAAATTCTGCAACAATTCTATATATTAAATTTCAAACCATTCGATTGAGTTGTTTCCGCATTGTTATATATGCGGACAGATGGACAGACAACCAGACGGATGGACTAGACAATGACTATAGGTGCTACGAATTTATATAATTACGAACGCACCTAAGAAAAGCTTAGTTGATAGTTGAGGAACAAGAATGTAGTTTAAATTTTCTAAAGTGTACTACACTCCTCTAAAAATCAGTTTGAAATGGAATTGAATTGTTATTGATCATAGATTAAGGACCAAGATGGGACATTTACGGCAAAATCTGTAATGGCAACAGTACTAACGTCACTACCGACAAGGGGGAAGAATTAACAAGCCTCCGAAATTTACCTATGTTAAGAAATATGTTTACGCTCTATGCTTTGAATATCTATTCTTTCCTAAAACGAAGCAGGTCAGCAGGTGTCAGACGATATTCTGTTCATGCTTGCTTTATTTATTTAGCTGCTTTTTTTTGTACCGCACTTGTATTGTTCATCTTTAACTTACAAAATGATAATTAGAGTAACAATATAAAAGAAAAGCCCTTCAAAATTCTGTTAATAACGTAAATATGTAAGTTTATGAGATTAAATTGTAAAAAATTAAATTCAGGTATTGTGTTAATTTATTCATATCGAATAAAACTTTATTGAGTGTCATGTCAGTACCTCTATTTATTTTTAACTGTTAGATTTATATCATTCTAAAAATTTGTCTAAAGGAATTTTTCACCATCTGTAATTTTATTATTATTTCTTATATGTTAATATTATAAATATTATTGAATTGATTGCACGTTATTTACATTAAAAACAACTTTTTTATTTTATCTATAAGAAAGTAAAAATGCGTAAATTTTAAAAGATTATTGTAACGATTGTTTAATACGTTAAACTGCATACATTAATAAAACATCGGCTATAAAAATTTTCCTACCGAATAGGAATTTATATGAAATTTTCTGGTATTTGTAGAGTGAAGTACTTCGTATATTTTTATATTACACCATTACTTTATGTAGTTTTAAATCCGATTGTACCATATTTACTTCATATATAGCATTCAAAACGAAATTTTTACCCTGTTTTCCGTTGCACTTAAATTCACTCATCATGTAAAAAAAGAAAAGAAAAAAAAAGCATATGACATAGAACATATGTGCATGAACATAGAATAGATATTAGAATAAAATAGAATATTTATTCTATGTCCATGTATCGGTGTAAGATTCTATAGATTCTATTGAAAACGTAAACATGCAACATTAAAAAAGAAAGATCAGAATAAGGTAGATACTCAATAATAAAAATTTTACAAGGATGGAGAGTTTCTTCCCCATTGTCACTAAAGGCGCTACGATCGCAATCGCATTACCATTACGCTCTATGGAAATGTCCCATCTTGTATGTTAATCTATGTTATTGATTGGCTAGAAAAATAAGTATCATATCCGATTTTGAAGCATTTGCACAGTCAGGTTTAGTAAACTAAAAAAGCCGTGCGATATCTATTGCCTATCCTAGCTTTCTGTTTGATGTCTTTTTCCAGAATGGCTGGAAACTTTTAGATTTCTGTCAGTGGTTTGGTATAAATAGCAAATTGGCTCTTTTAAACAGATTTTCAAGGACATGAAACGGAACGTTGTCATGAAGAAGTATTTAGGATAATACTTATTTCTATATAGCAAGATATTTTTGAGATAGAAAATTAATTTTAAAATGATGTTAACAATTTTTTACTGCGCACTTTTGTTATCCGGGTCTGGCTCTGATGACACTTAGATTTCAAATGGACATTATCTGCTGATCTGAGTTCGAGGCTGTAAAAGTCACATGATTGGGGAAAACAAACCGGCATGTTTCCGTAGTCAAGTATGGTGAATTTTCTTTTAACTTTCTGAAAGAAAATTGTTTCACCATGTGCCAAAGTATTGGGCTGCGTATAGGTGTTAAACAACAGTTCAATTAATTCGTTTATAGACAAGAAAGTATTTCTTTATATAATTTTATGCGAATACCAAAGGCAAAAGTTCCGTAATCCGGCTTTGCAGCCAATTGGCATATTTTAGTCTGCATCGGTTGGCACAACTTTAATTTAACTTTCGTAATCAGGTTTTCTGGTGTGTAGCAAATATCTTCATTGGAATTTGAATTTTTTACTCCATTTTTATATAGCCGCAATTTTTAAAATTAAATGTATAAACCATGTTTATATAATTTACACTTGAATATAAAAGTTTCGTCCATAACCGCTCTCAAACACTTGAAACAACATTATTGCGAACATCGCACGCTTATATATTTTGGCGTTAAATCACATTTTCTGGCGACAAAAGTTTAATCGAAAGCGTAAATAAATAAGTAACATATATAGTAAGTACAGTTATTTTTACAGTTACATCTGCTAAAATCTCATGTAAGTCACATGATGAGGAAGTGTGACGTCAGGCAGATATTGTCCATTGTCGGGATTGGACGGCCCATTGTAGGAAATTTACCGATTCTAGCGGGCCAAAATTATTTTTGACGTATATATAGTCGCATCGCCATGAAATTGAAAAATGTTATTGATACTCACTATAGCATGTTCGGTATTGAAAATGAAGCGAGTAGCAGTCATAATTCCGTTACAGGGAGATTCAAAAGAATTCCATTACATTATGGCCTATGGGGAAAATCGTTTGCGGTGGTTTTTAATGATATTTCATAATTTCAAACACATTGAATACATATCTATGAAGTGCACTAAAAGATGCATGCTATAGAATATGGTATGGTTGGCATTTATAGATCATTTACAGGGAAACTAAAATGAATTACGTTACATTACGGTCTATCGAGAAAAATCGTTTGTGGTGTATTTTGTTCATGTTACACTATTTTAAACATATTTAAATTGATATATATCGCCGAAGTGCTCTATATAAGGCTTACTACTGAATATAATGTGCATAGCATTCACCTTTCATAGACAGGGGCACACAAAATAAATCAGTTATATTCCTCTCTGTGATCAATAACTGCTGTAAGTGCGTTTTCAGCTGTGGAACGCTTTTTTAAATTAAAAAAAATGCAAAATATTTAGTGTATACAAATTCTATAAATCATATACAGGGCTGCACGAAACATCTGAAATACATTTCCGTTTATTGATGGAAATTACCGAAGGGAAATGTTCAAATGTGTTATGCGTTCCCTAACTGTTGAAAATTTTAGCATATTATGCATTATATGATAAATCTATAGTTCATATACAGGAATGTACAAAAATTTCAGTTATTTTTTAGACTTTGGCTGAAATTGTATTTTCAAACGTGTTATGCGCTTTACAAATTATTACTTAGACATCGTTTTTAACGTTATTAAACTATGAAGTTTTATTATAGTAGTCTCAATACGTTGAAAAATGTTTCATAATCTGCTTGACGCATGATTTTCCGATCTTGTTGATAATTTTAATGATACTTTCTTAACGGTATGGAAGCTAAAGTGATAAAACTAGTTTTGCATTATTATAATAACAAATCATAAAAAAACATTTTTCTAAAATTCTATTAAAATGTAAGATACGAGACAAACATTCGACAGCTTTAATGAAAATAGCTGAGTTGTATATCCTATTGTATATTTATATTTATCTTCGCTAAGACATAATGGTCTACAGTATTTTAGGTAGCTTTCTTTACAAAAAGCTACCTATTGCAGCCGTTCGGAGGAAAGCGATTTCAAAAAAATTTGGTATATTTTCATCGATCATGACCTCCAGACCCCGAAACCACCCTCCGTTCAAAATTGATATATATATATATATATGTATATATATATATATATATATATATATATATATATATATATATATATATATATATATATATATATATATCTGACCTATGTCACACTGTAACTCTCGTATTTATGAACCAATTTGGATGTAATTCGGTGTGTACATAGTACATACCAATATTTCGACCGAGTTCGTTGGCCAGTTTCATCCGCCATTTAAAAATTTTTAAAAATTTTAAAATTTGAAATGTGGTACCAAAAAATTGAAAATGGTAAATAATTTTTTCTTATGTATTTGACCTTTATACAAAGACTCCGTAGTAGTTTTTGTTTCGTCTATATCTTAAAAAATGGCTGAGTTATAGCATTTTGAATTTCTAGCGAAGCTGACATTTTGAAACGTCCTGAATTTTGTCACGCGATAAAAGGCGTATTTATGAACCGACTTGGATGTAACTTCGTTTATACTTAGTACAGATCAATGTCTCGACCTAGTTCGTTGGCCAGCTTCATCCGCCATTTTGTTTAAAAATGGCGGCCATTTAAAATTTTAAGAAAAATTTAAATTTGAAATGTGGTACCAAAAAATTCAAAATAGAAAAAATATTTTTTTCTTATGTGTTTGACCTTGATAAAAAGATTCGGAAGCAGTTTTTGTTTCGTCTATATCTTAAAAATGGCTGAGTTATAGCATTTTGAATTTCTAGCGTGGCTGACATTTTAAAACGCCCTGATTTTTGCCACGTGATAACAGACGTATTTATGAACCGATTTGGATGTACCTTGGTGTGTACATAGTACATACAAATAACTCAACCGAGTTCGTTGGCCATCTTCATCCGCCATCTTGTTTCAAAATGGCGGCCATTTAAAAAAATTTAAATTTAAAATGAGATACCAAAAAATTGGAAAAAGAATAAGATTTTTTTCGTATGTGTTTGACCTTAATACAAAGATTCCGGAACAGGTTTTGTTTCGTCTTATCTAAAAAAATGGCTGAGTTATAACATTTTGAATTTCTATTGTGGCTGACATTTTAAAACGACCTGATCTTTGTCACGCGATAACAGGCGTATTTATGAACCGATTTGAATGTAACTTGGTCTGTACATAGTACATACCAATGTCTCGACCGAGTTCGTTGGCCAGCTTCATTCGCCATCTTGTTTAAAAAGGGTTGCCATTTAAAAAAAAAATGTAACTTAAAATTTAAAATGAGGTATTAAAAAATTGGAAAATGAAAAAAAAAATTTTATGTGTTTGGCCTTGATACAAAGATTCTGGAGCAGTTTTTGTTTCTGAAAATTTGTTCTTTTGTTTATATCTTAAAAAGTGGTTGAATTATAGCACTTTGAATTTCTATCATGGCTAACACTTTGAAACGATCTTGTACTTGTCACGCGATACCACACGTATTCGCCTATTTCGTTGGAAGAAGGCATGTGGATAGTATACATCAATATCTCGACCAAGTTCGCTGGCCAGCTTCATCAGCCATCTTGTTTCAAAATGGCGGCCATTAAATTTAAAAAAATTATATTTAAAGTGAGGTGCAAAAAAATTAGAAATTGAAAAAGGTTTCTTTCTTAAGCATTTGACCTTGATATAAGGATTCAGGAGCATTTTTTGTTTGTCTTTATCTTAAAAAATGGCTCAGATATAGCAGTTTCAATTTCTAACGTGGGTGACATTTTGAAAAATCTGATTTTTTGCCTGCGATAGCACTCGTATATATCAACCGATTCCGATCTGAGTGAGCATGTGCACAGCAATTACTAAGGTCTCGACCAAGTTCACTGGTTAGCCTCATCCACCATGTTGTCTTAAAATGGCAGGCACTTTAAGAAATCGCCGAATTTGGCAGCCAAATATAAGTTACTTTAAATAAAAGCAGCTTGGATAAAGCTGACTAATTTAGCGAAATTCTCATTCATAATGATTTAGTATTGATAAAAATTAGTATTGAATCTCCTACATTCGGTTTCCACTTAATTGAGCTTGCTGTGTTTGAATAATATAAGTTGGCTTTTTTTAAAATAAGGAATATGAAAGCTACCTCTTCCTCCCGGCACTGGCCGGAAGGACTTTTTTGCATTGTATCCAATCTGATTTTGGAAAATTTGTCAGAATCAATTTTGTAACTACTTGAAATTAATAGGCAAGTAATATATTTTACATCAGTTTTCCTGAGATAGCTGATTTTTCCTGAGAGTATATACAACTGACAACTTTTGTCCAAATTTGGTCATAAATTTAAACATTTCGCGCTTGCAAAACTTCATGTGATTTTCATTGTAATTTTTCTCTATAAACAAAACATTTTCAATCAAATTCACATTTTCGTTAAATTTTAAATCTTGTTGCCATTTCATAATGGTGCAAAAGTTTATTTATATGGCTAACTTAAATCCTGCTGACATTGATAAAAGGAAAATGGTACTTGAACTAAAAAAAAAAAAAAAAAAAGTTAGAATTAATAAGCTAAAAGCAATTCGAAAAACAAGGGAGGCAGATTAAGGCAGACAAATTAAATTGGTATGAAAAGGTAATAATCTAAACCATTTAATGACATCAAAAATTGAGCTTAATCTTGCTTTATCATATAACTTTTTCTATATTAAAAATGAAAAATTGTAAAAAAAATAGAGTTTTTTGCGAGATTAAATATGAAATAACAGCTGATATGTGCAAAATTTATTCACATAAATCCGATAAAATAAAGTCCATATTTTGTTCGGAAGCGTCCATAATCGAGCAGTATATTTTATTCCGCTTCAAGTAACAGATTAAACAACTATAGGTACTCAAACTGTTTGACTACTCAAATTATTTGATTCATTCCCAACTAAGAAGCACCAACTTTGCACTAATCTATGGACCATACAAATATATTTATATCAAAAACAATAGCAGGGTACAACGCGACTAACTATTAAACTATAAGAGGCAAAAAATAAATTACGCAAGGATAAACGTTTAAAAGTAGACTTTTGCCAGCTAGAATCAATAAACCTCCCACCATGCGGCCTCAGACTCCGAAAAAAGAGCCAAAGTCTTCTCTTAAAAGGAATTAAACTTTATACAGTGATTTTCGTTATCATAATACCATTATTTTTTCATTATTCCATTAAAGAATGGCCCAGTTTCAATTTTATATTATAACACTTTAATTTAGACTATTCACAACAAATCATACATCAAATTGGAGGTAAACTAACCTAGTATTTCTAAAAAATTCAATACGTGAACCTTTAGTTAATAGGTCACATATCCAACCTAAAGTCTAATTCTTCCCACATTTCGGTTGACAAGTCGGGAATAAAGGAAGCAAAAACCTCTTCGAATCTGTGCCTGAACTCTGGCAAATCATTAGGTAGCGGCGGAACGTAGACATGATCTTTTATAAAGCCCCAAAAGAAAAAATCGCATGGCGTATGTCAGGTGAACATGGAACCCAGCAATAACTCTTTACGCTCAAGAGTCACCATTTTACGAACGTAGCACTGCAAGCGAGTCAATAACAAAGCAGTACTCACGCATGCGCTTATCTAAAACTGTCTGAGTTATGCTATATTTGTCACCTTCAACTAAAACTGTACAACGCTTATTATTAAAATTTATAACTGGGACATTCTTTTATGACACCCTGTATTATAATTTAAGAGGCTACTTCAGTCAAACGAAAAGACCCGTTCGCTAATGCTAATCCTATGGAAGACATTTATAAAGATATCTCGGTCGCATTTCAATATTTTTAAGTGGTTTTTTTTTTTTTTTTTGCATTGAATAGTTGAGATCGATCTGTACAAAGGCAGTTGTTTACTTTTTCCATTTTGTTTACAAGTATTTTTAATGAGGACACTTTCATTTTCGAAGCCGGTTTCAAAAGTAAAAGCATCCTTATAAAAAAATCTGCAATAAAGATCGAAAAAGTAAAAAACGGCCTGCATACAGATCGATCTCAGTTATCCAATGCAAAAAAAAAAAGTCATTTAAAAATATTGAAATGCAACCGAGATATCTTTATAAATTTCTTCCATAGGATTAGCATTAGCGAACGCGTCTTTTCGTTTGACTGAAGTAGCCTCTTAATATGAACGTATTCGTGGTAATGTACATATATAATGCTATATTTGTGACCTTCAACTAAAACTGTACAACGCTTATTATTAAAATTTATAACTGGGACATTCTTTTATGACACCTTGTATTATAATTTAATACGTTCGTATTCGTTCTGATGTACACATATAATGCTATATTTGTGACCTTCAACTGAAAATGTACAATGCTTATTATTAAAATTTATAACTAGGACATTCTTTTATGACACCTTGTATTATAATTTAATATGTTCGTATTCGTTGTGATGTACACATATAATGCTATGTTTGTGGCCTTCAACTAAAACTGTACAACGTTTATTATTAAAATTTATAACTGGGACATTCTTTTATGACACCTTGTATTATAATTTAATACGTTCGTATTCGTTCTGATGTATACATATAATGCTATATTTGTGACCTTCAACTGAAAATGTACAACGCTTATTATTAAAATTTATAACTGGGACATTCTTCTATGACACACTGTATTACAATTTAATATGTTGGTATTCGTTGTGATGTACATATTTAATGCTATATTTGTGACCTTCAACTAAAACTGTACAACACTTATTATTAAAATTTGTAACTGGGACATCCTTTTATGACACCCTGTATTATAATTTAATATGTTCGTATTCGTTGTGATGTACATATATAAAAGAAATGACAAAGTTGAGAAAATCTAATTACTTTGTTAATGAGTCCCTCGTTGAAACACCATTCCCACAGTGATTTGATATTTGAATCTTTATCCGGCCAATCAGTGCGTATTCCTTGGAAGACATGGCAGGGAATGTTATTCTTTGTAGTCTAAAACGAAAAAAGTATTCCATTAGACTGCTATTTACACATATATGTCATTATTATAAATTTAATAAATTGGATTCATACACGGCAGAGAAAAATTATAAGAACAACTATTAAAAGACACTTTATGATAACTTTTTTAACTTAAGTCCAAGGAAAAGTAGTAGATTGGTACAACCCGAGGTCAACTTTATCGCGTAGTCCAGTGGTTCCCAACCTGGAATACGCGTACCTCTGGAGGTACGTGGTGGTCCACCTGGAGGATACGTGAAAATAACATCGGTAATGGTGGAAACCACAAAAAGGGTTAGTAAAGTCACAAAAACATTAGAAATGACAACGTAATTTCTATCGATCTGTTATAGGGTTGCGATAAGAAGATTACCAATGAAAAAAAAGCATGTGTGCTTTATCTAGTTGAATGGAGGGGGAGTGGGGGGTGAGGGGTGTGTTTATGAGAAATGGGGGTACTCCGAAATGAAAAGCCTAAGAAAGGTGTACGTGAAAGTAAAAAGGTTGGGAAGCACCGATATAGTCAATGGTATTCATGTTCATTACGCTTAATTATACAATTCTATATTCTTGCGTATGGAAGGTAAAACATGTCGTTGAGAAGGCATTGGATGGATTGTGTGAAATAGCGTTTAATTGTGAGAATGGAAGGAGGACAGTAAGTTTGTGAATACGTAGAGCTTGTAAAAATTTATACGCACTGTAAAAAAAAACATTGTAGATTTACCAGCACAAACTGCTGGCGTCCGAATTGCCAGCACATTGTGCTGTTAATTTTATGCAACTACTGTATTTTTCATGTTTATATAGTCAAGAAACCAAAGAAAGTTACAGCACATTCGACTGTGATCGATTTTGAGCGCGAGATGAACAGCACTTTGTACTGTAAAAATGTCGTGTTTTTTTTTCAGTGCGGTTGTAAAAATTAATCCAAAATGTTTCCTACATCGCATTGTATTAAATTTCCTATATTCTTATTCAAATAATTTTGTACAAAAATAGTATATTTCATATTTTGAAGATATGTCACGTATGACAAAGTAAAGCTCTTGTGCAAGTTTCACGTTTTTTAACTGCAAAATTATTCAAGTGATAAGAGTTTTTGAACGTATTCCTTTCTTTTTCCGCAATTGTATATTCCAGAGAAGGATAATGCGAAAGGTTATTGAACGAATCGATTATAACTCTATATAATATGTAACTAATATTGGGGGTGGTCCATGTTTTGAAAATATACAGGGCGTTATCGTAAACTTTAACAAAATAAGAAGAATAAAGGTATCCGTCAAAAACTAATAACGTATACAATGGAACTTTAGATCGTTATTCACTTTAAAAATAGGTACAAGTTGTCTTAAAACAAGCCTAACTTTTTTTAACCATTTGGAAAAATGGTTATTGTTCTCGTCAGGGTAGGAATTCAAAAGCATATCTGAAGGTTTTTATTGGTTTAAAATCCGCATTTTATTCGTATTCTGATTGGTCTATACAGTGATATGTATTTCCTTTTACTTTCAACAGAGATGGATACCTTTTGTTGCCACTATGACAAAAAAGTAATAAAAACTACAAAAAAAATTAATAACTCAGAAACAAATTGAGATAGAGCTTTCAAACAAATTGCATTTAAAAGTACATTTTTTTCTCTATCCGACGGTGTAAAAAGTAATATTGTCGAATGTTTAGAAGTTTAACCCGTTAATAGTCGCGCGTTGGTCTTTTCCCCGCCCGAAATTCGTTATCCTCCTGTAACTCATTTCCTGTTAAAGTTACGATAGCCAAATTCCGTGTAGCTGACCTTGAGTGTTCACACTCATGTGTAGTAAAAGTGCAAGTCATTCCTGCTATTTCTTAGCATTTTATCGCATTCTTAAGTTTCAATCGGTCTAAATGACCGCGTTGCGACCACTTGCGTTAGTTGAATTTTTCCCCCTCGTGTTCATCTTTTCCCATTTCCGCAAAATCTGCGGGGGAAAGTTTCTTCGAAGTACGAACTCTCTGTCTGTTGTTATTTCGTCTTTCTTCTTTCTGCTATTTTACCCGTTCATAGACTACTTTTTTTACTTTTAGAATGTTACTTAAAATTGTTTTATTATATTAGTTGTGAAGTAAGTTCGCACAAAAAACTGATAGATGGTCCCTTACATTTTTTTTTTCATTGTCAAACATTGCGGGAATAAATTCTCAAATTGATAATCGTTTAAATATGGAAAAAAGGGAAGTTCATCATCATTATTTGAAAGAAGTTGCTTTCCATTTATTACCGGAACATATAAATGAAAAAAAAAACACACAATAATACAGCCAAACCATTAAAAAAAGAGAGAAGAGAATTTTGTGGGAATCAGTAAAAAAATTGCCGTATCTCCAAAATCTGAAAAGTATCGTTTTTGTACAATAAAACAAACTCGAAAGATAAAACATTTTTCTCAGAAATGTAGTATGTATATCTGCGAAGAACATACATATAATTTATTTGCACAATAATGAGAATTTTATAATGTAGGTTAGAAATTACGCAAATAAAAATCTCTTTTGGATAATTCAGTGAATATTTATACTATGATTTTAAAAAAATATTTTAAGTATTTTTCTAAAATTTATCTATTTTTATATTTTCATACTGTAAGTAAAAACACATTTTTTTTTTTTTTAACAATGCCGCAGAAAAGGTTTTTTTTTATTATTATTGAAATCCAATAGAGGCTTAGGGACGGTATCTAACAAATTTAAATTTGTTGTCCTTCATCAATTGTTCAAACTATTTTTCAGAATACGAGAGAAAATTCATTTAAATAAAATTATTGCTGCATATTTATAATTTCAGAGAAAAATTTCTTATTGTTTTTATTATTTTAATGAATGTTATTATAAAACAATAAATTATAACAATAATACCTTATTATGAAAAGTACAATTGGATATATATTTTAATTAAATAGTTGCTGTAAAATACATCCCTATTAAGATGAACTTTTCAGTGATTCAATTAATTAAAATAATTTATCCATCTTAGGATTTAAATCTACAATTGCAAATGTATTTAAATTAAATATATAATTTCAATAACTTATTATTTACTTTATATAAGCGAAGTTCGTATCCAGAGTTTTTATTCAGGGGCGCTGCTCCCACCCTGAAATAAGTAGAAAAACTACAAATCGTGCATTTTCATTTAAAAATGGATTTAATCATAAAATCTCGAGAGCCCCCCCCCCCTCCTCTCCCCCCTCATACACACATAGACACCCCACAAAATAAATAAATAAAACGTAGTTACAACATTTACATTTATAATTTCGAAATTAAATATTTTTTGCCTTTTTCTTTATTATATATATATATATATATATATATATATATAATATGCTGGTGAATTAGTGGTATTGTATTTTATTTGCTGTTGCATGTCATAGGTTCCATTTTTATTTTCAGTTTAATTGTTCAATTTAATGTCAGTGTAATATATTGATGCTAAATTTATTAATTTTATTTTATTAAATGGATATAGAGTGCCAGAGTATCATAAAAATCTACCTGACTCTGATTCTGTCCTTCCAAAGAAAAAATAAAAATACCCCTATCACGAATTTAGATTCATATTCGTAAATGTTTTCCTACTAATTATTGATTCATAGTAACATCAGAAATTCAATCAAATCATTTACTATTTACTTTTAAGTATTTATGCAAAACGAAGAAAGAGTTATTAAAAACATTTATCTAGATGCCAACTGAATATATACTTAAGCGAAATAAATAATTTGCTGTAAAAGGTTGTAAAATGAATAATTGCTGTAATCTTTTAAAGTTCAGTCAATATTTTCACCCTACGTTATCCGTTTTCGTTCATCTGATAACACCGGCAAGTTTCCCCTTCGTTTTCGGCCTGCTGGTAACGGCGGCAAATGGACCGAACGCGACTACTAACGTTCTAAAAAATGTCGCGACTACTCTCGGGTTAAGAATGAAATTTCATTTAAAATTGGCCGTCAGATTTCGTGGAAATCTGACGATGGAAAAGCCTTTTCGCGAACAGCCAATAAAGTGCTTGGATAATACGTAAGTTTCAGGTGGATAATAACTAATGAAAATGAAAGAAAATGAATAACAATTTCTGCCGAGAGTTAATTTTAATTTGTAAGATTTTCACGTGCAAAAGAATAATGGAATAAACCAATTAAAAAAAAAAAAAAAAAAAGATAAATAGGACAGGAATGAATACATATAAATATTTCACACCAAATACGAGTCGCAGGAGATTTTTGTCGCTTGGAATTTTTTTAATTTCTTTTATTTAATAGTTTAGGCATTTCCTTGGCTCCCCTACTTGATATCAACTTTATGCTCTCTCTAGTGGTAGCTGTATTTCTAAAATTTAGGGAGACATAACGGAGAAAAAGACCAACTGTAGTAACAAATGTAGTAATTACATTAAAAAATATAAAATGATAAAATGTTCAATTGTTCAATTGTTCAAAGCAATCGATATTAAGGAGAAAAAGGCTAAGAATACAAGGAAATTTTGAATTATAGCCATATAATTTGCTAATATTATTGTTTTTAATAGCAACATTATGGATATAAAAGTGACAAATAAAATATAATTATTTTATCTATTTATTTATACCGGGTGTCCTAAAATGGACTGACTGTTTTTGAAATTCAGTAACTTACAAAATACTTGGATCAATGAAGGCCAAAACCGAAATCACCCAGCATGGATGCGAAGGTAGAGGTTTAAATATATAGAGTGGTCTGCAAAGAACAAGATTGTATTGGCGAATGAAACCCACTCTAAAAATTTAACCTCCTTCCTTTGCACCAAAGCTGGGTGATTTTGGTTTTGGCCTCGATTCAGCACCTATTATTTGCAGCGCCATCTATCTCTTCTATTTGGAATCAATAGCAGTAAAAAAAACTTCTGATGTTTTACATAACTAACTCTTCTGCAAGTATTTTTTAATGGCTCTCACCATTTGCAAATTATTGAGTTTTAAAAATAGTCAGTCCCTTTTAGAACGACCGGTATGTTTTATACTTCATACAGGGCTACTACAGGCGAATATTTTTATATTCTGTTCGCATTACTATTTTTTATGAATACATTTTGTAGTATATTTATCTTGCAAATGTTATCACAGCGTATGTAAAAGATTTTTCTTTTGAAAAAATGGTGCGAAATAGAATTTAGAAAAAGTCGTCTGTGGCAGCCCTGTATATATATATATATATATATATATATATGGAATTACCATCTAATATAGATATTGCATATTTTAAATCTTTAACTAACTTCATTATCTATAATAATTATATATTGCAAGATAATACTTTATATTTACAGCATGTCGGTATACCACAAGGCGGTTGTACTTCCAGTTTACTCTCAGACTTATACTTATCTCATTATGAACGTAATTTTACTAATAATAATCTACATTTATATCGTTATATTGATGACATCATTTTAATTGAAACTGATCAATCTGCAATTACTCGATTTCCAGTTGATTATCCCACTAATTTGGAATTAACGGAAAACCTTTTATCTAACAATACAATTAACTTCTTAGATCTTAAAATTACAATAAATGACAATAAAACAATCACAGATTTATATGACAAACGTAAAGAATTTAAATTCACAGTTAATACATTTACAAATTTTAAATCTTGTCTACATCATTCTGTATTTCGTAATATAATACTTAATCATTTATATAGAATAAACTGTTTATGTTCTTCTCCTCTAATTAACAATAATATTAAAAAACTAATTTATGATGCATTAAATCATAATTTTCCAAAAAAATTCTTATATTCATTAATATACAATTAGTACTTTTCTTACATGATCTATAAACACAAATTAACACATGCGTAAACAAAATTACAAAAAAATTATAAAATAAAAAAATATCTATAAAAAATTAAAAATTGTAAAATAATATAAAAATATTATAGGTTGGTTGGGTGGGCAGATGTTAGAGTACGGAGGAGGGTGGTGTTGTCTGGATAATACGCAATGGTTAATTATTTATATAAAAAAAAGCGGGGCTCTTGTATTATTACTATATTTTTGTTATGTATTTTATGTGGATGTTGATTTGATATTTTATATGTAAATTGGAGATTTTCATTAATATTATAATTAGCTTAATTATTCATTAATCTAATTTACAATTATTTGTTATTAAATTTTAATTTACTAAGGACAATATCATATTAATTACTAATAGTATGCCACTCTTATAGTGAATAATATACATATAAGTAGTTTTAATATAAATATAGTTATACTGTATGCATTAAAATTGGGTAATTATTTTTATTATTTTTTCTCTATTCTTTTTAATATTTATTATCGGTTTAATGTTTTTGAATGTCCCACATTCATACTTTATGGATTTTTATGGATGACTGATAATAATCCACATTCTATATTTGTGCTTTTTAAGTAATGGGATTTTAAGTATTATTTAACCTTCTATATACTTCCACATGTTTTTTATTTCCTGTTCATTTTATAAATATCTAATATATAATTCATTGAAAAATAATTTTTATATTATTTTTAATAATTATTTATATTAATTATTACTGAATTTATTTTGTTTTATAGCATATAGCTATATGCTATATATTATCAATGTTCTAGCATTATTTAAACTCTTAGTTTAGTTTAAATAAGTAAGCTAATAGAATATATTGTATGCTTTTAAATTTTATTAACAATAGTTTTAAATACATTGTGTGATTTATATTAGGTTTATAATTCTCTATATATAAGGATTTGTTTGGTTTTGCTGTTTAAACAGTTATTTACATTCAAAAGCTTACAAATTTTTATCTTGCGATAGATGTTTAATATAATTAATAATAGATGGCAGCACCAAATTTGTCTCTTTCAGATTGCTCTAATTTTTAATTTTTCTAGCTCCATTTCAGTTATAATTTATACACCAGGGGGTATTTTTAGCTAAATTTTGACGATATTGTTAAACTGTTATCTATTAATTTAATAGTGCATTTTAAATAATGTAATTAATATCTATTTATTTTATATTAGATTAAATTTGTTTTACAAGGTATTTCAAATTTTATTTCAAAATGTATTAACTGCATCCTTTGGTATCATTTACTGTGATTTCTTAACTGTTTTATTCACCTTAATCTTTTTGATATACTGGTAGACATGTGCACATGGATTTTTGTAAAATACTGAAATATTAATCGGTATGGTGTTTATTATTTATATTTTATATCCTATAAATATTTAAATACGTTTTATTGATTCTTCCATTTCATAATTTTTGTTTCTATTCTGCTTTCATTTTTAATCAATTCACTTGATTTTAGTGGTTGTTCGGGCACAAGGGAAAATTAATTTTAGCTTTAGCTTATTTTTCCCACAGAAAACAACCATTTTGCTTATATCATTGAATTCTGTGCCCTTGATAACGTAATTCAATGTATAAGCTTTTCAATTTTTGTCGGTGTCCACTTTTTTCTTTTTTCTTCCATAATAATTCTTATAATTTTTTTTTTTTTTTTTTTTTTTTAATACTTACAGCTTTAATTCATAATAATTGACGGTGGTAGGTTATGTTTAATTAATGGTAATATATATATATATATATATATATATATATACATGATAAGCTTTGGTAAGATTTGCTTTTTTTTCGGTTGAAAATTTTACATTTTTTTATTCCCTGTAAATTATCCCTTTGAAACAATTTGTCCGAATTCGTAGTTCTTTTGTAGTTATTGTGTGCTTTATCGCAACACGTCCGTAGACTTACACTTGTTTGGAGCACTACAAGCGCATTTTACGCAAAATGACTTTTTTCACACTGGACGGGATTAGAAGGCAAAAACTATTAAACCGATCGTCCTATTTTTTTTATTAAAGGTAATATAATTTATTGGAGCTTGGACCTACTTTCAGTCATTTTTATAAAAAAATAAATATTTTTAGAAGCACACCAAACTGCAAAATAAGGGGGGTCCGAAACAGACCTTTTTTTTTAAATGTCTGCCACTTTGTTGATTTTTAACTTTTTTACCTCAAAGTGCGTAAAGCTCCAGACACAATTATCTATTTTTATAATCCCTAATAGACCGGGAGCCGGCAGCCCAGACAATCACCTCATCGAGTTCACGGATGAAATCCTAGGATGAGTTAAATCTTGATTCGCATATTATAACGCGATCGGTCTGCGACGTCCTATCTTTGTGGAAAACACCTGAAAACCCGATTTTATCGGCTGACTCGTAGGTTTACCATTGTGTGTTCCTGCTCCCAGTCCTCCATGTTTTCATACCTTTGGGTGCAAGAAAACACAATGGTAAACCTACGAGTCAGCCGATAAAATCGGGTTTCAGGTGTTTTCCACCAAGAAGACCGATTGCGTTTTAATATGCGAATCAAGATTGAACTAATCCTAGAATTTCATCCGTGAACTCGATGAGGTGATTGTCTGGGCTGCTGGCTCCCGATCTATAACGAAAATTACTCTAGTGATCGATCGGATACCGCCCGATTGGAAGTGCGAGGCGCGCATGCAAAGACATCCACCCACAGAACTCGTGCCATATCAAAAATTTGTAATATATATATTTTTTTAAACGTTCTTAAAATGATAATAAATAACATGCAAAAAACACGGAACTAAAAACTTTATTCCTTTCCCAGAAAAAAATGCTAAAAAACATCCTTTTTTTCTTCCTTCTAGAGACAAGTCCTCCCATAAATTTAAAAATCAGATATTTTTAGCCCCCGGTACGGTATGCTATTTCCTTTCTCCCAGCTTTTTTTGTGACATCTCCAAAAAATAACGTTACCTTACAGAAGCCAGCCGTAAAACAAAGCAGTACGATTAAATACTCAATAGCAATTTTTTTAACTTCTAAGCATCACACGTTTTCAATTTTTATACCGTCGTATTGGGAAAAAAAGTACTTTTAAATGCAATTTGTTTGAAAACTGCATCTCGATTTATTTTTGAAATATTAATTTTTTGTAGTTTTTGGAGCCATTTGCTTAATAATGGCAACGGAAGTACTCCATTTCTATAGAAAGTAAAGGAAAAACAGTTGTAAAATATTAATTATATATTTTTGTTGCCATTTTTTTATAACAGCCGTAAGAAGATGTAATTAAAATACGTACTATTTTGAAAAAATATAAACGAATGAAAATGATTTCCGTTAAAACATGGAGCTATTATAAACTATATTTGATTCTAAGTGTCTATATTAATGTTACAAACAAATGAAAGCCTATGAATCATTAGACAACCCCTTTTTTTTTTTTTTTTTCTTTTTTTTGTCGAGTTTTTTTAATGACGGCATCTTTTTGCTGCACTTGTGTATTATTTCGCGATAGTGACGTCCTTGCATAATTTACTCTAGAGGTTTAAGAGTGGATCGTATGTGAAATTCTTAACCCCTTCACGCTCGAATTAAATTATGGTTAAAAAATTGAAATTGCTTATTGGCACCACTCTTATGAAAAAGAAATATTCACCTTATTTAATGACAGGAAAAACGGTACTAAGATATAGCCAATTTCACTATTTTATAAAACTGGTGGGAACCAAACAATCTGAGTGAAAGAGGCAGCCCGAGAATATGACGGGAGCGAGAATTAAGGGGTTAAGCTGATGCGAATGACGTCATTTTACATAAAATAAACACGTGTGTTGTAAGTCTTAAAATTGAAAAATGTTTTGTACTATTTATATATACATATATTTTTTCTTTAATCGCTAAATTCTGACACTAAATTCTGAAAACGCAGAATTCCTGTTATATCCACGGTCTATTTCTGTTGTTAGGGTCGGTCTAAAAGAAATACAAAATCAATGCAATGTAATTAAGTTAAAAAAATTCTTGTATAGTATTTTATAAATTTAAATAAATGTAATTAAAATATCAAATTAAAATACAATTTAAATTTTTCATTTTCACTTTTCAAGATTTTTTTTCTTCAAATTTTTCATTAATATTTTCCTTAAAGTAACAGGTTATCTTATACTAGCAAACCCCGCGGCTTTGCTCGCGTAATATTTGAAATATGCCAAGTGATATTTATATGTCTAATTTTTATTAAAAGGTACTAACTAAATTTTTATTTTATTAAAAAGGTTTTTTTTATTAAAAGGTACTTATTACTTTTAGGAATAATTCAAAAATTACTATTTAAAACACAGTTTGGTTAAACATCATTATTACACTGCATTAGGCAGAAATGAGACTTAAATTAATAAAATGAAAGAAAACTAAATAAATGATAATTTGGAAAATATTTTGAAACTTTTATGCTCAATTAATACGCTTATTTGAGTATTCATTTGAAGTTTTGAATTTTTTAGAAACCATCTTCTTACATCTTAAAATTAACCATCATGTCAAATTCCAAGTCCTACCACCTCTCTCAACATAAAGGGCTATGTTGAAACAGGAACTGTCACCATTAATTTGCCAACATTAATTTTGTAATCGGTTTGTTATTTCCTAATATTCCACAGAAACGTAATTTAAAAAGCTTTTAAAGGCTTTTTTTAGAACGTTTGTTGTTCCTGTGAACCCCAGGTGGTAGAATCACCGGCATAAAATGTAGCCTGTGTAGGATCAGAGACTGTTACCATTGATTCGCAACTATTACATTTATAATCGGTTTATATTCCCTGAAATTGCATAGAATCGTAATTTAGAACTTTTTTAGAATGCTTTTCGCACCTCCCCTTCGCTACACCCCTTTTTAATTCGAATTTATTTTCGACGTTCCTTCGAGGGAATTTATATTTTATAAGTAACTACCATGCCATATTTAAAGTTTCTAGCCTTTTCAGTATCACAGAAATCGCAATTCAGAAAGTTTTTAGCTCCTGCAACCCTCTGGTGGTAGTAGAACAGACATAAGATATAGCTTATGTTTGAGCAGGTTCTATCACCAACAATTTGTCATTATTATTTTTCTAATCGGTTTGGTAATTTATAAGTTTGCTTAAAAATTGTAATTTATAACGCTTTTCACTCACTTCATCTTTTTAAATTTGGAATTTTCTTTGGACTGTTCTTAGAAAGCAGTTGCATCTTGTAAGTAAATACCATTCCATACTTCAAAGTGTTAGACCCCTCAGTTGTGCAAAAAACGCAAATTAGAACATGTTTTGCTGGAACAGATGTCATATTCGCCCCATATTGGCGCGATTTTTTTCTGTCGCCAATATCATATAGGCAACAGGTACTTAATTGCGCCAAAGTGTCGTTATTTTGCTTGATGTGGTAACCCGGATTATGTTGTTTATGCTGTTGATGTTTTCGCCAAATTGGCAACCGAAAAAAATCGCGCCAATATGGGGCGAATATGACATCTGTACCGTTTTGCTTTTGCAACCCTCAGATGGTAGTGACAGAAACATAAAATATAACCTATGTTATAGCAGGGACTGTCACCATTGATTTGCAACCATTACTTTTGAAATACCTTTGGTATTTCCTTAGATTGAGTAGAAATCGCAATTTAGAACATTTTTAGGACGCTTTTCGCGCATTTTCACCCCTTTTTAAATTTCTAATTTTTTCGAAACTGTTCTTAAAGATCATTTATATCTAATAAATATGTACCTTGCCAAATTTTAAGTTGCTAGCTCCTACCGATCACAAAAATCGAAATTTAGAACGCTTTTTTGCTCCTGCAACGTATTGGTGATAGTGATACCGACATAAAACAGCATCTATGTTAGAGCAGAGGTTATCAGCATCAATTTCGTGCCATTACGTTTGAAATCACGTTCATTCTTCCTGAGATATTGGCGACAAATCGGCATTTAGAACGTTTTTAGAACGCTTTTCGCGCATTTTGCTCCTGCATTTCCCTGGGGTAGTAGAAAGAGATATAAAATATAGCCTATCTTGGAGCAAGATCTGTCACCATCATTTTTACACCATTATATTTGAAATCGGTTCAGTACTTCCTAAGATTGCATAGAAATCTCAATTTATAACGTTTTTTACAACGCTTTTTGCGCATTTTGACCCCCTTTTAAATTTCGATTTTTTAAGGAAATGTCCTTAGAGATCACTGATAGCTTATAATTAACTACCATTCCAAATTTCACGATTCTAGGCCCTTTCGTAACGCAAAAGCAGCAATTTACAACGTTTTTATCCTGCAGCCCCTTTGGGGTAATGGTACCGACATAAAACATCGCCTATGTTGGAGCAAGGGTTGTCACTATCATTTTGACGCCATTATTTTTTAGATCGGTTTGGTATTTCCTGAGATTGTGTAGAAACCACCATTAGAACGTTTTTTAGAACGCTTTTCGCGCATTTTCACCCCTTTTAAATTTCGAATTGTTTAAGAACTGTTAATAGAAATCCTTTATCTCTAATAAGTAGCTAATATTTCAAATTTCATATTTCTAGGCCCTTCGGTAACGCAAAAATCGCATTTTTAGAACGTTTTTTGCTCCTGCACCCCCTTTCGGGTAGTGGTACCGACATAAAACATAGCCTGTCTTGGAGCAAGCGTTGTCACGATCCTTTTGACACCAATATTTTTTTAATCGGTCTGGTATTTCCTGAGATTGTGTAGAAACTACCATTTAGAACGTTTTTTAGAACGCTTTTTGTGCATTTTCACGCCTTTCAAATTTCGAATTGTTTAAGAACTGTTCTTAGACATCATTTATATCTTATAAGTAACTAATATTCAAAATTTCATATTTCTAGGCCCTTCAGTAACGCTAAAATCGCATTTTTAGAACGTTTTTCACACCTACACCCCCTTTGGGGTAGTAGCACCGATATAAGATATAGCCTATGTTCTAAGTTGGACTAACACCATCATTTTGATACCATTACTTTTGGAATCGGTTCGGTAGTTCCAGAGCTTACCTCCTACAAATAAACAATTTTTTCCTCTTTATAATAGGAGTATATATATATATATATATTTATTTATATATATATATATACATATATATATATATAATATATACATATATATATATATATTTACCTTTCCAATATAGACGTAAGAGGTGTCATTGAGTCCAAACATCTTTCCCATCTGCCATCGTCTGAGATTCTGTTTGATGTCGAATAGGTTCTGCATGTCATTGGTGTACTTGTCAAAGGGTATGACTTCACATTGAGATTGACCTCTGTCCCAACCCCAGCGATAAACGACTTCTAAAATAGGAAAAAATATGCGATCATTCTAAAGAAATTTTTAAAAGATAAATAACTTTGATGAAAATTAGACATAAACAATTAGAAACTTCGTTTATTGTGGAATGTGTATAGTTATATCACAATATATATTCCAAACGGAAAAGTCAGAACATATATTAAAATATTTTAGATGTAAATTTTCAACTGGGCGAAAAATATCCGGACCAGGATTCGAACCAGGGATCTCCGGGCTGAAGCCACCAGTGCTCTGCCATCTGAGCTATCCCGGACGAATCTGGTGGAACTCTTTCACCCAGCTAACCTTAATTATTATAGCATCCGGTCTGAAACCTGGTTCAGCTCAACAGAATAAATCTCAGGTAATGGAGCCCCAGAAATCGCTGAATACGAAATCACACTTGAAGTGTGATTTCGTATCCAGCGATTTCTGGAGTTCATTAAGATTAGCTGGGTGAAAGAGTTCCACCATATTCGTCCGGGATATCTCAGATGGCAGAGCACTGGCGGCTTCAGCCAGGAGATCCCTGGTTCGAATCCTGGTCCGGACATTTTTCGCGCAGTTGGAAATTTACATCTAATATGATTTATTTACCTATTAGAATAATTGTGTTAAAATTAATCTGGATTAAAGTATTTATTTGCTTAAAACACATTAAAAATCTATATTGACATGTTTCAACTCTTTCACGCCCCACCAGTGGCCGAGAGGTTCTGCTCTCGAAGCTGGTAGACGGGAGGTGCTGGGTTCGGGCCCAATCGCGCCCGTCGGCCTAATCGTTCGGAGTTTTCGTGGTTTTCTTCGAACCTTGGATTTCCAAGCGTTAATACGGGTTAGGTTCCCTTAGAAAGACCCCCACGAAGGGCACTACCCCCTTTAGGGCCTATATCCCTCGTGTTGATAATTGGCCGTCATAAACACAACCAACCAACAACCAATCAACTCTTTCACTGAGTCGCCATCAGAATCTATGACAGAAATTACAAATACAATATATATGAAAAATGGGAAAAAATAAATCATCGAATACAGACAAGTAGACATATAACGCGCCCTACATTTTCGCTATCACACGTGTTCCCTCTATGTCGCGATTCCGCAAGTTGTCCAACCATTCAATCCATATCGCTCACCCCCAAGAAAAGTGACACATCTCGACAAAAGTAAATTTCACAGAAGAGGCAAAGGAAAATTTGCATAATTTTATTGTAACGTGAATTTATAGCACTTATCTCTGCATGCAGGTATAAAAATGTGCATAAAACATAAAACCCTTAAGATTGAAGACTTAGGAATAGGTTTGGAAGGTTCGGTAATTTTACCTCTCCACACAATCCACCTCTCTTCAGTGGTCACAAATGGACATATAGCGTAATAAAGTGATTTTCCGTATAACTACACTCATGAAACGTTTTGTGTAGCAATATACACTTATTACAGACATATTAGTGGGATAAAAAGGAAAATGAATTTTTGCGAGATGTGTCACTTTTCTTACGGGATGCGAAAAGATAACGTATCGTTACAAACCCCTCAAACTCTTAAATAAATTTCAATGGACTCTCTTATAAATAATTGTAAATAAAAATTAGATCTGCAGATTAATCTACTCTCGTTAAAAAGTATGTTAATGCTCTCTATTTGATTCAGCCGGGATAAAGCAGTATTACCTCTATTGTATTTTATGTCCGCTATATGTTCTTTACATCTGGTATTGAATTTTCGTTGGCTCATACCTATATAATGATTTCTGATTCTCCCCTCCCTAATAAATGAAATCATATTTCAAATGAAAATCAAATCTCAAAGATTATTTTTGCTTAAAAGGCGCAAAGGCCAACCTGGAAATAAAAAATCCAAATATTAATATGAAATCATATAAACTCCTGAAAGGTCATCCCTATTAATAGGATCAATTTTAGTGTTTAAAAGTATCTTTAATTTCGGAGGAGGCTTCGCGATCAAACATAAACCAAAATTTCTTAAATGATTTCTTATGTATTCTAAGAAACCCGGGAAATAATTTGCCACAACCCTTTTCATATTAACTTCATTAATAGTTTTATTTTTAGACGTACCCGTGTACATTTTATCAAAGGGGCTCTGAATCAATTTGTTATATTAGGTGAAGGTGACTTTTAAGATTTTTTTTCAAGTAACTTAATTAGCCCCTCTACATTTTCCCTAAATATATTTGCGAAAGTTTAATAATCTGTAAATATCTGGGTCAATAGTCTTTATTACTTCCCCCAATTTGAACTTTCCACGTTTCATAGTTTACGAGTAAAATGGCTGTGACAGATGGACAGACAGACACAGGAGTGATCTTATAACGGTTCTGTTTTTACTTGTTAAGTACGGAACCCTAAAAATGCAAAAGAAATCGTAAAAATACTAAAGTACTCCGTTAGACATCGACCTCAGGTATCCTACTCAAAAAACATTTGAAATATTAAAATGCAAAGGAAAAATTCGAAAAGACCAGTGCCTCTTTTTTAACATTAGCTTGTGAGTGTCTTCGCGTTACTATCGTAGATAAGTTATCCGTCCTCGCAGTTTTATCCTCACCAAAGAAAATACACTAATGTTGAATTATTTTTTAATTCTGATACAGGGATACTCCAGCAGATTTCTGAAACTAAATAAGGTGATACTTGCAATAATTACGGAAATAGTGATGCCACGCAAGCCGCGGACGGAAATAGCTTCTATAGGCATTCTTTTAGCTATATGCTGTTTTTTCACTTTATTCATTTTTTTTTCATGTTAAATACATACGTTTTGAATTAGAAATTTATAGACTAAACAAAAGTATACCACATAGAAACAAGACACATTTTATCATATAAATTTTCTGGTTTTAATAAGGCATATTTATTTGACTTGAAAAACATCCTAAGGTTGGCAGCTATGTTTTATACAGGCTCTTCTTAAAATAAAAAAATTCAACTTACCCAACTGTCCTATAGCTATTTCAGACTGATAACGTTTCTTTTTTGTTGGTAGAGGGTCCTCATCGTCTAATCTTTCCATGTCCACACGAACGAGTTGATTTTGGGGATCAAACCATGTCTAGAAATTAACAAAATAACACAAATAAAAGAATTATTTTTTATTAACAACTTTTTTCAAAGCTCATTTCACACTCTAAAAATAGAGGCAAGTTTCTTGGTCTAACAAATAGAAACATCATATAACGAAAATATCATATAACGTCTTCACAGTTACCGATAGTTGCTTTTATCTTCAGAAACAAATTTCCTTAGCAAGTAGATTTACGAAAATATGATGCAGGGTGTGCACTCTCAATTGTGTCCAATGGCTAATTCCTAAATCGCTAGGCATAGACATACAGTTCCAATTACAAAAATGTTTTAAATGAGGTAAAGGAGTATTTTAAAAGCGATTTGGGTGAATAAAAGCATTTCTTTAAAATTTTCGAAATTTGAATTTTTATACGATCCCCTGGCCCTATAAATTATATTCAGTAAAATATTTTATTACACTAAGAAGTAAGACAAAAAAGTCCCATTTTTCTACAATTAAAACTGGACCGAGTAATAGCTATTTAAAATTAGAGCATCTTTTTTGCTGCGAAATAGGGGTCATTCACAAATATACTAGAAATATAAATAATTGTCATATATATATATATATATATAAATAACAGTTGAGAGTAAAATTAACATTACAATATAAATTTGAAATCTGTTTTCATTCTGACATATTAAAGAAAAATATACAGCTTATACTAAAAATATAAGTTAAAAAAATAACAGAATTTTTGTTAAATGAAATGATGAAAATCAACAGTTGCAATTCTTGACAAAATGATGCATATTTTAAAATACTATTAGCTTATCTCATAGTTTAAGCACCTTGTGTAAGATCATCTGTATTCAGATGGAGAAAATTAGCATAATTCATGCAATTCAAAGTTTCATAATTCGGTCAATTTTAGCGTTAGATGAATGGGACTTTTTGTCTTAGCTGTTAGTGTAATAGGAAATTTTTACTAAATATCACTTATAGGACCGGGGCATGGTATAAAAAGTTAAATTTTCTAACATTTTAAGAAATGTTTTTATTGATCAAAACGACTTTTAAAATATTTTCTTATCTCATTTAAGGGGGCTGTTTAGCTTTTCAAATAAATAAATAAATAAATAAATAAATATAGTCCAAATGGTAACTCTTTGCATTTCAATGTTCAATTAAAAGTACATTTTGCAAAATAACTAAATAAATAAATAAATAAATAACTGCATTTTTTTTTTTTTTTTTTAAGTTTAGAAAATTTGAATTTTTTAAAATCCCTACTACTTTTTAAAATGTTAATATTTTTGTCCAATTATTTTTTTTTTGGATTCTCAAATGTATTATACAAGACTGTGCATGGATTTTTAGTTTCATCTAATATTACATTTAATATAATTTTTTTACTGATCTATGTAGTGCAAAAGGATGAAATCTAACATATCTTTATAAACTTTATTTTTTTTAAATAATAATAACCTGAAGGCTAATTCCATGCGCAGATTTATCACATATATAATAAAGAACATGTATAAAAAAAATAAAATCGCTATCTCAAATGCAAAAAAAAGTCTTAGCATTTTTAAAACATGAAAGTGAAGAAAATATGAACATGGAGAAAAAGCCGTTTAAAGTTTTAATTTCTGTGGAGAATTGCGCTGGGTGTATTAACAAAATTTACAATATCTCGCGATATAATTGCCGTATGGTTAAAAATGAAGTGTCAAAATATTCACAATTACTCAGGTTTTCAGTTAATATTTAAAAACAAATATCGATTTTTTAAAATCAATTTTGAGATAAAACTCTTTTGTAATTGGAACTATATGTCTATGACTAACGGTTTAGAAAGTAACCATTGAGCACCGTTGAGAGTGGACACCCTGTATAACGTCTTCCTAGTTACCAGCAGAATCTTTTATCTTCAAAAAATAGTTTCTTGGTCTAACTAATACAAACTTACAAAAATATCTTATAACGTCTTCCGAGTTACCAACGGTACCTTTTATCTTCAGAAACATCCTATAAGAACAAAATTCCGAGATAAGGGGCCGTTCACAAATGACGTCACACTTAGAGAGGGGGGAAAGGGGGGTGTCGTGAAATTGTGGCAGTTTGTGACAAGGGGGTGAGAAGGGGTAAGAAGAAATGTGACATCACACATTTTGGTTAAAATAAAAGCATTAAAAATCAGCAGATTAAATTTTGAAGTTATTTTGAAATTAAAGTATTTTGTATTCATAAAGATAAGATTTAAAGCCAAATATATTAAATTCCATTTCAAATTCCAAAATACTGCTGTTTTCAATTGCTCTTTCATATTACTATTTTATTACTATTGTATATTAATTATGTTTTTGTTGTAAACCTTAATCTTATTTTATACAAAAGTAGTACACGAATTATTTTTATTGCCCCCAAATGTCATTAAAATACATAGTTAAAATTTAAAAACAAAATTTGAAATATGATCTATAACATAGTGATTTGTTTCTGAATTGCAAGCAAATGTTTATGTAATAGTGACATGTGACGAGGGGAGAGGGGTGGGGTGTGGTGAAGTGTGACACTTTGTGACAAAGGGGGGGGGGAGTTAAAAATATTGAAAAAAAGTGTGACATCATTTATGGGCAACCCTAAGAAGCAGTTATGAAACAAAAGTTTCTTTTGCTGCTCGCAATTTTCAGAAACGTTTTCAAGTAGTTTCTACAATCTATTGATCACATTTCTCAACGCGGAATATCGGTTTTTCAAATGCTATTAATTCTCAAGTAAAGATTTTCATATTTAACAAATATATTCAACAGACAAATATGCTAAATTGACATTATTAACATTAAAGTTAAAACTATAATATTTTTTTGTTGTTGTTATTTTTGCATGTGTAAAATTTGTTACGCAGCTGAAAATGTTTACTTGAGAATTGATAGCATGCGAAAAACCGATATTCTAAGTTGGGAAAACTGATTAACATACTGTAAAATATACTCCAGAACGTTTCAGAAAATTATGGGCAGAAAATGGAACTTTTGTTATGTTTGTTTAATTCTCGAAAATCTGGTTTTTTTTGTTTTTTTTTACTGAGGTTTAAAGAGAAAAGAAGGCTCTTTGAATTTATGGGTTACTCAGTAAAGTTTATATTATATTTTCGTAAATAATCTTACTAAAATAATAAGCATTTGTCTTTTTTTTTTTTTTTTACAGTGCAGAGAAAGAGAGAGTCAGAATAGGCAGAACGGAGCAACCAATCTATGAAATTTATGGTTTTTGTGCTCTACAAGTATTTACTTCATCTTCTCAGCGCCGTGAATTAATATTACCGTTCCCTAAGCTGTAGATTTCACTGCAATAGAAGCATTATTTAAATTAATATGATTCTACAGATATAACGCAGATTTAAAACATTAAGTTATGATTAATAATTTGAAGGATTATATTCCTATAGGTAATTAAATTATTTGTATAATGTTGGAAAAAAAATCCTTTTTTTAGCATTTTTAAAAAATTAAATTGAAAACAACATTACGATTTTGCCCATACAAACCTTTTAATTGAATAACTCTTCAACAGATGAAGCTAGTGATCTTAAGTTGTGCACGCATGCGCAGGGATCCAAAGAAAACTTATTTATCGACTCTGTAGAAGACTATTTTATTTTCGCCAAAATGTACCGATATTCAATCGCAGACAGTTTTTTAGTCAAAACTCTTTATCTTTGTCACCAGAGACCTGCCGAAACACTCTTGAAGTGGTCTAGTGCCTTTACAAATAGGCCAAATAGTGCACAATAGGGCCTTTACAAATCGTCATGATTATCATGAACACTGGATCTAAGCCACGTGGTTTCAGCAGGATGGAACTCCTCCACTTTCAATATGAGACGTTCAATATGAGGATTGCTCAGAAGTCACTATGACAATCGTTTCATCACAAGAGGCTTCCCGAATAACTTTGGATATGGCGTTTATAGCCCTCCCCCCCCCCCCCTGACATCTTCTTATGGAGATATGTTATGGGGTTATGTCAAATCTACAGCGATCGACCAAAAACCATAGTAGAGCTGAAAACAGCGATAACAAGTGTGATCAGGTCGATTCCAACAGACCAACTCAAGCAGGTTATTAGACCGGGAGGGCGGCTTCACAAACCATCACAGCATCCAGCTCACGGATGAAATTCTAGAATTAATTAAAACTTGATTCGCATATTATAATGCAACTGGTCTACCAAGTCATATCTTGGTGAAAAACACCTGAAAACCCAATTTTAGTGGTTGACTGGTAGGTTTACCAATGTGTTTTCCTGCTCCCAGTACTCCGTGTTTTCATACCCTTGGGTACAGGAAAACACAATAATAAGCCTGCCAGTCAACCACTAAAATCGGATTTTCATGTGGTTTCCACCAATATCTGACTTGTCAGACCAGTTGCATTTTCATATGCGAATCGATATTTAACTAATCCTAGAATTTCATCCGTGAACTCGATGAGGTGATGGTCTCTGTAGCCGGTCTATAGCACAAGGTTCGAGCAAAAACTTCGTTTCGTAGTCTCCTCAGATGACCAACATTTTGAGAACCCAAACTTTTAATTTCGTCTATTATCTTGTATAAATCCTGAAATTTTACAATAAAATATTTTCGTTCAAAAGTTATTCAATGTTTTCTTTTTTTTTATACCTCTTGAAGCACCCTGTATTGTATACACAGGGTGTTCCTTCTTATGTTTGAGCAATAACTAATTTATAAACAGTTAGTCTTAGAGCCCAATTGCAACACAATATTTCAAATGGTGTTCTTTATCATATGGAAATCCATTTAAGTCAAAATAGTTATTTTTTTAACCCTTTCACGGTGCTGCAAGAATTTGTTACGGCATGTATTTTAACTATAATTAATTACCTAAAATTAAACTGTAATTACATTGCAGATAATTGAAATTACAAATTTCCCCAACTCTGCCGCCAGTACACCGAGTGTTGGAGAAAAACTTTACTTGTTTACTTTTCGTCTGAGTAGTTATCCATCGATTTTATCTGCTTTATAATGTACCGTATATACTCGCGTATAAGTCGAGGAATTTCTGACAATTTTCGGTAAGCAAATTTGGGGGGTCGACTTATACGCGGGTCAGTTAAAAAAGAAAACCATAAACTTCGAATACTGCAAAATTATGGCTTTTCATGTGAATGAATAAAAAAATAATACATAAAATATACAAATAATAATAATTTATCATTTAAAAAATTTTCAATGATTTGGTTTTTTTTTTTTTTTTACTTCCTACCTTTTCACATTGACAAGTGATATCTTTGGTTTGATTTTGTGCAAAATTGAAGTAAAAAGTTAGGGGGTCGACTTATACGCGGGTTTTTTATTTTTTCCAGAATTTGCATTCAAAAGTTAGGGGGTCGACTTATACGCGAGTATATACGGTAATTACTAAATTGCAGTGTAGGAATGTTTTCCCCGGTATTTCTTTTTTGTTTCATTATTATTTTTTATAGAAAATCGAAAAAGCTGTAGAAGCGGCTCTTTTTTGTTATGCTAGAAATGGCATTTGTAAATTTCCATATTACATATGTGGAGATGCGAGAGAACATACTGCCCCTGGAATATAGGCGTCGGATAACTAAAAGACTGCTAAAAAGATCAAAACCTTAAAAAAAGGTTTCTTTTAATGCCATCAAATTTGAATGTTTGCTCATTATTCATGTGTAAAATAAAACTATGTCAATATAATATGTTTTGTTGTTGTTGTTAATTTACTACTGCCTTCTTCTTAGTTAGCTTTTTTAAGAGTGTAAATTTTATTTGAAATATCATTTGTGTTTTCTGTTACGAGAATATTTTAGGCATAGTACTACTTTAATTAATTACCTCTAACGAGTTAAATTTCTCACGGGTGAGTATTTTGTTTTACGCATTATCCTTTAATTTTCCTTGCAGTAACTGAAAAAAAAATGACATGAAAACAATTGCAGAAGATAAAGGGTTAAATTGAATACTTACATCTATGTATCTGAGTTCTTGATAATCCGGCAAGGCCAGTTCAGAATGGAATGATATTGCCTTTAAGTTTTGGACTCCTGGGAATTTCAACGTACTTTTACGGTTAGGACAGACGATACCTTGAACTGCCTGGAATTTGAAAATAAACTATTAGCAATATCTATATAATAACAAAAAATAAAAAAATCATGCGTCAAGCATAGATTATGAAACACTTTCCAACATATTCGGCATAATGTAACAAAACTACTTCAGTTGAAAATTCCCCTTCAGCAATTTCCGCTAATAAGGAGAATAGTACGTGAATACTTTACTGAAGCCCTGTATATGAGATACAGAATTTATATATAACACGTAACATGCAAAAAATTAATTAAATTTAAAAGCGCATACCGAATTTTAAACCGTACACTCCAGCAATTATTACTCAACGACAGTATATTGTAACCGATTTCTTTTGTGTGTCCCTGTAGATGAAAAAAATGCTATGAACGCCCTGTTCTAACGTTATCGTAGTAAAATTCAGTGATTTATATCAGTTTCAGTAGATTTGAAATAGCGTCATGACATTAAAATACTCTGCAAACGATTTTTCCCCATATACCACAATATAATGGAATTATTTTGACTGCTTATCAATTGCATGAAAATCCGAGTATATTTAAGGGGATTTGGAGCGTGGACAGACGGACAGACAACCCGAATGTTGGAAAGTGTTAAAAAACGTAAAATATTAAATATTACAATAGTTTTCGGTGTATGTCGTACCTGGTATAAGATGCGTACCCTATTTTTGTAGTAAAACTTCCATAACGAATACCTTTGAATAGCGAACACATATATTTAGCAAACACTGCTTCAATCCCTAATATCTATACAGGGTGTCCCAAAAAAGATTGAAACGTGCTTTAATTTTTTACATGTTGCACTGTAAACTGTAGGAAAAAACTAAGCCAGGAAAACAGTAAAAAAAAAAAAGTTTATTTTACGGAAATAATATGCATCTACTACGAAATTTTTATTTGAACAGATTTTATCCGTAAGTTTGTAATAAATACAGATTATTTTCCTAAAACAAACAGTCTTTTACTGGCGTCCCGGCTGACAGTTTCTTTTTTGTAAAATCAACACATTTTATGTATATATATATATATAGTGGGGAATATGTACAGGCATTGCATATTACAAAAAGATTCAAGATAAGTTATGAATTACGATTATGCTGATAAAATTGATTTTTAAAAACTTACAGTTTTTCTATTTTTATACGACTCATGGCTCCTATTTAGAAATTAAAAAAAAAAAAAAATGCTTTGGCAAATACAACAGTAAATTTTCTATTCAGCTACAACTGAAACTCACCAACTTGGAATTTTATGAAATTTCAAATTCTAGCAACATTAAAAACGGACAAGCGATTTTTTAGTGCCGAATACTCCGAAATTTCATAATATTCAAAGTATCATAATTCGATGAATTTTAGCCGTAGATGCGTGTAACTTTTACTGTTTTACTTTTCACAGCATGGGGGAAATATTTCATAGAGCTTATAGATCCTAGAAGCTGTACAAAAATTTTAAGTAAGATTTAAAAAATTCATGGCAGAGCTATTTCATCAACATAATATTAATTCCTACCTTATTTTGTACACTTTTGCAATTTAATTTACGAATGCATCTCCAACAGGTAAAAAATTAAAGCGTGTTTCAAACTTTGGGACACTGTACAATTATAAAAATGTAAAATACGGTCCCGAGGTGTCCGTTATTTAGAGATTTTACTGTACTGCAATTGCGAAAAATTATTTTGCACAAAAAATAAGAGAAATTATCAACATTATTATCAAAATTACATCTTCTACAAAGCACTGCGTTATGATTACGTGAATTTTAATACAAAGTATCCACCCAACGATTTCATGCAATGTCACTACGGTCTGGTGTATTTTGTAAAGTGCTTTTTGTAAAGTGCTTTTTGTATAGAAAAATATATAAATGAATATTTTAAAAATTGTGTTAATATTAAATGAATTGCTTGTATGTAGGAAATAATAAATAGGCTGTTAGAAAGTACATGCATACAAAATTTATATTTTTATTATTACATCTGTAATTCTTTCAAGTTGTTAAATATACTAGGGGATCGTACCCGGGCTTCCCGGGTTAAAGAATATAGATGAAAACATTTTTTTTAAATTGAAAACTAATAATTTTTTAATATGCAATAATTTTTTTTAGATTGCCCACTTACTTTAAAAAAGCATTTTTCATATGGAAAATACGAATTATACTTTCAAATAAATTTTTGAAATTTATCAAAAGCGATATTTTCTTATTAGCCGCATGCTAAAAGTTATTTCACCAAGATTTTGCTACTTACGGCATCCTTTTATATTCTGATAATTTCAGAGCTTATACATGTCTGTTAAATTTGTGTTTTATTTATATTATTTTATTTAGTTATTCATAGGGAAGTTTTTTAAATGGATATTAGCCGTAAGAAGATGATGAACTCTTTATTTTGTTTTAAAGGCAAACGGATTAATCTTTCGTAATCGAGCTCCGCGCGATATAGATAAATTAAAAAATATTTCACACTTTAAAATTGTTTTTAAAACCATAGACAATCAATAAACTTAGATGAACTTTGCAAACAAATTCCATTTGAAAAGAAAAATGTCCTATTTGGTGACCTAAAACTTTAAATTGTATGATTACAAATATGTTAGATTTGTGTTTTTTCAATATTATTCTTTTATTTGTTTATAAAAGAAGTATTGATTTCGTTAATTTGTCTTTCACAACTATGTTAGATTGGTGGTTTTTTTAATATTATTCTTTTATTTGTTTATAAAGGAAGTATTAATTTCGTTATGCAAAAATAGTCAGAAACAAATGCTGAAAAATGTTTGTTGCTTTATGTGTAAAATGTTTATTATTATTATTATGTATTTAAACCGGCACGTGATAAGACAAACTTTAAAAAAAATCATGCTTAAAAATTATTTTAAAAAATATAATACATCAGTCAATTAATATACAGTTTTTAAACAAATTGCATTTGAAAGTAATTTTTTTCCCTATGCGACGAAAATTGAAAATGTACGATGGTCAGAAGATTAAAAAATTGCAGTATCGAAAATTTCAAGACCAAAATTTTATCGTGAGGTGTTGCCATTCGCAAATTGATGTCAGCGTTACGCACAGATACGCTCGTTATTTATAATAGAGATACTAAATCAGTAAAATGTAATAAAGATCAGTTATTAGGATGTGCTTATCAATTGAGGCTCTTATGCGTGGTATTCCTGAATGAAAAACAGCAATTTTCACCTTCTCAAAATTTGCGTACGCACTTCTCATATCCACATTTATCATTTAAAAAAAATTTGTATTTTGTTTGATCATTTAAAAATCATTTTTACTCAAAACTTGAAGTCACAATTGTTAGCAACGCCTTTTATGTGAACAGACGCACTCTTTACTTCAGATTCTAATCTCAATTCCGGAGAGTAAAAATTTCCGTAATTTATGTTTTTTAGACGAATTTGTGTTAAAATGTTTGGTTTTATCTAAGAAAATGATCGTTTTCTTTTAAATATGACTTCGTTTTCACTTAAATAAGCATTTCGCCCAGTGTCTGAAACTCAGCATCAGTACACATGCAGAAGGAAAAACAATATAGAAAATTTATGAGGAAAAATGTGTGTTTTCAAAAGCAGTATGTCATTTTCCGTTCTTATGCCCCTAATATAATATTCTGCTCCTAATGGGATTTTGCACCACTAAGCCCTATACAACAATTTTTATCAACAATTTTGCATTTTTATCAGAAAATAGCATGAATAAAGATAAAAATACCTCATTGTTTCTTTCTTGTCTGCAATAATGAAAGCTATCTAATTTTCACCATTTTGAAGAAATTTCATAAAATGCTTTTAAAATGAAAATATAAAAGTGGGGATATTTAAAAAAAAAACAGATAGTCCGATCACATCTACAAATGAAGAGCTTTTAGTTATTAAAAAAAATATTAGTAAAATTGGTTCAGCAGAAAGATCAGGGCAGATGACTAAAAAACACACTTGTGTTTTAAATATGTAGATTATATAAAAGTAGGAAAAATTAAATTAAGCAAATTATGTTATTTTGATAAAATTATAGTAGAATGTCCTAAAGAATAGCATTTTATTATTCCAGAAAATTTTGGACAAAAACTTCAGGAACATGATATTATTTTAAACCTCAAATTATTTGTTTGCTAGTCTAACTTGGTGAAGCAAATCCATCCAGGCGAGAATCATCAATTTCTATAATATAAATCGCTATTATTTGCATGTCACCTCTCTTTTATAAAGACACTCTAAATTTTTGTAAAACATTGCGTTTTATCAGTGTGTGATTTCGATTACATTATTCTCAAAAGTGAAGCATTTTCACCTGTGAAGAATTTCAAAGCAGCTGGGCTGTGAAAATAACGCAATTCTACAAAACATAATTCAGGTTTAAGAATTAAAATACACGCTTTTTTTTATAAAATGACGTCATTTGCATCCGCTAAAGCAATCCACTTTTACAATACAGTCTTAAATTAGTCTATAGAAAAGTATGCATATGACGTCATTATCCGGGAATAACAGATATGGGCGATTCTCCAATAAAGGGTAATTTGTGTCTCTTAGGGCATTATGCTACATTTTATCATTTATATAATTTTCGTTAGCATAAAATGTATTCTGTAATGCCTTTCTACAATTTCGAAAAGAATTTTTGAGAAAATAACTGTAAATTTTACTCCAATAATATTTTAAACTAGCTAAAGCACCCGGCGTTGCCCGAAATTTTAAGAATGTTTGTTTTGAAAAACCAATTTCAAAATTTAACATGCAACATAAAAAAATAATAATAATAATAGTCGAAGTGCTGTGCACATGAGTCAAATGAGAACCCAATAAAAAATTTACAAATTTGTTTAACAGACGCAAAATAATACAGCTATAAATGAACTCATTTCCATTCATCATTGGGGCAATAATGTTAAAATACTTCAATATTTCCATAATTGAGTTTTTATCATGCTTCAATACATTTTTTCACACTTATATGGCCTTTTGTCTTCACCATGTCCTTTATATTTCCAATATGACTTAATATTCCATTTTCTTTTATTCGTCAAATTAATTAAATAATTATAATTTTTCAAAAAGAAATCTCAAAACAGAAAAATTATGACGTAGCATTCACTTCTGTTTCTAATTCTTCAATCTATTTATTTTATTTTCATTTCTCACGTGGAAATCTTGCAGTAGAAAAGTTGTGATGTAACATTCTCTTTTTTTTTAATTCGTCAAACCATTTATTTCATTTTGTCACGTGGAAATCTTGCAACAGAAAAGTAATTGTTGTGGTAAGAATTTTATTGTAGATTTTTAATTTTTGGCAACAACTATATCGAAAAATGTTTAAATTTGATTGGAAATCGCTGTTAAATTTGTGGTTTTTTATTAATTAGATATTAACTATAAGTTATTCCAATTCTGGATTACTCTAGGTGCTGTAAAGAACTAATTCATTACAGAAAACTAACATTTTTCCACCGATAGATGGCGGTAGTCAACTGAGGATAGAAGATTGTTCTGTTCTTTCGAACTCCGAAGCGAGAAGCTGGAGTGAGCGCGCAGAGTGTTCTTTTTGGTTGTGAAGGTGACTCGACGAGTGATGTAGTTAAAAAAGTAGAAATTGTTACCGCGATTATATTTTGTGTTTTGTGTTCGTAAATTTGTGTTTTGTGAATGTCATATTAAACCAAGAAAACCCATCCGATGGCCTCTTCATTTATCAACTGTGTTTATTATTAAAGTATACCATAGTCTCCTACATTACAGACGAGTAAAGATGGTGGCAGCTCGGTACGATTCCATGGTGAAAAAATGACCAGTGTTCTTAAGTAAAGATGCAACTAGCAAGTAAGCCAGTTCCATATTTTTGTATTTATTAGTACCATGAATCATCTGTTATCGATTAAATTTCTTTTAATCTGGATTAACTAGATTTAATTGCTTGCGTAAATTAATTTCAAGCTTTAGAAAGAGCGCGGATTAATTGGGCATATTTCATGTACTGATATATACTGAACTTATTCCCATCAAATCAAATAAAAAAATTTGAATAATATTGAAAATTATTTCATTAAGCTGTTCTCTTTATAAAATATTGTGTTCTTAGGCATTTTATCTTAGAAATATTAAGATCTGTTCTTAAAGTTGAAATAATAATAAATAAAGTTTATTTATATATTTTTGGGGATAGTTATGGTAATAATTCTTTTGAATAAAATGTTAAAATGGTATGATTTCATTCTTTAAAGGAAAAAAATTTTGAAAAAAATAAAATTTCTATCTTACCGTTTTGTTATTTGGATCAATGCCAAAATTACAAAGTTCGAAAGACAAATTGTTGGAAAGCAGATGAATTCTGTTTTGTTTTTTTTTCTTTATTTGATTATTTAGTTATTCTAAAAATAGAATAGATGATATTTTCGTTCTTTGATTCTGATTGCAAAATGAATGTGGATTTGATATTTGTTTTGTTAATTTTTAAAGAAAAAAGTTATTGAGTTTAAAACGGAAAAATAAATAATTCTGTTTTGTTTGTTGAGTTTAGGTAAAAAAATAAAAACTTGATAAGTATCGAGTAAAAGATAAAAGTGTTATTTTCATTTGGAAAAAGAAATTGAGTTGAATATTTTGTAATTTACTCTTTTCATGTAAAGAAATGAAAATGTTAAGTGGGTTATTTTAAATATTTTTTTTTGCGAGTAATTTGTTATGCTTGCATAAAAAGGGTTGAGAATTAAGAAAAATTCTCGTATTTACTTAGTTTGATTGGTTTAATTTTAATTGCGTAATTTAATTATTGTTTTTGAAATAAGTGTGTTTATTGAATAAAATATAGTTCTGAATGTTAAAAAAAAATTCTTTTATCATCTTAATTGTATTTTTGACACAATTACATATTTACTTATTTAATATGTTTAAAAAGTTGCACAGTGTTTAATTTACTAAGAATTTGATAGAGGTGGATTTTAGAATTGCTTTATTAATTAAAATTTATTATATCGGCTTAAAAGTTTTGTTGCTAGTTTAAGTAGGAGACTTCTGAGTTCTATTAATTAGAAATTAAGCATTCTGATTTTGTTTCGGTTTATCTAAAATTAAGATGGCTTATTTAGCAAAAGCTAGAAGAGCAGACTTGTTGGAAATTTGTGATGAATTGGAATTGGAAGTTGATCTTTCGAAAAAGATTCCAGAAATTAAGAAAATTATTCTAGAAAGCGAAGTTTACAAGGAAGAAGAGGTTAGACTCATGTTAGACCGAGTAATAGAAGATAGGAAAACGAGAGAAGAGAGAGAGAAAGAAGAGAAAGAAAAAGAAGAAAGAATTCGACAAGAAGAAAGGGAAGAACGTATGGCTAAGGAAGCTCATGAACATAAACTAGAATTAAAAAAATTGGAGCAATTGCAAAGAACTTCTGAACAGAACGATGGATCAGGAAGAAAGGTTGATGTCGGACCAAAAATACAATTGGCACAAATTGTTCCGAAATTCGACGAAAAATCTGATGAGATGGGTCTCTTTTTAATTAATTTTGAGAGAAGAGCAGAGATGGCTAAAGTTTCGAAGAGTGAATGGGTTGCATACTTGTTAGCTGTTTTGCCCACAGAGGTTACAAACATGTTAGCTAGGGAATCGCCTGAAGATGCGATTAACTACGATTTTGTTAAAAATCTTATATTAGAAAGATATAAGTTGAATAGCGAGAAACTGAAGCAATGTTTTTATCGGCATCATAAAACGCCAGACAAATCTTGGAGGAATTATGCGCAGGAACTCACTAGTTATTTTACAGCCTGGATTACAGAATTAGGTGTTGAAAAGTTTGATCAACTTAAAGATTTAATTATTACAGAACAGTTAAAGTTTCGAGTGCCCGCGGAAACAAAAGAACATTTTCTAGACAATTGGTTAAATTTTGTGACACCTTTAGATTTGGCTAAGAAATTGGATGACTATGAAAGTATCAAAGAAAGTTTTAAAAAGAAAGAACTTCCGAAAAAGACCATGTCTAATTTTCGATCCCAATTTAAAAATTCAAATAACTTTGACTACAAGAAAGAAAGTAAGGATAATAAGCCTAAATTGCCAATTAAATCAGAATCATTAACTGGGAATCATAGAGAAAGAGAATTTGATAAGAAGAGAACGTTACGTTGTTACGAATGTGGATCAAGCACTCATCTTCGTCCTCAATGTGATAAACTTAAGAAATCGCCAGAAATCATTTCTCATGTTAAGGTGGAAGTTGGGCAAGATTCGTCAATAATGCCTTATCTTAGTGTGGGGAAAGTAAACGGCGTACAAATGGAAATTTTAAGGGATACGGGTGCGACAATAGATTTAATTGCACAAAGGTATGTCAAACCGCATATGTATCTGAACGAAAAAGTGTGGGTACGGGTGCCCTTACACGATGGTCTATTCTGTTTACCTCTTGCAGAGATTGAATTAGACTGTGAAATGGGACATGTGATAACTAAAGCTGCTGTCTCAAGAGACTCTGTAGATTTAGGAAGATATTTGTTAGGAAATAAAACAGCCGCTTTATTTGAACATTGTAAAGAAGAAAAGGCAGTGAAAGAGCATATGATTAATGCTGTTCAAACCAGAGCTCAGAAGAAAATTCTGGAAGCAGAGAAGGTTTCTCATGAAGAGCCTGAAATGCACGAAATTTCTGATGAAACTGTAGAAAAGAATCATAGCAATAGTATAGAAAGAGAAAACAAAAAAATGGAAGCGAAAAAAGATAAAGATAAATCAGAAGAAGAGAAGTTAGAAAACCAAGAAGACTCAATTTTGCCAGTATGTCAAACTGCCTCAGTACAAGAGCTTATAAAAACTTCTCCTAAGACATTTTCTGAAGAACAAAAGAAGAGCAAAGAGCTAAAACCTCTTATCGAAGAAGCTAAAAAGAAAAATAGCAAATTTATTTTGGAGAAAAATATGCTTTTTTATAAAAGAAAAGATAGGAATGGTACTGAAAGAAAATTATTAGTTGTCCCGGAAAGGTTTCGTGAGCAGTTAAAAAAATTTTGTCATGAAACTGTTGCAACTCATTTGGGGGTAGCTAAAACTAAAGATGCTTTGTTTAAGACTTTTTATTGGCCAAATTGCTTTAAAGATATCGAAGATTATGTAAGAACTTGCGACTACTGTCAACGAGTTGGAAAGCCTCAAGACAAAAAGAAAGCACCTTTACAGATTGTTCCAGTTATTTCAGAAATATTTACAAAGCTAAATGTTGATGCTTGTGGACCTTTACCTGTCAGTACACTAGCGAACAAATACATAATAACTGTAATATGTTTAGCTTCGAAATATCCTGACGCGGTTCCTACACCTAATTTGTATTCTACGACGATTATTGATGCTTTATTGCAAATTTTCAGTAGACTTGGATTTCCTCGTATACTACAAACTGACCCAGGAAAGTCATTTATGAGTGTACTTACAACGGAATTCTTAGAGAAATTTGGAGTTAGAGTTGTGCGAAGTTCGGTTTATCATCCACAAAGTAATCCAGTTGAAAGAATGCACAGGACTTTGAAACGGATACTCAGAGTACTTTGTTTAGAATCTGGAGCTGATTGGGAGAAAGTACTGCCTCCTGCCCTTTTTGCACTAAGAACTGTAACTCACAATAGCACTGGGTTCAGTCCAGCAGAATTAGTCCATGGCCAGAACTTAAGAACTCCAATGATGCTACTCTATGAAAAATTGACTGAGCAAGAGATAGAAGAAGATAGTGTGATATCCTATGTATTTGACTTAATGAACAGAATGAAGAAATGCCAAGAGCTCGCTGCAGAAAATATGGAAAAAGAGAAACAAAACCAAAAATACTGGTATGATATAAAAGCCAGAAAACAAGAGTTTAAAGAGGGAGATAAAGTTTTAATTGTGGCCCCATCCAAACCAAATAAACTGTCAGTTAGTTGGATAGGACCTGGAGAAGTAATGAAGAGATTATCAGAAACTAACTATGTTATATACGATCCAGAGAAAAAGAAGTCCCAAGTGTATCACGTAAATATGTTAAAGCCCTACCATCAAAGAAAAATTGAAAGTATAAATTTACTGACTATAAAAACAACCTCTAATGATGAAGAAGAGGATGAAATTCCTAAATTGGATGAGGAAAATAATGACAATGCGTTGTTAGAAGTATTGCAAGACATACAAAAAAACAACCGATTAAATGAAAGTCAACGAGAAGAATTAGGACAACTTATTGGAAAATATGCTGACTCTTTTTCGACTGAACCAGGGTGCACGAATCTAGCTGAACATGACATTGAGCTGGAATCAGAAAAACCAATCTGTGCCCGGCCTTATAAAATGTCGCCTAGACAAACGGAAATCCGTAAGGCCGAAGTCGAGAAAATGCTGAAACTGGAAGTCATTGAGCCAGGTGAATCTGACTTTGCCTCTCCGTTAATTTTAGTTGAAGTTCCAGGCAGAGAAGCGAGACCTCCCATAGATTATCACCGTTTAAATAAAGTGACTCGCACAAAATTTTATCCTTTGCCCAACGTTGACCAATTAATAGAAAAAGTGTCTTCAGCTAAATATATTTCAGTTTTAGATCTGACCAGAGGTCTGAAAATCCTGTCTTATATAGTCTTGACTTTTTTCATCTTTCAGTGTAATGGTTTAAAATTGGGAATTGGTATAGTGTTATCCCAGCTGAATGAAAATAATGAAGAACATCCTATATTATATCTGAGCAAAAAGTTTTCAGACAGAGAACGAAACTTTAGTACCACCGAAAAAGAATGTGCTGCTATTGTGTTTGCAGTGCGAAAACTACGATGCTATTTGGATGGACATCAAAAATTTCAGATCCAGACGGACCACAACCCCTTAGTATGGTTAGATAAAAACAGCGGAACTAATCCTAGACTTTTAAGATGGGCCTTACTTTTACAGTCCTTTAATTATGAAATTGTTCATAAAAAGGGAAAACATCATCAGAATGCTGATAGTTTGAGTCGAGCCCTAAAAGCCTAAGCTTGATTAGAATGCTAATATGTAAATATGATAATTTGTATAACAGTTAAATTTGAATTTATTGTTTTGAATATGTGTAGATTGTTTTTCATTTGTATCTTGAGTATAATGTTTGAATATTTATAAATTTTATTTGTATTTTTTATATTTATGTTTTCATGGTGGGAATAAGTCAGTTGTGGTTCACGGTACTAAATTTTGTTTGGAACTGGTGCTTGAAAGCAATAATTCACAAAGAAACTTTTCCCCGTCGACGGTGAAAAGTTTTCTCCAGGTGGGGAGGAGTCTGTAAAGAACTAATTCATTACAGAAAACTAACATTTTTCCACCGATAGATGGCGGTAGTCAACTGAGGATAGAAGATTGTTCTGTTCTTTCGAACTCCGAAGCGAGAAGCTGGAGTGAGCGCGCAGAGTGTTCTTTTTGGTTGTGAAGGTGACTCGACGAGTGATGTAGTTAAAAAAGTAGAAATTGTTACCGCGATTATATTTTGTGTTTTGTGTTCGTAAATTTGTGTTTTGTGAATGTCATATTAAACCAAGAAAACCCATCCGATGGCCTCTTCATTTATCAACTGTGTTTATTATTAAAGTATACCATAGTCTCCTACATTACAGTGCCTCGGCCGTGTTTTAATACGCGTGTACGCAACATTTCACAATTCTGGCTTCCAAACTGTGGATTTGTATAGTATAACAGACAGACAAATTTTCATTTTTATATATTAGATATTCAAATTGTCACTTCGGTCCCTTGTTCCCCACTTCATGCACTGATCTTCTGGAACAAATTTAAGTGTAACGACAAACTATTTTTAGACATTTTACCATGCAAAATAAAAATTTACATTCTAAAGCATAAAATAAAGAATTTTTATTGTTAATTATAAATAGTTTTATATTTATTCTGGCCAGAGGAATATTGCACCCTAGTTTTTAGCTCACAGGCTACCAAAGCCTGAGAGCTAATGTGGTCGCCGGTTCTGTATGTATGTACGCACGTATGTATGTATGTAGGTAGGTAACGCGATAACTCTTGATAGAAACATCCGATTTGCTTCAGTTTTTTTTTCTAGGTTCATTTTGATAAAGTGCTGCCCTGATTAGTTTTGGGGGTTCATTGGTTTAGTATAAAGGAGGGAAAGGGGGATATTCCCTTCCCCCATAATTTAGATAAATGAGTTTTTCATGCAGAATTATTCGATTTGCTCCAAATTTGGTATATCGGTTTACTAGTATTATGTTAAGGAGCTTCCCGGATTAGATTTGGAGGTTCATTAGTTAAGTATAAAGGGGGGAAAGAGGGCTACCCCCCTTAAATTATATAAATGGGTTTTTCATGCAGAATTATTCGATTTGCTTCAAATTTGATATACCGGTTTATTCCGATATGGCGCTTCTTTCATTAGATTTGGAGGTTTATTGGTTAAGTATAAAAGGGGGCAAGTCTCCTCCCTTTAATTTAGATAAGTGAATTTTCATGCAGAATTATCCAATTTACTTCAGTTTTTTTTCTACGCTTATTCTGATAAGGAGCTTTCCTGATTAGATTTAGAGGCTCATTAGTTAAGTATAAAGGGGAGAAGGGCGGTTAGACCCCCCCCCCCTTAATTTAGCGAAATGGTTTTTTCATGCAGAATTATCTGATTTGCCTCAAAGTGAGTATGCCGGTTTATTATGTTAAGGAACTTCCCTGATTAGATTTGGAGGTTCATTGGTTAAGTATAAAGGGGGAAAACGGGGGCTAATCCCCCTTCATTTATTTGTTAAAGGACATTAATCCTTGAAATAAAAGTGTAATATACAATTAGTGTGACTAGCCTGTGAGCTCAATATCATCAGTTTACCTAGGCACTTTTCTTTTTATTGTGTTACTACTGCCACCTTGTATAAAACTGCTCATGTGCCTATCAAGAGGTCAGATAAAATTTGGTGGATAGTCATGTTTAGTAAATGCAGCTATCTTGATTGCTGAGAAAGTCACATGGTTTAATAATCTGGAATTCAAAAGCAGTTACAAGCTGCAAAATAGATAGAAAGATAAGAATATGTTTATTACCTGTCAGTAGTGGCCCGTACTTAAATTTTCCTTATTCTTATTTATTTATGATTTTGTCATAATACAACATACTTTTACTTAGTTCGAAATACCGTATTGCAGTACTACTAAAATTAACTTACTGTTAACCCAAAAGCAATTTTCTTAATTTTGTTACTACAGTCCCTGTTACTTCTGTCCCCTTTCAATGAAACTACGTCAGCTCACTAACCTGTTGAAATTTTACTTAACCTGGATTAAAAGCACATACATCAGAATTTTTATTTAAAACTATTTTGCATAATTTAGTCCTATGTGGCTTTTATTTCATCCTTTTGATGTGGCATTTATTTCATTAACTTTTTGAAGAAATTTCTGGTTCGAATCTAATGCAATAAATTATGGAAACGTGTTGATTAGAGGTAGCTAGGTTAAAGAAAAATACTGTTTAAAGTTTATGCCGTAATATTGTAGATTACTCACTACCTTATGTCTTATTTATTTCTAGAGAAAAAAATTTAATTTAACTTTTATTTTTTACTAAATCATAGAGTAAAACTACCCATTTATCGTAGAATTACCCATATATTCAAAAAAGTGTAGACCGCAATGATTTGCGTAATATGAGAACTTACTTTGAAATACTTGTGATCATAAGCGCCTGGAACAAAGCCAAAAACATTGACGACGTAATCTTCCACTACTACTGGTTTAGTCCATATAATCTTGGAAATATTGAATCCTAAAGGTGTCATTCTTGCTCCAGCACTAGTATTCCAACTTCCATCTGAAATACAAAAATTTAACTTTATTCAAGAAATTTTGCAAAATTTTGCTTCAAAAATTATATGTCATATGAGGATGAATCAAACGAAGAGCTCAGCTGATAAAGATGGTTATTGACACAATCATCATTTTGAGAAAATGAGCTGTAAAGTTCCAAATACCTATTTGCGTTTATTGTAAGATACTTCCTTTATCAATTAACCCACATAGCATTTTTATTTTGCAGAAAATTTGCAGCAAAGCATGACAAGACTAAAAGTTCCAAACAAGACTGCAGCCAGATAACGCAAATGCCGAATTCGCCACACTTTGAACTTGCAGCTAACTTGTCGTGCAAGTTAAATATATTCTGTATCAAATTTATTGCAAATTAAAGGCAAACAAGTAATAAAAAATACTGCAAAGTAGTAATTTTTCCATGCCACACTCTCTGTTTACAAATGTTACACTGTAAGTTTAACCCCTTCGAAGGGGTCCATAGACCTGATCTGGTCTATCGATGCGAACGCACGGTCAGAAGGTACGTGCATTGTTTTTATCACCATAAACAAGTTAAGGTGATATTCGTACTTTTTAATTCAAGCGTTTTTCGGTATTTGATAAGTATGGCGTTTAGAAAAAGCGGTGCCAACCGAATAAATTTCTGCAATTTCTGCGTATGTGCTGATTGTCTATTATCTCAACAGAGGGATTTTTTGCTTTCGTCGCTTTCGTGAATCAAAGACAGTCTTTCCATCAGTTTCACAACAAACTACTCATGCAAGTGGGTGGTGGTATACCTTGCGGGAGATTTGCTGCGAATTTCTCAATTCAAATTTGTCACGGCAAGATAATATCAAACAAAATCAAACTTGCTGCTAATGTTCATGCTATCTGGGAAAGACTCTTTTATTAGTGTTTTTTTTTTTTTTTTTTAGAATAGTAATTTAACAGATGGTATGCCCAAACTGTTCAACTGTTCAACTAAGATTAAATTTGGCCAAAAATATCTATTATCAAAAACCGCTGATAAAAGATTAATTTTTTTGTAAAGGACGCTTGGCCATTAGTTGCAAAGTGGTTAAGGAATGTCTCTACCTTTTTTAGTTTGCTATTAAAATATATGCTCAATTTTATCTGAAATATTGAAATCATACGCACAGCTCGTCAGTTTTTAACACATAAAATATTAAATTAAGCTTATGCAATTTTAGAAATATTTTGTCAACTAAAATAATGAGACTGGATTTTTTGAGAAGATTACACAGAAAAATAAGTTTAAAATATTAATTTTCTGAGGAGATTTTTAAAAAATCCCTGCCGGCCCGGCCTACAGGCAGAGGTAGATTTCGAAGTTAAGTATACTAATTTCACCAACAAAAACTAAATCATTATTAGATATAAATCCACTTTAACAGTTTTATCTGTCTGCTTTTGACGAGTTTTTATTTTCTTTTTATAAAATAGCTGGTTTTATCAGAATCATGTTAAGGCGATATTAAAAAAATATTTTTCCATACTCAACAACTCAAAATTTTCTGGCACATTTTCAGATTAATTTTTAATAAAAAAAATATGAAACATGCTGACGTAATTTTTGGAAAGATTTATAAGCGACCTGTGTTTTTATTTTTCTTTCAATTAATTAAAACTTGATTAATAAACAATTATTTTCTCAGTAGGGCAATATATTTCGTTTCCAACACAATCGCTTCGGGAAATTCTGTTCAAAATGCCCACTTTGACATCATTTTTTGAAATATATTCTGCCTCTATCAAAAAATCGATCATTACTGTACATTATATAGTTTCTGAATAAGAGAATCTAGCAATTGGATGCGTTTGAGAGCAAAACTGAATTTAAAAATGAATAAGAAAATAGACAGTTTGGATTTGAATGCACCCTTAATAAGATGATTTTTTTCTACAACCGCTATGTATTTTTAGTTTGTTTTTGCTTTAAGAATTGTCCCTATCAAAAACTTGTCTATATAAATGTTGAAGACAATATTAAGAAGATATATGATAAATTCATGGAGATTTTATATCTTGTGAATCGACGGAGTTATGAAAATTTTTCTTCTTCAACCCCCCTTTTTTGTTTCCATTTTTTTTTTTTTTTTTTTTTTTTGACACGAATTGGTCCTATCAAAAACTTGTGAATACAAAAGTTGTAGATAATATTAAGGAGATGTATAATAAAATTATTGGATTTGATGTCTTGAGAATTGACGAAGTAAGGAATTTTTTTTCTCCCAAAAACCCTATTTTTTGCGCCCCTTGAGCCTATTTAAAATTTTATCAAAAATCTGTGATGCATGAATTTTTGGCGCTATTTTTAGAAGTACTAAAAACTTTAAACTGATTTGATATGTACAAAAATTAAGAAGTTATGGGTTTTTTTCGGTTTTCACAAAACCCCTCCCTATTTCCATCCCCTTTGTCCGCTTTTGCTCATTAACGAACTTGACCGAGATTTTATGTCCCTTGATTTTATGTATCAGTTTGGAAGACATTTGTGCAGAATTGCGGAAGTTATCGTGTCCAGAAGAAAGTGACAACACAATTGCTTCGGGAAATTCCGTTCAAAATGCCCACTTTGACATAATTTTTTGAAATATATTCTGCCTCTATCAAAAAATCGATCATTGCGGTACATTATATAGTTTCTGAATAAGCGAATCTACCAATTAAATGCGTTTGAGAGCAAAAATGAATTTAAAAATGAGTCAGAAAACAAGCAGTTTGGATTTGAGTGCATCCATAATGCAATGATTTTTCCAACACAATCCGCTTCGGGAAATTCGGTTCAAAATGCCCACTTTAACAGCATTTTTTAAAATATATTCTACCTCTATCAAAAAATCGACCATTACGGTACATTATATAGTTTCTGAGTAAGAAAACGTACTATTTGGAAGCCTTTAGAGCAAAAATGAATTGTAAAATGAGTCAGAAAATACGCAGTTTGGATTTGAATACACCCTTACTTAGATGGGTTTTTTCTTCAACCGCTATGTATTTTTAATTTGATTTTGCTGTAAGAATTAGTCCTATCCAAAACTTGTCTGTAGAGATGTTGTAGACAATATTAAGAAGATATATGATAAATTCATGGGGATTTTACATCTTTTGAATTGACGGAGTTATGGATTTTTTACTTCTTCAAACCCCCTTTTTGTTTTCGTTTTTAATTTTGTTTTGCGGTACGAATTGGTCCTATCAAAAACTTGTGAATATAAAAGTTGTAGATAATATTAAGGAGATTTATAATAAAAATAATTGGAATTGATATCTTGAGAATTGACGAAGTTATGATTTTTTTTCTCCCAAAAACCCTATTTTTGCGCCCCTTGAGCCCATTTTTAACTTTATCAAAAATCTGTGATACATAAAATTTTGGCCCTATTTTTAGAAGTAATAAAAACTTTAAACTGATTTGATATGTACAATAATTAAGAAGTTATGGGGGGTTTTCGGTTTTCACAAAACCCCTCCCTATTTCCATCCCCTTGGTCCGATTTTGCCCATTAACGAACTTGACCGAGATTTTATGCTCTTTGATTTTATGTATCAGTTTGGAAGAGATTGGTGCAGAATTACGAAAGTTATCGTGTCCAGAAGAAAGTGATATATATATATATATATATATATATATATATATATATATATATATAGATAGATAGATAGATAGATAGATATAAAGTTTCTTACTGGGGGTGGTTTTGGGTTCTAGGAGTCATGATCGGTGTAGATCTGCAAAACATTTTCAGAAATTCCAACATAGGAACGATCCCAATAGGTAGTATTTCATACGAAATCTACCTAAAATAAGTGTGCATCCCATGCTCATAGGTTAACATTAGCGACGGAAATTTTATACAAACCGTTACGAAAAGATAGACGATCCATCGAAAAATTTTAACCTCGCCAAAGAAAATCCACAAATTCCTGAGTAATTTTACATTTCTGATTCATGGATACTTTAGACCACTTTTGTAGTTTTCAACTACAGCCGGTATAGAACCACCATTTCCGAACAATAATCTTAGCTTTATTAAGTCGCTGAATTCATGCGATTAAGTAAGATGATTACTACAACGATTACTATTCGGGAATAACGGTTCCATGCGAGAATCAGATGGAAACCTCTGCTCTAGGCATTTTATATTTTCTTTCATAACTCTATGAAGATTTAAGGAAAAGTGCATATATACGTTTACAGGCTGCTTATATCCAATGAACTGAAATTAAGTATCAAAAGTTGGTGTTTCCATTTAAAAAATTAAAGTTGATACAATTTTTAATATGTAAATGACCCCTATTTCAAAAATTTTATTAATATTCGGAAGACCCATTCGAATGGAAACTCTCTTGGTGATAAAATAACCAAGCACGGTCGGTGCAACCATCGAGCAAACGGTGCGGCTGCCCAAAACCACGTGCAATTGGAGACTCCTTGTAGGCCTCGGGTCTCTCTTTACAATTATAAATAACGCTTCTTCTGTATAAAATAATATTTTTGCTCTAGATTTTTTTTTAAATGTTCGTTTGTGAGAATTTCTTACAGTCAAAGGGGATATAATTGTCGGGGAATGTATAGATTCGACGATCCCGAAAGTAACCATGAACGCAAAAAATAAATATTTAAAACATTGTATAAGATAGATTTTGCGAAATAAAAATTAATTGTGCACATTAAATGGGAATTAAGTGGTATTTTTTATACATTTCGTTATCTATGTTATGCATTATTCAATAATATATACAATTTAAAAATAAATTTTATTAGTCCATTATTTCATTATACGTTTTGTCCCATTAACTGCTTTGCCAGGGCCTAGCACGACGTTGCGCCAGCCCTGTTTGAGGGTGGGGGGATGGGGGGGGGTAAAGTAAAGTTGTTGTTTTATCCCAATTGTAATTTAAATGAAAAAAAAATGTGTACGCTCAGACAGGGCCTGGTCAAAACAAAAGCTAACTACCGTGCTCCTTTGGTAATTGGGTATTGTGTTGAAAAAATGAAGTTTGGATTCGTTTTATTATGTAGATGAACCCCTAAGCAAATTTTATATACATCATTTAAAAGTAGACTTTATTTCCATTCGCTCAGTATCAGTTACTTTCTTCTACGATAATTTGTTGAGGAGTTAGTAGGGGGTGTTTACTCTTTTTTCCACGACTGTACATTCTAGCTTCATGCCTGAATTTCGGTAATTATCAGGATGTTTACAATACCTATTACAGATTAGGATTTGGCTAAGTCGCTAGGCCAAAGTAAACAATTTATTTTCTATTTGCTTTTAGGTCAGTATGGGGTACTCATGTTTTGGTGAATCTCCATTTTCTTTATGTTTGATTTTTGATTGAAAATGTGCACTTATCCTATTTTAAGTTATTTTCGTGTTTTAGATTTGTAAGTTATGATTTGAAAATATTGCTCATTTTGTTTTTTAAATTTCAGTTATCAAATACCAAGCTCTCCTTTTTTCATGTTTCCAAAATTTGATACCTAGTAGAACCTAGGTTCAAATCCTCAATTTTAACTGATTACGATATTGATTTATTCTGCTATCACAATTTGAGAATCGTTGACAGAAATTGTGTTTTTTAAATACTTACCAGACCAGTATGTCTGTATACTTAAGGTGACGTCATTTTTCTTATCGGCAGTCTTGGTTTTGATTTCGTACATCCAAGATTTAGCTGGAATACCTCGATAGGTAGTTTTGTCTCCTCGAAGTTTGTCCAACATATATTTACTCGGTATCCTCAAAAGTTGAGTTACGGAAAATTTTATCGTACCATCATCATCTTCGAAAGACAATAGGCCAGGTGCAATGTCAGATTCCATCCACTGCTTTTCATTAGTTTCAAGGCAGCCTGTAAATGATGACATATTTATATACATTATTAATTGCATTACATTATTACATTATAAAATACATCATTAATTATATTATTAAATACGTTATACACACAATTATCGAAATGTGAATAATTCCAAAACTAATATACACATTATACAAAGTAAAGCCCAGATAAACTCAAATAACTCTTGAACAGATATAGATATAATTATGAAACAAGGGTGTATTTATAGTAAAATAACTATGCGCAATCATATGAGAGTGATTACAGCGTCTCCAGTGGCAAAATTTGGCATTTATCCCCTATCGAACTCTATGAGAAAGATTGAAACTAAGTCAGATGCAGAAGTATAGATTGTTTTCGGTTTAATATGAAATGGTGTCTTACATGACAAAATACAGTAGTGGAAAATTGGCGCAGAGGCGGAGCCTATTGACATCACTAAATTATAGCAATATTTTGCCTCTTATCTAATGATCACACTTCTGAGTTTTTATTAAACTGAATAATACCATAAAAATTTAGTGGTGTCAATAGGCTCCACCTCTGCGCCAATTTTCCACCACTGCAAAATAACTTTATTAAAAGCCCTGAAACTTAATTTTACGTAGATTTCGTAAGAAATACTACCTATTACATTGTTACGTTTTGGAATTTAGATTTACACAAATCATGACCCCTAAAACCCAAAACCAATCCCAGTTCAAAACTTTATATATCACTTTTTGATGGACACAATAAGTTGCATAATTTTGCTCAAATTTCTTCCAAACTGATACATAAAATCAAGGAGCAGAAAATCTCGGTCAAGTTCATTAATGGGTAAAATCGGACCAAGGGGGTGGAAATGGGGCGGTTTTTTGTGAAAACAGAAAAAAACCATAACTTCTTAATTATGACACATATGAAATCAGTTTAAATTTATTATTACCTCTAGGAAACGGGTCAAATATCTATGAATGACAGATTTTGATATCATTAAAAATGGGCTCAAGGGACCCAAAAAATAGGGTTTTAAAAAGAAAAAAAAACATAAGTTCGTCAATTCTCAAGATATCAAATCTTGCTTCACTTAAACATATTATAAATCTTTTCAATCCTATCTACAACTTTTCTATTGTCAAGTTTTTGATAGATCAATTCTTACAGCAAAACAAATTGAAAACTAGTATGTTGTGGCCATCACAAAACTTTCTTCTATATAAATCACGTCAATTAAATCATTTAAATAGTACAAGAAATTACATCAATTTAGCACCAATTCATATCAAAGTATATCTGAATTTGAAGTTTGATGAAAATCCGTGCATTAGTTCTTGAGATAGAGCTATAGCGGAAATACTGAAAAATATAGCATAGCAGCGCCACCTATTGAGCGATTTACCCGTAAGGCATGGTGACGTCACGGCGACGTCGTTGTGAAGTCACGCTGTGATTTTGTGACCGTCGATGTCACGTCACGTGACGTCGATGTGACGTCATAGTGACTAGAATGCGAGGTCGTTATGGCCGTTTTAGAGGTCGTTTGTGACGTCACATTGTGACCACTCTGTGAAGTCACGGTGTGACTAATTTGTGAAAAGTGTGTCATTTGTGACTAATTTGGCATTAACTTTGTGACGAACCTGTGACGAATGTGACAATGTTTTGAAGTCACATTGTGACCAATTTGTGAAATATGTGTCATTTGTGACGAATTTGTCATAAACACTGTGATAATTTCAAATGAAAATCAAATTTCAAATTAATTGCTTAAAAGACGCAAAGGCCAACATAGTGAAAAAGATTCCATGCTGGGGCTCGAACCCGGGCCATCAGTATAGCGCACTGACATTCTCCCGACTAAACCACATGGAACGATACCCAGCCTGGAAAATTTCTCACTATTATATGTTGGCAAGGCTACAAAAGCAGCACAAAATGGGATATTTATCGTGAGCCACCGACATGGGGCAAACACGAAACTTAATTAAATCCAGCATCGATTGAAACTATATTAATGTTTGGAAATTTTTCCAGAGAGAACCATTCGCCTAGCATACAATATTTCAAATGAAAATGTAATTTCAAATTACATGCTTAAAAGGCAGTTTTAATTTGAAATTTGATTTTCATTTTAAATATTGCATTCAAGGCGAAGGTTTCTCTTTGGAAAAATTTCCAAGTACTAATGTAGTTTCAATCGAATCTGGATTTAATTAAGTTTCGTGTTTGCCACATGTCGGTGGCTCACGATAAATATCCCTTCTCGTGCTGCTTTTGTAGCCTTGCCAACATGTAATAGTGAGAAATTTTCCAGGCTGGGTATCGTTCCATGTGGTTTAGTCGGGAGAATGTCAGTGCACTATACTGATGGCCCGGGTTCGAGTCTCGGCATGGAATCTTTTTCACTATGTTAGCCTTTGTACCTTTTAAGCAATTAATTTAAAATTTGATTTTCATTTGAAATATTGTATGCAAGCCGAATGTTTCTCTCTGGAAATTTTTCCAAGTTTCAATACTGTGATGGTTCTTGTCATAAGCACTGTGATGTATTTTAAAATGCACAATTTTGAAATAAAGTTTTGTTTAAAATGTAAAATCTTATATTTTTACCATACTTTTTAGCAAAATATCGCTATTTTGGAGTCCTGTTCTTCTAAAATATTTTAAATTTTTCCACTTAAAAAACAATGCTTATCAACTGACATCTTTTTTTTATTAAATTCCAAGCTTGATCTTGAGTACAAGCTCGATATTAAGAATGTGTAAGATTTTAATGTGTTATGATTAGTCATTGCTTTATTAAATACGACATTATAAGCCATATTTATTTAAATTTTTTATTCCCGTGTATATTGTATTTTGTGAATATGACCTAAATAGATTTTGTATGTTTTATAGGAAAAGACTGATCTGCGAAAAAGAAAAAAAACAAGTAAGAAAAATCGTGCGTTAAGCATAGATTATAAAACACTTTCCAACGCTTCCTGAATACTTTAACAAGACATCGTAATTTAAGGAAATAACGTAAATAAGATAACTAAGTAAACATTTTAGAAAACGCATAAAACATTTGAAAAACTGATTTCAGCAGTTACCGTCCATAGCCAAATATGTTTTCTAATTCTTTTGAACAGTCCTGTATTTGATCTGTAGGTTGATATATATACTATATAATGGGGAAATTTAGTTTAGCAATTGAAACATAACAGGTTGAAATTCTCTTTCAGCACTTTATACTAATAAATGGAAAGATACTTAAATACTTTTGTACAATCCTGTAGTTTACCTAGAACCTTTATTACACGCCACTATTTAGTTAAAATTTAATTCAAACTAAGACACTTTTAAAACTGCTGAAATCACATTTCCAGAAATTATGATTTACAGACGGCCATGTATCCAATTCTTTACGTGACCCTGTAAAACATTTTATCTATATTCTACAAACATTTCTTAGCAAATTAAATGCATTTCAGCGTAAAAAAGAACAACTAATTTAAAGCCACCTTTAAACAATTTGCGCCCATATGCAGTAACCCTTACGAGTACTTTTGTGTAGCCCTGTATACGAATTGTAGCATTTATATACACCATATACTGTGCATAAATATAGTGAATCATAAAAGCGCATATCATAATTAAAAATGCATTCCCAGCAATCATCGCTAATGAACAGTACTTCGGATACAATATAGTATTGAAATATTTTGCATGTCCTTGTAAATGCTATATGCACTTCGTATTATACATGAAATAATTTATAGTATGTAAACTTCAGCGACGTATATAAATTTCATTATATATGAAATAGATTAACATAATTAAAGTACGCCATAAACAATTCCCTCCACACCTATATCATTATGTATTGGAATTCCTTTTTTAGACCTGTAAATGAACAATAACTATTCTATGCATCGCATATTCAGCAGAATGCATATTTAAATGCGCTTCATAAATGCATATCAATTTTATTCTGTTTGAAAGCGTGTAAAATCATTAAAAATCCTTTGAAACGATTTTTTTCCATAGGCCGTAATGTAACGGAATACTTTTGACTGTCCCTGTAAATGAACTAAACATGCTACAAACTTCATTAGAAATAAGGAACGTGTTATGGTAAACGTCAATATCTAAATGTTTCAGGGAAATCCGAGTTTAGTTACGAGAGTTAGAGCGCGGACAGACAGCCATACAGAAAAACGGACAGGCAAACCGAAGTTAAACATTGTTAATCTGTTTAAAAAAATATTCATTCCTATATTATGTAAATAAATATGAACTTAAAAATATATATACTAAAGTAGTTTAATTTATAAACTTCCTATTAGACACGAAAAACTTTTTATTTCAATGTTTAAATATCATATTTTACTTTTAGTGCCAATAATTACGTATATCATAAACTTAGAAAATAATTTTATAATAGACGAAAATTTAATAACCGCTTCAGAATGTCCATAATTAAATGTTAGATTAAAATCACAAACAAAAAAAAAATGCTTATATACAATTAAAAAAAATAAATATACCAATTTGAAAAACACTAAAAATAATAATTAGTATTTATAATTGTACTATTAAACAACAATAAATTACAATAGATGAATTAAATGTATTATTAGATTTAACAATATCTCAAAAATCTTTGCATATGTTATAAGAAATTTCTATTATTTTATAATTTTGGCAAATGCTAAATCTGAAAACCATTGGTATGAAGATTTATGATTTTAAATAATAATTTAAAATATTATTAGCACCAAAAGAAAAATCTTTGAAAAGTTTCACTAGTGTAATATGTAAAAATACATTTTCCCAATATAATGCTAATTTCTAATCTGAAATAGTTTCGTAATATCATAATAATCGAAAATCATATTTAACTCCAAAATAATAATGTCTATAACTACATTAAGTGTTAGTAATCAGGAAACACAAAACAGTAAGAAGCCGAAAAAAATTCCAAATCATTTTCTCAACATATTTTCAATCTCAAGTAACAGCAAATTAATCTTTAAATTAATTCCACTCTGAATGCAGTTATGAATCAGTCTCTGCGCAGCTGTTTTTTTTTTCTTTTCTTTTTAAGTGATCGCAGATTAAGATATTATTTTCAACGCAGCATCGAATAGGAAAATGTTTCTGAAAACAATTGCAGAACAGTCCCTTACTAATATAACATAAAACTATTTAAGTCATCATAATATACAAAACAGGGATAAAACATTTAAATTAAATAAGACTTACATTTACGTCCCATTTATAATATCCGTGTATTTGTAATATTTTAAAATGGCGGGCTTCTTTCTCTTATTTTATAAAAAAGTGTTGTAGACTTCGTGATGTTCTAAACAGAGTAAACTTCCGGCATCTTCTCTTCTGTGCGCAGACGATCTTGATTTTCAGCAGATGTTCTTTTTTATCGTTATTTGTTTTTGAATACAAAAGATTTCGAACTCAGATGCGCAATAATTTTATGAGACTGTCTTTAATTAAAATTTTCTTTTTGGAGAATTTTCCAATGTATTTTATCTTTTCTTTTTATCGGTTCCAAACAATTTAAGTTACAATGGATTGTAAAGGTTCTTTTCTGTAAATAATAATAATAATAATGATAATAATAATAATAATAATTAGAGTTTATTAGATAAAACTTTGTTTAAATTTTTAAAATGAGTAAATATCAATTTAATGGTAATAATGAACCCCCACCCCCCTTTTCTTAAAGTAAAATTTGTTTCACGCGTAATAAATACAAAATATCGCTCACCCGCAAGAAAAGTGACACATCTCGACAAAAGTAAATTTCACAGGGGAGGCAAAAGAAAATGTGCATGGTTTTACTGTAACATGAAATTATAGCACTTAACTCTGCATACAAGAATTAAAAAGTGCATAAAAGCGTAAAGCACATAAGAATGAAAACTTAGGATGTGGTTTGGAGGGTTGGATAATTTTACCTCATTACATAATCCACCCCTCTTCTTTGGTTACAAATGGACATATAGCATAATAACGTGATTTTTCATGTAGCTAAACTTATGAAACTGTTTGTGTAGCAAGACGCACCTATGACAAATCTTTTAGTGGAATAAAACGCAAAATGAATTTCTGTGAGATGTGTCACTTTTCTTGCGGGTGAGCGATATGTTCTTAATAAATAAAAAAGGATTATCGAGGATAAAATAAAATAATTCTTTGTCAATCTGACAATCTTTTCATATTAATTTTCTGTAAAATAAAACAATTTGTAAAATAACTTTTTTTTTAAAGTCATATCTGTAAAATACAAATTTGAAATACGAATAATTAATTATTATCATGCGTTTTGCATAAATTTTGTATTTTTTTTTTCGGAAAATGTTAATTTATTTGAAAAGTCTGAAAGAAGTAGAATTTTTTCAAAAATAGTTACTTAAAATAGTTAAATAGTTGTCAGGAAAAAAAACTCTCTCAAGAAAAAAACTCCGACTAAACTCTGAAGACTCTTTCTACGTGCTCATTAAAAGCTGCAGACTTAACTGTAATAGAAAATTTTTTGTTTGAAACCACAGAAGTGTTTCGAATACCACTGGTTGGCAAAAAAAATAAAATAGTTTCCTCTCTGCAAACTAAATACTGTACAGATTTAATACTCCTAATTCTAAATATGTTATCCAAATTGCTTTAATGCTTGTATCGTGCACTTTATATATTATGTCCCCCCCCCCCCTTCGTGACAGAATTTACCATTTGCTATCCACTAATATATTTTCATTCCTCATGCCGCTGTAACTCGGGACTATTTAAAATACTGTTTAAAATATTTCTCTTCATTTTCAAAGATTTTAAAAGTTCATATTTTTTTCACACTGTGACTTACAATATGGTGTTTTTTTTTTTTTGGTTTTTTTTTTTTTGGTCACATATATGACGTGATGTACGTTACATGCAATGACATAACAATGACGTCTCAATTTTTTTTTAATTGATAGAAAAATATAATTTTACAGTAAATAACATGTTTTGAAGAATTTTTGTAATTTTTTTAAAGTTTTCTAAGAAGTTCACATCTCGGTCACAACGTGACATCACTGAGTGGTGGCATTTTGGTCACAGATGTGACGTGACCACAGTGACTTACAGTGACGTCACAATGACGTCACCGTGACCATGCATGCTATGAGGGTTACACCAAAACATAAACAGCACTAATTGATATCAAGGTATACCTGAATCTGAAGTTTGATGAAAATTCGTGCATTATTGAGATAGAGCTATGGTGGAAATTCTGAAAAAGGCAGCATAGCAGCGCCACCTGTTGAGCGATTTGAACTAAAACATAAACAGCACTAATTCATATCAAGGTATATCTGAATCTGAAGTTTGTTGAAAATCCAAGCATTAGTTCCTGAGATAGAGCTATTACGGAAATTGCAAAAAATGCAGTATAGCAGCACCACCTGTTGCGCGATTTAAACCAAAATCTGTAAAACGTCAATTCATGTCAAGGACTAACTGAATCTGAAGTTTAATGAAAATCCGTGAATTAGTTCTAGAGATTGAGCTATTGTGGAAATCGTGAAAAATGCTGAATAGCAGCGCCACCTGTTGAGCGATTTACAGCAAAAAATAAACAGCACTAAGTCATATCCAGGTATACCTGAATCTGAGGTTTATTGAAAATCCAAGCATTAGTTCTTGAGATAGAGCGCCCACAAATTTGTGTCACATACAAACAGACAGACTCACAGACAGACATTTTGTAAAATCATGTTTTTGGAATCTCTGACCCCTAAAACGTGTAAATCTGTCAAAAACCGAAAGTCAAAAATTTTCACGAATCGAATACTTTCTTCTTGTAAAGATAGAAGAAAGTAAAAATAGAAGAGGGGTTGAAGAAGAAAAAATTCATAACTTCGTCAATAAGATATCAAATCCACTTAAATTTATTATAAATTTTCTTAATATTATCTACAACTTTTATACTGACACGCTTTTGATGTGACAAACTCTTACAGCAAAAACAAAAAACTGAATATAAGTTTTCATTATTAAACGTGCGTGCGTCTCAATGAAAAGATTCTGGAAATTTAAAATTTAGTGCGTGATTCATTTAATAAAACCATCGCTACACAGTCTATGATATAAATCTTCTTAATATTACCTACAACTTTCGTAGTAACAAGTTTTTGATAAGATGAACTCTACTAATGGGCGATATTACTAAAAATACCCTGAAGGAGAAAAAAAATAGGGGTTGAAGAAAAAAATTATTGTATTAACATGGTTCTGATAAAACCAACTCTTACAGAAAAATGAAATTAAAAACTCGTCAAAAGCGGCCGGATAAAATTGTTAAAACTGGGCTTATCTCTAATCTTGATTTAGTTTTTGTTGGTGAAATTAGTAGTTAACCCGGGAGAACTCGCTGCATGAGATTTTCTCTCACAGTCGTACTTTTTTAAGACTCTTATTTAAATCATTTTTCATTTTAATTAAAATTTCAAAATGTTTTAAAATTATTTTACCTATTTTGTGAATAAAAGTACTAAGCCAACCAAACAAAAAATTGATATTATATGAATGTAAAGTAAAAGAAAAGCAATTGGGCATTCTCACTAGCGAGTTCTCCCGGGTTAACTTCGAAATCTACCTGTGCCTGTAAGTAAGCAGAGCCGGCAAGGATTTTTTTTAAATATTTAATCGTTAGTAATCGCTGATACAAGTGTAGCATTACACGACAGATATACATTTATTAATAAAACTAACGCATTTAAGGAAAGTAAATGTATTTTAATAAGACAATCAAGTTAAACATTCCTCAATGTGTCCACCATCGATAGCATTACAGTTGCAATGATATAGTGGAGACATTTATTTTCTTATTAAAATCAATTTTCCTTATTTATATGCGTTAGTTTTATTAAAAACTGTATCTGCCCTGTAATACTACACTTCTACAAGCGATTAGCGAAGCATTTAAATCGACGATTCGATATCAAAAAATTCACATTCGAGGAATTCAAATAAAATTATTTTTACATGTAAGACATCATTCCAAATTGGTGGATACTCTACACTTTTGTAAGTGACTTTTTCTTTATTTATCATAGTTTTCGAGGGAGGATTGTTAAATTCCAAATTTTAGCACTACGGGGTGCTGTATTCTATTGTATAGGGCTATTACAAATGATGGGCCCGAATTAAAAAAAATCATATTTTCGAAACTACAGCACATATTACAATAAGTGATACATGAATTTAAAGAGAAATACACTGTAAAAAAAATCCGTAAAAATCCGGTATATTTTCCGTTAAATTTTACGGAATACTTTCATCTTCATTTGAAAACAGTACAACTTCCGTAATTGGATAATTTTTCCGTTCTCGGATCAAAATGAAGAAGGTTTTCCGTAAATTTTACAAAAATATTTCATCATTCTTTCAAAACAGTACAATTTCCGTAATTGACGTCTGTGTTGTATAGAGTGGCGCTGTGTTTAGTTGGAATGCGGAATAATGAATTGTAGTAGTGTGAACATATGTTTTCGTTTAAGACTTGGTTAGTCACTATTTCTCTTTTCTTTTCTTTTTTTCCCCTTTTTGTCTTTATTTTAAGTAAATATGAATTAATATCTTTTCATATATCAGTTAAAATTTAATATAATTTATTTTATCTTTCGAATTTAATGCCACGTAGAATGCCGTATAAATTCCAATTTAATTTATTCAGTTGTTTTTTTAATTTGTATCAAATAAAAAATTAAACCTATCAAGTAACTTATTAAATATTAAATAACTGTTTTCATCTGTTATTCGTATATAGTAATTTAAAAATGATACGATAAATATTATTTCTAATTGAAAAAAAAAATGATTAATTTCTAAAATTATGATAGAAATTTTATTTTTTAAGTGCATGCAATTTTGAAAAGGAGCCATAATTGTTCCTATTTTATATGCATGTAATACTTTTTTTTTTTTTTTTTGGGGGGGGGGGGGGGCATTAAATACTCGTATTCTTACAATAATAATTCTTTTTAAATTGTAATACTAATTAAGTTAAAAATAAAAGAGCAATCTCATTCAATTAGAAATAAATTAATATATCTTATTTGTCTGATAAAGGTAATGTTTATGTATCAAGATATTTTAATTACAAATCGGGAGCGCTAAGTTAACACCACCCCCTTTTTGAATATCACAATTTCAAAAATATCAATATTTAGCTATTTATCTCTAATTTTATGTCTTTAGCGTTGACTTACGCCCCCCCCCCCCTCCTCCCCAATTTCAAATTTCAAAAATGCCAATATTTGGCTGTCAATTAGCTGAAATTTTATTTTTAAAACTAACACTGTAGTATTTTTCTTTCTTTCTTTCTTTTTAAATAAAATGTTTTAAAATTGTTTTTAAATTTTTTTTACAATATTTAAAAAAAAATAATCTGATATTTAAATGAATTTTATTAATTCTTTTTAAGTTTCAGATAGTTGAGAAGGATATGTTACAGTTTATTTTTTATAATGATTTTAAAATAATACTTATTATTATTTGATAAAAAATTTGAAAAACTCTATTTTTATTTTTAATATTTTTTAATCTATTCACTTTAACGGATTCTCACATAAAACTTAAAACATATCTGAAACATAATAACGAAATTATAGATGTATATACAAATAAATAAATAAAAATAATAGTACAATAAAATTTTTAAAATCTTGCAAAAAAGAAGCAATTATTACTTATAATACATTCTTTCATGCACGTAATATTTTAGAGACTAATTTTTTTCTTTTTATAAAGCATGAAAGTAAAAAGCTAAATTTTCGAAATTATGGAAATATTCAGAATTGTACACTCAATTGAAAAATATCTTCAACGAAAATACGTTCCTTGCTTAACACCGTGCCTTTACTTCATAAAAAGCATCTGAAATAAGTAACGACATTTGGAAACGTAACTCGAGTCCCCATGGCATGGTGAATAAGGGCACTTATCTGGTACACTCCGGTTCCCCAGTTCGATTCCACCCTAGGTAAGTGTTGTTTCATTACTGTTATTTGAATAAATCAGAGGTACGCTACCTTGATAAACGTGTCCGTTGAAATTCATAAAGGTGTAAGTTTCTCGAAAAGTTGTATAATATTTTTTTTTTTTTTTTTTGGCCTTTGAAACAAAAAATTTTAAATACGGATATACGGAAAAAAAACGGAAAAATTTTGTGAAAAAACGGAAGATTTTCTGGAATTTACGGAAAAAAAAATTTCCGTTAAAAAACGGAAATAGTACTGGTGTCTGGATTGCCAGTACTATTTCCGTTTTTTAACGGAATTTTTTTTACAGTGTATATTAAGTTTTTTCAGTTATAAATGTTCGATGTCTGACCCTTTTGTTACACGGCATACGTCCAATCTGTAATCGAGTTCGTTCCAAACATTATGTAGCATCACTCTGTCAATGGTTCTGAAAGCTTCACAAATGCGTTCTTTAAGTTCTGAACATTTTGTTTTCGGCATTGGTGGTACATAAACAATGTCTCTGACAATGTCAGAACTTACAAAACGCATTTGTGCAGAATTCAGAATCATTGACAGAGTGATGCTACAAAATGTTTGGGACGAACTGGATTACAGATTGGACGTATGCCATGTAACAAGAGAGTCACACACCGAACATTTGTAACTGAAAAAAATTGGTATATTTCTCTTTAAATTCATGTATCAGTTATTGCAATATGTGCAGTATCGAAAATATTATTTTTTTTATATCGGGCCCATCATTTGTAATAGCCCTGTATTATAATGCATAGTCGTTTATTATAGATGAACACTCGTTCCATAATGCTAGCATTATTCATTGGAGTTATTTAAGAGTATCCGGACTTTATTTTGCGCTTTGTATGATTTCATTCATTAATTAAGCAAATATAATTGTCAAATGTACAGTGTGTTCCAACATCTGCTTAACAAATTTGACTCTCCTAAACGAAATGAGATAGCAAAGTTCATTTTTGTGTGCATGTAACAGCGATTCATAAAGTTTTATTAGTACTAAAAATATTATTTCTTACCTTAAGGCTCCTGTCCCTTCCTGTCAAAGACACTCACGAGCTAATGCTAATCCTATGGGGAGGAATTTATCTAATATCTCGTTTGCATTGCGACATTTTTACCCGACTGCCAAGAAGGGTTATGTGTTTCACGCGTATCTGGGTATGTGGATTTTTTTTATACCCTCGAAACATTTCAACGGCTGAATGGATTTTAATGAATGAGGTCTCTATCGATTCGTCTTAACCGTCCGATGGTTATAGGCTGCGTTTTGTTTTTATAAATTCAAAATGGCGGCCATAAAATACAAAATAGCGGTAGAGACAAAAAAAAAATTACGCACCCTATTGAGTGGCATATCATAGGATAGGTCTTTCAAAATGAAGACGATGTTTCACTGACTATTTTACAGTCAGATGCTCCGTTTAAATATTACACAACCTGGAAGTTGTGAAGGTAGGATCTCTCACTTTACTGCAACGCTAACCTTCATAGGCATCTATAGGCCTCATCAAAACAGTGTATATAGATAGGAACTAACAATTAAGCACAACTTAAAAGTCATCAATACAAGTAAATAATAAAAAAAATAGGTAAGTAATATAAAAAATAGTTTCACACTGATGAGAAATAATTAGCTCATTTTTTATGCAGTCGGGTTTTTTGATTTTTTAAATTTAATTTCTGCTTGTTAAATATTTTTTTTTTTTTTTTTTTTTTTTTTTTTTTTTTTTTTTTTTGCATTCCATAGCCGAGGTCCGTCTCTACATCGCAACTTTTTTTTACTTTTTCGATTTTGTTTGCAGATGTTTTTTTATAAAGTTACTTTCACTTTCAAAACCGGTTCTGAAAATGAAGCGTCATTCTAAAAAATATCTGCAAACAAAATCGAAAAAGTAAAAAAGGTACGATGTAGAGACGGATCTCGGCTATCCAATGCAAAAAAGATTATTTAAAAATATTGAAATGCAAACGAGATATTAAAAAAATCTCTCCCCACAGGATTAGCATTAGTTCGTGCGAGGCGCCTGATTAATGTCCCCATGATTTGTGCCCCCATACGTCATTTTGACGTCACAAGAAATGGGGATATAAATACGGTGCTGGATCATTTCACTTTTCACAAAATCCTGATTAATGTCCCCATGATATATGCCCCCATATCTGAAAGGGACACAAATCCAATGCTAGAGAAATTTCCTTTCGTTGAGAGCCTGATTAACGTCCCCATGATTTAAGTCCCCATACGTCATTTTGACGTCGCAAAAAATGGGGGCACAAATCCAGTGCTCGAGCATTTCACTTTTGACGAAATCCTGATTAACATCCCCATGATATATGCCCCCATATCAGAAGGGGACACAAATCCAGTGATGGAGAATTTTTCTTTCATTGAGAGCCTGATTAATGTCCCCATGATTTATGCCCCCATACGTCATTTTGACGTCACAAAAAATGGGGGCACAAATCCAGTGCTAGAGCATTTTACTTTCGACGAAATCCTGATTAACATCCCCATGATATGTATCCCCACACGTCATTTTGATGACGTCGCAGTAGATGGGGACTTCAATCAGGGGGCACAAATCCAGAACTGGAACATTTTATTTTGTTGAGAATTCCTGATATACGACCCCATGATATATACCCCCATATGTCATTTTTACGTCAGAAGAAATTGGATTCAGAGTTCGTGCAGGATTGACCACTAAAGTTCTGCACGGCCAGGAATTTCTAGCCTGATATCGGCCCAGTGTAAAAATTAAAAGTTCGGCTTTGGCGCGACCCGTGACAAAATTAATTAAATCAAGTCCCATCAGGCCCATCCAATTTCTACAGAAAATCCAATTTTACAAAACACACAATTAACGATTCTTTTAACCCCTTAACTGTCGCATTAAATTACGGTTTAAAAACTGAAATTGGTTCTTGGCACCACTTTTTTGAAAAAGAAATATTCATGTTATTTAATGACAGGTAAAATGATACTATAATAAAGCCAGTTATACTATTTTACAAAACTGTTGGGAATCAATCAATCTGAATAAAAGACACATCCCATGAATATCACGGGAACGGGGATTAAGGGGTTAAAGAAGATTGGATACATATTTTGGAGGAAATTTTACCTACTAGGGGGCTCAGCCCTCTGCGAACTATGCTCGCCAACACCCTTTCAGACTTCGCAGCTTTTAAAAACATGGTAATGTGCCCTATTTTACAAATATTTGTTGGTTACGAAAAATTGAATGATATTATTACGAATGGCGATTATCTTCTGCAATCGGGTTGCCACGCTTTTCTGTTTGAATAGTGTATTTTTATTTTACCATAGCCTCATCCATCGCTATCATGACAGCTGGCGGCTATTTTTGGGATTGATAATTAAGATCAATTACACATTTTAAAATCAGCTTGCACAAAAGGGTTAGGTTGAAAATTCTGCTACCTCTAGCACTTTTATAACAATGCTATAGAGTATAGACAATGTTTGACCTTTGAATTCGAGATTAAAAAACACTGTCTTCTTAGGAACAACATTCAGAATTACGGTAGTGAAAACATTGTTTTTTAAAATTTTACGCTTATATTTTATCTTATGATTTACTTTCAGATATTTTTAGGAACAGGTATAGCTTATGCATAAAATCTTTTTAGGTAGATTTCGTAAGAAATACTACCTATTGCAGTCGTTACCATGGTGCGACTTTTGAAAAATTCCTTCATAACTTTTCATTATAGGACCCCAGGAACCCAAAACCACCCCCACCTAAAAAGTTTATATATATATATATATATATATATATATATATATATATATATATATATATATATATATATATATATATATATGTATGTATGTATGTACTAAATTTTGTCCGCACGATAAAAGTCGCAATTATGCACGGATTCTCCTCAAACTCGCCAACAACTTTGATATGGCTAATATCTCGGCGGGGATTGAAAATGGGCGAAATCGGTCCAAGAGGGTGGAAATGGGGAGGGTTCAAAATTTTGAATACTGTCTTAACATGATTCTGATAAAACCAGCTCTTACACAACAATGGCAGGAAAAAAATAAAAGTTTTTCGTTATAGCAGTTGCCAACAATTAAAAAAATCCCTGCCGGCTCGGGCCTACAGGCGGAGGTAGATTTTGAAGTTAAGTACTAAATTCACCAACAAAACTTAAATCAAGATTAGAGATAAACCCAGTTCCTTCACTAAGAATGAGCTCTAAGTGAGCTAAACATTTTATGAAAATTCTAATATACACGAATACCCACACGCATGTATACGGAATAGGTTTAAAAATGGCTAAAGCAAATTCAGAGAACCTCAAAGTGTTAAAATATGTTAATATTTCTATACTCGGATTTTTATCATGTTTTAATAAGTTTCTTCAAAGTCACATGACGTTACATATTCGCCTGCTGAAGTCCATTATATTTCCAATATGACGCAATATTTATTTTTTTTTTTAATTCGTCAAACTATTTATTTCGTTTTGAGTTTTCATGCAGAAATCTTGCTCTAGAAAACTTATGACGTAATATTCAATTTGTTTTCAATTCGTGAAACTATGTAATTTATTTTTTTCACGTGAAATCTTGCAATAGAAAAGCAATTGTTGTGGTGAGAATTTTACTGCTTTTTTTTTTTAATTGTTGGCAACTACTATAACGCAAAATATTTATTTTTTCCTGCCATTGTTGTATAAGAGCTGGTTCTATCAGAATCATGTTAAGACGGTATTCAAAATTTTCAGCCCTCCTCATTCTCATTCCCTTGGGCCGATTTTGCCCATTTTCAATCCCCGCCGAGATATTAACCATCTCAAAGTTGTTGGCGAGTTTGAAGACGATCCGTGCATCATTGTGACTTTTATCGTGCGGACAAAATTTAGTACATACATACATATATATATATATATATATATATATATATATATAAACTTTTTAGGTGGGGGTGGTTTTGGGTTCCTGGGGTCCTATAATGAAAAGTTATGAAGGAATTTTTCAAAAGTCGCACCATGGTAACGACTGCAATAGGTAGTATTTCTTACGAAATCTACCTAAAAAAAAAAAAACAATAAAATTCTCACCACAACAATTACTTTTCTAATGCAAAATTTTCACGTGTAAAATTAAATAGTTTGACAAATTGAAAACAAATTGAATATTACGTCATAAGTTTCTAGAGCAACATTTCAGCATGAAAACTCAAAATAAAATAAATAGTTTGACGAATTAAAAAAATATGTATATTGCGTCATATAGGAAATATAATGGACCTCAGCAGGTGAATATGTAACGCCATGTGAGTTTGAAGAAACGTATTAAAACATGATAAAAACCCGACTATGGAAATAATAACATATTTTAACACTTTAAGGTCCTCTGAATTTTTTGTAGCCATTTTATAAACCTATTCCATATACATGTGTGTGTGTATTCGTGTATATTATAATTTTCACAAAAAGTTTAGCTCCCTACAGCTCACTCTTTGTGAAGAAACTGGGTTTATCTCTAATCTTGATTTAAGTTTTGTTGGAGAATTTAGTACTTAACTTTGAAATCTACCTCCGCCTGTAGGCCCAAGCCGGCAGGGATTTTTTTCTATTTTATTGAACCATCATGCATATTTTCATGTTATTTTTTAAATTTTAAATTGTTTATTTGGTACTTTTGGCGAGAGAAGGAAATTTGGCAGCATATTTTTCTGTCAACTTATTTACTCCTTCACAAGCAATTTATTTTATATAAAAATCAATAATGTATCAATATACATAAAATGTTTATACAGGGTGATTCCGAATTCATCGTACAAACTTTAAGGGTTTTGTACAGGACACTGTAACAATCATTTATTGTATAGGAATGTATGGGCACAAGTGACGCGTTGAGGCGCAAACACCAGGGTGGCCAGTTCAGCCCTTTTCTTTATTTCAAAATTTCGCATTCCTACCCGAAAATTTCTATAATATTATTTTGTTTATTTAAAACAGACATTTTGAGATTGTATAAAGCAAAATTCTTCTTTAAAAATTTCCAGTATGAATTAGAAATTTTTGCATTAAAAAAAGGCCACACTGGCAACTCTGGCAAACATTTCATGTATTTGCCACAGTTATCAGTTTGGCTTTTTTTTTATGCAAAAATTTCGATTTCAAATCGGAAATTTTCAAAGAAGAATTTTTACTTTATATAATTACGAAATTTGAGTCTTAAATAAACAAAATAAAGTTACAGGAATTTTCTGGTATGAATGCGAAGAAAAAGGGGGGGGGGGACAAACTGGCCACCCTGGTGTTTTCGCGTTAACGCGTCATTTGCGCCCATACATTCCTATACAATAAATGATTGTTACAGTGTCCTGTACCTACCCTTAAAGTTTGTACCATGAATTCATGATCGCCCTATGGAAATAAATAAATTTATATATAAGCAAGTATAAAAGTTCATTAGGTATTTTTTTAATAGCTCTTTATATCATTCGGCAAAAAAAAACTCACTTTCTGAGCCCGAATTATGCCAAGCTTTTTAAAAAAGACCAAGCCCCCCATAATGGAAAAGTACTGTTTATTTTTATTAATAAGTATATACAAGTTTACAATATACATACATTTAACGTCTGAATTTGAAATTTTTAAAAGACTAAATAAAATGAATAAATAAGACAGACTTGATTACAGTTAAAAAATAAAATTTATAAAAAGTTAAAAATACTGAAAACGTATAAAATACAATCAGTAAACGTTTCGCCAAGCAACTCGCAATTCCTCAAAGGCATATATACGACTTTTCTGATATGTATTTATCGAATAAAAATTCGTACAAAATAAATCGAGAATATTTTAGCAGAAATTTAGATGTTTCTAGTCTGTATCAAGTGATGAAATATACAAACAAATTTGCTAGCAGCATTTTTTTTTACACCAAGTGATTCCCAAAGGAACGTCAAATATCCTTAAGAAAATGGTTTTAAATGAATAGTTTTAAAATATGGCGTAATTATCGCCATTAAATGCATTTCACATGTACATTATTATAAAGTTTTTTTCTCTTTTAAAATTCACGTTTAAAAAATATTATTCAATTTGAAAAAGTTTTGGAATATCATTATTCGAGCTTTTTAAATATGACCAAATTTTAATCATGAAAAGTTTTTCAAGCTCAATAATTTAATTATTTTAAGCATTTTACATATGACGATATTTATTCTTCTGGCATTTTAGATCTGACGTAATTTTTCCCATTAAGTGCGTATATCGGAAAATAATTAAAATATTTTCAAATTTTCTTATTTTTTCATGATTCACGTGTTAACACAACTTTTTGACGCAATTTTCCCTATTTCACATTTGTAACACGTGTTCATTTAATTATTATTTTCATTTCTATTTTTAATAGTCGCATGTTAATTAATTTTTATTTGAGATAAATGTATAATTATTTGTGCTGTTTTGTCAATTTGCATCATTATAAAAGAAGTCGGTAAGTGTGATCACAGATCGCACAGAGGGTTCCGTTTAATATTCCTTTCAAAACACTTTCTTTCAAAACGCCCAGTACATCTATCGCCATGGAACCCCTTCTAAATTATGGTAAACCCAAACTATCTTAAAAGTTTCAAACAGATCACCTTGTTATATTTCCTAATTTTGTTCGCGCCCCTCCCCACCCCCGATATATGATGCGCCATTCTTTTTTATAATTTTTTATCATGTTTTGTAAACTATTTTAAAGTTTAAAACAGATCGTCTTGTTAGGTTTCCCAATTTTAACAAAATCGCATTCTGTTAGTTCCACATTCCACCACCAGGGAGCGCACTGTATTCTTCACAAAACTGTATCTGAACGAAACTCCGTTAAACAACCTATCAGTAGATATAATTACTCGAGGGGTGGCGGTCTTAAGCAAGAATTTAAGATACTTACTGAAATTACTAATCGAAAATAGTGATAACTAAACTTTTGACATTTTTATATTAAATAAGTAGCCTTTATCTCGGGACTCCGGAAATAAACCATCATAAAATGGTAAAAAACGTAAAAAAAAAATCCCTTCCCTTCCCCCCCCCCCCCTCTTCACGAAACTTCTCGCGCCATTCTTTTAAAAAGTTTTTATTATGCGTTATAAACTATCTTAAAGTTTCAACACATCGCCTTGTTGGATTTCCTAATTTAAATAAAATCGCGGTCTGTTAGTTCCACATTCCACCACCAGGGATGGCACTTTATTCTTAACAAAAGTGTATCTGAATGAAACTCGTCTGTACAACTTATCCGTAGATACATTTGTCGAGGGGGTGGCGGTCTTAAACACCAATTTCAAATATTTGCTGAAATTACTATTCTAAAATAGTAGTATCAACACTTATGAAATTTTTATATTGAATAATTCACATTTATGCTGTATTTTTAAAAATGTGACACCCTTCTGAACAATGCTACTATAAAAAATCACGCGACTGCCTTTTAAAATGAGCATTTAATAGAAATAAACCAATTAGTGAAATAATAAATAATAGCTCGTAATCATTTGACGAAATTCGCGTTTTTTCAACTGCCATTTACCGAACACCGTATTTTTTTCCGCGATCCTTCAACGAAATTCGCGTTTTTTCGTTATCATTTGACGAAATGTGCATTTTTTCAGAGATCCTTAGAATAAATTCGAGTTTTTTTCAATAGCCCTTTGACGAAATTCACGATTTTTCCGAGATAGTTTTAGAAATTCGCGTTTTTCCGCGCTCATTAAACGAAATTCACGTTTTTTTTTTCGCGCTCATATGACAAAATTGCATTTTTCCTTCGAATATATTCGCATTTTTTCAATGACCTTTCTAAGAAATTCGCGTTTTTTTCTGCTATCCTTTGAAGAAATTCGTATATATTTTTTTTCATTTATTTGACGAAATTGGCATCATTTATTTGATCATTTGACGAAATTTGCGTTATTTTCCGCGATCCTTTGACAAAATTTGCAATTTTTCAATGGCTCCTTGACGAAGTACGTATTTTTTCTCGATAATTTTATGAAATTCGCGTTTTTTCCGCTATCCTTTGGCGAAATTAGCGATTTTTTATGCGAACAACGGCCGAAGTTAGTTTTTAATACGACCATCTGTCATAATTCGCAATATTTTTCAGTGATTTTTTTTTTCAGAATTTTCGGATTGATGACCGATTCTTTAAAATTTTCGGAACCGAATGCGTTAAATTTTCTGAAATTCGGAACAGAATCACGATTGATTAAAATTGCGCCATTTAGGAAATGCTTGAAGTATTTTTAAATATGAAATTCTTATGCATTATTATTTTCTTTAACGAAAATCTTTTTTGTGCAGAAAAGTTACATATTTTATTTCAGAACGCGCTATATGTACGTAGACAGAGCTTTCTACTTGTCGGTTCTCGGTTATAATTTATCGTGCTGTTAAATAAAAAGAGAAAATTCTTAGATTGAATGCATCAACAATCCACCCCCTCCTTCTTCCCCGGTCTTAAAGAAACAGAAGTCTATGAAATGGGGTGTGGGAGGCTATTATCTAGGTCTAAAAAATTAAGAAGGGTATGGTGAGCACGTACTTCTAAATTAAATTAGCAAAATCTTTTCCGGTATACACGAAATTCCTTCTTAAATTCGACCAGAACCCGGCAAAAATTAATTTCGTCGATCCGAAACCAAAATATTAAATTTCAGTGGCGTAGTAGTGAGCACGTCTGGTTACCACCCAACAGATCCATAATTCGGTTCCAAGCTAAGCAAGATTTATCCAACCTTCCATCCCTTCGGGGTCGATAAAATGTGCACGAAGCTTGCAAACACTGAGGGTCCCGCGTTAGGCTGACAGCCTGATCGGGGCTCATTCTGTATATCACCTCGGGGTCCACGGTCAAGTACTCTAAAATCTACACTAGCCTGAGCTAAGACTTATATTATAGGAGTTCTACCCTGAGCTTGTCTGGAAACTTGGCTCGGAGAAATTTTCTTTCATTAAACTTGGCCAGCCATAATTTTTAATCTGAGATCTCAAGCCGGGATGGTCAGTATTGGGTATTTTCTGGAGATTTGAGCAAAGCTGAACTTCATTTTTCGAAAAACGTCCCAGGCTTTAAATTTTTTCTCGAGGTTCGTCCAGAACCGGGGCCTGTATTTCATTCTTTCCGAGCCGTATCAATTGAGATTTCTTTTTCCCTTACTAGTAATACCATGGAAAGTTTCATTCTTAATTAGTGAAAGAGGGAAGGCTAAAGAAAATGTCTTTGTTGTATTTAATTATTTATTTGTTGGCTTTTTAAAAATAGTTTAACGTGTTGGTTAATCACGTGAAAGACACTTTACCAAACTACTGTGAATGACTGATTTTTATTTTTAAATATTACATGTATTCAAATCTTATTTTCGAACCCGAGTAAAATCTTGGGTATTTAGAGGAATGTTTAAAGATACATATCGCTTCAAATAATTAAACACGTTTTGTCATTTCAATTAACAAATTTTTTCATATTTCGTTTTCTATTTATTTACTGTTGATAGTGAGTAAAAAAGAAAGAAAACTAATGCATCAAGTTCAAATTATAAAACACTGCATACTGAACATAGTAACTGTAACAAAACTTCACACTTTATTAAGGTGATAGACGGTGTCTAAGTAAAAAAATTTGAAAATGTATAACGCATTTATGAATCTATTTGCAGCAATTACCATCTATAATAAGAAAATATCCGAATTCTTTTGTGCAACCCTGAGTATCATATAAATGGGGCATACTCACAATCTTCTGACTTTTAAGCCCCTGAATAATAATTTTTATTTTAGTACATATTTTTGTGTTTTCTTTTATTTCCTATACTGGGGTACTATATATACTATATATGTACTATAACATCCCATTGCATGATTGCATAACAGTATTAACGAGATGAATAAGTTTTGGACGATGTTGGGGGTCCAAATACCAGGAAAACTTCTATACAGTCCTGTGTCCCTGATGTTGATTTTTAAGTTTGGAGCTGTCTGTATAAAAATTTTTCAATAAAAGTAATTCGATGTAATTTTTTTCCGAAACTGGGACAATTGTTTTATATAAATATGTAGCAAAAAACTAACCTGCATACATTTTTACGGTTGATATCATTTTTTGAACTCTGCCCCTGGGTTTTAGATTCCTTACCCCATCCCTCTTGATAAACGTATACGGAAAATCACTTCAGATGCAGCCACAGAATTTTTTTTTCAAGTTTTTTCTCATGCAGAAGTATGCTAGTGAAAGAATGTCTAAAAATTTTTGACAGGAAATTTTCTGCAGAATTTAAATCAGCATTTAAATATCAGTTTCAAGCATCATGGCTTTATTGGTAGTCTCACCGTCACCAAGGTTTATTCCTGCACTTTTTGAGGTAAATTAATTTTTTTTTTACTTAATTCAATGTAAATAACTGTTTCTAAAAATCACTGTGAACGTTGTGGCTATCACTTAGTCTTAACATGATTTTTCTAAAAATAGTGGTAATTTTCCTTACCATCCCATCCTTACCATCCTTTTTTTTTTTTTTCTTTTCCATCATCGTCCCTTTTTTCCTGTAGCATCCCCTTTTTTTCCCTTTTGTCCCTTCTTTAACATCCCTTATACCAAAATTTTGTATTAAAAATACTACATTGTTATTGTTTCTTATTTGAATGTCCTGTGGGTACTATGCAAATTCATTATAAATAAAAATTTAGAAGAAAATAGAAAGTTATTGTGGTAAAATTGTAAGGAAAATTAAATTTACAAGTTTAACTTAAACCTCAGTTAAATAAAAAAAAATTTCGCTGCTGACCATTTTTTCTTTATTTTTAATCATTAAGGCATTCGTCTATTAGATTAATATGTTATTTTAGCAAGTTTAATTTCACCAGATTTTTATTCCCGAAAGCCAAAAGATTGTGAGAATACCCCATATCTATCTTCTATCTATCTATCTGTATGTATATATATAAATATTTATATATACATACAGGGCATACTTTACAACAAAAAAAAAAACACCTGATCTCTAATTTTCTGCACTAATAAAAACTTTCGTTGCAACAACCTCCTCCCTCCTTATACCTGTATTTTTTTAATTTCAAATAGTATACAAAATTTAAAACAATTTCCTCCTCGGAAAAAAATGTATATATACACTCGTACATATAAAATATATTTTGACTATATCTAATATTCCTTTACATAAAACAAAATCTAATAAATAAAGGGAAAAAAATTAAAATGAGCGAGTGGGAAATTTTCCAAAAATCCCATTTCTTTATATTGACACATAACTCAGGGCTATTGTGAGCATTATTTATAAACTCTGGTGGGTTTCAACTCCCGATTAACATTTAAATATTGGTTAAGAATTAAGAGATACTGGAGCTGTTGCTATGAGCTTCAATGCAAATTAAACACCGCGAGTAACTAATAAGTTGATCATTTAAAATATTTTACAAACATGAACAAATAGTAGTGAGTAAACAATATACAACCACAAGTGAAAACGGCGGATACAATTGCGAATAATTCTGGAATTCCTCGTCGCCATTTGAAAACAACTGAAACAGAAAACCATTGAGTGTAGATTTGTGAGCACTAGATAGAAGTATGCTCCTATGTGTGCGATACGCTACATCAAATATGTAAGGCCTTTGGAAGAAAGACGCAAAGGATTGTAAATCGTAGCTACAGGAAAATGAAATTTAGGCTACCGCATTTCGGAAACGCTGTTCCGTAGGGCTCCAAAGTGCAATATCTATGAGCTGAGGTGAATTCCTACCAACATTTAAATAATCACAAAAAGCCAAGAAGTACGAGAGCTGTGCTGCGGTAAGCTCCGGCGAAAATTAAACACTGCGTATATATATATATATATGAGTACGTGAGTTTCAAAACTCGCCTTATCCAAAAAATCAAATTATGGGAAATCGCGAAAAACCTGTAACTGCGACCCCCTGCATCGAATACCTCCAATTTTTTGTATACTTATAGCTAGTTGCTCTGTGATATCATTGTGTTAAGTTGGAAAATCTACTTTAATTCATTTAATTAATTAATTGAAAAAAGTTTTGGATAAGAAGAGTTTTGTTGCCAACCTATGGATAAGAAGAGTTTTGTTGCCAATCTCTATCATACTTGATGAAAGAAATTAATAGTTTCTATCTTTGGTCATCGGATGATAATATTTTGGATTAAAAAGTAAACCTTACGGGAGCAATAAGTATGATTAAAATTTAGTAATACGTTTTATTATACAAAAGCAAACTTATCAATAATCAAATAAAACTTATCATAAATAGCTTATAATTAAAATAACTTTTTTATAAAAAGAATTTAATATAATATAATCTATATAACATACCGGGTGTCCCAAAAAGGACTGACTGATTTTAAAATTCAACAACTTCCAAACGGTGACAGATATTAAAAAAATTCTTGCAGGAGGGTTATGCATAAAGTCAAAAGTTTTTTTTACAGTGATTTTCGATTTTAGTTCGAATTACAAACAATGGATGGCGCTGCGATCAATAGAGGCTAAATTCAGGCTCGATTTTTGGTACTTCGTGGCCCGGATAATACATTTCCATCTCCTTTTTCTGCATGGAACAACAGAAAGGACCAAAAATCGAGCCTGTATTTAGCGACTATTGCTTACAGCGCCATCTATTGTTTGTAATTCGAACTAAAATCGAAAATCACTGTAATAAAACTTTTGACTTTATGCATAACCCTCTTGCAAGAATTTTTTTAATATCTGTCACTGTTTGGAAGTTATTGAATTTTAAAATCAGTCAGTCCTTTTTGGGACACCCGGTTTAACATTATATATATACAAATTTCCTTCTGTTCTGGTTCCTTAGAAATAATATTTTTATAGAAAGTAAGCACTTCCATTTCTGACCAGTTTTCATCAAAATGTTTTTTTTTAACAATCTGTGGATATCCTTAAGTTTCTCTTGCTTCACGGGGACTCCCTCTCCCTTCTTTTTAAGAAGAAAGTTTAGTTTTAGATGCCTCTAGCAAAACTTTTACACTCTGAATTTTGATATTCCAAGAATCTTCCGAAATGCACTTCCACAAATTTGAAGATGGCCATGGTTCTTAGACTTTATATAGTACCTTATCGTAATACCTTTGAAAGGCCCGGAAATGCCTTAGGTTTATGCCTGAGAATAAAAATTAAATCTTTTAACATCTTCTGACAGTAAGAAATATAGAAAGCGATTCCCCAATTTTAACTTACATTTTAATCTTCTTTTGCGTGTATTCTTTACTAGCCCATGTGTTCGTATTTCTTTTTCTATTCTTCATCCGTCCACTACAAAATGCAAGAGTTTATTCACTGCCCATTACACATAAGACATGCTGTAAAACTTATTTAATTAATTTGTATGAATAGAACAGGTAAAATCTTTAAACGAAAATAGTAACAGGTCACAGAGAAATGAAGGAAAATTACCGTAATACTAGCTGATAAGCTAGCCGTTCGTTGGTCTTACGCATGCCCAAGGATAAAGCTAGTTTTGTTGCCAATTCCCTAGTGGATAAGGCGAGTTTTGAAACCAAACCAATATTTTAAGAGCCCAAAAATAAAGGATAAAAATATTTTTTTTTACAGATTATAGTATTTTTTCTGTCCAGGTTTACCAATAGAATAGATTGGTAGAGAAAACTCGATTTTTTAAATTTTGGAAAAGGCGAGTTTTGAAATTCACGTCCTCATATATATATAACCATTAATTAAACATAACCTACCATATATATATATATATATTACACCGTATGTAAACATTTATTTCAGCTGGGAAACGATTTTTCACAGTGTTTTTCACAGTTGAAAAATCCACTTAATCAATTTCCACTAAAATGCAAAAATGTACTTGAATTATTTTGTGCAGCCTTGCGTAATGTTTATAAAATTTAGACACACCAAATAACATAGAAAAAAATGGATAATTTTTAAAAAGCATGCCACAATTGAAAACGCAATATCAGCACTTATTGCTTATAGACACTACTATAATCGAATACATTTGTTCATCTCCGTATAAGAAAAAACAGAAAAGAAAAAAAGGAAGATAAATGCTATACATGCCACACCATATTCTACAGTAAGCAATGTGTAGTATGCATCTCTGATGTATGTGATTTTCATTACGTTTGAAATAGTATAGTTTAATTAAAATACACTGCAAACGAATTTTACCTATAGACCATAATGTAATGGAGTTCTTTTCTGAAGCCCTGTATATGATCAATATAATTTATGCAGAAAAAGTAATATTTAAAAAAAAAAATTGGTTAATATAAGAAAACACACTGCAATTGAAAACTCATTTTCAGCAATTATTCCTCATAAACAGTACTGTAACCTAATTATTTTGTGAGGTTCCAAAAATGAACGATATGCCGAATTTGTGTGTACCTGTAAATGAATAACAAATACTATGCGCACCATATTTTATAGTAGACATTTTCTAATGTGCTTCCTTGTTATATATCAATTTCAGTATGTTAAAAATATTATAATAACATCACTACTAAAACGATTATTTCCCATAGACCGTAGTGTAATGGAATTATGTTGAGCGTCTCTATAAACGAAATATAAATGGCACACACTTCATTTCCAACATCGAACATGCATGGTACACCTCAATACGTATATCATTTCTATGAGAATATGAGAATGAATTCCTAAATACTTTTCTAGGATGTCAGCGATTTTTATCAGTAGATTTAAATCAGCGATTAAATCATGATTTTAAGGTATTAAAATCTAAGATGAATATAATTGAGAAAGTTTCTACTGGTATTATGACTTAGGAAAAAACAAAAAATAGGCTTTAAATATTTGCTTCTAAGCTTAATTTCTGAGTATCATAAAATAATAAGTACAATAAGTTTCTAAAAAGGATAGTTTTATCTGACATAAAAAGCATTTCATTTAAAATATTTAAATATATAATTTTCAATGTGATAATCTTCTTTAAGTAATCAAATAATTCATTCGTTTATATAAAATAAGCATAGCAGTATAATAAATTTCTGCAAGTAAAATAATAAAATAGCCAGAATCTTTTTTTTCTTATTCTACATTTGAAATAATAAATTTACAGCAAATTTTGGAGCAAAAGAAGAATGAAAGAATGATATCTGCTCAACAGTTGTTTTAAAAGAATGTATAAGAGAAAAAGAACTAATTAGTATACAAAAGTTAAGCACAACAAGAGCTTCTTCAGTGTAGGTTGACTTTTTTTTCTTTTTTACTTTGTAACTCATATACGAAAAAAAAAAAAAAAAAATTAAGTATTAAAAAGGTAGCAAATTTTTTTCTTAAAAATGAACCATTGAAAGCTAATATTCCCCTCTGGGATGTGATATTACTATTATTTAATATTTTGAGGATTTCAGATATTCTTATATTTACTCTGTATGCGTGTAAGAATAGATTTAACTCATTTTCATAATTTTTTTGGTTAGCATACACATACATTTGTGTAAGTTTAGATTTAGATGATTAACAGTAATTTTTCCAAGTACAAATGCAAAACGAGCTGCAAACAATATTTTTTAGATTTATTATTTGTGTTACTAATGAAATTACTTATTTGCAGGTTATATTAATTTTTTAATTTACTTACTTTTTCCTCTAGGCCATTTTTCAAGGGCCCTTTTTGAAATTAGCAAAATGTGCCCTGCCCCTTTTGAAATTGGCAAAATACAACCTGCCTTTTTAAGAAATAGTGAAATTCACCTGTAGTTGTAGCCAGAGATTTCTTGTAAAAAAACTTTCCCATTCCACAGTATTTCTAAATCCGTGTGCGAAAGACTTTGCAAAAATAATAGGACTTTATTTCTTTAGAAAAAAAAAAACAGGATATTATTAATGCATGTTGTTATTTAATTGTATTTTTTAATTTGTAATTAATAAAATTATTAAAAATTAATAACACTTTATTTAGCATAGTACTAAAAAATTATACACTTTTTTATCTTATATCGTTACTAAACACATTACTACTAATATATTTCCTCATGGAATAGTGCTGTTTTTTGAACTAGCATCCTGCTCCGTTTTCTTTCTAGAATGAATACTAAATTATTAATTATCATTTTAGTAATTAAAGCATAAAAATGTATATTACGTTCCTAATTAGAGAGTTAATTGTTTAATAATTATTAATTTTAAGTAGTGTTAGCAATTAAATATTAAATGTTGTTATTATAATTTTAATATATAAAAATATCCCTGGTATTTAATATAGTTTTACATAATTATTAGAAAATATTAATGTATATAATGTTATTGTATGCTATTAACTAATGAAACTACTAATTTGCAGTTTTTATAATTTCTGTACCTAATTACTAAATAATAATTATAAATTTATTCAGGGCCGATGAAGGGGGGGGGGGGACACAGAGAGCAACTGCCCAAGGGGCCGTGACCAAAGCCAAAGGGGTTGGGTTTCAAATGGAACAAGTACAGGAATTTTATACTGTTCCAAATCTTATCTTGCTCATACTTTTTTCCTTTACAATCTGAAATACATTTCTTAGGAGCGTAGTTTAGAAGATTTCCAACAAAAATCACAGGAAACTCCCCACTGAGAGGAGTAAAATCTGTAAAATAGTTGATCACGTTACTACTCACGTTACCATAGTACAAATAGCCCTCAACTTCCTGCCTTCCTGAAAAATGACCTGATCTTAGAGAGCTATGCCTACGCCTTGAGGCAATGTCGCATTAGATATTGTTTCCTCTTACCTCTCTTCCTCCGCGGGTATTCAGGATTCAGTGGCACGAGAGCCAAAATCGTTCAATCATAAGTGTGAGTTTTTAGGAGTAATTAGGAATGAATAATGATATGTACTGAAAAATACGGAAGTGGGAAACGCGAAAAACCAGACGGTTAAATACTCCATTTTTTGGCGGGCATTTGAGGATTTTCACCCCTCGAAACGCAAGTCATCCTCTATCTTGAAAAACTCATTAAGATTTCTGCTTCGATGCAATGAAAAATAAATTGACATACGTTCCCTGACTATGGTACGATTCCACAGCGAATACATTTCTTATCTTGTTTTAAAGATTGTTTAGTCAGTTCTAGGGAGGGATAAATACATGAGTCTTTTTCAGTGTATCATCGTGTTGCAATTAGAGATGTGTAAAATAATAGTAAGCAATGAAACACGATTATTTTTCTGTAAAATTAATATTTAGTAAACAATATATTAGCTATTTTAAGATAGATGAAAGAGAATTTCTAAATAGTATTATTTCTCTTATTATTGGAGAGCTGAATCAAAATAATTAAAAGCATAAAAATTAAACAATACTAAAACAAGTAAACAATATTTTAGCCATCTTAAGATAGATGAAAGAGAATTTCTAAATAGGATTAATTCTCTTATTATTGGAGATCTGAATCAAAATAATTTTAAAACGTATAAAAATTGCTACAATACTTAAAACAAGTAAACAATATATTAGCCCTCTTAAGATAGATGAAAGAGAATTTCTGAATATTATTATTTCTTTTATTATTGGGGAGCTGAATCAAAGTAATTTTAAAAAGCACAAAAATTACAACAATACTAAAGCTTTTTTTTTTTTTTTTTTTTTTTTTTGTAAATGATGACTATGAGTTACGATGAATTTAATTTAGTGTTTCAGCACTTATAGAAGCACTTTTTAAAACTAATTTTTATATCTATTATACAAAAATCTGCCTGTGTTTTCCGAATTCCTACATATTATATGAAAGGCAACACGGTGAAATTAACATCTGTTATTCAGATGAATCCGGGGATGTCTTAATGAATCACAGAACTTTAAATTTTTAATTAGTGTCCGATATATTAATTTTATTTTGCAATTGTAATTTTTAACTGAAATTCTGAAAAATACAACTAAAATACCTTAAATTCTACGGAGGAAAAAGGAAAGAAATGTAAATACTATCCGAAATTCAGAATAAATATCATTTTTGTTTTGTTTAAATATGTCGATTTTACGGTTTTTAGTTTACGCTTTCCGAAAAAAATGTAATGCCAGCATGATGTGATTTAATTCTACATTTACAAAAAAAATTTATCAAAAAGCGGATATATTTTCATATTATTAATCCGTATGAAATAATATTTTCCGAATTTGTTTAAAATGTAAGTAAATGTAGAACTGTGAATATCATGACATGTAAATAACTTGAAATTTTAAGCATGAATTGAACATACGTACAGACAAGTTTTTGAACAATAGTACCTAGTTTTTAATCAACAGTAGATCAGCCCCCTATAGAATATGACGATACTCATATGATCGATTTAAAAAAATATTTTTCTTCGCTCAACTGTGCGCAATTGTAAAATAAAAGACATCTTCTGGTTCACTTTTAAATATAAAAGCATGTTACTTGCAGGCACAACTATTGAACTTTTTTTGTAATCGAACAGTTTTCCTCTTTTTTCTGATAAGTGAATAACATCTTGAGTTATAAGCAATTATTCTCTCAGGATGATGATTTTTTCTCCTTTCCTGCGCTTTCGTCTCTAGAAATTAGGTTCAAAACGCCAAATTTGACTGTATGTTTGTTTCCAAAAAAAGAAAAAAACAGTTCGATTGCATCGTTTCTGAATAAGGTCATCTGCCAATTTGATATGCTTGCGAACAAAAATAAATTTAAAACTTTGTCAGAAAATAGCCAGTTTGCATTTGATAAAAGCCTTAAACGAGTTAGGCAAATAAACAAACATTAGTTTGACAATAATGCCAAGCTCTCGAAATTTTTATCGAAAATCATGTAGATCAATGATGCCTGCATGTCTTCATTTTACTATAATTGCTCCAAAATCACGTAACTTGCAATGTGTGTTTTTTTCAGTTAATTTATATTGTAAATTCTAAATATGATTACATGTTTATAATAAGAATTTTATAAAATTAATATTTTATAGCTTTTCTAAATGTAGAATTGAACTACTTTCTACACATTTAAAAACAAGAAAGATCTCATGCCATACAATGAGTCGCTACCGCCGCTAGCATAACTTTGAAACATGTAAAAATATTTATTTTCTTATGTAGTATGAGCAAGTGTTATGTAATGTAAATGCATTTAATTAGTGAACTTTAAATTTACAATGCTTCTAGCTCACACTATAATCAAAACACTACTAAAAATTACATTTTTAGATTAAAAAATATATATATATATATATAATTATTATTATTATTATTATTGGTAGTAGTAGTAATATTTACTATTTGATGAGCTGAGCTAACACAATTACACTTCACAACAGAAAGCAAAAAGTTATATTGATTGCAATTTTCATTTGTCAACAACAGACATCAATATCTCACAAATAATATATTTGAATTTTATGATAATCGGAGAAATCTTCTAAATGTTAGGCGATATATAAATCCGGAGAGAAAAATTAAGGGTGTAATAATATTGCATTAGACGAAAAATAGAGAATTGAAAATGGCTTGTTTGTATAACTTATAGATTTGTCTACTGACCTCAAAATCCCGTTTTTCAAAAATCATTTTATTCATTGCCTGGTTTTCTTAACATTACAATTAATTCGAATTATTAATAAATTTTTGAAGTGAAAATTCTATATTAAAAAGAAAAAAAAATCACTTCTGTTTTTAGAAATTGCAAATGCAAATACAGTAAACTCTTTGTAGGGCAAATTCTGTGTGAGACGGAAATCTGTCTAACTCGAAAAGATTTTCAAGTTCCCGCGAATCCATAGGCATAGAGTAAAAATTGTCTAAGGCGGAATATTGTCTACTAAGGAACATTTTTTCGGTCTCGATCGATCCGCTTTAGACATAATTTATTGTATTTAAAATCAAAAGTTAAAGTTTAGATAGATTTTCAAAAAACAAATGGCAACTTAAGAACTAAATATATAAGAAATTAGGACTAAATTCTATACATATTGTCAGGGCCTTCGCTCACGCCACCCCCCCCCCTCCCCCAAACGTTTCCGAATGCTGTTGCACTTAAAAAAATTACAAACTTAATTGGCAAATTTGTTTAAAACTTTAATAAAAGCTATAATACACATTCAATTTCCGATAGACTTGGCAAAATTTTTAAATATAATTGAGAATATTATTAATTTTTTTACATATAAGAACTATATTACAATTTCTAATTGTGGTAACGTGGCAAAATTATAAAACTAGTTGGCAACATTGTGAACTGTTTATTTTGGTTACTCTATGAGTTGGCAAATACTAGAATTTGACTTGACAATTTAAAGTCCTCCCCCCCCCCTCCGCCCCAATAAAAAGTCTTAGCGGCGGCCCTGTATATTGTGCAACAAAATTCATTAATAATTGCAAAATATCGTTAATATTAAATAGGTTTAATCATATTTTGGTCATATTTAATTTAAAATATCATTTGTTTTATTTTAATCAATTATAGATCAAGTGGGATTTACTTCATTGTAAAATTTTAATAATAAAGATTTACTTTTTACTGTAAAGATATATTTTTTACTTTCTTATTGAGATAAATATATTTTCACTTTCCTCTGTTATATAAATATTTCAAATACAATTACGCAATTAGTTTCTGATCTACATTTCTGAATTGTTGAAATATTTTCAAAAGACGACTAAAGTATCGAAAAACATATTTACATTATTGTAAATATTGTGTATGTTCCCGTAAGGCATGGTGACGTCACGTCGACGTCGTTGTGAAGTCACGCTGTGACATTGTGACCGTCGATGTGAAGTCATTGTGACTAGAATGTGAGGTCGTTATGGCCGTTTTAGAGTTCTTTTGTGACGTCACATTGTGAAGTCACGATGTGACAAATTTGTGAAGAGTGTGTCATTTGTGACTATTTTGGTATTAACTTTGTGAAAAATTTGTGACTAATGTGACAATGCTTTAAAGTCACATTGAGATCAATTTGTGAAATATGTGTCATTTGTGACGAAATTGTCTTTAACACTGTGATGATTCTGTGACGACAGCGACACCGCTTTGAAGTCACATTGTGACAATTTTGTGAAAATTGTGTGATTTGTGACGATTTTGTCATTTACGTTGTGACGAATATGTGACTCTAGTGGCAATGTTGTGAAGTCTCACTATGACATACTTGTACAGTTGTAAACACGTATACATGTCCCACATAGTCATAATTATGCATGTTGTAAAATCATTTACATCTATAACGTTAATATACTTCGGCGATACATCGCAATTAAAACTTGGGGGCACGCTATAACAAGGGTATACCAAAAGAATTTTATTGAATCAAAATGCAATGCCTCGCAGACTTCAATTTTTGTTGCACCTTTCTTTCCTATTGCAATAAATGAGAATATTGAAGACAACTGAATGATCGATCTATCACATTTTTTTCAAAATTAGCTATTTGTTAAAACCATTAAAATTACCAAAGAAACAATTTGTTTAAATTTTCAAATCTTTATCAAAATAAAATTTGTGTTAAAAATATAATATCTTATAATATATACAGTACTTTTTATATTCTTTAAACTATAGAAAATACTGAATGAAATTAATTTATTTCATTTAATACGCATTACAAACTCGAAGTCACTGGTGAAGTTTTTCGATTACACAATATTTATAAAAAAAAATAAATAAATAAATAAATAAAGAAAGAGAGAAAAAAAAAAAGAAAGATAAAAAAAAATGCCGATGTTAAGTAATTAAATTTTATATGTTTTATGATATTGATTACCATAAAAAATATATATATGATTGTAATTCAAACAAGTTGGGGCAGAGAAAATAGGATACTTCTTTGTTATAGACATCCCTATAAATTTGATTATGCAAAAATTGCAGTAACGACATTGCTAAGATCATTGTGAAGTTTATGCATGCGTTATATATATATTTATATACACTCGAAACGCTCATCATGTGCCATATAGTCATTACATACGCATTGTTTACGTCTTTTATGACACATACATGCATTACAAAATTTCAGAAGTACATTTTAGCAATAACCATTTGAAACTACTCAAAGGAAAAATACAGCTTTAGTATAGAAAATTAACTGAGTATCACCAGTATCATTATGTTGAGAATTCTAAGAACAATTTCGGCAAAAATCGTTATGTTGGAAGATAGCAGCAATAAATAAAATCGTATTTTTAAGCTCACTGTAAAAGTAAGTAAAACTTTTGGGTATGTATACAGCGGTGATACAAAGGGTTAATTTATTTTACATCAGGGTTTGCTTGAAGTGAAATACATATATAAAACAACTTTTTAATTATTAAAAAATAACTTTAATAATTGATTGCCAAAATTACATTTTTATTTATGAAATTATATATTATAAAAATAATAACTCTTACTATCTATGATTTTTTTTAAACAATAATACCTTATTGTTTATAAAACACAGCAGCGCAGCTACTCTATTTTGCGTCTAATGCGAAAGTTTTTATGTTTTGCCAAAGATCTATCTGGCTGGATATATGTTGCCATGACCACTATAACTCTGATATTATCATAAATAATACAAAGAGATTAGAATCTACTACGAAATTTTTAGAATAAAGTCTGGTGAAAGTCTTATAAATACAGTAGGACGCCGATTATCGGAACTCCAATTAACCGAACTTCCAATTATCCGAACAGCGTATTTCTCTCAAAGAATTCTTTTTAACCGAATTTCCAATTATCCAAATATTTCTCTCTCTAAAAAAGAAAAAAAAAACACCTAAATTCCAATTTATTTTTTGCTTAAATTATAATCTCTGAAGTTTAGAAAATCATAAAAAGAGAAAAAAAAATTAAATAATAAAAAAGTAAACAAAAAAAAACAATAAAAAAAACAATTTTTAAGCACCCCAGTACTAACTGGTGCTGTCAGTCCTAAACTAAGATAAAGTGTGAAGGTTTTAGAATAGTCAGGAACATCCCTTAAACTGTCTGCCTATTTATCCGAACTTTTGCTTATCCGAACTAGGGTCGGTCCCGACTTGTTCGGATAATCGACGCTCTACTGTATATATTGAATTAGAAATACAAATAATCATATTTATTTTTATATGACACAATAAAACAAAATAATGAACACAGTATCAAATGGGTAACAACTACTTTTTAATGTAAATAAAGTATAAAAATTGAGACCATAAACACAAAATAGAATCACACATAGGTTCATTATTATTATTAATATTTTATTTACAAGATTATGGTAATTATAAATAATAAATCCATTTTAATTACGCTGTTTATAAAGAGTGTATAATATCGATACTTTTAAATTTATCTCAATAAAATCATTGAGGAAATAAAATGATAAAATTATCCAGAAAAAAAAAAAATAATAAAAGATGCTTATTATATTTTAGATTCATACCGTTCAAGTATTTGCGTTATTTTTTAAGTAAAATCATATTTAAACTCTTACTGATTGTGTAACTTCTATATTTTCATTGTCCAACAGACTTCTAGTTCACTTTGAAAACATTTCAATAAGAATGTTTAACCACTGAAAAGCTTTCACCCGCTATAAGTATTTCTTTATAGATTTTAAACATTTCTCAGGTTGAATAATACATTAAATAATCATTTTTTTTTCTTAACATTAAATATCCACGATCTCTTTTAATAGTATACGTTTCCGTTGTGTCTTATTTTTTCTAAATTCCTCTTCTGAACAGATGCAATTTTTTTAAATAAAAACATGCAATGCAAATTGTTTAAGACCACCACTTAATACAAAATTAAAAAATGTTTGCCAATAATTTTATTCTATAAAAAGTCTTTTTTATTAAATAATTTAATTATCTTTAAATGTTTATTAATTATATTAATGATTGATTATAATACTTGTCCATATACTTCCATATTTATGACACCATGTGGTTTTAACCAAATATTTAAATAAGAAAATAAACCAGATTAAAATGCAATTTAAATCACTAATTTTAATAATCTGATCAAAGCTGTTGAAAAGGAAGTTATATATTTTAACAAAATAAAAAATAAATGTAATGAAATATTTGTGTTCCATAACGTGTTTATTAGAAGATAACTAAAATCATTATAATTAAAAAAAAAGCAAACAGGGAAAATAATATTTTAGATATTTCAGCAAAATAAAAAATAAATGTAATGAAATATTTATGTTCTACCGCATGTTTATGAGAAGCTAACTCAAAGCGTTGTAATTAAAAAAAAAAAAAAAAAAAAAAAAAAAAAGCAAACAGGGAAAATAATATTTTTACATACCTAATTTCATTGACGTTGTACGTGATACTTTGATTTTGGGGAACCAATTAAATCCGATAATAAGTAGGATAGCAATGGCTTGAATCAACCTCAACAAGTCAAAGCTACCGTAATTTTCTCGGGTTTATATTTTGTTAGCTGAACTAACTTGGATCCTGAGAACGTTCTTGTTTCAGTTTTTAAATCCGTGTCAAACGTCTATGCTGTCCAGTGTCCACAGAACTTCCCGCGTTTATTTTAAAAAGCTTCACTGTTACTTTTATCCGTTATTCTGCGGTCTCGTCGTAACAACTGAAATAGTGCAGACGATTTTTAAGTTTCGAAGCTCGAAGCAGATGTTTTTCGGTTTAATTTGTTTTTGTAACAGATTCGGAAAGAAATTAAATGCGTAATAACTTTATCAAATTGTCTCTAATTCAATTTCCTGTTTGAAAATGTTTTATTGTATTTCACCTTTTATTTTTATCAGTTTTATTGAATTGTAAAGTTTCATTTATGTAAATTATAATAATATTATTATCCATAATTAGAGTTTACTAGATAAAACATTGCTTAAATTTTCAAAATGTGTACAAATTAATTTAATGGTAATAATGAAGACCCCCTCCTTTTTTTAAAAGTAAAATTTGTATCACAGGTAATATATACAAAATATCTTCTTAAAAAATACAACAAGATTATCGAGAAGAGATGGGTTTTTCTTTGTCAATCTGTCATTCTCTTAATATTAATTTTCTGTAGAATAAAACATCTTGTAAAATAATTTTTAAAGATATATTTTGAAAACAAAAAATTAAATATGAATATTTAATTATGTCACGGGCTTTGCATAAATTTTGTACATTTATTTTATATTCGGAAAATGTCAATTTTATTTTAAACGTCTGAAAGAAGTAGAATTTAAAAAAAAAAACAGTTACTTAAAATAGTGAAATACTAAGAGGAAAAAAATATAACTTGAATGCAAATTATAAAGCAAGAAATGCATATATGACTAAACTTTGAAGACGCTTTCTGCGTGCTCATTAAAAGCTGCAGACTTAACTGTAATAGAAAGTTTTTAGTTTGAAACCACAGAAATGTTTCGACTACTCTTTGAGAAACTTCTAGTATAACAGATGATCATTTACAAAAATCTTTATAAAAGATAAGTCGAGGTATGTTTACCTAAAACATTTTTTTAATAATATGAAATTCTAATAATTAGGAAATCTTTTTGTGTCGCTGATGAATTAATTACATTTTATGTTATATGAAAATAAAAAGTTTTGGTTAGAGGCTCAGAGTTGGACCACAGTTTAAAAAAATTTTAAATCCGGCAGAAAAATATTTTTTACAGTAAATAACATGTTTCTAATAATTTTTGTAATTTTTTAAAGTTTTCTAAGAAGTTCACATCTCAGTCACAATTTGACATCACTGAGTGGTGGCATTTTGGTCACAGATGTGACGTGACCACAGTGACTTACAGTGACGTCACAACGACGTCACTGTGACCATGCATGCTATGAGGGAATTGTTTACCGTTGATAGCTAACTGATGATTAGTTTTAGGTTATTTTCAAGCTTCAAAAATCCTGTAAAACATCGAATTTTGTATAAGGTGCTGTATATTTATAGAAAAATGGAAAAAATACTAAAATTTTAGGATCTTTATGAAAAACAAAGTCTATATATATATATATTTATATATATATATATATATATATAAACCAGTTGAACCGTGTGAAGTCTTTTTCTCACTTCTCTGAGATTTTTTGTTGATACATTTTTCATTCATTTTTAATTAACTGCATTTTTAAGGCGAACAACGTGTTTTAACGAGATTTTAATGCACTCTTTAAAGCCTGTTGAGAAATCTTTCTAATAAAACCTTATCCATCTTCTGTATTTTGTAGATGAAAAAAAGTAGTAGAAAAAAAGGGCATGTTGACATCAGAAATAATATTTATGAGAGTATTCAGTATAGTATTTAAAATTACGAATGCGTCAGAAGTAGCGATTTGAGATGACACTTATGCCTGTTTTCTAATCTAAATTGGCTAATTTCTGACATATTCCTAAATCCATTTTTAGTTGAAAACGCATGAGCCTGGTAAGTACTCTTATTCAGAAGCTATGAAATCGAATGTTTTTTATTTTTCAGTTTTCGATAAAGGCTTGAGATCTTTCAGCAAACCCTGTCAAAGCTAGTATTATGAATGGAATTTCAAGGCGCAACTACCTGATTAATACCATAATTAGATAAAGATCGTATATCACTCTAAATATAATTCATTTATTCAAAAAAGGAAAAACCCTATTTGATTACAGATAACTTCATTTGTCATGCCTACAATGTAATGCTTTTTTTGTCTAAAAATGCGTCCATAAATGTGTCAAAGTTTCGCAGGGAGATTTTTTTTAAAGTGTAGAAAACGTTTATATTTTACTAAACATTCTGAAACGTTATTAAACATGATGTGGAATCCGACGAAATTCGACGACATAAAAGGTTTTTTAAATGTTCTTTTCAATAATCCTTCTTTTCAAATTCATATCAACCATGACAACCTTTATTTTAAGCTACTCAATGTTTATGTAAAAATGTATATATTTTCAAAATGATAATATAAAATTGGCAGATGAGGCAGATTTTTTTTTAATGTTTTCATTATTTGTATAAGTTCTTCATTCGTATTCCATAATCGGGTTGATTGTCCCTTTTTCCACGTTCTGGAATTATTTTCCTCTTATAAAGTGACATAAATAATCGAGCATATTCCGATGCAACTTATATTTTAACAAATTCAAATTAACTTTATAATAATGTTCAACATAAAATGAAAATCTGCCTTTTCGTGACAAATTTCAGCTTAGCGCCAAAGTGCTGTATTTTAAGAGCGGTAATGATCTTTTGATTAATCATCTCTCTTTCTCTCTGTTTCCTTTTTCATTTTTAATTTGGTCTGATTATTATGTGATAACATAGTTCCTAGTTACTTTTCATCATTGAAGAATAGCGATGCTCAGTGTTGAGTTAAATTTAAAAAAATATTTTTTATGCTTGAAAATTATTTAAAAATAAATCAATTGAGCTGCAATTTTCAAATAAATTTTATTCAAAAGGACATTTTTTCAACTATTTATTGATATTGAAGTTGAATTGTATAATTATGAAGTGGGATTGTTGGTATTGAAGTCTTTAATTTAGAAACGACATAAGAGTGTTAAAAATTAAGCTATAGCGCCACTGGTCGTTACCTCCTTCATTATGCATGTCTAACAATAACTGTGTATTTTGCGGCTTGCAAAAGTGCACTACTATTTTTTAGTCTGAACTGAAAATCTCCTAATAAATTCTTCTAATCTTAGTATAAGAGGAATGAAGAGCCGATGCAAATTACGTCATTTGCACATAAATGTTGAAAAATATGCCAGTTTTCAGTTGAATGTCTTTTAAAATGACTCCATTTTCACAGCTGAAGACCGTTATCTTTCTAAAAATTTGTCGTCTAATTTTTTGAGCTGGTGTAGTGAAAAATCTTGGAAAATGACGTAATTTTGATGCAGTTATAGGAAACGTAGCAGTTTCGTGTTTTTTAATGGATGTTTTCTTTTGAAAATTACGTTAATTAATTTTTAGGGACCATGAAACTCTTTGATGGTCTTACACAATATGTTAAAATAGAAACATATTTCCTTTGTAATGAAAAAATGACACTAAAATTTATAAAATAACAACATAGAATAAATAATTATACAATTGATAAAATACAATTGTCCCCGTTTAAACGAATATTGACGGTTCCACAAACAATATTCAATTAAGCGGGGTATTTGATTAAACGGGAAATCAAAACTGTAATATTTAATGCGTAGTAAAAATGCAAAATAACCCTCTACGGTATATTTAATTAACAGCACAATAAATCGTTAATAGAATAACATAACATAAACTAACATAAATACAAATGCTAATATAAAGTAAATATACATATTAATTTAATATGTCAGTACATACAATTATATGGCTTACATCACACTTAATGCAGCTCGTTTGAATTTGGTAAAAAACTTTGCTACTTCTAACTTACGTTATTTATACTGCCTTAAAAAATCGTTTAAAGGGGTTTGTTTAAGTGGAATTTTAAAGGAGTAAATATAGAATTATTTTTCGAATGAATGCAAAATATCACAGCTACCATCTCGAGTCTCGAAGTGACGTTACATTGCCAAGTTAACAGCAAGAAGTGATGGTGGGGGGATCGAGGTGGTGAAATCATTTGACCTGCTCATTATACACCAGCTGGCCGAAATTATTGCAGGAAGAACTGAAAATTTGTTTTCAGCGTAAAGGAACCGAAAATGACAAAAGATGGAAGGAAATTCCAGCTGAAACGTGCTTTCCGTGACTATTTTCAAACATCGGTTACACAGTTGTTATTCGATTAAGCGGAGACGTTCGTAAAAGGTATTTGGTTTAAGCGGTGAAAAATAACATAGAACCAATAGGAATAAATTCGGTTCCGGAGGATTCTATTCGAATAAGCGGGATATTCGATTATCCGTGACTTGGTTAAGTGTGGAGGACTGTAATTACATTCTGGTGTCGTCACGGTAAATAAAAAATTAATTTTTATTGGCTTATAAAATCCACGTCTTTAAATATATTTACAGAAATTTAACAAGTCACGTGTCTGAGTATCTCATTAATCGAAAATTAATTTTTATTGGCTTATAAAGTACACGTCTTTAAATATTTTACAGAAATTTAAGAAGTCACTTGTCTGACTATCTCATTTCTTTTTTCTCTGTAGAAGTATGGATTGCCACCATTTTTAAGATGTTTTCTTAAAAACACTTAAAAAAGTAAAATGTAAAAATTGAAATATTTTCAAAAACATGTAGTGCAGGCTCATCTACAAATGAATAACTTTCACTTAAGGCTGTTCTCAAATCCAAAGGGTCAACTTTCTGACATAAGTTTTAATTCATTTTTGTCCGAAAATGCATGAAACTAGAAGGTTTCGAACTGTTTTTACAGTTTTCTTTTAAACGCAATAGATCTTTCAGAAAATACTGTCAAAGTTGGCATTTTAAACTGAACTTCCGAACGAAAGAAGAAAATCTAGTCAGTAATGGGAGAAAAATGCCGTGTCGCGTGATCAAAATCGCTTATAAGTCGATAGCTAATTTATTGATCAAAAAATGGAAAACACAGTTCGATTCCAAATCGCTCCCATGGTCAGCCTTTCCAATTTTATATCTTTCGGTTAAAAAATCTGAAAATGTGTCAGAAAATTTCGAGTTGTTGAGCATGGAAAAATATTTTTTGAAAACTGCCTTAACATGATTCTGATAAAACTAGCTCTTATATAAAAATGAAATTAAAAACTCGTCAAAAGCGGCAAGATAAAATTTTTAAAGAGGATTTATCTCTAATCATGATTTAGTTTTTGTTGGTGAAATTAGTACTTAACTTCGAAATCTACCTGCGCCTGTAGGCCGAGCCGGCAGTGATTTTTTGTTATTTTAGTTCATTTTTGTTTTTAACACTTTATCTACTGACGATGCATATAAGTATCATTAAAATAACTTTTTATAAAATTCATTTAATACATCGATTAGTTGTAATACAGTTTGGAATAAGCTATAGATACATTATTTTATCTTGTTCTAAAAGCATAATGGGTTACACAAAACAAAAATATCTTTTAAAGGAGGATTTGTTTTGCCTTTGCATCTTTTCAGCTTTCTTGGCGTTGGGGTTGGGGGGGGGGAGGATCGTGATTTTGCAATCCGGATATATTTCTATTGCAAGAACGTTATATTTGTACATTTCCTAATTCTACAAAATACTAAGAAAAAGATTTAAAATAACAGATTTGAGTGGGGTTATAAATATTGCAAAAAAATCCTTATAAATTCAAGTTTAATTAATTCTTCTAAATCCTTCAATCCTTCTAAAATTTACTAAATGATTATATCAATCTTCTAATGCAGTTTAAACAATTCACGAAAAATGCTTTAGAAGATAAAATTTTCATGATTTCATAATTCATGTTAACTGATAAAATGCGCAATATATAAATACTGCATTTCCTGTTTTAATCTGCGAGTGAAATTTTCTCTTACAAAGTCCTTTAAAAATATGACTGGATAGTAAAAATAAAGAATATTATTTATGTTTTAATTGAAATAACATACCATTCCGAGTTACAGGAAATCGATTTGATGTATCTGAGTACATTATATAAAAGTATAAAATATAAATTCTTAAAATTTTCTATAAAAGTTATTTTTTTAAAATAAAAAACAGATTTTTTAATAAGGTATTTTTTTAAAAATGAAAACCTTTATTAATTCCTGTATTGAAACCTATATTATCTGTAAATATTAATACTAATTGAAGCCAAAATTATTTTTTTTTTTTTTTTTTTTTTTTTTTTAAATGTCTGAACTTCCTTTCTGTAAAAGAAATTTGGTCAAAATGAAACAATTCTACAGCAGAGTAATGGGATTTTGTTCACATGCTAGTGGGAGCTAGTAGTTCCTTACATTTTTCGAAATATGCTATTAAAATATGTTTATATATACATTTTTAATGCTATTCAATACTAAAGAGCTCAAATACTATTACCAACAATGTCTATAAACTTCCTGCACATATAAAAATGGCTTTGTTAATGTGGGAAGAAGTTTCACACTATTCAGCAGTATTATTATTATTATTATTTTCAAAAACAGCCTTAAATAAGTTTGATTCAAAATATGGCAGAATAATAATTCAGTATATGAAATAGTTTCCTACCACTGTTTCATTTTTAAATTTTATATAAAAATCCTTTTTAGTTTAAGTTTGAAATAACTGCAAATAACTACGCTATATAATTTAAAGTATTTTTCTTTCTGTACTATTGTATGACGTATTTAAAGAAACATTGTAACGTTAATTGATAAAATGCGCAATATATATGCTGCATTTCATGTTTTTTCATTCGCTGCATTTCATGTCACTGCGAGTGAAATTTTTACTTACAAAGTCCTTGGAAAAATATGACTGGATAGTAAAAATAAAGAATATTCTGAGTACATTATATAAAAGTATAAATTGTAAATTCTTAAAATTTTCTATAAAAGTTATTTTTTTTAAATAAAAAATAGAATTTTTATATGGTTTTATAATGATGTAATATTACTATAATGAGTTCCTATTTTAGCTAAAATATGTATAAATTATATGTGTTTAAAGATAAAATTGTGCTATTTGTAAGTCTTGTTTTATTAATTAGCATAGAAGTGTTTCAAATATTACAAACAGTTGTTAAATCTTAAGCTCAAAAACCAGAAAGTTTCGCGTTATTGTAGAAATATTTGTTTCAGAATCGCTTGTTTTTCCTAAAACATTCTAAAACTAAGTAAGTACTCAAAAGTACAGAGGTGATTAAGCATCTGGTTTCTTGAAACCACATGTTCCCAAGGCAGTCTTTCTTAAGGGGTTGGTACATAAAGTAAAAAGAAGGCCGTATTGCGTGCTTTCCAAAGAAGTAATCGGTTATCCTGAAACGACGCATTTCCGCTGATAAAAAGAAAACGGAACAAAATGGCATTGATTTTGCTTTTATGAAAAACGGAAGAAGAGGAGTTTCCTTTTAGTCTCAACTGCAGAAGAGGCGTTTCGTGGCTGTCTCATTTATATTGAGATTAATGATGTTTGGCTCTAGCGGGAAGACAGGGGTATTCAGGTATTATCAGGTAATAAGCTTTCAGTGAATGTCTAATTGGGATTTTTTTTTTTTCTAAATTGATGGTACATAATACTTGTTATATTTATGCTTATTTTGTACAAACATTTGTTTCTGTTTTTGTTTTTCTTTTATCCTTATGTTCTTATTAACTATATTTGCTGCAAAGTATAGATACAAGCATAACAGAAAAGAAAACAAGAATAAAAAAACTAAAATTTTTGATTTTACAAAAATTATGAGTACATACATATAAAGAAAATTACCTAAGACATAAGTAAAAATAAGATTTCGAATGTACACAAAATAATTATTTCCATTACCAAATTAAAGTCAGTATGATATAGTCATCAAGACTTCATTTAAAAAATTAGAGGCCCAAAGTATAGACATTCTTTGGGTCATCTGTGTTCAACATATCTTAAGCAATCAGTTTACTCACTTATGACGTCTTGTATGAAAAACCAAAAGATCATTTTGGCTAAAATATTATTATGCGAGTAACAGGGACATGATCAGAGGATGGTAGGCGGAGAGTTGTATCGGTGCCTTAAGCTGAAAAAGGCCCCGTGAGGAACCGTTTAAGTATATGAATATAGTAAATACAGGAGATGCAGAGGGCCCACCTGACCTCTGTTCGGGGCCTCAAATTTCTGCTTGTATTCCTGGCGAGTGAGCTTAAACTTAAACCATATTATGAGAGGAAAGAAAAACTCGGAAAACAGAAATACTTTAGTATATTTTTATTATCCTTTAAAATATCAAACATACGTATAACTTCATTATACATGAGATTCACCATATACACAAAATTAAAAATGATATTCAAAATCCGCTGCCTTCCCCCAAAATCTCTTGATCCTATTCCTATACCTACTGAACCTGATGGAAAATAAAATCGTCATGCTCATGTTTGTTGCTTGCACAAAAATTGAGGCGTGATATTAAAGTTGTTTCCCAATTTTCCCTAAACTCACTTGACGACGGGTTTTTTTTTTTTTCTGATCTACATAGGCGTAGCGTCGGGGGGGCAAGGGGGGCATGTGCCCCCCCAATCTTCTACAACCCGGGCGCCAGAACAGAAAGCGTAGCGGGCGCCACATGAAGATATTTCTTTTGTCTTTACATGCAAAAATATGTATGTATTTATATTGAATTTGCATAAAAATGTCTCACAGCCGGAAAATCCAAAAGAAAAACTGAACCAAATGCATTAACATTTACAAATATATAAAAAGATTCATCTTTAATAGAAGTCTGCAAATGAATTAGAAAAAAGAGCTGTTTCTCTTAGGCTATTTTCTTTCTCCAATTCCAAATGTACCAAAATGTGAAGGGGGCGCCAAATGAAGATTTTCTTTGAGTCCGACTTTTCTGATAAAAAAGATTCCATGAAGGCTGATCAGTTTTTTTTCTCTCTCTCCCTGAGAAGCGTTGAGCTTTCATTTTTCCCGTCTTAATATGGGCGAAGTCGGGTGGCTGCTCGGGGCAATAAAAACAAACGGGAGAAGGAGTCAGGGCCGAAACTAAAGGGGGCAGAGGGGGCATGTGCCTTGGGCGCCAGGTGAAAATTTGGTTTGCCGTTTTATACAACATATATATGTGCGTGTGCAATTTGTGTAAAAAAAAAAAATAGCCGAAAAATCAAAAAGAAAAGCTGAGTAAAGGGCATTAAAATTGCCAAATAGATAAAAAGATTCGCCTACAATATACAAGACAGCAAATGAATAACCCCATCCTTTTTCTTATTACTTTTTTTTACATGCATATCACCATATTTGGCCTTAGAGGGGGCGAGATCAGGTAACTGACTGGTACAACAAAAACGAAGTGGTTGAAAATTCAAAAAATTTGTTTTGAGTCACACATAAATTTGAAAATTAGCATTAGGTTGAGGAAAGTATGTAGACATAAAAATCCATACATAAGAAGAGTGGTATAAGTCACAATTCCCCAAAACTGGTGTAGATAGTACAGGAAGATATTTTACAATGCTGGAATTCATTTTTATGCCTACAGTAAATCCTGGTTTTTTAGTTCCTAAAACAATGTGACTCATGTCACTATGACATTAAAGTACCTCATTTGTAATAATTTGTAATGCTACAACAACAGTAAAATCTGGAAAAATGAAATCTGTCTATAATGGAATCTTGTCTTAAATGAAAAAAAAAAAACTGCATAGTTCCAACAGAATGAATACCAACAGTTATATCTGCCAAGACGGAAACCTGTATAAAGCGGAAATATTTCCGCTTCCTTTTGATTTTTTTCACAGGTTTTAATGAATAAATATTTGACAAAGATTGTTATATATTTCAATATACATTATATATATAAATACATAATATATATATATATATATATATATATACATAATATATATTATACGTATTTTACTGTTACACATTTAAAATTTTAAAATAAACCCGCTAATAGAAACTTTCGCAAATTTCTCTTTGTAAATTTATTTTGCGGGGGAAGGAGGGGGGCGCCAAAATCCACGTTTGCCCCGGGTGAAAATATAGCTAGTTTCGGCCCTGGAAGGCGTGCACAAAGTAAAATGCTTTAGTAAAACCCTTTAAAAGAAAAAATAATGACTATAGCATTTGCAGTGGTACAGTATAAAAATTTCGACAAAAGATCGTGGGAAAATATCGCGAATTTCGTCAAAAAATCTCCGACAAATACCGAATATCATTTTCGTCAATCGGTCGTAGAAAAATTCATGAAATTTGGCAAAGGGTAGTGTAAAGAAAATCGTAAATTTCATGAAAAGATCGGCAGGGAAAAAAAATGCAAATTTTGGTAATTCATCGTCGAAGAAATCGCGAATTTCCTCAAAGGACCATGGAAAATATCTTGAATTTTATCAAAGGTTCCGGAAACAAATAGCGATTTTCGTCATTCGGTCACGGAAAAATCATCCCAAATTTCGTCAAAAGAATACACAAAATATAACGAAATTTCGTCTAACGACCAAGAGAAAAAAAATTGCAAATTTCATCAAATGGTCGCGGACAAAAAGACAGCAGGGGTGATTCTGAGTAAAAAAAAAAAATCTGAAATTCACAGCAAATTTTCTGATAGGTTACAGCAGAAGAGGGAAAGGGGGGGGGGGAATCTCCGGCGCCAATTATGAGTTTTTTTGTTGGTCCTTTGGCAAAATTCGGTTTTTCCGCGATCCTTCGACGAAATTTGCGTTTCTTTATCGCGATTTTTTGACAAAATTCGCGTTTTCCGCAAACTTTTGACGAAATTTGCGCGGTGAAATGTGTGTTTTTTTTCGCGATCCCTAGACGAAGTTTGCTTTTTTTCGTGATCCCTTGCAGAATTCGCGTTTTTTTCCGCGATACTTTAGAGAAATTCGTTTTTTCTGCGATCCTTTGAAGAAAATGGCAACTTTTTTCTGTGAACGATTGTCGAAATTGATTTTTTCGGCGACCGTTTGCCGAAATTTGCGATATTTTTTATGCCCGAATTTTTTGACTGATGACCGATTTTTTAAAATTTTCGGAACCGAATGCCTTAAATTTTCAGAACATTCAGAACAGAATCACACCTGAAAAGACGAAAATTTGGTCAAATAATCGCGTAAAAAATCGAAAATCACGCAATCATTTGTTTAATGATTGCGCGAATAATCAAGAATTTCGTAAGTCAGTTTTGAAAAGAAAATCACGAATTCCTACAAACTATCGTGGAAAAGAATCGCGAATTTCGTCAAAAGATATCTGAAACAAACAGCGAATACTATCAATCGGTCGCGGAAAAAATATATATCGCGAATTTCGACAAGTGGTGGTGGAGAAAAAATTCGCCAGTTTGTCGCAGAAAAATTCTCGAATTTTGGCAAAGGATCACGGAAAAAAATCGTGAGTTCCGTGAAACGATAACAAAAATGCAAAATTTGGCAAAGGATCACGGGAAAAAATGTGAGTTCCGCAAAATGGTCGCTCTAAAAAAAACTGGAAATTTGCAATAGGTCATAGGAAAAATTGCGAAATCTCCTTCAATGATCGTAGCAAAAGATAGCGAAAAGAAATAACTATTTTCCTCAATCGATTGGGGAAAAAAATCGCGAATTTTGCAATTCGTTGCGGAAAAAATCGCGATTCTCCTCAAACAACCGTAAAATATATGTTGAATTTTACCAAAGGTCGCGGAAACAAATGGCAATTTTCGTCATTCGGTCGCAGAAAACTCATCGCAAAATTCGTCAAAAGAATGGACCAAAAATTGCAAATTTCGTCTAACGATCGCAAGAAAAAAAAAGCAAATTTCGTGAAATGGTGGCGGCCAAAAAACGCAAATTTGGTCCAAAAAAAATGAGAATTTAATCAAATGATCGCGCAAAAAATCACGAATTTTGTAAGTCGGTCGTGAAAAGAAAATCACGAATTTTGACAACCGATCTGGAAAAGAATCTGAAATTTCGTCAAAGGATCTCTGAAACAAATAGTAACTACCATCAATCGGTCGCGAAAATTTTTTATCGCGAATTTGGACAAGTGGTGGCGGAAAAAAATCAATTTTTGTCGATCTGTCGTAGAAAAAATTGCGAAATTTGGCAAAGGATCGCGGAAAAAATCACAAAATCTCCTTCAACGACAGTATAAAAAGATCTTGGAAAGAAATATGTATTTTCGTCAATCGATTGGGGGGTGGGGGGCGAAATCGCGAATTTTGGAATTCGTCGCGGAAAAAAATCACGAATTTCCTCAAACAACCGCTGAAAAAGTGCGTTTTGGAAGATGACTCTACAGGCGCTTTGAAGAAAAAGATCGAATATTTTCAGTAAAACTAGTCGCTGAAATCCGAAAAAAGTCGCCTGTTTTCTTGTAATAGTTGCTTTTTAATGGTTTTCGGCCTAAAATAGTCGCCATAGCCGCCGGATGTTTAAAATAGTCGCTTTTAGTAGCATTTTAGTAGCAAGTGGCAGCCCTGGAATTGTATGTTAAGAAAAATCGGAATTTTTTGAGAATTTGTGTCTAGCCGAACTGGGCCTGATTTAATTGAATTTTTTACGGGCCGGGCTTGTTTTCTTTGATTTTTATACGAGTCGGGCCTGATCGTAAACTATGAAAATATAAACGGGCCGGGCCCGGGAACTGCGGTCCGTGCAGACCTCTAGTGTGCTCCCCAGGGGCATACAAAGAGGGGACGTGGTGAAGGAGCGGTCGCCCCGAAATTTATACTGGGAACCACGGTTTTATTTGTTATTTATTCATTTTTTGGTCGCCGATTATTTTTCGAGGAATTTCTTTTTCTCTCTTGATCATTTTTTCCCCCTGTCGCAAAACATCATGAACTCTCTAATAAATAAGTGTAATTTTCTTTTATGTTATTTAGTTGTTCTGAATTCCTAAATTAAAATTAAACCTTTTTAAATTCCAAAATAAACACGAAATATTTATTCGATAGAATTTATATATGTTTCTGCACTTTATCAATTTTATTACACCCATCATGAAGAAAGATTTTTTTTTTTTTTTTTTGGGGGGGGGGGGCACAAAATTGAAAATTCGCTCCGGGCGCCGTTTTTACTTCCTTCGGCCTTCGTGCCCCCCCAAAATTTCTGGTCACGCTACGCCTATGCTGATCTAGATTTATGATCGTGAAAAAACGACCTGGGCCCATAATCATTATAACTCGGGCCCCTACACAGCTCTATTCTTCACTTTCTATCAAAAATTATATTGATGCTGGGGTATAAATTTCTTGCACGGAAACTGAATTTAGTGGAAAGGATATTTTTATTATGAGAGCGCAGAGAAATGCCCGATATGTCCAAGCAGCATAAGATGGGTTAAGGATTCAAATCCTCTTCCCTCAAAATAGGTGGAAAAGGTCACCCCCGTTGTCTATAAAAAGTAAAGTTTGAGAAAACAGTTTTTCCTGCAGTTTTTTTCTGTTTAATTCAGAGTCAAAACTTTTATGCAATAGACTTAAAACTTCTTTTCAGAATGAAAAATAAAGACACTTATTGATTTCCTGTGATGAATAGATGCATCGTTCAAAGTATTTTTCTCAGATTCAAGCCACCTGCTTGTTTTGCGATTGGCGAGCTGGTTACTGAACAAGAGCTTGCTTGGTTCGAACCCAATCAGGTATAGATGTGTGTAGTGGGTCAGATTCCATTTTAAACTGAAGTCCCGGTCTGTTTAGCTCACGTGTGCAAATCCCTAACCAACAAAAACAATCGCAGATTCTCTGAAAATTACTTTCATAATTATACTTAAAACTGCATAATTTTAGCACTAAGAATAAATTTTTCATTAAAATCTTTAATTTTCACAATTATGTGAACATTTTTTCGTTTTGTTGCTTAGATTGAATAAATCTCTGATAAAATCACTTGCATAACAAGAGGCTTGTGCAAAGGACATTTTGTACCATGAATTTATTCAAGGAAAGATTAATAAATCTAATTATCACAAAATGAAAAATCTCAGCTTCAGGTTCATTTGAATCTGTCTATGTGTATCCTTATCGAAATTTGTAGACTTCTACGTGCGATAGATTTCCTTAACCGTCGTCAACAAACAAACAAACACGCAGAAGACATACGGACAAGAAGCACTTTAAAAAAAAATTAATATAGATATTTTAATATAAAAAAAATTGTAAGTACTTTTACTTAATGCGTCTCTTTATATTTTATAAATAATAATACAGTTTTATCATCAGTAAGAACATCATAACAAGCATTTTAGACTATTAACCCCTTCGCAACAAGCACCGTTTAAAGAAATATTCATATCTTATCACCGATAATTCATAAAAGAAATTTTTGTCCAAATTAATTGCAGAAAATCTGCGATTGAAAAAAGAAAGTTTTGTATTCAAATTTACTGGTATTAGTTATCAAGGATTCTGAGAACCATTCATGTCACAAATACGTGAAATTCGTCGCGAAACGGTTAAACTGTCATGCATGGCAACCTCATAGAAATTTGTAATGAAAAGCTATACCTCCGCCCCCTCCCCCAGCGAACTATGCTTATCTTATTTTTATTTCCCTACTAGCACATTCGCTCGTCATTAAACGGGCCCGCGATAACCTTAAATATGTCTCAAATTTGTAGATGTGTAACCCAATTTTTGTAAGAATTTATGCTTGAAGACGAAAATCTTTCCAAAGGACCCTTGTACTGAGGTCCGCGCAATATTTATATTTTTAAAAGCAGAATATGTCGTTTTAAAGTAAAATGTAAACGTTCTTTAAGTGGGTTTTATATGCTTTCAAAAAAAAAAAATAATAATAATAATAATTTAGAATTTTAAAGTGTACGGATTTTTTTTTTCCACATCGGGCTATTTAATACCAAGCCGTTCGAAATACGGAAAAACGAAAGGCACAAAACTACATCTATGTTGCTTAAGCTTTCTAACGGAATAATCCCTTTAAAAAATATATTAATATAAACCATTCAAAAAAAAAAAAAAAATGACGAATTTGTGTTTTTTATTCCCCGTGTTTTCGAAGCTCGTTTCCATTTAACTAAGCGGAATACGGAAAATCGATTACTCCAAATTAAAAATCATGCTTTTCTTTTAAAACTTTGCAATCCGTTCAAAAATATCAATGTTAACATTTCCAAAAAAAAAAAAAAAAAAAAAAAAAAATGTTTCCCGAGAGTCCTTTCTGTATTTATCGCGATTTCTGCAACCTTTAAAAATCTGCGGATCATATATGTGTTCATTTTATCCTTTGAATTCCGCAATCCGTTTCGAAAAGTCCGAATATTAGCTGTTTGAAAAAAATTCTTTTGCAAAACTCACTTTTCTAAAGTACGTTTTTTCTCCTGTGTTTAACATTCGTCATCGGCTTCGTAAATCAAAATATGAAAAAAATTAAGATGACAAACCACATCTGCGTTCATTTTTTTCCCCGAATGCCGCAATCTGATTTTTAAAATATTAATATAAAACCTTAACCGCTCGTTTCCGTTAGTCATTTTCGGGATTTCTGTTTTCTTTTGTGCGATTATTAAAATTTGGCATTGGCTTCAGAAATCAAATTACAAAAAATACCAGCCCACATCTGCGTTTATTTTCCTTTCAAATTCCCCAATCCGTTTCTAAAAATATTACTCTTAACTCTTTGAAAAAAATCGTTTGCTAATTTTTTTCTGGGATGTTTAAAAATTAGCACCAGCTTCGGAAAGTAAAAAGAAAAGAAACATAGATACCAAGACATATCTACGTTCATTTTTCCTTTGAAAACCGAAATCCGCTTTAAAAAATATTAATAATAATCATTTAAAAAATATATTTTCCGAAACTCACTCTCCTATTTTTTTCTTGTTTTGTTTTTCTTTATTATTTTTGAAATATTTAACGTTTTTCACTCAGAATTTTTAATCTAAATACGAAAAGACAAATCACGCACGCTTAACAAACTGACTTTCAGCTTTAAAAAGAAATCTTCGGTTTTAAACTATATAAATATTTAACCTTTTAAACAAATTCGTTTCTGGAAGTCCCTTCATGATTATAGTGGATTCAGGATTATATATTGGATAGGAGTATGAAATAACAGGAAAATAAATCTACTAAAAAACTAATTAAAACACGGGTTTTAGCGATTTTAGAATGTCAGCCCCTTAAGGGGGTTAAAAGTGGGGTCGAAAATTTTAGAACATTTCGTCTATCTCAGCAGTCGTTTTACGTATTAGTGTGAAATTCCAGAAAATAAATCTACTAAAAAAATAAATAATTACGTGATTCAGCGATTTTAGAAATCCCCCCCCCTTAATGGGGTTAAAAGGGGCGGTAGAAAATTTTAGAATATTTGGTATATCTTAGCAGCCGTCTTAGGTAGAAGAGTGAAATTCCAGAAAATAAATCTACTAAAAAAATAATTAAACTTGTATTTCAGCAATTTTAGAAATCCCTCCTTAAGTGTCTTAAAGGAAGGGTCGATAATTTTAGAACATTTGGCATATCTCTGCAGTTTTAGGTAGGAGCGTGAAATTCCGGAAAATAAATCTATTAAAAAAATAATTAAACACGTATTTCAGCAATTTTAGAATTCCCTTTAAGGGCGTTAAAGTTGGGGGTCAAAATTTTTAAAACATTTGGCATATCTCAGCACTCGTTTTAGGTAGGCGCGTGAAATTCCAGAAAATAAATGTACTAAAAAAATTATTAAACACATATTTCAGCGATTTTAGAAATTTCCCCCTAAAGGGGATAAAGAGGGATCGAAACTTTTAGGCATGCGGCATATCACAGCAGCTGTTTTAAGTAGGAACATGGAATTCAAGATAAGAAACCTATTAAAAAATAATTAAACATGTATTCCAACGGTTTCAGAAATCGCTGGACCTCTCAAAGATGATTAAAGGTAGGGTCGAAACTTTTAAGTCATTTCGTCATATCTTAGCAGCCGTTTTAGGTAGAAGCGAAAAATTCAGAAAAATAAAAGTATTAAAAAAATAATTAAACATGTATTTCAGCGATTTTAGAAATCCCCCCTTCTCCCTCCTAAGAAAATTAAAGGGAGGGTTGAAAATTTTGGGTTATTTCGCCATATCCCAGCATCAGTTTTAGATAAAGACATGAATTTCAGAATAACTAATCTATTAAAACACACTTAAACATTATTTTACCGATTTTAGAAATTTCCACCTAAAGGCATTTAATGGTCGGAAGTTTTAGGTCATTTCGAAGTATCTCAGCCGCAGTTTTAGGTAGAAGAGGGAAATTCATGATAACAAACCTTCTAAAACTAGTCGGATGTACCAATCCCAAAACTGTCTTCCATCTCGTGCTTCAAAATTCGCTATGACACTGTCAAAATTAAATGGCAATATATGACCCTCATGAGGATTCTAAATATATGAAATTCCGTGCATTAGTTCTTGAGATAGGACTATCGCTGAAATCGTGTAAATCCAGCAAAATGCAGCCTAGCAGCGCCACCTATTGGGTGATTTATACCAAAATCTAATCAGCAACAACTTATGTCAACGTCTGACTGAATCTGAAGTTTGGAGAAAATCCTTGCATTAGTTTTTGAGATAGAGCTATTACGAAAATCGTGAAAACTGCAGCATAGCAGCGCCACCTAAAGGGCGATTAACACTAAAACTTAATCAGAAACAACGTGTGTCAACGTCTAACTAAATCTGAAGTTAGATGAAAATTCGTCCATTAGTTCCATAGATAGAGCTTTTGCAGAAATCTCGAAAAATGCAACATAGCAGCGTCATCTGTTGGGCGATTTACACCAAAAACTAATCAGCATTAATTTATATTAGGGACTACCTGAATAGAATTTTTTATTGAATTCCGTGCGTTCTAGTTCTTGAGATAGAGCGCCCACAAAATTTGTGGACACAGACTCACAGACAGACATTTTGTAAAAACATGTTTTTCGGTATTTCTGACTCCTAAAACGTGCAAATCCGTCGAAAACCAGAAGTTGAAAATTCTCACGAATACAATACTTTCTTCTTGTAAAGACAGAAGAAAGTAAAAGTAATTAAACACAGGTACTTTAAGTTATTTTAGAGGTATTTTGTCTATTAAGTGGTCAGCATCGACTTTGAAACGGATAATGTAAGATTATAGAAATAAAACAACAATTATGGATATTTGATTAGAAATTAAGAAAAAAAATTGTTAATTTAATCTTTGCTAGAGATATTTCGCTTTATTCAATATTCCTATAGAGAAACCGACCAGCGAAGCGGGTGAAGGTTGCTAGTAAACAATAAATAAATAAATAAACAACCTTAGTTTGCTTATTTTTATTAACTAACTAGCAGATCTACCTGGCTTCGTTCGAGTCAATAATAATAGCGCTCCCGGGTAAAATACATTACAAGCAATTACAATAACTGAGATTGGTGCATTCCTGTCCACGAATCGTTAAAAAGATCAATAAGTAAAACAGTCTTAATTACGCCTACTATTAACTGTACCATAATAATATAAATTCCAAACAAATGTCAAAACATATATTAAATAAACTTCGAACCATTTAGTTGGGTAGTTATATGCGGACAGGCGGACAGACTGGTAGACGCACCAGACGACGACTATAGGTGCTACTTATTTATATAATTACGAACGCACGTAAAAACTGTGTTTACAATTCTTTAATTTGGACCGCGATTATTCCAAATCCACCGCTTAAATTAGGCTTGATAGAAAGCGCGAAATAAAAGTTATTGAATGATAAATCGATTCATTCTGTTTCATTTCTAAATTGTAGAAACGGGGGAAAAAGTGAATGATATCAATTACAAAATTTCATCTTTACGTACAAGAATAAATTTCAGTTTACAGTTTATTATTCCTAAAAAATCAGAGGTCTCAATATCAAATCAACTCTACAAGTCACTTTTAAATTTTAATTTCATTTTATTTTGATACTGTCGCTGATCCACCCGGCGTTTCCAGGGATCACCATAATAGCCTTAAATTTGTATGACTTTACATCTTTAACTCGATTTTGTATGGTTAGATAAATGTAACTGTATGTAAGCCCCCTTTAAAATTTTGTGAAAAAATATGCATTTTTAATCGGGAAAAAACATGGGACGAACAGAGTTTTAAGGCTTTTAGTCATACTCAGCGTCCGAATTTCCCTCGCTAATGTTAAACCTATGGGTGCATTCGTATATTTAAAATATCTCCTGAGAAAAATAATAATTTTAACTTGCTATTTTGTGTATGCTTCTTAAAGAAAGTCTCTTTTTTTTCATAGTTCTCAAAATATTTCTAAAATATCTCCTTAATTCCATATTTTGTACGTTAAAATTTGATAAACTGTGAGTAAAATTTCACATAAAATTAAGTATATATTTTAGAAATATTTTTATAACGAAGAGAAAAAAAACATTCTGTAAGAAGTGAAAACAGGAAAAAAAAAAGAAGTTAAAATTATTAATTTCTCGAAGAGGTATTTTAAATATACTACAAATGCATTTCTAAGCGTTTTCATCGAAGTTTCTCATATTTTATTAAAAAAAAAAAAATACTTTTACGAACGTATATGTAACCTGCTAACTACGGCCCAACGTATATTCCAATACTTAGCTACAGGATCGTGTGAAAGGGGGGAGGGCGAAGTAGGTGGTTGCCCTGTGGGCGGAAATCGAGGGGGGGGGGCGTGAAATTTATACTACCAATATCATTTTTCTTCTTTTTTAATGGATAAACAATGATAGATATCGGGAATTTTTTCCCAACTAAAGTACGTATTTTTACATTTCAAAGTTATTGCATCGTCCATTACCCCACATCCAAAAACAAATTACTGACTAAGTACAACTTTCTTGCCAATTATTATACAGTATTGTTTGATGCATATTTCCCACGACCATTTCCCAGATCCCCTTTGCCATAATATAAGAGCAAATTTAGTTTTTTTTTTTTTTTTTTTTTTTTTTTTTTTACTTATTTGAAATTTCTGAATTAAAAATTTTAAAGTTACAAAATAAGTGCGAAATATGTATTCAACAGAATTGATTTCTGTTTCTGCACTTCGCCAATTTTGTGCCATCTGTCACAGAGAGAAGTCGAAGATTGGGGTCGACAAATTTAAACTTTGGCCTAAGTGCACTTTTCTGTTCGCACAGTCCTGCTGAACTAATAAACTTTATATTTTTAAATCGTATATATCATAGAATGATAATATAATATATATAATAAAATGTATGAAAAATACTACTACTTTCACATTTAATATGCATAATTATTTTTTATTTTGAAAGATCTATCCTTTACAATATTTTAAATATTTATGTTTTTCATTCACGGTTACTTTCACCAGATCTATACATTCCCCGACAGTTATTATAAACTTTGTAATAAATAAAGTTAATACCCACTTCCTTCTCACGATTAACCCTTTCAGGTGCAAAGTACTTTTCTTCTTAAAATTTTGAAATGACAGGTTCACGCCAGGATTTAGAAAATTTTATTTGAAAATAAGTAAAAGCTTTTCTTCACGTGCAGTATAAATGCAAAATTTTATTTCACAATTCTGGTGTCAGTGTGGCATTTCGGAATTAAAATTAAGTGGGATATATTATATCCCACAGCCCCTCAAGGTGTTAAACATTTAAGAACAAATCTAGGCCTATAATATGCAAAGGAAAGGTTATTTCAAATTTTATAGAGAGACCCGGAGCACCTAACAAGACCTCAGTTGGAGAGGGACCCTGGTTGAGGTCTGCATGGGCAGGAATTTTAAAACAGGAATCAGTGAACATTTCTATAAAAAATTCAGATTTTTCTTAACATACAATTAAGATTCCTTTAAAGAAAACTGCATACATATTTATGGGATAAATTTACGGTATATATTTGAAAATTACGATGTCTTTGCAAGACAGAAAATACAGAATAGCAACATTAATAATTACTTAGATTCTTATAAACGTTTCAACATTCAAATAAGGATTCATTAAAAAATTAATGTAGTTTAGAATAAAAGAGATAAAAGGAGATTTAGAAACATCATAACTTTTGAAGCTGTATAATAAAAAGTAGATTTGTGAAAATATTTCTCTGTCATTTATTAAGGCTTTTCTAAAATCCAAAAGATCTACTTTCTGATACATTTTTGAATTAATTTCTTTTCGGAAACGCATAAGATTGACAGGTGTTGTCATTCAGAAACTATGTAATCGAATGGCGTTATCGATTGTTTGATAAAAGCAACATATCTATGAGGAAATCCTTTTAAAGGTAGCACTTTGCATAGAATTTCCGGAGGCGACATCACGGGAAAGAAGAAAAACCCGAAGCCATGACAAGAATCTCTTCTATGCCCACAAATAATTTATTTATCAAAATGGAAAACACTATTCGATTCCAAATTCAATTGTTAGGCTTGTCAATTTTATGCCCTTGCAGTTAAAAGTTTATCAGAAAATGTGTCAAAGTTTCGCGTTTGAGACCCACCTTAAGGTATAATTACAAATATTACGTTAAGGCTGTTCTCAACTGTTTTGCTCAACAAGAGTAAAACGTTTTAACACATTTACAAATTCATTTTTTAACGGAAAGATATAAAATTGAAAGGCCTGACTATGGAAGCGATTTGAAATCGAACTGTGTTTTCCATTTTTTTTATAAATTAATTACCTGTTGAGTTATAAGCAATTTTGATCACGTAACAAAGACTTTTTCACACTTCCTTGTGTGGTTATTCTTCTTTCACGCGAAAATTAGGTTCAAACGCTCACTTTGACACTATTTTCTGACAGATCTATTGCGTTTGCAAAAAAAAAAAAAAACGGAAAACACAGTTCGATTACATAGTTTCTGAACAACAACACCTGCTAGTTTTATGCATTTCTGAACAAAATTAAATTAAAACTTATGTCATAAATTTGCCCTTTTGGATTTGAGAGCAGCCTTAAATAAAATAGGAAGAGCACTTATTTTCTTTTACGCAAACTTTTCTTTCTCAGCAGGATAATTCACCAGTTAACTTTATTGATTATAAATCTGGTGTGATATTTATGAATCAGCTCAACAGAATAAAATCGCAGGTAATGAAAAAGTCAGAAACCGGTGGACACGTAATTACAGAAGATTGACTTTTTTTAACACAATTAGTATAATTGGTAAATAAATCATATGAGATTTAATTTTTCGAACTGGGCGAAAAATATCCAGGCTAGGATTCGAACCAGGAATACCCTGGCTGAAGCCGCCAGTGCTCTACCAATTATGTAATCCTGGAGAAGCTGGAATTACTAATTCACCCAGTTAACCTTACTAATTATAACTTCTGGTCTAATAATTATGATCAGCTCAACAAAATTAAATCGCACATAATGGAAACGCCAGAAAATTCTGGACACGTAATTACACAAGATTAAATTCTTTTAACACAAAAATTTCCCGGGTCGAATTTTAAATTTTTGCACCGGGTCGGGCCAAGGCCTGAAAATTCCGGTAGTGCAGATTTCTAGTGGTCTATCCTAAATGAAATCTGAATCCCCTTTGTTGTGACATAAAAATGACGTATGGGGGCATATATCATGGGGTCGTAAATCAGGAATTCTTGAGAAAATAAAATGCTCCAGTACTGGATTTGTGCCCCCTGATTTAAGTCCCCATCTACTGTGACGTCATCAAAATGACGTATGGGGATACATATCATGGGGATGTTAATCAAGATTTCGTCGAAAGTAAAATGCTCCAGCACTGGATTTGTGCCCCCATTTTTTGTGACGTCAAAATGACGTATGGGGGCATAAATCATGGGGACATTAATCAGGCTCTCAATGAAAGAAAGATTCTCTATCACTGGATTTGTGTCCCCTTCTGAGATGGGGGCATATATCATGGGGATGTTAATCAGGATTTCGTCAAAAGTGAAATGCTCGAACACTGGATTTATGCCCCCATTTTTTGTGACGTCAAAATGACGTATGGGGACTTAAATCATGGGGACGTTAATCAGGCTCCCAACGAAAGGAAATTTCTCTAGCATTGGATTTGTGCCCCTTTCAGATATGGGGGCACATATCATGGGGACATTAATCAGGATTTCGTGAAAAGTGAAATGATCCAGCACTGTATTTATATCCCCATTTCTTGTGACGTCAAAATGACGTATGGGGGCATATATCATGGGGACATTAATCAGCGTCCCCGTTCGTGCGTGACAGGAGCCTTAAGGTACGACCCAATAAGACCCAGAACTGGTGATAGCTACTCCACAGGTAAAAGCACAGTTTGTGGTCAGGTTCAGAGAGACGAAGTCGGTACGAATTACGTGCGTGACCCACCATCTACTCTCAGTAAGTGAGTATCATAAGAAGTTTATGGAAACCAGTAGTAATAAAAAAGACGCATAACAAAGGCTAGGGCCAAGCACAAGTCAAAAGGAGGCAGAACGTGTTCGGCAAAATCTATTACGCAGTCCAACGAAATCCATTTATACGGCCTTCAGACAGTTCGGGTTACCATTAGTGATGTCCATAGACTTCTCATATAACTTCTTATCTTTTCTCTGAGGTGATGCCAGGTGCTCCAAGATCCGTCTCGCGTAACCCCTGCGCGAAACACCAAATGTCCCAAATTTTCATATTGCATAAATTCTTCTGTATTCCTTTTAGGGACATGCTATTCATTAATCCGTATCGAGTAAAACTTAATGCGGAAAACCTGTGACAACACAACCTGTCTATAACAGAACATGTTTATGATTCTGCCGAAAGGAATACCGTACAAATATACTTTCTAAAATGGAATCTTTTTCCGGTCGCTACCTATTCTGTTTTACAGGTTTTACTGTACTTTGTTTAGCAAAACTTGTGAAAACGATAACTGTTTATAACGGAACTCTGTCTGAAAACGTAAAAATTTCATAGTTCCCGCGAAATCAATGCCATACAATTATAACTGCTGAAAGTGAAACCTTTTCAAAAAGGAATTTTGTTTCGATCTCTGGTAAAATCGCTTTCTCAGATTCCACTGTATACAGAGCTGCCGCAGGCGACTATTTTTAAATTCTAACTGGCACACTTTCTAAAAACAGAAATCCTCAACACACACTTTGACAACATTTTCAAGAAAATATGCTTCAAAATTCATATTAGAAAAATACTGGTGCAAACAGAATATAAAAATAGTCGCCTGTGGCAGCCCTGCGTATAAGATTGTGTTTATGTAATACAATAAAACTTTGACGGAATCTAAAATGATCAGAGTAATATTCCGTATTAAACTGGATTCCGTTTTAGCAGATATTTGTATGGTAGTCTTTCGGTACGAACGACGAATATTTTCCATTTAAGACAAGATTCTGTTATAGGGAGGTACCGTTTCCATAGGATTTACTACATTTTTAAGTCCTGAGTTAGAAGCCGCTGTACTGCTCTTTTTTGTCTCTCTGCCCCACTTTATTTGACAACGGAGCTGCCAGCACTGGTTATCACCTACAACGATACACAAGGTATGGGTTTGCGCAGGCCCGGGCCGTCACAATAAAAGAAATTTTTAACGGTCCCGGCCGAGAAAAAAAATTAAACGGGACAGCCAGGGCGATAAGAAAATAAGCTGACCAACACACCTGATTTAAAAAATTTAGAAGGACCAAACTAAGCCAATAAAATCAGGACAATTTTGGATGGAGATGTCTCGGTGAGAATAAGTATAAATGTGCTCAACGAGCCAATGCTAGATTGACAACACTAATACTAATACAGAAATATTACATGTACAGCGAAGAGATTGGCATCAAACACTCTGAGCCTGTGCTTATTTTTTTCAGCAGACTCGGGCCAGGCCGAACCATGTCCTAATTGTGCCAGGACGCGCGGGTCAAGCAATTTATTTTGTAAAAATAGTAATAGCGACAGTAAACTTCTGTTAACGAATCTTTAGAAATATACTTTAATAAATTACCGTGAATTATTTTCAAAAATCTACTTTTTTATTTATCCAGCTTGAAAAGTTTTGAGGGATTTTTTTGTAGGAAATGAGTCGGATTGGCCCAGACTGGGTCTGATTTCCTTTATTTTCCCATGAGCCGGGCCTATTTTCATTGAATTTTGAACGGGCCGGGCTGTGAACTGCGAAATTATAAACGGCCCGTGCAGACCTTTAACACAGGGTGTTGCACCAGCGTTCGCACATACTTTTTTACGGAGGGTCTAAGTTGTACGGAAAAATTTTGAACACCATGTATAATTTTGTCTATGAATAAAATTTCTCAAACTATACATTTGAATGAGAACATTTTTACATTTTAAGTCTACCGAAGTAGAGATTGCTTTGGGGCCTACAGCATCAATGGCTGTCGCCTCGAATGATCCTTTATTTTACACGCAGAAATAATTACACAAACTAGATATATACAATTTCGTCAACATGCAAGGGCGAGATAGTACAAGGAAATTTACAACACCAATGGATTACAGCCGGGGTCTCCACAAAGAGTGTGCAACGGAGCCAGCGAGAATCGAACCCACAGATATTCCTACGCTCTCAAGCTATTAGCGGCATGGTGCCTTAACCACTTGGCCACGGAAGTCCCCTTAAATGAGAATTTTAAAAAAAATAACACAATAAAATTAATAGGAAAATTCATTCTTACGTAATTTGGGTTTTTCCTTTGTATCCGAATCATCGTCATAAGTGACCGTCATGTTGTCATTGCTCTCAACATAGAGGAAGGTCTGATTGTTTGCGTAGTCCTTCACAAATGTCAAATTCTTGCCTAACTGGTAGAGGAAGAATGCCGCATTTTGAGTCTTCGCATCGTAGCTCTCCTCAAAAGAGGTCTGAATCGTGACCACGTTAAAAACATCCTCAAGAGGCTGTACGATTTCACCCCATGCTATGTAGCTGTCGTTAATCACTGGTGGATCTGAAAATCAAATAGAAACATTAACAAAAAAAAAATAGAGGGATAAATGAAAGTTAAAATTCTAGTGCTCAATTCACCTTGCAGGTGTCGAATACCGGCAAAATTTGAGAAGTCCATTTAATAAAACAGGCCTCTTCACAAAAACCCATTTAATAATACAGGCCCATTCACAAAATTCCTGTTAATAAAACAGACCTCATCACAAATTTTATTTTAAATAAAACTGGCCCCTTCACAAAATTCCTTTTAATAAAACAGGCCCCTTCACAAAATTCTATTCCATAAAAACATGATCTTCATTGTTTTGTTTTTATATTGTTACGTTTTAAAATGTGTAAATTGCAAAGAAAACAAGTTCCTCAGAGAGTTAAACTTTAGAAAAAAAGACCTAAAGAAATTATTATTAATAAATGTTTGATTCAAATTTCAGTAACTGTATTTCATATTTCGTTACAAAAAGTTACTTTCTACAAAAGTAAAATAAATTTCACAAAAATAACTTTTACTTTTCACAAAATGGACCCCAATAAAAAAAATCCCTGCCTCGACCCCTGCCTTGAGTTAAATAATTAAATTTTATATAAAAAATAATAAATCGAAAATTATACTTCGTACAAAGAGTTACCAGGAAGCCATTATAAGAGAATCAATTGAAATAATTGTTAATAAAGATACAGCTTGTAACGATGCACTATCGTACAATATCCATCAAGTATAGAGAGATTTGCTACATAAAAATGAAAGCTCGTTTTGTTGAAAATTTGGATAACTTTATTCGGCAGCTCATCTGACGTACAACCTTTAAATTACAATGATTTTCTTCTAGATAATTCAACATTTGATGAAGGATTTCAGGAAATTTTCATGATTAGGTTCACGAACCATACATTTTTAAATTTTATAATGTTCATGTTTTGAGGGGGAAAGGACACAGGTAAACATTCCTTTTCTAACAGAAAAAAAAGTACTACGCAGCACAGTTGCCTGAACACCTCTGTGATTTGACAAAATACAGCTTCAGATTTGGGGATTTCGAGTAATTTTTATGGTAGAGTGGGAAAATTTTCGTATTTTCGGGGGGTGGGGGGTGTAAATCAAAGAGAAAATTTTCATGTTTTAATGAAATATAAACAAAGAAATATTTCGTTCAGAGATAGCGTTTGTAGAGTGCACGTAGTCATAAGAGTAAGAAATGCACCTTATATCTCACATATTAAAGTAATTTTTCTATTAAAAACGCGGCAAATGTTTCATTGAATGACATTTCTTATCGCTCTGAAGCCAAGCTTTTAAAGATATATGAATAATTAGAATATTTCCTTTTTGAAATTTTTAGCACATTTTTTTTATACAAGCATTAAATTTTACGTTACAAAAGTAAGTAAGTATGCACTCTGAAAGTTCAAAGAATATGAGATATCAAAAAGTCTAAATTTCGTTTCTTATATATCTATATTATAAAGTAAAAACATTTCCCTGGGTATCGCTGACGTCATATAGAAGGTGGCAACGAAAGAAAAATCTATTTTCCTTTTTTTCAAAAAATTAATGTCTTCTAAAAACACAGAATTTTGATTTTTACACCGTTGAATATTTAAAAAAGGAAATTAATTTCAAATGCAATTTGCTTGAAAACTGTATCTCAATTTACTGATTTTTTTATGTTTTTAAATAATTTTCAAGCAGAATTTAAAAAGATAAATCTATCTCCATTACGTGCAGCTAGATTTCGGAAGATTAATCCGTTTGCAATTAGGATAATATAAATACTACAGTCTTTGTTTCCGGCAAATATTCCATAGTAAAATTAACTCTTCATTAATAAATAAATAAATGAGTGCAATAGAATAAATAAATGAGTGCAATAGAAAAAATAAAATACAAATTTAATACATACGTAATTAAGCACCTGCTTAAACACAAAAAGAATCATAATAAAAAAGGCTGCTGTTAGTAGCAAAATCTTTGCCGATTTCTTTATGCTATTAACTATTATTATTGGCTTAAGGCTAATAGAAAAGAATCTCTTTTAATAAATTATAGAACGTTAATTGAATACACAATTGATGTTTTTCATATGAAAATGCTTTTTGGTGTTTTTTGTGGGCACTAAAAAATAGGACAATAAAAAAAAAAATACGCTCAGTACGATACCGAAGTCTGTTGTGTTCCCACAATTAGGTTCTCTTATGTATTATATTTAACGTAATTGTACTTTTTTTTCGATTGTTATCAAACGCCGGGAGATGCTGCTAGTTAATAATTTTAAAAAATGTTCTTTATTTAATTTATATTTTCCCTTAAAAATTTTAATATATTTTTTTCTTAAGTTATCAAGCTAATTTTAAACTAATAATTAGATATTCAGAATATTACAATGTATATATTTATATAAAAATATACAAATTTAAGGGGGCGGTAACATTTACGAAATCCCATGCAAAACTGTTGACATTAATGTACAGTGCCTCCTTAAAAAAATAAATAAAATAAAAATAAAATAAAATAAAATCCAAACGATTCTGATTAACGCAAAAATAAACGAAGATTACACTTATAATTTGTACGAAATTCTTTTTAATCGGATATAGTTTATTTTGGTCATTTTTTTAATAAGAAGTCGTCTACATATTAAGGGGGCTCAGAGCTTGATCGATACCGAAAAACATGTAAACAGAGCTCTCGCTTCGAATCCCTATAAAAACAGAAGTATTCAATGTAACTAATTTAAACTTCTTGATATTTTTAAGGTACGTTTGTAGTCTTATAAAATTATAAAATGAAGTACTTCAATGTAATAAAAGGAAAAATACAGCAAAATCTATAAAACACAATTTTTGAAAAAAACTTTAGATGTCCTATCACCACCCGCAAGATATCTTAACGTTGAATTGACATAAGAACCTAATTTTTGCTTTACAATGATCAGGAAACTTTATAGAATGAATTAAGGATATAACTATCACTCAAAGGAAACCTTATTAAAAAAACTCTCAAATTTGAAAATTTAAAAAACCCTAAAAAATAGAAGATTTTTTCCCTTATAAATACGCAAAATATTAAGCTATCTAAAATATATTAATTCATTCTATAGATAATAATGTTATATGCATGAAAAAAAAAAAAAAAAAAATTAAGCCGCTCCATCAAATAGGTTTTTTTAAATCTTACGGATAGTCGTCAAAAATAAAGTTTTGAGAAAACGCGACTTAAAGTTGCAATTAAATGGGTGCGGCTATGAAAGTGATTGTTACATAAATGCTTATAACTTCGTTAAAAAAGCAAATATTTTTATGAGGTTTTTTGCACCGTGTTCAGAAGTAATTGAATAATCAAAATAGATACTAAAAAAAAAATCAATTTTTTGAAAAGTTTTCAAGCCCTGAGCCCCCTTGAATAAAATCAGCCAGGAAAAAGATTTAATTTATGTACAGTCGTGGGGGAAAAAGTAAACACCCCTACTAACTCCTCAACAAATTATCGTAGGAGAAAGTTACTGGTACCGAACGATTGGAAATAAAGTCTACTTTTAAATGATGTATTTAAAATTTGCTTAGTGGGGCATCTACATATTAAAACGAATCCAAACTTCATTTTTTTTCAATGGCAATACCCAATTTTAACAAGATATTTCAAATCTTTGGTTCAAACTATGCCTAGACACCATATTTCAAGTCATTTGAATAATAAGTTTTTGAATTGTAAACATTCAAAATTTAGTGCTTCTAATGTTAAATTACATTTTCATATTTTTATTTATATCTCCTGAAATTATGCTCCTAATTGTACTAATTTTTTGTGTAGCAATAATACTAATATACCCAAACATAAATACGTTGAATTTGCAATTTTTATAATTTCATGATATGAATTAGGAATTATGAAATTAATATTCGAAAAAATTATGAATTGCAACCTACAGTTTTTTTTTTTTTTTTTTTTTTTTTTTTTTTGATGGATTTAGATTTATTGTCCTGCTTTATAGAAATCCAAAATTTAACATTTTTCTTCCAAGTAGTTTTCAAATTATGCTTAAAAAACGTCAAAATGATAGTTTAAGGGGCCGTCTATGATAGAAGTGACTAGATGTTTTGAAATTTCTTATGCTAATACTGTAATCTAGCAGTCTTCAATGAGTGCATGAGTGGCGCATAAGTTGCCTTGATCAAGAAGGGGGCTCTCTCGGTCAACAATCGTTACCGAACTTCAATTTGGATACAGTCCCTAAAATGCGCTCCTTTTAAAATAATTAATTTCTCCGAAACTTATCGTACGGATTGCATAAAAATTTGTTTTTAGGCTAATTGAAGTGTGTAGTGTTCATTTATGCAGACAGAATTGTGTACTGCTATTGAAAACACAACGTTATGGTTCGTTTTAATATGTAGAGGCTCCCTAAGCAAATTTTATATACATCTATTAAAAGTAAACTCTATTACCAATCATGTGGTACCAGTAACTTTCTTCTACGATAATTTTTTGCAGAGTCAGTAAGGGGCGTTTACTTCTTTTTTTCCACGACTGTACTTTTACTTAAATCATCATAGAGTTAGGAGGCGTCAAAATTTGAGAACGTTAACTGCAAGTGATAAACTTTATCTTGTAATTTCCGAAGAAATAATTCAATCCTTTCTTAAGGAGATGAAATAAATAGAATATATTCCATGATTTTTTTTATTCAAAAAATAAATTTTAATCATACAAATTAACAAATTCTTGTTTAAAAATTATGAATTATGGCCTACATTATTTTTTAGTCAAAACGAATCACAATTATGAAAACATAGGTGTGTGAGATTACAACTCATTCTAATCATTTGTTTTCAAGATTTAGAGAAAGCCTACTTTTCGACACTCTAAACAACAGATTATCTCCAGTTATCAAATCATCCCCAGAAAGAAAATCTTCAAAAATCATAGGAAAAAATCCACTGACTTCTCTTGAATTAAGTCTAAAATAAATTAAGATCTTCTCTATAATTTTGTTGGTAACTTATTAAATATTTCCAGTACTTCTGTTTATAAGGGTTTTGATTTTAACCACAGCTCCCTCTGCCAGGGATTAAATTTTAAATATATTACTAGAGATCTTCCCGATAATTTTGTTGTTAACTAATTAAATATTTCCAGTATTTTTGTATGTAAGAGTTTTTATCTTAACCACCGCCCTTTCTATCAGGGATTAAATTTAAAATAAATTCGGAGATCTTCTCGATAATTTTGTTGTTAACTAATTAAATACTTGTAATACTTCTGTTTATAAGGGTTTTGATCTTAACTACCGCCTCCTCTACGAGGGATTAATTTAAAATAAATTCAGATCTTCTCGATAATTTTGTTGATAACTAATCAAATATTTCCAGTACTTCTGTTTATAAGAGTTTTGATCTTAACCACTGGTCCCTCTTTCAGTTGAAGGGGTAGCGTTTTAACCCTTTCGCGATGAGCATCATATATACGTGATACATAAAGTACACAAAATCCTTGATTCGTACCTGTAATTTTTTATTGGGAATTTTGCCGTATTTAATAAAAGTATTTCTGCGATTAAATTAAGCAGAAATTTCAATTTTGAAAAACCTTTCATAAAAGATTAAAAATTATGAAAACGATGCTTGTTTTGAAGGAGTTAAATTTATTTTTCAAAATTTATGGACACACTCCTAACGCATTTTCTTTTATGACTGTCTGAAAATTTAATAAAAAGTATACAAGCTATACTTATTTTCGAGGTGCCTTGATCCAAGGACCATGATGTCGAAAGTGGGTGTTACCATTCAAAAAATTAAAGCGTATACTATTTTTAATATGTATAAGACCCTTTAAGGCAATTTGTACCACATACGATTATAAAGAACTTCATATGAATTAAAACAGTATTTTTCGTTTATTTTTGCATTAATTAGAACCTAAGTTGCATATTTTTATCAGGAACTACTGAAGAGATTTCCATCCTGGTTATTTTTAATAATTTTGACAATAACTAAAGTATAAATTGATTGTTAAGATATAAAAATTAAAATACAATAGTTACGCGTTTTTGTAAACAAAAGATAATGTAAAAGAGAAGAAATCCGCTGAATTCTTCTCACTTTAGCCCTTAGTGATTACCAGGGTTTGGTCGAAAGCGCTATTGACTCCGGCGAATTCTTTTATATTTAACATCTGTCAATTTGTTTTAATGCTTAAGCCTTTACATACTGAATTATTAATTCATGAAAATTTTATCTTCTAAAGCATTTTTCGTGAATTTATTAAACTACATTAGAATATTTACATAATCATTTAATAAATTTTAGAAGGATTTCAGAAGGATTAATTAAATTTGAATTTATAGGGATTTTGTGCAATATTTATAATCCCACTCAATTTTTTTATTTTAAATATTTTTCTTAGTATTCTGTAGAATTAGGAAATGTACAAATATTTATAATTTTCTTACAATAGAAATATAGAAATATTTCAGAACTGAAATATCCCCCCCCCTCCCCCAACGCCAAGGAAGCTGGAAAAGATGCGAAGGCAAAAGAAATCATCCTTTTAAAAATAGTTTTGTTTTGTGTAACCCATAATTCTTTTGGAACAAGATGAAGTAATGCATCTATAAGTCATTCTAAACTGCATTCCTACTAATTGGTGTATTAAATGAATTTTATAACAAGTTATTTTAATGGTACTTATAAGTACCGTCAGTAGATAAAGGGTTAAAGCATTTTAATTGTTTTTACACCTATTTTAGTAATAAAACTATGAATCATTTGATGTATTCATGTTTTTTAATTTAATTATAATAGTCTTGTACATAAAGTTTAGCACAGAAATAGTATCCTTTAAGTTAATCGAGCTTTTTATTTATCTATCAAGCGGTCTCAGAGACTGCTCACAGTAGCTATAGGGCAATTTCGGCCACAGTACTTAAAGGTTAAACGTATATTGATAATATGAAATGCTTACTTACTTTGGCAATGAACATTATATATTGAAAGAAGGGATACAAACAGACCCAGAATACGCCCCACCATCTTGTTTCGAATCCAACCGTCAACCGGTAACGCCTTCCAAGCGACGATGGAACAGGTTCACATATTTACAAATGAAAACTACCTTTGTTCATTGTATTGATAAAGAACAAAAGATTCTCTTGTAAGCGATAGGCAAATTCGATTTTTATATCATTTGATAAGAAACAATACCTTAGTGAAAGTTACTAGAAAGTTGCATGTCGCTACATTGCAGTGATAGAGGCAGCCGTGATATTTTACGAGAGCGATTCTTTAAGTTCTGGTTGCAAGTAATGATTTGTTAAATTGAAAAACGACCGTTCAGATCTTCAAAAATATACTATTAACTTTATCTGCAAAAAAAATACAACGAACGCAATATTTTAAGATTTTAAAGAGAAAAAATATAAGTAAGTTACTTTTAAACGTTTTTCAAGATGGATGAAAATTGTTTATGAATTCGATTTGTCTCTCCGTCTGTCTATCCAAGCTCTAACTTTCTTAAATATACTCGGATTACCATGTAATTGATATATTATTGAGGTCTACCGTAGCATGTTCGCCATTGAAATGCAGTATGTAGTATTTACAGTTTGTTTACAGGGACGTTAAAAAAAATGCCGTTACATTATGGTCTATGGGGAAAATCGTTTGCAGTACATTTTAATAATTTTACGCTATTTCAAACAAGCTAGGGGGTTCACCCCCTTCCTCGCTAACCCTCGCCAAACCCCGTGAATTGCAACGCAGTTCGCATTGTGACCGCTTCGCTCACTCTCCACTATTTGCATCAACTCTAGTCTGAAGGAGTATTATCGTAAATCATTTTAATATAAGAAATTTACAAATATTTTTACTGTATAAAAAAGTAATGGATAACTTAGTTGAAAATGCATATAAAAATGTATTTTTTCGCCTATAATATTGCACAGCACAGATTAAATTCATTTAAAACTCTTTTAAAAACATGACGCCAACGAAATATAAACAAAACGTTTTTGCTGTGTCTAAAAGACAATTCGGGCTAACGCTGACTCACGCCGCCGTTTAATTGTGGGTAAAAGAAGAGCACCTGCCCTTAAAAATAGATTCTCTCTGAATTTTGATTTGCTGAATGAATCGGGTCATATCACCGCAAATTAACCCTGAGAATCTTCGCTGTGGTTGCTCCCAAATGGCAATGTATAAATTCAGCTTGATTTTTGCGCCACGTAAGAGAAATATATATATAACATTGAAATTGATATGCACCATTGAGGTGCACTGCAAAATGGTTACTATAGAATAGGGTGTACATAATATTTAACGTTCATTTAAGAGAGACACACAAAAGAATTCGGTTAAAGTTACTGTCTTTAATAGTCGAGCAATAATTGCTGGAAGACCGTTTTCCGTTGTTATATGCGATTTTAAATTTGACAGATTTTTTACGTATTACTAGGTGCGTATGAATTCTATAGATTATATACAGACCTGCACAAAAGAATTTGAGTTACATTTCCGTATATTGACGGATATTGTTGAAGAAGAATTTTCAACTGTTATGTGTTTCTTAACAGAACTAAATTTTAGCATACTATGTAGTATATATACAAATCTATAGATCATATACAGAGTTGCACAAAAGAATACTCATATTTTTCCCGCTATAGATGTAATTGCTGAAATTGGGTTTCAAGTATACGTTATACATTTTCCAAAGTTCTTTACTTAACCTTCCAGCAGGCGCGCCCACCATACCAATATGAAAGGTCGCACGTATTTCCTAGATGTTAGTTTTATTGAACTAAGTTTTAGCGTACGATGTATTAAAAAAAAATAATCTATAGATCCTATACAGGGATGAACAAAACAATTCTGATGTTCTTCCAACTATTAGATAGATTTCGTATGAAATACTACCTATTACAATCTCCCCTATGTTGAAGTTTCTGAAAAGTTTTTGCAGATCTACACCGATCATGACCCTTAGAAACCAAAACCACCCTCAGTGAAAAAAATTTATATATCACTTTTTTATGGACACAATAACTTCCGTAATTCAGCACAAATCTTTTCCAAACTCATACATAAAATCGAAAGCTAGAAAATGTCAGTCAATTTCCTTAATGGGCAAAATCGGACCAGGAAGGGGGGGGGGGGATAGGGAGGGGTTTTGTGGAAACCGAAAAAAAACCCCCATAACTTCTTAGTTATGATACATATCAAATCAGTTTAAAGTTATTATTACTTCTAGGAAAAGGGGGGGAGGGAATTTGGGTATCACAGATTTTTGATAAAATTAAAAATGGGCTCAAATGGCACAAAAAATAGTGTTTTAGGGAGAAAAAAATTCATAACTTCGTCAATTCTTAAGATATTAAATTCACTTAACTTATTATAAATCTTCTTAATATTATCTAAAACTTTTATACTGACAAGTTTTTGATAGGATCAACTCTTACAGCAAAGACAAATTAAACAAAAATAGGGGTTGACGAAAAAATATCGTATTAAGGGTGTACTCAGATCCAAACGGTTTATTTTTTTACTCATTTTTAAATTCATTTTCGCTCTCAAAAGCATCCAACTGGGAGGTTCTCTTATTCAGAAACTATATAATGTACTATAGTGGTAGATTTTTTGATAAAGACAGAATATATTTCAAAAAATACTGTCAAAATGGGCATTTTGAACCGAATTTCCCGAAGCGATAGTGCTGCGGAAAAAAATGGTCGTACTGAGAAAATAATTGTAAATCAAATTCTAATTAATTGAACAAAAAATAAAAACAAAGGTCGCTTATAAATCTCTTCAAGATATTAACGTCAGCAAATTTCATGTTTTTACTTTTAAAAATGAGTCTGAAAATGTGTCAGAAAATTTCGAGTTGTTAAGCATGAAAAATATATTTTTGAATACTGCATTAATATGATTCTGATAAAACGAGCTCTTACAGAAAAATGAAATTAAAAATTCGTTAAAAGCGGCCAGATAAAATTGTTAAACTGGGCTTATCTCTAATCTTGGTTTAGTTTTTGTTGGTGAAATTAGTACTGAAGTTCGAAATCTACCTCCGCCTGTAGGGATTTTTGATATACTGTATTCTGAATGTGTTAGGAAGTGTTTCATAATCTATGCTCGACGCATGACTTTTCGTTAAGTTTTAATTCTAGTATTTTGTATAGTAACATACATGTTATTTAATCGCAATGGAACAATGTATGTCATTTTATGGACTTCTTTGTTACAATGCAACTTCACATCCAAAAGATATGCAAGAGACTTGCCAAAAAATAGGGGAAGGATTAAAAATAAGGCTCCAGTAGTAAGAAACTACATACGATAAACAATTTTAAATAATTCGTAAAAGACTAAGAAACAAATACAATGAAATAATTAAAATTTAACAATGGAAATTAAAAAGTCAAATTTAAAATAAAATTTTGAAATTTCATTAGTTCCAATCCCCTGAGGGGCGGTAAGGTATATTATATCCAACCCAATTTTAATCAAAATTTGCACCAGAAACTTAAACTTTACTTTTATAACTTTGGTGGAAAAAAGTTGTAAAATTGTTTTTCCTTATTTTGAGATAACATTTTAAATTCTAGGGTGAATTCAAAATTGCCGAAACAAAATTAATTGCCCTGAAAGAATTAAACAAGTAAGAAAAAATCATGCGTCAAGCATAGATTATGAAACACTTTCCAACGCATTCAGAATAATGTAACTAAACTGCACCGTTTAAAAAATTAAAATATTACGTCTAATTCAACCATATGGAAACGCATAATACATTTCAAAACACGATTTCAGCTGTTCTCATCCACAAGCGGAAATTATGCGAATTTTTTCTGCAGCCCTGTATATGATAAATAGATTTGAATCTATTAACTACATGCATGCCAAAATTTAGTTCACTTAAGAGATATATGTATTTCAGTTGAAATTTTAACTTCAGCAATTTCCTCTAATAAGGAGAACGGTGCGTGAATACATTTCTGCAGCCCAGTATTTGAGGTATAGAATTTATATATAACGAGTAAGATGCAAAAAATTAATTAAATTTAAAAGTGCATACCAAATTTTAAACCGTACACTCCAGCAATTATTACTCAAAGGCATTACTGTACTGTAACTGATTTCTTTTGTGTGTCCCTGTAAATGAATGAAAAATGCTATTAATGCCCTGTTCTAACGCGATCGTCGTGAAATTCAGTGATTTATATCAGTTTCAATACATTTGAAATAACATAATGTGATTAACCCTTAAATGCCGGGTGTTGCTTTTCGACAACATACCCAATTTAGGCTCTAAAATACTATTAGAATAATATTGAAGATATAATACCTAACGTTGCCAATAAAATACATTCTGAAAATATTATTAAATCGATTTTCAACATGTAGATGGCAACACTTATGCTGTTTGTCGGAGTTTCCGCTTAGTCCACACAACTTTGGAGAAAATCCTTTGCTATTTATATGCTGCCACCACCGATATGATTACGTGATATCGGTCACGCTCTAAGAGGATTGTTTAAATGAAAACTAACTCGTTCAATTAACTAAATTAACAGTTTATTTACACACTATTTACAAAACACAAAACACTATTTACACTTAAAACTCTGATGTAGGTGATCCGGTTCAACATTAAATTAAATACAGTAAATTCTGACTATGTACTGTTTAAACTACGTTATATCACTCTCACTCTACACTCGTTAAGTTAGCTTTACCGGATGTTACTCTTAACCTCCCAACACATGGGCTCTAAACTCGGCGAGCTTCACTCAACCCTACGCTCTATCTAAGAGCTATACACAGGAACTAACCTTGCGTCTCGCGCTCCAGCCTTCAACTGCACTCCGCGAGGAAGCGACTACTCACCATCAACTCTGTGCCTTAACTGACCCATTCCTCTTCCCACAACATAAAACGGGGTTTTCCACTCTGACCCCAATGTCAGCTCTTTCCCTTTCTGGTGAAATCCTTGTCTCCTTATCTCAGGCAGGCACCTGAATAGCAGGACAAACCCCTTTCTATTATAACTACTTACCTTCACCCACTCTGTCTAATTCAGCAGCCCGGATTAAGTTTTAGATAAGAAAGGAATATTACTTTGCAATTCCCAGTACACAGACCAAGCGATATGAATACAATATACAAGTAAAAAGAATAATGTATAACCCCAGTTCCAATAGCAGATGTTTCTCAGAACCTGACACTGTTTAAGAATAAAGATAGATTTATTTTTTCAATTGTTGCTACTTGTTCTTTTTGTTTTGTTTGGAAGCTTGCGAAATACCCTATGAAATACCCTATTTTGTTTTGCAGTGAGCGAGTAAAATTTATTTCTTATTATAGTCCCTAAAATTCTTGTGTGTTTAATGTTATAGAATTTTATCAAGGAAAATTATTTTTTCAATTAAAGACCAGTATTGCCGATTAGTAACAAACTGTTTTTTAGCTGTAAACCATACTTAAAACAAAATATGATTTTTTAAAGTATTTTTCCCATGATTTATTTAAAAAATGAAAGCCGAAAAACATTATTGCAATGATTTTTGAAAAATCAGGCATTTAAGGGTTAAAATACTCTGCAAACGATTTTCCCCCATATACCATAATGTAACTTTTGAGTGCCCCTGTAAATGAAAGATTAATCCTACATACTTCATATATAATGGCAAATATGCTTTGGTGACCCTAAATCAGGTGTTCATTTTGTGACCATTGTGAATCATTTGGTGGCCTTTATCAATCTCATGAAAATCCGAGTATATTTACAGGAGTTAGAGCGTGAACAGACGGACAGACAAACCGAATGCATAAAAACTTTTCAGCTTTGTTGGAAAGTGTTAAAATACAGGCTAGGTATGGTAGCCACCGAAGTATTATACTACCTTTACAAAAAGCCACTTTTCAAATGCCAGAGAACATACAAAAAAGGGTGCAGAGAGGGTTTAAATGAATAAATATAAAGAGAGAGAAAGAATTAAAGAAAACAAGTAAAAATTAAATTTAAAAAATCAAAAATCCCGAACTAATTAATTATTTCTCATCAATGTGAAAATATTGTTTATATTACTTACCTATTTTTTTTATTTACTTGTATTGATGACTTTTAAATTGTGTTTAATTGTTAGTTCCTATCTATAAACACTGTTTTGATGAGGCCTACCGATGTCTATGATGGTTAGAGTTGCAGTAAAGCTAGAGACCCTACCAACACAACTTCCAGGTTGTGTAATATTTAAACGGAGCTTCTGCCAGTAAAATGGCCAATGAAACATCGTCTTCATTTTGAAAGACCTATCCATATCCAATGATATGCCACCCAATATGGTGCATATGCATTTTTTTTTTTTATATTCAAAACTAATCAAACCTTATTCCAAATTAATTAAATTTGCACTGTACTGTATGTACAGTTCTACAATTAAGAAAAAAAGTTTTTGCATTGATCAAAAACTGATTTATTAAAAACAATCTCGATTTTTTTTTTTTTTTTTACTTGGAAATTTTGCATTGTTATATTATTACCTTTATTGTTTTTATAAGGCTAAAATTACTTTTTGTGGTTAAACATTTCCGCGTAAAAAAAAAAAAAAAAAAAAAAAAAAAAAAAAAAAATTCACACCTTCCAAAAACAAACTTTGTGATCTTTTTCTACAACATTTTCAACAGAAATCGATCACAAAGCTTATTGTTCGGAAATAGCGGCATTAAAAGTTTTTGGTAACATTTTTTATGCAAAAAACGTTAAATCCCACTGATAATATTAACTGTGTTATATTGTTTTGTTAAACTACTTATGTTACCTTTCTATTTTGATTAGTCATTTTTTACCCGACTGCCAAGAAGGGTTATGTGTTTCACGCGTATCTGGGTATGTGGATTTCTTTATACCCTCGAAACATCCCAACGGCTGGATGGATTTTAATGAATGAGGTCTCTATCGGTTAGTCTTAACCGCCCGATGGTTATAGGCTAGCTTTTGTTTTTATAAATTCAAAATAGCGGCCGTAAAATACAAAATGGCGGTAGAGACGAAAGAAAAATTACGCACCGTATTGAGAGGTATATCATTTTATAGGTCTTTCAAAATGAAGACGATGTTTCATTGACTATTTTACAGTCAGAAGCTCCGTTTAAATATTACACAACCTGGAAGTTGTGTAGGTAGGATCTCTAACTTTCCTTCAACTCCAACCTTCATAGACATGTATAAGCCTCATCAAAACAGTGTTTATAGATAGGAACTAACAATTAAACACAACTTAAAAATCATCATTACAAGTAAATAAAAAAAAGATAAGTAACATAAAAAATAGTTTCACATTGATGAGAAATAATTAGTTCGCTCTTTACACAGTCGGGTTTTTTGATTTTTTAAATTTAATTTTTACTTGTTTTTACAATTTTTTAAGTTTGTTACGGCCCGCTGCGAGAAAAAAAGGTTAATTATGATTGGTTTGGAGCCTAATACTATCGATGGAACCTTCCGAATAGACGAATTTTAAAAGTCTGGCACAAAAAGTTTAGCAGAGTAACAGCATTCTATGAGTTAATTGGGCTTTAGCCTCCGATATACTATTTCTTTCAGACAACAAATGAAGTGTCCTCCCTAAAAAATAACGTTACACCTAACCATAAGCCACCCCGTAAAGCGAAGCAGGTGCATCATTGTATGATTAAATACTGGTAATCTACTGCAATTTTCTAAAATCTTTCAACTTCTAAACATTTCACATTTTCACACCGTCGTATGTCAAAAAAGTACTTTTAAATGCAATTTGTTTGAAAACTGCATCTCAATTTATTTTTGAGATAATTTTTTTGAAGTTTTTAATGCCATTTCTGTAAGGGATGCAACTGGAGTACTCCCTTTCTGTAGAAAGTAAAGGGAAAATAGTAGATTACCATATTTTTCTGTGGTCATTTTCTCATAAAAGAAAAAAAATTGTAATTAAAATACGTGCTATTCCAAGAATATAGTCTGCTATAAAAATGTATTTTAAAGAATATTTGTGCAACTTATTTTCTCCGCATTCACTTAATTCCTATCAAAAAGCTGAAAGAATGCAAATTTATTAATCGGTATGTCATAACATTTTCTGAATTTTGAAAAAATATAAATGAACGATTTCTGATAAACTATATTTAATTTTCAGTACCCATATTAATATTACATACAAATGAAGGCGTATGAATCATTAGATACGAGTTTTTTTTGTCGAGTTTCTTGAATGACGACATCGTTTGTATATAATTCCGCGATAGTGACGTCCAATGCATACTTTTTTTATAGATATTAAGACTGTGTAAACGTGGAATTCTTCAGCGGATGCAAATGATATTTTATATAAAATAAAAGAGTATTTTAAATCTTAAAACTGAAATATTTTTTGCACTACCTATATTTATACATTTTTCTTTTCATCGGGGCGACACTAAATTCTGAAAAAGCAGAATTCCTGTTTTCTGGTATTCATTTTTCGATCAGGCGGTCTAGGAGTCCGCTCACAAAAGTTATGCGACAATTTTGCGATTTTGTCTGTTGCGACAGTTAGAGATTAAGCATATTTTATTAACATCTTTAGTTTTATAAAGCATTTTTATATCACTTCAAATGTTACTTTGCATTATTCTAACAAATATTTATTGTTAGGTCACGTGGTAATAAATTTTTAAAAAATTCATGCATCAAAGTTATTTACACTACAGTTTAGGAAGGATTGCTAAATATTTTTCCCCCACGTATAATCAAAATTTCATTTTAAAATATGAAAAATATTGACTTATCATTAGAAAACAGGCAACTATATATAAAGTTCTGGAATTGTAGTGGAGGGAAACCCCTAGTATTTGACACCTTAAAGATTCTTTCTTTTAAAGATGTATTCCAATCCAAACTGCTTATTTTCTGATTTATTTTTAAATTCATTTTTGCTCTCAAACGCATCAAACTGGCAAATTCTCTTATTTAGAAACTACCTAATGTGCCGCGCTTTTCGATTTTTTGATAAATGCAGAAAATATAGCAAAACATTCTGTCAAAGTTGGCGTCTTCAACCAAATTTTCCGAAGCGGGAGATCTGGGGATGAAAAACAAATGGTCATACCGAGAAAATAATTGTTTAAAAATCGAATTCCAGTTAATTGAGCTAAATATGAAATCATACGGTCTCTTACAGGGGAAAGTAGGGGAATGGTGCTCACTTAAGGGAAAACATGAATAGCTAGTCAAGTTTAGACAAAAAAGTTTATTAACGAAGGATAACTCCAAAGCATAAGAAACAGTTTGCAATCAACTAATTTGCATAAAAGTTTAAGGAATTTTTTTTATCGTTTTATTTAAATAACCATCAATTCAGAGGTAATGCCCGACATGGTAGGGTAATTGCGCTCAGAGTTTGAAGACAACATTTAAGTAAGACATAAGTCACATGTAGTTGTGTGGGCTGTTCACACCACTGCAGACTTTTTGCGACCACTTTACACATATTGTGTCAGAGATATAGTGGGCTATTTTTTTTTTATTTAGGTTTTTTGATTTTCGCCACTTTTTTGAAAATTCTCCTTGTTGTATTGTAAATTAATATGTCATTAGACATATTAATTAAGGCGAAAACAGGGAATTTTACCATTTCAAAAAAGTGGTATTAATCAACAAATTTGAATTTAAAAAAGTTGCCCACTGGCAACACCACTTCTGGATTTTCACGCGAGCGCCATTATCCGTTATTACCATGTTGTGTTTTAATGCATTATAATTGGCGTAACAACGCACTACAAAAAAAAAAAGCAATTTAACAAATTACAACGACCATTTGGAAAATGATTTTTTCAAAGACTAAAATTTAAGACATAAAAAATCGCACGGAGTTGATCATACATTACGTACGCCATGGATTAAACATTAATAGTGTTATTACACTCAAAAATTGCAAGCGACGAAAATCGCCTGCGACTCGTCAGATTTCGTGAAACTTATGTATTATCCACCTGAAACTTACGTATTATCCAAGCATTTCATTGGCTGTTCGGGAAAAGGCTTTTACATCGTAGAAATCTGACGACACATTTTAAATGAAATTTCATTCTTAAACTTCTAAACATCCCACACTATTACTTTTTACACCGTCGTATAGAGAAAAAAATGTACTTTTAAATGCAATTTGTTTGAAAGCTGTATCTCAATTTGTTTCTGAGTTTGTTTTTTTTGTTTTTTTTTGTAGTTTTTATTACTTTTTTGTCATAGTGGCAACAGAAGTGTCCATCTCTGTAGAAAGTAAAGGGAAAGTACAGATTACTGCATAAACAAATCAGAAAACGAATAAAATGCGGATTCAACCAATAAAACACCTCAGATATGTTTTTGATTTCCTACCCTAGCAGAGGACAATAACCATTTTTCCAAATGGTTAATAAAAGTATGAAAGTACAGCTAAATGTGTGTATTTTGTAGACATAATGAGTAAATTAACGTTTGAAAATAAGAGTACACTTACCTTCAAGTTAGATGTTGTAGAATTTTATAATAAAACAACTGCAAACTAATAACGTGAGAACACAAAAATACTTTCCTTCCGACGGTGACTATATCCTTACTGGGAACTTACGATGAAGTTCGCCAAGTGCCGGTACCAATCGCACGTTTTCAATTCTATTCAGTTTAGAGATATTGGGTGAGCGGGATTACCTACTTTCCCCTACATCTCTTCAAAAATCACCTCAGCAAGTTTCGTGTTTTTACTTTTAAAAATGAGTGAATTTAAAAATGATTTTTAAAATAAATAATGAAAATTTCGAGCTGTTTAGCGTGGAAAAATATTTTTTTCGAATACACCCTAAATCAAATCTCTGTTACAAAAGTTTTGAATCTGTTTTATTAGCCCACGGTACGGTAATGTATTTCTTTCTCCCAGCTTATTTGGTGTCGTCTTCAAAAAATAACGTTACCTTACAGAAGCCTGCCGTAAAACAAAGCAATAAGATTAAATACTCTATAGCAATTTTTTCAATTTCTAAACATCGCACCTTTTCAATTTTTATACCGTCGTATTGGAAAAAAAAAGTACTTTTAAATGCAATTTGTTTGAAAGCTGTATCTCCATTTATTTTTCAAATATTAATATTTTTGTAGTTTTCAGCACCATTTTTCGAATTTTGGCAACTCAAGTACTCCATTTATGTAGAAAATAAGGGGAAAATAGCTGAAAAATAGCAATCATATCTTTTTGTTGCCATTTTCTCATAACAATAAAAAGAAAATGTAATTAAAATATGTGCTATTTTGAAAAAATATAAACGAAAAATGTGTGTTAAAACATGGGGCTATTATAAACTATATTTAATTTGAAGTATCTATAGACGCTTTCAGTGTGACGTCAGTCATGACGTTTTGGTTGGAAACTGACTCCAAACTAACGGTTGCTATGCGTCATTTCTTTTTAAATATAAATCGTGGAAAATGTTAGCAGTACATATCAAGTATTAAAACACTTAGATGTGAGATCTCTATACAATAAAAGGCAGTGTAACGCATCCGGGGCGAATCCATCAATCTTACCAGTCTCCGAGGAAGAGACACAAGGGTGAAAGGTTCCATTCTCCCATTGCACTCTCAGAAATGAAACTCTCCCTTTTGACGATTCAGAAATCCTCGAGCTGTATTTCGTCGTTTTTGACGATCTTTTCCTATTAACATCACGTGACTTTTAACGAAACGTAAACCCTCAAATATTTGACGAAAGTTTTGCCGCAATCACGGTCAGACTCAATGCATTTTAAGGAAACAGTTCCTCAAATCCTACGATTTTAGCAAACAGATATTTGCTTGTTTGTGTTAGTCCTGTAATAATTTATTTTAAAACAGCACTTAGTGCTTTTCAGAAAATACTGAAATATAGGTAGTTATTGTTTCTTCATTAGTTATTTTTTTAGCTGTTAGAATTTTTAGGAATGCTTATTAATATTATTATTATTTTATTTATATGTTGTCGTTCGTTATGTTTTAATTCGAAAAGAATAAATTTCCTGTGTTTTTCAAAACCATTCAATAAGAAAATTAGGTCAATAATATTTCAAACTTCTAGGATATCTTTTTTTTTAAGAAGTATATTATGTTTTCAATCAAATTAAAAATAAACATAATTGATCCCTCTCCTCTTTATAAACAGTAAAGTGTTAAAATCTTATCTTCCTACTCAAAGTGATAACATCTCACGCAATATGCACTTCACAATTCATTATTTGTGGGCAACAAATTAACCAGACCATATTCTAATCATCCATTGATCAAAGAAAATTTCAGTTGTAAATTATTTAATCAAGCCATATTATAATTATTCATTGATACGAGAAAACCATAAAAATAAATTAGCTTTCCTTAAAACTTTCAGAAAATACAGCAGCCCAATAAAATTGCAATCTACGTTATAAAAATAAAATACGAAGTAGAATTCATTATATCAGTCTAAAAGCAGGCACTTTCAACTCCCCAGCAGCCAGGTTGGCAGAACAGCGACCTCCCATGCGGAAGGTCGTGAGTTCGAATCATGTCGGGAAAAGAGAGAGGTGATTTTTTTTTCTTTCCCCGTGTCAAATATTGGAGCTTCCAAACTGATTGAGAGCAGGGGCGTATTTAAGCAGAATTCATTAGGGGGGCGTATATGACGATTTTGCCGACTAACTTAAATATACAGGGTGTCCCTAAACTCATGGTACATACGCTAGGGGGTGATAGAACACATAAGACGAGTAATAGTAAATAGGAAACCAAGGGTCCCAAACGTATTCCGAAGGAGATAGGCGCCTTTAAAGTTTAGGGTCCAAAATTTCAAATGATTATAAAAAACGGAAAAATTGGTCGATTCGTTTGCGGTTTTCGCTAAAACTATTCTTTATGTCAGTATTTTCTTGAACATAAATTTTAAAGATACAGTTCAAAAAATGCGGATAGAGGGCGCTTTAGACTTTGGAGTAACCAACAACTATTTTTTACCGTTATTTTTTTGTATCTCATTACATGCTTTCAAAAGCTTAGACTTAAACTTAAATTTTGAGATCAAAATCTGAATTGTTGGGAGTGGTTAAGTAGCGCAAACTGAACTGTGTTCAGGAGTTAAAATTTCAAATGATTATAAAAGACGGAAACATTGGTCGATTCGTTTGCGGTTTTCACTAAAACTATTCTTTATATTAGTATTTTCTTGAAAATAAATTTTAAAGATACCGTTAAAAATGTCAATAGAGGGCGCTTTAGACTTTGGAGTAACCAACAACTATTTTTTACCGTTATTTTTTGTATCTCATTACATGCTTTCAAAAGCTTAGACTTAAATTTTGAGCTCAAAATCTGAATCGTTGGGAGTGGTTAAGTAGCGCAAACTGAACTGTGTTCATGTGTTGAAATTTGAACCCCCCTCCTGAACACAGTTCAGTTTGTGCTACTTAACCACTCCCAACGATTCAGATTTTGAGCCCCAAATTTTTAGTCTAAGCTTTTGAAAGCATGTAATGAGATACAAAAAATAACGGTAAAAAAATAGTTGTTCGTTACTCCAAGGTCTAAAGCGCCCTCCATCGGTATTTTTTTAACTTTATCTTTAAAATTTATTTTCAAGACAATACTGACATAAAGAATAGTTTTAGTGAAAACCGCAAACGAATCCACCAATTTTCCGTTTTTTATAATAATTTGAAAATTGAACTCCTGAACACAGTTCAGTTTGTGCTACTTAACCACTCCCAACGATTCAGATTTTGAGCTCAAAATTTAAGTTTAGGTCTAAGATTTTGAAAGCATGTAATGAGATACAAAAAATAACGGTAAAAAATAGTTGTCGGTTACTCCAAAGTCTAAAGCGCCCTCTATCGGCATTTTTTGAACGGTATCTTTAAAATTTATTTTCAAGAAAATACTGACATAAAGAATAGTTTTAGCGAAAACCGCAAACGAATCGACCAATTTTTCCGTTTTTTATAATCATTTGAAATTTTGGACCCTAAACTTTAAAGTCGCCTATCTCCTTCGGAATACGTTTGGGACCCTTCGTTTACTATTTACTATTACTCGTCTGGTTGTGTTCTATCACCCTCTACCATGAGTTTAGGAACACCCTGTATATACATATATCTTTAAAAGTACATTTCTGTATCTGTATATATTTATCTACCCGGAGTCCTAAAATAGACTGACTGATTTTAACTCTTAAATGCTGGATTTTTCAAAAATCATTGTAATAATGTTTTTCGGCTTTCATTTTTTAAATAAATCATGGGAAAAATACTTTAAAAAAGCATATTTTGTTTTAAGTATGGTTTACGGCTAAAAAACAGTTTGTTACTAATCGGCAATACTGGTGTTTAATTGAAAAAATAACTTTCCTTGATAAAAGTCTATAATATTAAACACACAAGAATGTTAGGAACTATAATAAGAAATAAATTTTACTTGCTCACTGCAGAACAAAAATTTCGCAAGCCTCCAAACAAAACAAAAAGAACATGTAGCAACAGTTGAAAAAATAAATCTATCTTTATTCTTAAACAGCACAAGTGTTGCCATGTACATGTTGAAATTGATTTAATAATATTTTCAGAATGTATTTTATTGGCAATATTAGGCATTATAGCTTTAATATTATTCTAATAGTATTTTAGAAGCCTAAATTGGGTATGTTGCCGAAAAACAACACCAGGCATTTAAGGATTAAAATTCAATTAACTTGTAAATGGTGACAGCTATAAAATTAAATTCTTGCAGGAGTGTTATGTAAGATCTTAGAAATTTTTTTTTACTGCGATAGCCGATTTTAGCTCAGATGGCGCTGCTTGAAATAGGCGCTAAATCGGCGCTTGATTTTTGGCCTCTCTCTTTTCTCAATATTGATGCGAAAGAAGGAGATTAAATATATGCATTGGGCCCCTAAAAACAAAATTGCATTGGCGACTGAGAATCAGTCCATACATTTAATCTCCTTCTTTCGCATAAATACTGAAAGAGAAGAGAAACAAAAAATCAGGCCCCGATTTAGCATCTATTGCTAGCAGTGTCATGTATCGCTGCTATTAAATCGAGAATAGCTGTAAAAAAACTTCTGACATCTTACATAACCCTCCTGCAAGAAATTTTTTTAAATAGCTGCCACCATTTGCAAGTTATTGAATTTTAAAATCAGTCAATCCATTTTAGGACACCCGGTATATTCTATATAAAATTGAAGATTATTAACCCATCGAGATCAAATTTTCCACTTTAGAGTGTCGAATACTTTACATTTTAGAATATTGAGGAGAATATAAGGTAGATTTAAAGATGGATACACCACCCCTTCACTTACGTTACATTGTTGTAAATGTTCCATTAAAGCATTTTGATATTTTTTGCTGAATGTGCAGATGGAAATATGCAATTCGGATTAATTAAACAAGTTTTTAGTAAGATGCTGCTTAGAACTTATACAAAATCAGCTTATTTATATTTACATTAAAAAGGATGAAATCAAAATTTATTTTAATTACATTTTTTGTTCATTCATTGCATAACATGCATTTTAACCCACCATTTTTTTAGACGAGCCCATCTATTCACAACAGCGACCAAATCTAGGTATGTCGAAATATCCTTCTCAAATGTAAGCATCATGAGTGTATTCAAAGGTGGATAAGTCATTGTTGTTCTTATATATTTTTTCACAATTTTTAATTTACAATGTTCTTTAATTCGAGGCAACTGTGACTGGAGAAGTTAGAGCCTGATGACTGACATGGTTCGCAAGAGGCAGAATTATCTCAAAGGTTCTGTTTTTATGTAAATATCGTCCATTCTTCCAGCCTCTGCGCAGAAGTTTGACAAAATTTTCAGCTTTGTGTGTAATGCTTCCATATCAGGAATTGCCAATGTTTCACAAAAGACATTTATTTGCCGCTTTCTTAACCAGATTTAGTGTTTATTTCTTTCTTGTAACGGGAGGATACATTATTTTATCCAGTGGTGAGATTATGCTGATGCAAGAATTAAGACTTTCAGCTATCACCACTGTAAGAGTATCCAGTACCTTCTGAAACTCTATGCATTAGAACATTAGAAGTTCGGGAGCAAAGAGAATGTTTCAATTACCTGGTTCCAATCTTCGTCGATACAGCATAGCAAATTCATTTACGGATCAACACCTTACTTGCTTTAAAAGAGAACTGCACTCTATATTTCCCTATTCACAATTTCATTGTCACTGTTGATTTTTTCCAATGATTTGATACAAGTTTTCAGTGTTTTCGTATCGTCTATTTTAAGAGTCTTCGACTTCATTTTTTCAGTAACTAACTTGCACTTGTACCGAACGTGCTTGAGAAACATCATAGTGAAGCAATGAAGTCGAGCGATAACATTTTCTTTCTTAAACTTCGTGGCTTGATCATTGTTTTGCTAACAGGAGTAGAGGAATCAACTTTTTCAAAATTTGTAGGATACATTCATATGAGATCCAAACCGCTTTCAATGATTCAGCTCGAGCAGCCCATGTAGCCTTAGAAAGATTCCGCAGCAGAAGAGCATTTTCTATTTCTTGGAGCTTGTCTACTAATGGTTTCTTTCGTTTAGTACTTGCTGTGAAAAACACAAACATCTTCCAGTATGTCGAACACATCACCTATAACATTGCTGGCATTGCAGATATGCGAAACGAAAGTGTTGAGTCTGTGATATTGACAAGGAATATAGGGCACAATTCGACCCACGATTTCTGAAAACGTCTCCTAAGTGTCGCTGAATTCTCCAGACATGTTGCTTGTAAAATCGTATGACTGCAAAAATGCCTGTTCTATTTCGAGCTCACTCTTTGTAAGGATGTGCGATATCTAGCATGCGAGGTCAACATTGGTTTTGACGACTTCTTTCGCGAAAACTTCCAAAAGCCGATCGGAGTTTTCCCATCTTTGTCGACATATTTCAACCCAACAGCTGATCGATCATGGTGCGAAGAATTTGGTGTCGTATCTGCCATAATTCCATAAAATTATGCTTCTTGAATATCCCTGACTATCATTTTGCGCACTACTGTAGCAAAAAATTCAATCATCTCGTTTTGGGATGAATCGGAATGGTAAGTTAAATGGTATGGGCTGAAACGTGTGTCCTCAAACATTTCCTCAGTTGTGTGTTACGTCTGGATATTAATTTCACAATTTTTCAAATGTTTCCATTTCCGTCTTTGTCATTTCCACAAACTAGACCTTGCCTACTCAGCATTCGCGTAATATCCATTAAGATTGCTACAATTTCTGTGCTAAATGCAAGATATTGCTATTGCTCTTCCAGAATAATCTGTTTGCGCTTGCTCTCGTCGAATAAGTGATTATGCGTCATCATGAACTGACAAAACAGGAAACAGCAAATTTGGTGGGAGTTTGAAGAGAAATGTTGTGCGAACTTTCTGTTCTTTCTTTTCCTTAAGCTCTTCATTTTGTGTCTTTTGTTTACAGCACTCTCAAGTGAAGCATTTTGTATTTTTTATTCTCCCAGGTCCTTCATGAAACACGCAAAAAAATTAGCATTGAGTTCTGTGCTATATTCCAAAAACGTATGCTCTTTTGTACCAAGCGCTGTTGAAATGTCAGTCTCAATCTTGCGGGATGGAACCAGTTATCGGCCATACGCTGAGTTTTGGCTGATATGGACCTAAACTGATCAAATATGTCTCTGATTGTCTGACTTCATTTTAGACCTTTTTCCCGGGTCATGTTCAATGATGGAATCGTTCCCACTTTCCGCAATGCTAACCTCTCCACGGTTCTTCTCGATTTCTTTCACGATCTTTCTATAAATATTTGACACAGACGAACAATTTTATTTTTCCCTGTCAATTATATCTATGGTCTCCTTAAGGAACAAGAAAACATTTAATTCATCAGGTGGGGTCATTTTTTCAATAATTGGCTTGCAATCATTTAAACAACCGACTAAATGATTCAATTGTCGAGCACATTTCAATAAACCACGAGTAATATGAATGCCTTCACCGAAGTCGTCATCATCTTCAGTCCTAGTCGATCGTCTAGAATAGGGATGCACAACCTTTTTTAGAGAAGAGCCACTTACAAAAATGTTTGGATTGTCGAGGGCGACATCAGTAAATCGAAGTTTTGCCCCTCTAAGTTCCCTTACCCAGTCAAAATATCCAATTCAGTTGATAAGGATATATCAACAGTTCACGTTTGTATGTATAACACAGATATAGCAAGGATTGTTTTCAAGGAGTGATAATATACCTTGATTTTATTCGGGGGAGTAAATTTTGATTTATTATAAGTGCGAAAAACAAACATAGGCATGAGAGGGGCTAGTGCGAAAAAAAAAATGTTAAATTTATGAACGAAGAGGAGAGAAGAAGCCAATCAATGAAATTTGAGATTTTTCCGCACCTGATCAATGAAATTCCCGATTTTTATGAGCCTGATCGACAACATCCGCAATTTTTCCGAAACCGATCGACAAAATTCGCTATTTTTCCGCACCCTATTAACAAAATTCGCTTTTTTCCTCGTCTGATCGACAAAATTCTCCATTTTTCCGCTCCTGATTGACAAAACTCGGGATTCTTTTCATGCCCAACGAACAAAATTCACGATCTTTCGGAGACCGATTGACAAAATTCGCGATTTTTCTGTGCTTGTTCAACGAAATTTGTGATTTTTCCCGCCCGTGATTGACAAAATTCGGGATTTTTGAGCGCCGGATAAACAAAATTCGCGATTATAACTGACTCTGACGAAATGTGCAATTTTTTTCCGCCGCAAATTGACAAAATTCTCGTTTTTTCTCCCGATAATCTGGCGAAACTCACGATTTTTCCTCTGCCGATCAACGAAATTTCCAATTTTTCGGCGCATCATGACTAAATTCGTGATTTTCAAATGCCCGATCAACGGAATTCGCGATTTTTGCGCGCCTGATTAGCAAAATTCTGGATTTTTTTTAACCCGACCAACGAAATTCGCGATTTTTCCGCGACCGATCAGCAAATTTCACGATTCTTAACTGGCTCTGACGAAATTTGTAATTTTTCCCGCCATGCCCAAGCAACGAAATTCTCGATTTTTCCCGAGCCCGATAGACAAAACTCGTAATTTTTCCGTGGCCGATCGGCGAAATTTGAGATTTTTTTTGTGCCTTATCGACAAAATTCGCAATTTTCCCTTCCCCTATCAACGAAACTTGAAATTTTTCCGTGCCTGATCGTCAAAATTCGCGATTCTTAAATGGCTGACGAAATTTTCAGTTTTTTTCGGTAAAGGGACGAAATTCGCGATTTTTTCTTGCGACCTATGGGCAAAAATGACAATTTTTTCCAGTTATAAATTGACGAAACTCGCGGGTCACAGGTTGTGCACCCCTAATCTACAATCTAGATGTTCCGAACCCTACTATATTGTATGTAGGAAAAATTGGCTTTTCAAGGACAAATGTCCTCGATTCATTATCCCTTCGTTGGTCACTCCTCGGCCCTTATCTTAGGTTAGTAGCTATGGTAACGAAGGGAAAATGAAATGAGCACGTATGTCCTTGAAGTGCCGATTTTTCCTACAGTGAGTATAATCCGGTACACCGGACTCTCAGAAAGACCCCTTTAAATATCGAGAAACTACTCTCTCCAGGTTCTTTCTCAATTTATTTTCAGTAGTCACGCGAAGTCGAAGAAAGGAGAGTCAAACTTCGGATTTTTAAAAGAAATTAAGACAAATGCTAAGGATTGGTGTTTTTTAGTGTATGTTTTAAGAAAAAACGCAGAAAATTGGAAAAAAATCGATTGATTCAGAGTTGTATCGATCGATACTGACTACCTAGAATTTGCCGACTGTGATCAAAGTTGCCGACATTGGGGGGGCGAGACGCCCCCCTACGCCCCCCCAGTAGCTTCGCCCCTGATTGAGAGATGGCGCTACCAGCCCTCTTTTGACGAAACTATTGACGAAATTTATATCGTCAAGCAAGTGAAGAAACTAATTTCATCAATTTGACGAAATGTTCGCTCGGAGCATTTTCCAGGAAACTATTTCGTCAAAAACAAAGAAAATTTCGTGAAATCTGAGTATTCATTTCTAAGAGTGTGGTTGACAAGAAACAAGAATCCCGCGATTACTTCTCAAGGTTACAAGTCCTGATAATTGAGCAGTGGTAGAAAGTTCTTCCTAACAAATCAGATGGCACATCGCATTTCACCACCAAAATAAATCGCCAAGTGTCACTTGAGACTATTTCAAGTATTCAGTTGCAATCATATTAAATTTTCTTTGCGACATGTAAGGAATTTTCATTTATTTCTCATATAAAGTGATTCACGGAAAACAATAATATGTTATTTTTAAAAATATCCTTTTTTCCCTGCAAAAAATTGATAAAACTGACTTTCTTTTAAAAAAAGTAATCAATTTAAATATTTTAGACTTATTATTTTGTAACTTACTTTTAATTTACACATTACTTATATTTTCATTTTCTATATACAGGCGTATGTAAATTTAAACTAAAAAAAAAACATATTCCATATTTTAAAAGTAAAAAATTAATATTTATACGAAAAGTAAAATTAATAATTTTTGATTTATAGCTCTGCATCAGGAGGACAGAAGCTTGGGGGATTAGACGCCCCCACCCCCCGAAATAATATCCTGGCATTTTGTAACTTATTTTTAAATTACACATTACTTATATTTTCCTTTTCTATATACAGGTGTATGTAAATTTAAACTTAAAAGTTAAACTTGGGGAATTAGACGGTTGGGATTGAACCCGAGATACTTACTTATTAATCAATATACATATAAAAGAAAAAAATTGGAGGGGGGAAGGAAGGGGGTAACGATAAAATACGATTTCAAAGTATTATTTAAAAAAATAGTATTATTTCAATAGTTGCAGCAGACTGTTTTAATTACGCACTTTTATTGCATATTTATTAAATTTTTGTTTTATTAAGAAATCTTAATTTTGTTATAGTATATTAGCCGGAAAACCTGGTTTACCCAGAAATATTGTAAATGCTTTTTTTTTGACATTTGAAATCCACCGAAGTGGAGAATGCTTTGGGGCCTATAGCTACAATTGCTGTCGCCTCGAATGATCCTTATTATACATAGAAACAACAACAAGTCACAACAATTTTTATTTTCCATTACATATTATACAACTACAATGGGACATTCACAATTACATCCATGTCTTACCCAGGGACTCGAACCCGGGCCCTTGGGGTGACAGAAGCCTCCGCTTACTGACCACGCCAGCGGGCGACCTTTTGTAAATGCTAATTGTGTGTCTATTATAACATAAACTAGCCGAAATTTGCTCATCTAAACGCTTCCATATTGTCAATTATTTTTTAGCAGTTTTTCAAATTTTAAGTGAAAAACACAATTTTTTCCCACCGTCCTAGTACGGGCATTTACACTAGTATAGATATAAGATAGAGCTGCAACACACAAACAAAATAGAAAGTGCAACATAGCAACCGTTTGTTTGGTGTCAGTTTCCAACCAAAACGTCAAGATTGACGCCACGACTGAAATCGTCTATGTTAATGTTACAAACAAATGAAAGCCTATGAATCCTTAGATAGCCGTTTTTTTTCTGTCGAGTTTCTTTAATGACGGCATGTTTTTGCTGCATTTGTGTATTATTTTGCAATAGAGACATCCTATGCATGCTTTACTGTAGATGTTTAAAAGTGAATCGTAAATCTGGAATTCTTAAGCGGGTGCGAATGACGTCATTTTACATAAAATAAAAGTGTGTGCTTTAAGTCTTAAAATTGAAATATGTTTTGCACTATTTATATATAGAGTATGTGGGGGGCAAAGATACGCACTTTCCATACATTTTTATTTTTAACGAACACATTGGTCTAAACTTATGTAACGAGTGAATAAAATGTTAGATTAGAACCTTCGGCACATACCACCATCAATCGGATTTCTGACAAATTATAATTTCGTGAGACATTGTAATTTTTAAAAAGCATTGCTCTGCGTATCTTTGCCCCATCAGTTGGGGCAAAAGTACGCAGTCGTGGGGCAAAGATACGCAGTGCGTATTTTTTGCCCCATTACTGCGGGATTTTGTCCCATTTCCAATAAAACAAATGAGTTATGTAAAAGCATTATTAAATTTCCCTATTTTTCCCAGTATTTATAGTTAAACTAAAAATTATCAATTAAACAATTAAAAAAAAAAGAAAAAAAACCAGCGGTCTGTGAGATCGCAAATTGCAGTTAACCTAAATGACAGCAGTTAACTGCTGTGACAAAAATTGTTGCATAAATACTGTGAGCGGTCTCAGAGACCCCTTGATCATAGAATGAATAACAGGGTCAACTTTCTTATAAGATATTATTTCTGTACTAAACTTTACGTACAGCACTACTAGAATAAAAACTCTTGTATTCAGAAGTCTCTAGCATTAATGCTAGGCACCTGAAGAAATTAATACAATGGTTAAACTAGAATAATATACTAAATTCCACTAGCATCTATAGTTAACTGAAAATTACAAGTTACACCGCGAATAAAGAAAAAATCAGCGGTCTGTATGACTGCAAACAGAAGTTAACCCTTATGTGCAGTAACAAAAATTGTTCCATAAATACCGTGAGCGGTTTCCGAGACCGCTTGATCGTAGAGTGAATAAACCAGTAAACTGACTCATAAGATAATGTTTCTGCGGTAAACTTAATCTAAAGGCCTATGATAATAAAAATTCTCCTCATTTAGAAGTCTTTAGCAATACTACTAAGTTTCCAAACGAATGAAAATTAAACTAACATCAATAGTTAAACTGAAAATTAGAAGTTAAACTGTGAAAACTGAATATAACAGGAGTCAGTGAGACCGTTAACAGGAGTTAAGGGTTAAAACTTAAAACAAAACCATTTTTTGAAACAAAAATATAGATTTTTAAAAGTAGGTACGTAAATTTCTACGTTCTATATTTAAAAAAAAAAAAAACACTTAACTAGAAAAAGGAAAAGGTGTTAACTAGCTCATAATAGTTAAGTAACTATTATATTTTATACAATACAAACTTTTAAAAAATAAAGCTTTCCACAACGTAATTGTGGAAAGTTTTGCATCTAGCTAAAAGATAGGACAAAGCCTCGAATCTTAAACTTGTGCGTATCTTTGCCCCAAGACGGGTGCGTACTTTTACCCCACTCTGCAGTATTTTACATAACTGGCTACCTACAAATTTAAACAAATGCGATCGAGGTGAACTAGGGGGCATTTAGAAACTAAAGAGCAGCCGCTCCCCACTGAATTTTTGGATTTGTAAAAATTCGAGGTATTATTAGTTAAACAATAAAGTGACATTTTAAAAATATTAGATCAGAATTCGAAAATTTAAACTGACCTCATTTTCTTTGCACGGAGTGCTGATTTTTTCACAAGGTTTGAACACACAACTACTACACTTGAGACCAAACTGCCACCAAGCGGTCATGATTCTAGAAATGTTTCTTCATATTAAATCAGCCAGTGCGTATCTTTGCCCCCACCTGCTCTACATATATTTTTTTTCATCGGGGGCAACACTAAATTCTGAAAAAGCAGAATTCATATTTTCTAGTTTTATCTTTGTTTTTGAAAGTATACTAGAGAGACACAAAAAAATTGACGACAAAATTTTGAAAAATTAGTTTTTATTACTAAAAATTTGTTTCATAACTAGGTTCAATAACTTCAGTAATTGACACCATCACTATTTGAAAAAACAATAACTGACACATAAGTTATTACAGTTAACCTTTAACTGATGTTACCGGTCTTACAGACCGTTTTTTTTTCTTTTTTAACCTTTAACTGATGTTACCGGTCCCACAGACCGGTACATTTTTCAGTTTTCATAGTTTAACTTGCAAATTTCAGTTTATCTACAAACACTACTGAAATCTTGTTTCATTTGGAACTTTAATTACTAACATTAGAAACTTAGCGCTCTCACAGACCACTTCACACTAGTTATATGTGACAATTTCTGTGACATCAGTTAAAGGTTAAATAGTTTAACTTGTAACTTTTAGTTTAACTACAAACACTACCAAAATTTTGTTTCGTTTAAGCCTTAAAACTACCACCAAAGACTTTTGAACAGATGAATTTTAACCCTTCACTGCACGAATTTTTCTATTTTTACGAAAAATTGTTTTTGAATTCTATATATCGGTCTTATAAATGGGAAAATATTTAAAAAATTTTAAATTTCAAAATTTCAGCTAAAATTTGATATTTTATGGTGTGTGCTATATATACATAATAAGGTTTTCAACCCTCCGACTGTCTTGGAAAAGGGCAAAATTGTAATGTTTTTTCTGTATTTTGTTTTAAATGCTAAAAAAAAATTATTCTTTGAACATTTTATAACAAAAAAACTTAATAACGAATATGAATGCAATCCTTGGAAGTATTAATCATTGTTCAATGTATTAAAAATACATTAAATCAATAGAATTATATTACTTTAAATATTGCTTGTATTGCAGTGAAACCTGGAGCTTAGTGAACGTATTAACACGGTCTTGTCAGTGAGGGGGTTAAAATATTGTACTGCTATATTTTGCAACTAAATGAGGTCAAATTAATTAATTTTACTTGCTAAAAACTCTGCAACTTTTTATATATTAATATCTTTAAGTATTTAGTAAAAATAATGAAAGTAAATCTTACCATAATAGCTTGATCAATTTTGTTTCCGTAGGAGAAATTTTATGTCTAAATGCAGTCATCTGATATGGACAAAATAAGTGCTATTTCATTATTTGGATAGTTCTTGATCAGTTACAGTGATCATATCAGCCAAATTCATGGCACATAATGAAAATTATAATTTTTTTTAGGTATGTGCTAGATATGGCACATGGTGCAGTGAAGGGTTAATTATAAGAGTCCTGTACAAAAAGTTAAGCACAAAAACACTATCCTATGAGTTAATCTCGCCTTTTATTCATCTTTCGATGGAGCGGTCTGGCAGACCGCTTCACAGTAATTATGTGACATTTTCTGTCACATCAGTCACAAATGAGTTACCGCTAAACAGCATTACTTTGCAGAATTTTATAAGAAAATTTTTATTCGAGTTAGATTTTTGCTGAAGTAATCAGTTACTGGTTAGGTATCAGTAACTGGGGGTTTCGCTTTGTATCAGAAAATGTATGAAAAATCCATTGCCAAATTGTATCTTGAGATACATGAACAAAGTTAAGTAAAAGCGTGTTATAAAAATGGCAATCTGTTTCAGAAAATAAGATTAATACTTGAGTCATTTCTAAATAGTTGAGTATGCATTTAAATGTCATCGTATAATCAAAAGCGACATTTGGTTAAGCTACCAGGGGCACCCCCCCCCCCTCTTTTCTATAAAAAGAATTTGATATTTCAGATTACAACAGCCATCATTGATCAGGAGGGAAAAAAATTCAGATATTGCACAAAAGCTAGAATAACTGGTCAAAATTGACTAAATCAATTAACATCAATAAAAAACTTGAAGAGCAGTAGTTAAATATTTACCAGTCTTGATATTGCAGTGTTCGAAAAGTGAAAATTATTAACATTCAAATGCTATCCTTGTATCTAAAAGAGTATGACTATTTTCCAATTTCAAAGACATCTTTGGAGACGCCAATTTGGTAGGGGAAAGTAAGGGAATGGCGCTCACTTAAGGGAAAACGTGAATAGCTAGTCAAATTTAGACAAAAAAATCAATATTTTATTAACGAAGTATAACTCAAAAGCATAAGGAACAGTTTGCTATCAACTAATTTGCATAAAAGTCTTAGGAATTTTTTTTATCTTTTTCTTAAATAACCATCGATTGAGCGGTAATGCCCGACATGGTATGGTAATTGCGCTCAGAGTTTGAATACAACATTTAACCTTTAACTGATGTTACCGGTCTCACAGACCGGTGCTTCTTTCAATTTTCATAGTTTAACTTGAAAATTTCAGTTTATCTACAGACACTACTGAAATTTTGTTTCGTTTTGAACTTTAGTACTAACACCAGAGACTTTTGAATAGGTGAATTTTAATTACAACACTCCTGTTCAAAAAGTTTAGTGCAAAAACAACATCTTATGAGTTAATCCCGGCTTTTATTCATCTGTCGATGGAGCGGTCTCACAGACCACTTCACACTAGTTATGTGACAATTTCTGCGACATCAGTTAAAGGTTAAGTATGACAGAAGTCACATATATAGTTGTGTGGGCTGTTCACAACACTGCAGACTTTTTGCGACCACTTTACACATATTGTGCACACATATTGTGTTACACATATAGTGGGCTACTTTTTTTAAATTTAGGTTTTTTTATTTTCACCACTTTTTTGAAATCGTAAAATTCTCCTTGTTTAATGACATATTAATTAAGGCGAAAACAGGGAAATTTTACCATTTCAAAAAAGTGGTGTTAATCAATAAATTTGAATTTTAAAAAAGTTGCCCACTGGCAACACTTCTTCTGGAATTTAACGCGAGCGCCATTACCCGTTATCGCCATGTTGGGTTTTAATGCATTATAATTGGCGTAACTATGCACTACAAAAATAAATAAAAGCATGAAAGTACAGCGTATATATTTTGTAGACATAATGAGTAAATTAATATTTGAAAATAAGAATGTACTCAAGTTAGATGTTGTAGAATTTTATAATAAAACAACTGCACACTAATAACGTGAGAGCACAAAAATACTTTACTTCCGACGGTCACTATATCCTTACTGGGAACTTACGATGAAGTCTGCTAGATGCCGGTACCGATCACATGTTTTCAATTCTATTCTGTGTAGAGATATTGGATGAACGGGATTGCCCTTCTGAGCGTCATTACCCTACTTTCCCCTATAATTGTTTTTGTCGTTTTTGCAATTTACGCAAAAGAGCACACATTTCTAGTTAATTTCTACCTTTCCCCGAAATACCGCTATATAAAGTGCATAAACAAGGAAATTACATCATTTGATCTTAGATACAACGACAGCAATAATACAAGTTTTTGAGAATAGTAATTGAGTGTTAATGAGTACTTTAGCTATTTTTATATCTGTGAGAATAAAAAACTGCATAAATTGTTCACCAGTTATGCATGAGAAGATCAAAAGAAATGCTCCCCCCCCCCCCCCCCCCTGCAAAGAAAGTTTTGAAATGACCAACTCAGCATAACAAGAGCTGCATCAATAGTGAGATATAAAAGAGAAGGGGAGGGAGACTAAAGCAAGAAATTATCAAAAAAATTACATTAATAATTACAATACAATAATAACTAATTCGTTACTTTTTATATGCGTTACACTTTCGTTGTAATGCCGAAGTATCCAACATGAAAGCTTGAAAAAATTCTTTTTCTAAAGTAAAATGCTATATTTTAAATTACGTCATGCACAATAGTGTAATGATTTTTTTTTAAGCTTTTCATCAATATTTCGGGCTCAGGGCTGATACTGTATGCGAAAAAAACCAGTCTAGCGCAGCCTATTGCTTTCTCCCGCTTTCACTCGCATCGGGTAATAGTTGCTGGTTAAAGGCTTGTTATTTTCATACTCAAAAATACAAAGAGTGTTTTTATTGGGCAAATTTTATATTCAAATTAACGAGTAAACATTTACAGAATGCGAGTCCTTTTATTTATTTAATACTTTTTTAACCTCAAAATTTACATTTTAAGAGCCCACTTCAGGCACGGGAAGAAAGGAAAACGCTAATGTTAAGTCTATGGGGGCGTTATAATCAAGTTTCTGGCTGTGATTTTAATATTTTTGAATGAATTTTTTTGTATAGCATAGCTGAGGACGATCTACAACTAGGCTAGTTTTTACTTTTCCGATTTTGATTTCAGATTTTTAACAAACAATTACTTTCACTTTCGGAACCGGTTCTGAAATTGAAACTATTCTAATATTAAAAAAAAGTAACCACAATCGAAAAAGTAAAAACTAGCCCGGTCGTAGATCGTCCTCAGCTATCCAATGAAAACTAGTATGTTGTGGCCATCACAAAACTTTCTTCTATCTCATACTTGTCAATACTTCAAAATTCATTATCACAGTGCATCTATGCTCATCATGAGGATTCTAAAAAGATGAAATTCCGTGCATTAGTTCTTGAGATATTACTGTCCATGAAATCGTGTAAATCCATCAAAATGCAGCATAGCAGCGCCACCTATAGGGTGATTTATACCAGACCCTAATTATCATCCACATGTGTCAATGTCTAACTGAATATGAAGTTCGGGGAAAATCCGTGCATTAGTTCCTAAGATAGAGCTATTGCGCAAATCATGACAAATGCAGCATAACAGCGCCACCTGTTGAGCGATTTACACAACCACATAATCAGTATCAACATTTATCAAGGTGTACTTGAATCTGAAGTTTGATGAAAATTCCTGCATTAGTTCTTGAGATAGAGCTATTGAGGAAATAGTGCAAAATGCAGCATAGCAGCGCCACCTATTGGGCGATATTCACCAACACGTAGTCAGCATCATTTCATATCAAAGAGTAACTGAATCTGAAGTTTGATGAAAATATGTCCATTAGATCTTGAGATACAGCGATTGAAGAAATCGTGAAAAATGCTGTATAGCAGCGCCACCTGTTGAGCGATTTACACCAAAATGTACAAAATGTCAATCCATATCAAGGATTAACTGATTCTGAAGTTTAGTGAAAATTGTTGCATTAGTTCTTCAGATACCGCTATAATGGAAATTCTGAAAAGTGCAGCATAGCAGCGCCACCTGTTGAGCGATTTGCACCAAAACACAAACCGAACTAATTCATATCAAAGTATACATGAATCTGAAGTTTGTTGAAAATCCAAGCATTAGTTGTTGAGATAGAGCTATTGCGGAAATTGTAAAAAATGCAGTATAGCAGCGCCACCTGTTGAGCGATTTACACCAAACTGTACAAAACTTCAATTCATGTCAAGGATTAACTGAATCTGAAGTTTGATGAAAATCCGTGCATTAATTCTTGAGATAGAGCCACTGCGGGAATTGTAAAAAATGCAGCATAGCAGCGCCACCTGTTGAGCGATTTGCACCAACATGTAATCAGCATCAAGTCTTATCAAGGACTAACTGAATCTGAAGTTTCATGAAAATCCGTGCTTTAGTTCTTGAGATAGAGCCATTGTGGAATTCATAAAAATGCAGCATAGCAGCGCCACCTGTTGAGCGATTTGTACCAACACGTATTCAGCATCAAGTCATATCAAGGACTAACAGAATCTGGAGTTTTATGAAAATCCGTGCATTAGTTCTTGAGATAGAGCCATTTCGGAAATCATACAAAATGCAGCATAGCAGCGCCATCTGTTGAGCGATTTGCACCAAAAACTAATAAGCATCAATTTGTATTAGGGACTAACTGAATATCAATTTTTATTAAATTCCGTGCATTAGTTCTTGAGATAGAGCGCCCACAAAATTTGTGTCACATACACACAGACAGACAGACTCACAGAGTCACAGACAGACATTTTGTAAAAACATGTTTTTCGGGTTCTCTGACCTCTAAAACGTGTAAATCCGTCGAAAACCGGAATTCGAAAATTTTCATGAATCCAATACTTTCTTCTTGTAAAGATAGAAGAAAGTAAAAAAATATTCAAATATATTAAAATCAAAGCAAGATATTTTAAAATAACGCTCTCATAGATTTAGCATTGGCGTTCGAGTTTTTCCACCTGACTAGTGTGGCCTCTCAACCGTTAACTGCTGTCAGAGGTCTCACTGACCGCTGCTTTTTTTCAAATTTCACAGTTTAAGTTGCAATTTTCAGTTTAACTATAGATACTATTGAAATTTTGTTTCGTTTGGAGCTTCGTTTTCTAGTATAATGTATAAGTCTCCTAAATAAGTTAAATTTTAATTACAATAGTTCTGTACATAAAGTTTAATACAGAAACAATATCCTACGAATTAATCGAGCCTTTTATTCATTTTTCCAAGTGGTCCTGGAGACCGCTTCACAGTACCTATGCAACAATTTCTGTCGCAGCAGTTAGCGATCAAGTTGCCCGGTCAAAAAATACCCGACGCGAGTGCTGGAGGGATAACTAACGGTAAAAAAAAAAAAAATCAGATCCCAGTCCCGTTGAAATTGATACAGGGAAAATTGTTACCAATCCCTAGTTTGTTATAAATTGCATATTGTAATATTCCAGTACTAACTAGAGTTCAGTGTGTGTATGTGTTAAACTTTAACTGATGTGGCAGAAATTGTCACATAACTACTGTGAAGCGGTCAGCGAGACCGCTCCTTCGAAAGATGAATAAAATGCATGATGAACTCATAGGATGGTGTTTTTATACTAAACTTTCTGTACAGGACTGTTATAATTCAAATTCACCTACTCAAAAGTCTCTGGTGATAGTACTAAAGTTCAAAACAGAACAAAATTTCGGTAGTGTTTGTAGTTAAACTGAAAATTGCAAGTTAAACTGTAAAAATTGAAAAATGCCACGGTCTGAGAGACCGATAACATCAGTTACAGGTTAAAATGCAACTTGTGTGCCAAGTCATATCTTGGTGGAAAAAACTTGCAAACTCGAATTTACTGCTTGACTGGCAGGCTTACTATTGTCATTGTGTTTACTATTGTTACACCTGTTCCTAGTCCTCCATGTTTTCATACCTTTTTTGCAGGAAAACAATGATAAACCTACAGATCAAACCTAAAATGGGGTTTGCAGGTGGTTTCCACCAAGATAAGACTTGGCTGACCAGTTCAATTTTAATATGCTAATATAGGGGAAAGTAGGGGAATGGCGCTCACTTAAGGGAAAACATGAATAGCTAGTCAAATTTAAACAAAATAATCAATATTTTATTAACGAAGTATAACTCCAAAGCATAAGGAACAGTTTGCAATCAACTAATTTGCAAAAAAGTTTAAGGAATTTTTTTATCGTTTTATATAAATGACCATCGATTGAGCGGTAATGCCCGACATGGTAGGGTAATTGCGCTCAGAGTTTGAATACAACATTTAAGTAAGACATAAGTCACATGTAGTTGTGTGGGCTGTTCACACCACTGCAGACTTTTTGCGACCACTTTACACATATTGTGTCAGAGATATAGTGGGCTATTTTTTTTTAATTTAGGTTTTTTGATTTTCGCCACTTTTTTGAAATCGTAAAATTCTTCTTGTTTAATGACATATTAATAAGGCGAAAACAGGGGAATTTTATCATTTCAAAAAAGTGGTATTAATCAATAAATTTGAATTCAAAAAAGTTGCCCACTGGCAACACTTCTTCAGGAATTACACCGAGCGCCATTACCCGTTATCGCCATGTTGTGTTTTAATGCATTATAATTGGCGTAACAACGAACTACAAAAATAAATAAAAGCATGAAAGTACAGCTAAATGTATATATTTTGTAGACATAATGAGTAAAATAATATTTGAAAATAAGAGTGTACACTTACCTTCAAGTTAGATGTTGTAGAATTTTATAATGAAACAACTGCAAACTAATAACGTGAGGACACAAAGATACTTTCCTTCCGACGGTCACTATATTGTTACTGGGAACTTACAATGAAGTTCGCTAGGTGCGGAACCGATCGTACGTTTTCTATTCTATTCTGTTTAGAGACATTGGGTGAGCGGGATTACCCTTCTGAGCGTCATTACCCTACTTTCCCCTATTTCTGTCTAATACTGGAGTGTCATCCGTCAGGTCGATGGAGTGATCTACGTAGCCGCCTCCTGATCTACCAGGTGTCTGATCTTGTATAATACATTTAAAGGGCTCAGGGCTTTATCGAAACCGAAAAACATGTAAACAGAGCTCTCGTTTCGAGTCCATATCAAAACAGAAGTATTCAATGGAACTAATTTCAACTTTCTGATATTTTTAAGTTATGTTTGTAGTCTTATAGAATTATAAAATGAAGTACTTCAATGTAATAAAATAAAAAATATAGCACAATTTATATAACACAATTTTCGAAAAAAAAAATTACGTATCATATCACCATCCGTAAGTTATCTTAACGTTGAATTGACATAAGAACCTAATTTTTGCTTTAAAAGAATAATGAAACTTTATAGAATGAATTAGGATATAACTATCACTCGAAGGAAACATTAAAACTAGAGAACAAGAATTCTGCTTTTTCAGAATTTAGTGTCGCCCCTACATTTCCATTGCTTCATTTTCTTCAGCTGGACCGATGGCTTCTATTATTATGAAACAGCCATTATAAATGAAGCATTAGGTGAAAATGAAATAGCCGTCGTAAAAAGTTAGAACTCTGATTTTCTGGTCAGAATTGAAAAAAAAAAATTATGGCCATTTTTTTTCCATTCTGACCAGAAAATCAGAGTTCTAACTTTTTACGGCTGCTTTTTCATCTTCACCTAAAGCTTCATTTATAATGGCTGTTTCATAATAATAGAAGCCACCAGTCCATCAGAAGAAAATAATTCGGTTAAGCGGGACTCGGATAATCGGGATTCTACTGCAAAACATATTTCAATTTTAAGACTTAAAGCACACGCTTTTAATTTATGTAAAATTACGTCATTTGCATTAATATAGATATTTAAAATTAAATATAGTTTATAATAGCTCCATGTTTTATCACAAATCATTCATTTATATATTTTTTTCAAAATAGCACGTATTTTCATTACATTTTTTTTTTCAATTTTTATGAGAAAATGGCAACAAAAAGATATAATTGCTATTTTTCAGCAATTTTTTCTTTACTTTCTACAGAAATGGAGTACTTGAGTTGCCAAAATGAAACAAATGTCGCTAAAAACTATAAAAAAAAAATTATATTTCTAAAACAAATGGAGATGCAGTTTTCAAACAAATTGCACTAAAAATTACTTTTTTTTCCCAATACGACGGTATAAACATTGAAAATGTGCGATGCTTAGAAGTTTTAAAAAATGCTGTAAAGTATTTAATCGCACAATGAAACATCGGCTTTTGTTTTACGCCTGACGTATACAAGGTAACGTTATTTATTGCAGAAAAAATAAGCTGGGAGAAAGAAATAGCATACCAGGGGCTAAAAACTCTCAGATTTGAAAATTTAAAAAATCCTAAAAAATACAATTTTTTTCATTAAAAATACACAAAATACGTGGTTACGTATTACCTCAAAATACTTTTGTTAATTACGTCAAAAAATACAAAATACTTTTGTTAATTAATAGGAATTTTAGAAACTATCTAAAATATATTAATTCATTCTATAGATAATGATGTTATATGCATGAAAAAAAATTTAAGCCATTCCATCAAATAGTTTTTTTTTTTTTTAATCTTACGAATAATCATAAAAATCAAGCTTTGAGAAAAAGCGACTTAAAGCTTCAGTTAAATGGGTACGGCTTTGAAAGCGATTGTTACATAAATGCTTATAACTCCGTTAAAAAAAATGCAAATATTTTTATGCTGTTCTTTGCACTGTGTTCAGAATCAATTGAATAATCAAAATAGATACTTAAAAAATCGATTTTTTGAGCCCCGAGCCCCCTCAAACATACTTCAAATAAAACTGAATAAGAAATAATAAAATGTACATTTTAAACTTTTAAAATGTATTGGAAAAAAGTGGGAAATATTTATTATATCGGTTAGAAAAACATGTTTTGCCTACCTAATCTATTCTTAACACTTTATACCCTGAATTTTGAATAAAAAAATGTTGCTTCACCTGAATAATTATTTACGTCTAAGATATCCAGAACAATGTATAGCGCCCTTGCTTCAAAAGTGCCGCAACTCAAAAATTGGGATTTTTGAGTTATGGCTACCATTCTACTTCCTTTTTACGACTTAGACAGTCGCCTGAATTACCAGATTTAAACCGGCAGCCGACAGGACAGTCAGTCACCTCATCGAATTCACGGATGGAATTCTAGGATTAGTTAAATCCTGATTCGCATACTAAAACGCAATCGGTCTGCCAAGTCGTATCTTGGTGGAAAATACCTGAAAACCCGATTTTAGCGGCTGACTCGTAGGTTTACAATTTTATTTTCCTGCTCCCAGCCCTCCATGTTTTCATACCTTTGCTGCTGGAAAACACAATGGTAAACCTACGAGTCAGCCGCTAAAATCGGTTTTCCGGTGTTTTCCACCAAGATAGGACTTAGCGGACCGATTAAGTTTTAATATGTGAATCAAGATTTAACTAATCCTAGAATTTCATCCGTGAACTCGATGAGGTGATTGTCTGTGGTCGGCTTCCTGTCTAATAGTGCACTGAAAATCAAGCCACCAGGGAGCAGTTGTATTTGCTAAATGGCCATTGACCCTTCCACAGCCAGCCTCAAACAATTTTTCGCATTCGCGGAGCGCGCTTCCGTTCGCGCTCCATTAGCTTTTCTTATTCCGACTCTTTTGCAGAAGCCAGGTTGAAAGGTCCCGACCCACATCCCAGATAGTCAAGACTCTAACGGAAGCAAGGTTGAAAAAAAAATATATGAAACCAGACAAATTTAAAAGGGAAATTACACAAATGTAAGACATCGAAAAGGGCTAAGGGTCGGCTCGGGACTCTAAAGCTAGCGAACGACCGCTCCAGCGTCGAAGCTTATTATTAGATATTAGATTGCGATATGCAATAATTTGATTTTTAAATAATTAAATTAAGATTTAATAAATCGGTAGTTAGAATTCTGTTTGCAAAATATTTACAAGAATTAGAATAATTAACAAAAAATACGGTCATGAAAATCTCAATTCTTATAAGAACAGTGTAAATAAATGTATTGTGATCCTATTAGTCCAAGAGCCGACAGCACAAAAGCCTATGTTATCAAGCACAAGAAGAAAAACCTTTATTTTATGGAAGAGTAGAAGTAAGGGAATCTAATGACCCATGTCTGCCGGAAGTGAAGTGGTGCATAAGCCAAAAATTAATACCACAAGTGGTTGACTCGTAGGTTTATCATTGTGTTTGTCCTACAAACAAAGGTATGAAAACATGGAGGATAGTTGTAGGACAAACACAATGATAAAACTACGAATCAAACACTGATGGTATTAATTTTTGGCTTATGCACCACTTCACTTCCGACAGACATGGATCATTGGATTCCCCTTCTACTCTCCCATAAATAAAGTTTTTTTTTTCTTGTGCTTGATAACATAGGTTTTTGTGTTGACGGCTCTTGTACTATAGCTGTAACAGAGAAGTATTTTGTAGTTGCAAATTTTTTGTATAACATTTTTTCATATGATAAAATGCTACCCCTAAGCAGGGTTGTTTAATTTAAATCAAATGATTTTTTTTTTTTTTTAATCCGATTCAAATCAGTTTTTTTTTCTTTTACATCGATATTTACAGGCTAAATAAGAACCAAATTCATCATTTATGTCATAAGAAAAGTCGTCAGATTAAAAATCAGTGAATCTTAATCAGCAATGGAATATACATATGCTTTTAAAATTCTTTGTTGCATTTATTATGTGTTTATATATTATTTGAGTAATATATTAATGAATAATAAATATCCTTAAATTAACTAGAAGTTATACACAGAACAGGCATAGATGTATAACAATTTAAATTTAATAGTAGAATAATAAAAGTTTGTTTTAAGTGAATCTTGTAAATCTGTTTGCAACAATTTTTAATTTTTATTTAAAATTTCTTTAATTCTTATCTAGGAAAAGTAATAAAATTAATAGAAATGTGTATATCTATACAGAAAAAAATAAATACATGCACGTACATAAATAAGTACACAAATATTAATTTTAAAAAATCAGATTTAAATTTAAAAAAAATCGATTTAAATCAAATCTGATTTTTTTTAACCGTTTTTATCAAACCTGCATCTAGGTAAATAATTGAGAAAATAACCACATTAACCTTTAACTGATGTTACCGGTCTCTAAGATCGCGGCTTTTTCAATTTTTATAGTTTAACTTGCAATTTTTAGTTTACCTACAAACACTACCGAAATTTTGTTCCGTTTGGAACTTTAGTACTATATCACCAGAGATTTCTGAATAGGTGAATTTTAATTATAACAGTCCTGTACAAAAAATTTAGTACAAAAACACCATCCTATGAGTTAATCGCGTCTTTTATTCATCTTTCGATGGAGTGGTCTCACAGACCACTTCACACTAGTTATGTGACAATTTCTGTGACATCAGTTAAAGGTTAAATTATATTTAGCTTCGTCTGTTTCACTGTGCTTTTTAAATAGGATTGAGCAAATTATTTTGTGTGAAAAGTGGAATCTACTTTTATTAGTAGACAAATGGAATAAAATTTACGTTAAATTTTCTTTAATGGTACTTAAAAGTACGGGTTAAGATCTAGGGGGATAGAGTATGGCCCCAACCCATGTTTAACTTTTGCCCATATTTCGCACACCCGCAAGAAAAGAGATACATCTCGCAAAAATTCATTTTGCGTTCTATTCCATTAATAGCTCTGTCATAGGTATGTCTCCCTACATAAACAGTTTAATAAGTGTAGTTATACGGAAAATCCCTTTACTACGCTGTATGTCCATTTGTGACCACAGAGGAGTGGATTGTGTGGGGAGGTAAAATTACCCATCCCTCCAAACCTCAGACCGCGGTTTTTTCAATTTTTATAATTTAACTTGCAAATTTCAGTTCAACTACAAACACTACCGAAATTTTGTTCCGTTTGGAACTTTAGTACTATCACCAGAGACTTTTGAATAGGTTAATTTTAATTATAACAGTCTTGTACAAAACGTTTAGTACAAAAACACCATCATACGAGTTAACCTTTAACTGATGTCACAGAAATTGTCACAACTAGTGTGAAGCGGTCTGTGAGACCGCTCTATCGAAAGATGAATAAAAGCCGCGATTAACTCATAGGATGTTATTCTTGTACTAAACTTTTTGTACAGGAATGTTATAAATAAAATTCACCTATTCAAATACCTCTGGTGTTAGCATTAAAGTTCCAAACGAAACAAAATTTCAGTAGTGTCTGTAGATAAACTGAAATTTGCAAGTTAAACTATGAAAATTGAAAAAAGCACCGACCTGTGAGACCGGTAACATCAGTTAAAGGTTAATCGTGCCTTTTATTCATCTTTTGATATAGCCGTCTCACAGACCGCTTCACAGTAGTTATGTGACAATTTCTGCGACATCAGTTAAATATTAATGCACATTTTTATTCCTGCATGCAGAGCTAAGCGCTGCAATTTCATCTTATAATAAAATTATGCAAATTTTCTTTTGCACCTCCTGTGAAATTTACTTTTGTGGAAATGTGTGATTTTTCTTGCGGATGAGCGATTTATACTCCGTCCAGGGAAAGACGGACGATGGCCTTTAACCTTTATCTACTGACGGTACTTATAAGTACCATTAAAATAACTTGTTATAAAATTCATTTAATACATAGATTAGTTGTAATGCAGTTTAGAATGAGTTATAGATACATTACTTTATCTTGTTCCAAAAGCATTATGGGTTACACAAGGGAAAAAAAAAAACAATTTTAAAGGATTTATTTCGCCTTTGCATCTTTTCAGTTTTTTTGGCGTTGAGGGGAGGGGAGAATTTTTCAATTCAGAAATATTTCTATTGTAAGAACATATTTGTACATTTCCCAATTCTACAAAATATTAAGAAAAATATTTAACATCTTCGGTCCCTGGGTCCCCATACGGGGACACCTCTATTCTTTTCCTTATAAAAACTAAAATATCAGATTTTTTTACATTTTCATATCACTTCTTAATAGCTGAATGTTTTTTGCGTTCAAAGCAAACTAATAAATGGCAGCATCTAAGCTGATTTCCACATAAAATAAATGTTATTTCCATCCGAGTTTGCAAAATGCCCAAAAGACAGTATGACCAAGAAAGTGAGAAATTCATATTTAACTTAAATCTTTTTCAATAAAAAATTGAGGATTTGTAAATTATTTACTTGTGTAAAGCTCTTAAATTTGCGATTGCGTTAATTTAGGTTAATGGTTATTAAATTGATTTTTTTAAGGGGGTTTGTAGTTTTAGATCCATACTTTTGAACCTAAATTACTAAGCGCCTAAAGGATCAATTTCAGAAAACATTTTTTCTGTCATTTACGATGTCATTTTGTTTGGAAAAAAACAATGAATAAGCATTTGTATAATTATTTTAGCTTCGGAACTGAAGAGGTTATTGGTACTTAAAAATACTATCAGGATATAAAGGGTTAAGACTTATGGGGGAGAGGATCATGGTTCCAACCCAAGTAAAAATGTTTGCCCCTATTTATACTCCGTCCAGGGCAAGACGGACGATGGCCTTTAACCCTTTATCTACTGACGGTACTTATAATTACCATTAAAATAACTTGTTATAAAATTCATTTAATACATCGATTAGTTGTAATGCAGTTTAGAATGAGTTAGATACATTATCTTTTTCCGAAAGCCTTATGGGTTACACAAAGCAAAATTTTTTAAAGGATTTCTTTTGCTTTTGCATCTTTTCAACTTTCTTGGCGTTGGGGGGAGGGGGAATTTTACTATTAAATATTTCTATTGTAAGAAGATATTCGCACATTTCCCAATTCTACAAAATACTAAGAAAAATATTTAAAAAAATTGAGTGGGGGTTATAAATATTGCACAAAATCCCTATAAATTCAAAATTTAATCCTAAAATTTATTAAATGATTTTGTAAATCTAATGTAGTTTAAACAATTCACGAAAAATGCTTTAGAAGACAAAATTTTCATGAATTCATAATTCAGTACATAAAGGGTTAAAGTTTACGATCATATGGGGGAAATACGACTAAAATTGGAAAGGGAAGGCAACAACAAATAAATCTATTCTTGTTACCTTAAAGATTAAATTCAGCAGTAAGTTTCTTATTGGTTAACTCATAGATGCCAAAATCTCTTAATTATTCCGAAGTCTGATCCAAGACGAATGTTTTCAACCGGGGCTATATCCAGAATACACGCCAGGATGCATTGACGTTATTATCTTTTGTTTAGGTATGGTATTCAATTTTTGAAATTCAATTTTTAAAAAACGGCATAATCATTAGATTTGAAATTTATATCAATAAAAATACAATTTTTTACTTTTCTAACGTAGTTTGTCTAACAATTTTCTGAGAAATACTTTTAGAGCTATCAATTTTTTCAGTAACTTCAAATGTTTCATTTTCGGAGATTAATCTGTGGCAACGATTAGCGAAAAAGCCAGTCGTCTGCAACGCACAGCTTTTTATTAAAGAGGATAATAAGGCAACTTATCGGGGGGGGGGGGGGGGGGGGGGGGGGCTCGAATTTGCTCAAACAGCGCCAATAAACTATCATTGCATGAAAACATTTAAAATAAAATATCGCTAGTTTAAAAAATATGTTAAATAATGGTTATGAAAAAGTGGTTTGTGTGAATAAAATATTGCAAATTTCAACACTTACGCAGATTAAAACTTTATTGTGTAAAACAAATGCTTAAATTTAAAATATTAAAACAAAAGCTTCATCCAGTAGTCATGCCTAAACATACAAAATAGATTTAAAAAGAGAAAGCAAGCCCCAATGCAAAACTCTGAAATTAAAACATTTCAAAATAAATTCCTTTCAGGTAATTTTAAAACAGCTCAAACAAAAATATAGCTTTAAAATAAAATATCGCTAATTTTAAATATATGTTAAATAATGGTTATGAAAAAGTGGTTTGTGTAAATAAAATATTACAAATTTCAACACTTATGCAAATTAAACTTTATTTTGTAAACAAATGCTTAAATTTAAAATATTAAAAGGTAAAACAAAACCTGCATCTAGTAGTAGTCATGTCTAAACTGGTGTTGCCAGTGGGCTACTTTTTTAAAATTCAGATTTCTACACTGGAACCACTTTTTTGAAACGGAAAAGTTCACCCTATTTAATGACTTATTAATTAAAGAGAAAATAAGGGGAAATTTACTGTTTCAAAAAAGTGGTGCCAACCAACGAATTTCAATTTAAAAAAAGTAGCCCACCGACAACACTGGCCTAAACATACAAAATAGATTTAAAAAGAGAAAACCCCAATGTAAAACTCAAATTAAAACATTTCAAAACAAATCCCTTTCAGGTAAATTTAAAACAGCTCAAACTTTTTTACTAAGGTAATTCCATATGATCCAATTGGTAGCTAAATTTCTACACGCAGTGTAGCCTGTGTTATTCAACACATGCCTGTTGTTAAAAATACGTAGAGCCGATTCTATTTTTTCAAAAAGAACGCCCACGGCACTTGGATCACCAGGATCTTGTATGGGTCTCACGCACAATACAATCACAGGCTGAAACCGGAAATATTTTTTGATTAAGTTACAAACTGCTTCAAGCAATTCTTCACCACTGCAAGGTTCTATGCCGCGAATTTTTATAGAATACTGCAAAAACGTATTTTTTATCTTTCCGAACTGCGATTCATAGTCAAAAGTAAGCATAACTGTAGCAGCTTGGTGCAGCGTAAGTTTCCAAGGTCTGAAGGTATCTGGATTGTACTGGCTCGCTGGTATACCTTTATCAACCAATGGGGGCAAGTGGTTTACTTCTCTCGCCCGTTCCACGGCGTTTCTCCTTTCAGTTTCAGCAATGTCTGCCATTCGTCTCAGGTTATCATAGGTTTCATCTCTCCAAGATCTGCGACTCTCAGCTTCTCTCTCGTCTCTGCGATTCTGAGCTTCTCTCTCGTCTCTGCGATTCTGAGCTTCTCTCTCGTCTCTGCGATTCTGAGCTTCTCTCTCGTCTCTGCGATAGTCCGGTGATCTCAATCCAAATGCAGAACCTAGATTTCTCACTGCATTTCCCAAATTGACTTCTCTTACTGGATTACCACTTCTTTGAGCAGGAGAAATAATAGGAGAGATAGGCGGCCTGGAAAAAACAGGTGGTCTTGAAGAAACAGGTAGTCTTGAAGAAACAGGTGGTCTTGAAGAAACAGGTGGTCTTGAAGAAACAGGTGGTCTTGAAGAAACAGGTGGTCTAGGTGTACCTAGGTGTCTTAATACTAATGTTTGATTATATAAATCTTGATAAATTCGTTGAATTGTTCTAACGGATGGTATTCGATATTGGGTGGAACCAGGAGGTGGAGGGCTGCTTAACACTGTATAATTACGATTTTGAATTTCAACAGTTACCTCAGCTACAGCTCGTAAATGCGAAAGCCCCAATGATACACGTCTACGTACCTCGTTATCCGCTCTACTTTTCGCTCGCATATATTCATTTCTAACTTCATTCCTTGCATCATTTCTTTCTTCCAATATTCCCATTTTTAGATATATGATAAGATCGCTTTAGTTCGTTACTACTTTACGTTAAAAATATATATGTTTTGTTTACAAGAGAATAGTTGGGTAGTTAATCCCAGTTTATTTTCAACTATTTTCTAATCATTTCATGAGACTTGAAATGTAGTGCTGATATTGTTCATTCCTAGTTGCCTGCTTTACGAATTACGTTGCCATAAATGAATGCATTATATCCACAATAACTCTAAAAAACAGGGATTCAAGCAGATTTTCACGATTTCGCTGTTCAAAAAATTAGGTAGGGATTCTTTCACGATTTCGCAGTTCGAAAGATTAGGTAGGGTTCAAGACACATTTTTCGCTATTTTCGAAACGTGACTGACCAATCAGAAGCCAGCATATTGCAAAAATTTTCAAAAATAGTAAAAATTTAGGCGAAGTGCAGACTTTTGATTGATTTAACGTTTCGTAAACAGCAAAAATCTATCTGGATCGCAGCCTTAATTTTTATTCTGAGAGTTGTTCGCAAAATGGCAAAGATCAGTTTCAACTACAGCGTCTAGAATATATAGGGTGGAAATCTGCTATTCAAACGGCGCTAAAAAGTTGTATCACTTAAATGTGCAATGATGCTGAAATCCAAGAAGCCGATCGCAGCGACATCTGCCATATATTTTCAAATTTCAAAATAAACATCGTATTATTACAGCGTATAGACTAAATCGTCTTGGAGGTTTAGAAAATATCCTGCAGATGTCTCTGTGATCGATTCGCTGGATTTCAGCTTTGCTTGACATTTAAGGGATCCAATATTTTAGCACTTTTTTTAAGTACTACTAGGATAGCCGATATCCACACAAAGACTTTTAAGATACATAGACCGGCAATTCCCATTCAAAAGTATGCGAAATCGTGGCAGCTATCTGAAGTAAATTGAAACACCTGAACCGCGAGGTTTGTACGTCAGCTATGATTATTTACCATTAAGTGCTGTGGATAGAATGAGCTTAAAAATTAATTTTTATCAATATATATGAAGTTTATGGCATATTTTTTTTACATGAAGCTATATTTTATATCTAAATATGCGTTATAAATATTGAATTTTCAGTAATAAAGTTAAATAAAGCGATTTATTAATAATTTTATGTATGGCATGTTTGGAAAAGAGTATCTAATTTTAACATGCCTTATAAACCTAAATAAAGGCGAAATTTATATGGAAACATATTGTTAAAGATTATAATTCCACTTTTTTTTAAGTTTGACTTACAAAAGTAACTGGTAGGGAAGTTCAGTTTAAAGGTAGCAAATGTAACATAATATAGCAATTTACAAAATTTTAAATTACTTGTAAAGGAATCTACGTTTTTTAAACTAATTTTTATGCAAAAAGGTAATTAAAAAAATGCATATTAACGAAAGTAACACTATATTTTTATTCTTGGAGGATGTTTATTGAAATACTTACTTGCCATACGAAAAAAACAAAAAAAATGATGAATAATAAGGTACTTTTTAAAAACAAAAGGCCTAAATGAAATAGGGTAGACTTATATTTAATGATCCGCAATGAAAAAATACGCTGATAAAAGCATTTTCTTAGGTAAATTAAAATATAAAGCATATATACTGCCGTACAACAGCTGTGATCAAAATCCTCAGTTAAACTGACAGTTTGCAGGTCTATGTATCTTAAAAGTCCTTGTATCCACACTATATATTCTAGACGCTACACTACTGGGATAGCCGATTTCCACACTATATATTCTAGATGCTGTAGTCTCTACAAGTCCTAAGGGTGTCTCAAGTCCTAATTCAACTTGAATCCATTTTACTTTCAAGTACCATGAGTCAGTTTTCGAATTTTAACTTACAAAATTTATAGATTTCTAACATTTAAGCAAATATGTATAAACACACGTGTTAGTAGTCTCATTTAACAAAAATTTTATCTAGTAAGGAAGATTTTTTTTTTTAGTTTTAAAACTGTAAATATTTGTCTTGCCATCGTTCCTACTTAAGTAAACAACGATTCTATACAGTTTTATTGTACCTTTATAAAAAAAAAATAGTGATATACGGGCAGTAAAAAATGATTGGGCGAGATATTTTAGACAAAATAGACTTGGCGATAATACGAAGTTTATTATGTATGTTAATATAGTATCAGATACTATATCAACTAGTATCTGAAATTTCAATAACTTGAAACAATAAGTTTTTAAATGTTTCAGCTATTCTGTAAAGAAAAAACAAGAAGAGAATTCCGGTTTTACATACCGTAATTTCCGGCGTATCCGCCGCGGCTTAGTTAAGTCTTTTTCAAACCGGAAATTTTATTGAAAAAAAGAAGTCAAATAAATGCTGAGTCACATTTTATTTAAAATTAATTCTGGTTGGAAATCGAATTATCTTGAGGTGCGTCGGATAAGCGCGGAATTACGATAGATAGGGTGTCTCTATAAGATAGAGGAGATATTCGTACAGGGTGCATGCTCGCATAGGCGTGAATAAGAACAAGACAACAAATATCGGCAGGAATCCAGATAGATTTTTCGCTATTAGCGAAACGAGATTGACCAATCAGATGCCAGCATTTTTGCGAACTTTTCACTGTTTGCAAAAATCCAGGCTTCTGATTGGTCAATCTCGTTTTCACTATCAGAGAAAAATCTATCTGGATCCAGACTATTAACTTGTCGATAATGGATGATCATCAAGGTTACAGGGTCTAGAATATATAGTGTGAAAATCGGCTATCCCAGTAGTACTTTAAAAAGTGCTAAAATATAGGATCTCTTAAATACCAAACCATGCTGAAATCCAATGACTCGATCACAGGGACATCTGCAGGATGTTTTATGAAACTCCATGACGATTTGGCCTAGACGCTGTATTAATACGATGTTTACTTGAAAATTTGATAATATATCGCAGATGTCGCTGCGATTGGTTTCCTGAATTTCAGCATCATTGCACATTTAAGGGATACAACTTTTTAGCGCTGTTTGGATAGCAGATTTCCATACTATATATTTTGGACTCTGTAATCAAGGTGCTTGGCGATTCGTTTTTGTCCGAAATCGTCTCGGCAAAGTAATTTTTTTTTTTTTTTGTCTATGTGTCATCAGTCTCTTATTTGGCATTTTATTAACATACATCTGACATTTGTGCTTTGTTCAAGTGCCCGCTTATAAGTCATGGTCAATATATACAGGGGCGAGATAGTACACACAAGGAAATGTGCAACACAGAGAAATACAGCCGGGAGCTCCACAAAGAGTGTGCAATGGAGCCAGCGGGATTCGAAACTGCACCCACCTACACTGGCAAGCGATTAGCGGTATGATGCCATGACTACTTCACTCTCTTATAGATGAAGCTAACAACAACATAAAAAATGATAGGCTGCCGCACTACTGGTGCAGCACGTAGCAGTAGTGTGTTAACATGTAATATGGCAACCAGCTATTTCAAATGTACTAAAAAACTGAATCCGGGAAATGTTGAAAGAATCTAAACGGTAAATGTCGATCTCAGCGACACTGGTAGATTAAACGCAAACATTGTACAAGGATTAAATCGAGAAAACGTTTTAGTCGGCGAGGAGCTAGCAGATGTGGCTGCGATAGACATTTATCATTATGTTCGATATTTATGGGATCCAATTTTTTATCACTTTTTAAAGCATTGCTGAAATGACCCGGTTGACACACTACACTGTTAAAAATATCGTGAAAAATTACCTCTGTTTTTAAAGACTATCTATTTTCTGGCAAATGAGAACGTTGCATAAACGCCTATGGAGCGTTCTCATTGGTCAGAAAATAGATAGTCTTTAAAAACGGAGGTAATTTTTCACGATATTTTTAACAGTGTATCTTTCGTAGATACTATAGCACTACCTTTCACATTGGATTGCAAGTGTCACGTGATGCTCTTTTCTTGCACCTGCATTCGGACATACCAGCATCACGTGGTCTGTCAAAAGCGATACGTGTAACACGCCGCGATAATCTGTCTTTTTCGTTAGCCTCGCTTATAGGGAAAAGAGCAGTTCTCATTAGTAACAAAACGGACATTTGAGCCGTTTTTCTTTTTAAAAATGACAGCAGTCAATTGAAACAACCTATCAGTTTGCAAGAACATAAAAAGATGTCTTGGCACATAAATTTATTTATCAGGTCCTGTATGTAATTTATCTGAATTTAAGGAACTAGCCCTAGTTTTACTTCTTTCAGAAAGACTGGCCCATATAGATTTTCGCAGTTTTCAAAACTAATTTGGTAAATCAGAAATATGTATTTAGGCGAATTTTTTGCTTTAAAAAAAATTCTCAAACTACAGGCAAGCAGTTGAGTCAGATTGGTCAGTTCTCAGTTTCATTTTAAAAATAGCAAAAAATCTATCTATTCTTATGCATGATTCTCAAATTCTTATGTATGATTCTCAAATTACAAATTTAACTACGTTAAATGATTAGTTAACGTTATGAATTTTTTAAAACAATTGAAATTTTTAGAATTTAGAAACCAGGTTTTTGTATTTTCGGCACCCATATGAAGTTTCAGTTTTCCATGTGTATAAATCTATCGTTATTTTTCCAGATTTTGGCCGAGGTACAGATAGATTTTTCGCTGTTTAGCGAAACGGGATTGACCAATCAGAAATATGCATTTTTGCGAACTTTACGCTGTTTGCAAAAATGCAGGATTCTGATAGGTCAATCTCGTTTCGCTAAACAGCGAAAAACCTACCTGGATCTCGCCCATCAACTATGACAAAGTTCTAAGATTGGAATCAGCCTAGAAAATGGAGGATATTTCAAATCTGGGTTCGAGGCTGAAAAAAGTCATGTGATACCGGTAATTTACCCAAGGAACTTATAACTGATAAGAAGAGAAGATACTACTGCTTTGCCTCATGAACTGTTTCATTGGCTAGCGGGGATTTACATTACACGTCTACGGAGCCTTTTCTTATTTACGCTAGACGTTTTTACCTTGATCACGTGATCAAAACGCAGATGGAATAACCTCCATTTACCCAAAGAACTTCTAACTGATAAGAATGAAAGCTACTATTGCTTTCCGCATGAACTGTTTCACTGGCTTGCGGGGATTTACATTGCATCTACGGAGCTTTTCCTTCTTTACGCTAGAGGTTTTTACCTTGACCACGTGATCATGATGTAAATGGAATATCCTCCATTAAAAATTTCACACTTCTAAAAACGAGAGGTGCTTTCATATATATAACAGAGTAGCGATATATATACAGGCCCATATTCAGATATAATTTATTGCCAAAACTATTTCAACCAAGGACAGAACCAGAACTTGGTAATACTCACCTGAAATGGTTAAAATATTCGAGGCAGACGTAAGAAACGTCAGTTCCTTGGGAGCCTCTATATAAGAATGGTGACATACGCACAGGACGCATTCCCAGATGAATATTTGTCCAAGCGTTAGGCCTCCAGACTTTTTGTCCAAAATATGGCAAACGTACATTCAAGAATTTGGCGATACTATCCTGGGCGAGGAGTTCGATTTGACGAATGAGACAAGTTAACAAACATTAACTTGATGATAATGGTAGGCTAGCTACACTGTTAAAATATCGTGAAAAATTACCTTTGTTTTTTAAGGCTATCTATTTTCTAACTAATGAGAACGCGACATAAACGCCTATGATCTCATTGATCAGAAAATAGATAGCTTTTAAAAACAGAGGAATTTTTCATTTGTTTTTGTACAAAATCGTCTCAACCAATCACATTTTATGTTCCGTATCTCGCCTCACTTATATACGGCAACCTAGGAGATATGTCAAAAAACATAGACTTGGCTAAAATGCAGGTTCATCAAGTCTAATGGTCGTATTCACCATTTACCTCAACCTAGAAAACCTGGGTCGAATGCTAAATTTGTATTCATCATTAATCGATTGGACTTCCACCGCTATCAGGTGCAATCATGTTAATCGGGGATATCATTTGAGCGTTCAACCCAGGTTTATCTAGGTTGAGGTAATGGTGAAAACGAGTATAAGATAATGATATGTTCGCAAAGCTTTTTTCCAATATTGATCAATCAATCAAATTTTATTGCCCGCATTTCACCACTGACTTGTTTTGTAAACGTCAGTCCTTAAGATTCGGGGTTAACGAAAAAGACAGTCTACCGCAGTGCATCCCATGAACCTGTTTTTGAAGTCACGTGATGCTGGAATGCACCGATGCAGGTGTACGAAAAGAGCACCGCGTGACTCTAGCGGTCTGTAAGAAAAGGCACTTGGGATGCACCGCGTTATTTTCGTTACCCTCCCCTGGCCAGCAGCAAGATAGGTACTGGCAATGATGGAGAAGTGCTGGTTAATTGCCTACCACAGCATGACCACTGCTGGACAGCTTCAGTCAACTTTGCTGTTGGAAATCATGAGATAAAATTCTGATGGGCCTCCGTTTTATGTCTTGCGCTGGCCCACCACAACATGAAGTGCACGAACTTTTGCAGTATTATTGCTGGGAACCCTTATGCTAGGTGGCGTAATTCATCTAAGTTAAAAAAAAATCACTAATTGCAATTTTTATTCAAATATTTTAATCTGAAATGTAAAAATATTTAAACAATTACGTTTCAAGTTTAACAAATAACAATTTATTAAACTTTTAAATATTTTGTCAAGTCTATATTAAAATAAGAGTTATTTTTAACACCCCGCGCCAGATTAATGAATTTGAACACAAATCTGAAATTAACATCTTAACACAATTTAAGCTGTTAAGCTATTTTTTTTAAACTGTAAATAATGTAGCACCACTGCCACCAACAAAATAAATAAATAAATAAATAAATTCTTTATTTCAACGTACTTTTTCTTCTTCTTAAATCTGGTTTTACTAAGTTACAAAGGATTTCGGTTTTCGTAATTTACACAGTTGAGAATCAATCAACGTATAAAATATGTAGGATTTCGAAACAATACAATAATTTCTGTACAAGTTTAAGGATTGGAAACGCAAATCACAAAGGACACAAACTTGAAGTAGTGTACTGAGAGCTCGTAAACAACGAGCGGTCGTAGAATACGCTGAATGTACTTGTTCATGTCCGATCACAAAAACCAAACAGCGCCTAGCACGGTTAGTACTTGGGAGAATGACCAAATGGAAACAGCTGCGAGTTCAAATATTTCTGTAGACTTTTCTATTATAAACACTTCTATAGCTGTTGGTGAAACTAGCTCATAGGAAAACGGGCAATTATTCTATAATACTTTTTCTATAAGTTTTTTATAGAATTTTATAAGAAATTTCTGTAAGGGGAAGTACTGGGCCAGCAAAGGAATAACAGTAGGATAGGTGCTAGCATTGCAGGAGAAATTTAGAAAATCCCCTGCAGATGTCGCTGCGATTGACTATTCGGGTTTCTGCATCGTTTGACATTTACGGCAATATTTTAGCAGTTTTTTTTTAATATTACTGGAAAAGCCGATTTCCACACAATATACTCCAGATGCTATAGTTCTGTTACATAGATCTATATATCAGTTTTAACTGACATCACACTCTAGCAACCATCGCACGTGGGGTATTTGAAGAATTTGGCCGGCCAAAAGTCGATTTCATAAAGTACAACGCAGGATCGAACGGATGGATATAAGTTAAAACTGAATCATTGGGGAATCACGTAATGCAATTTTTATCTCCTTTAAGTGAACGATGACCTCCTGCTATCAGTTGAAACTGGAGTGTTGCGTTAAGTGCATGAGTGTCAAATTGTTCTTCATTGTGATTTTCTATTTTTGAATGGAAATAACTTTAGTTTTGGAAATATTTAAAATTTAATCGTTATGGATAGTGACGAGGCAGGTATGCATCATTATTTTTTTTAAACTTTGAATTGAGAAAGAAATAGTTTTAGTATTTACAAAATTAATTTAAAATAATGCATATTTTTCTATTACTTTTTTCCCTTGTTTCCCAATTTACGAAGGGTTAAGTTATATTTCCAAACATTTCCAAGCAAAGTTACTTGTTGTACCAATAAATATACACCCTCCTATTTGTGTTTTCGTTTAAAGTAGTTCCACCTTCGTCCCTTTTTAAAATAAAGGCGATATAAATATGCTCTTCCAAAATTCTGAGTAAGCATACAAAATTACTATATATTGATTTTTAACTGATATTTATCATATAAATTTTAATAGGAAAAAAATTGTTGTGATTGATTAGAAAGTGATCACATTTGTTTATTTTTCAGTCATTCTGATTGAAATTAAATTTATATAATTTAAAAAAAATTGCTTTAAAGTAATGTATTCATTCCCTTTTACCATTGTTAAGCACTTTTCATAAAATTGAAATAATTTATTGCTCGTTATTAACATTTGTTTATTTAAAAAATAAGTCGAGGCAATTTTCCATATGTTTTTGTTAAAAGTTAGCGAAAGATTGTAAGATTTTAAAAAAAAATAAGGGATAAAATGATGTTATCTATCTAAATTTCATACAATTATTATGCATTCTTTTTTTTTTCATATTTTGTATTTATTTTTATTTAGGGCCTTTGAATGTCAGACTAATGACTCCAAAAGAATTTTTAAACATTATGCAACAGCAGAATTTGCCAAACATTAATCATAGATTAAATTATTTTGAAACTTACCTTCTTATTAGTGATAATTTTGATGATGATGAAATTAAAAACCTGAAGCACAATTTCTCCCAATTTTAATTTCAGTTCAAGAGCAAATGGATCTAAGCCCATTATATGTTTGATAAATTTGTGAAAAATAATAAGGAATGGCTTGAAGGTACAGTAGAAATTTCAAGAAAAATAAATCGACCAGGAAGGCCAGCAAAAGCTTTCACTGAATTAAGTGGCAGGTCAAAGTGGAGAAAGTCTGAAAGTTTGAGGAGCTCGACTGATGTGGAAGTACTTACACATGCCGCTCAGATAAAGTTAGAAACCTCAGGGAAGAGGGATGCTGCCCTTGTTCTGATCTACCCCTCGGGATTGCACTAACACTCTAAAGCGAAAGCTGAGTTCCCGAGGTGGTCATCGCTGTCATCGCTGCCCATGTTGTGAAGGCATTAACATGTTCACTAATGCGAGCAACAAAATAAAAAAAAGCATATTTGAGAACTCAGCAGAAGGAAAAGAAAACACAAATATCGCCTTTACAAGTGTTATCATTATTTGTCGAAGTTAGCCTTTCAAGGAATCAATACGAAATTATAAGACGATATCAAAAATATGCATACCCTTGTTATAGTCTTCTACAATGGTCTAAAATTGATTGCTATCCAGACAAAGAGTCTTTTAAAATTACTGAAACTTGCGCTGAAATTAATATTCAAGATTTACTTAATTTAACAGTGACACGATTATTCATTTATTTGAAAGAAGTTTTGGAAAGTTTAAAAGAAGATGAAAGAAGTGCATTAATTCTTATATATAAATGAGGCATTGATGAAAATTTAATATATCGATTTAAAGTTATTCTTGAAATCATATCCAGTGGTCACAAAATTCACCTTGATATATTTAAGGAATATACAGAAAAAACAGTAGAGCTCTACGTCCAATTATATAAATGGTATCCAATGTCACCCACAATGCATTACGATTACAGACGAAACAGATTACGATTCTGAATTATCATCTGATTAAAAGATCCCACCTTGGTGATTTACAAACTAATTGTTCTTATCATTAATAATCTGTTTTTATAATTTATTCAATTATTCAATATATTATTTTATTTTTTATCATAATTATCATTTATTTTATAATACAATTTATCATGATTATCATTTATTTTATAATATTTTTATCACAATTATCATTTATTTTATAATACTATTTATCACAATTATCATTTATTTTATAATACTATTTACATAATTATCATTTATTTTATAATACTGTTTATCATAAATATCATTTATTTTATAAACTAATTTTGATCAATAAAAATCGGTACGAAGTTGCAAAACATCCATGATTTTTAAGTTATTAAACAATATTTATTTCAAAAAGTGCATTTATTTACTGCTTTAAAAGTTTTAATTAATTTAAAAAAAAAAAAAAATTGGCCGCCCAGATTTGTGAAATACCCCACTGTGCATCGGAACAATCAGATGGGCGCTTCGTTTGTCCATCGGTTTGTACCGATTTTGATTAGTTGGGCGTTGTACTATAGCGCCTAGAATGTACAGTGTGGAAATTGGCTATCCCTGTAATACTTAAAAAAGTGCTAAAATATTGTAACCCTTAAATGTGCAACGATGCTGCTGAAATATACAGATTGCAGCGACATCTACAGGATATTTTCTAAAACTGCAAGATATTGCTAGTCATACAATGTAATACTAGTAATACGAAAATCCCGCAGATGTCGCTGCGATCAACACTTGGGATTTTAGAAGTATCGTCGCACATTTAAGGGATACAAATTTTTAGCGTTGTTTGGATAGCATATTTCTACACTAGGTATTCTAGACGCTGTAGTTGTACAGGCTGACAAAATGACGCTTTTGTTTGGTTGAATAAAAATTGGAGGATTGTAATGACGTAGTTGAAATTACAGCGCCTAGAATAAATAGTGTGGAAATCTGCTATCCAAGCAGCGCTAAAAAATTGTATCCCTTAAATGTGCAATGATGCTGAAATCCAATGAGTCGATCGCAGCGACTTCTGTGTTATATTTTCAAATTTCAATGTACACATCGTATTATAACATCGTCTAAACCAAATCGTCTTGGAGTTTTAGAAAATATTCTGCAGATGTCGCTGCGATCGACTCCTTGGATTTCAGCATCGTTTGACATTTAATGGATACAATATTTTAGCACTTTTTCAAGTACTACTGGGATAGCCGATTTCCACACATTATATTCTAGACGCTTCTTAGATACGGCTTATGACAGCAATTTTGTCGATATGACCAACAGATAACATCAAGTCATGTGTTGTTAAGATACACGGCTTCTTAACCAATGGTCAAAAGGCGATAATGGTCGGGATCCAGGTAGATTTTGCGCTGTTAGCGAAATAACTAATCAAAAGCCTGCATTTTTACGAATTTTTCGCTGTTTGAAGTAACCAGTGAAAAGTTCTAAAAATTGCAAGATTCTGATTGGTCAATCTCATTTCGCTAACAGCGAAGAATTTGCCTGTATCCCAGCCATAGACAGGTTTATATTATCGCCAATTATGATTTTGTAGAAGGTTCTCTCCCTCAATTAAATTTATTTACGTAGTTTCCCATCTAGAACTAATTAGAGTATCTTTATAAGAAAGTGGATACATACGGATAATAAACATTTATTGTTCTGATACAGCATCTAGAATACCTAGTGTGGAAATATGCTATCCAAACAACGCTAAAAATTTGTATCCCTTAAATGTGCGACGATACTGCTAAAATCCCAAGTGTCGATCGCAGCGACATCTGCGGGATTATCGTATTACATTGTATACACTAGCAATATCTTGCAGTTGTAGAAAATATCCTGCAAATGTCGCTGCGATCTGTATATTTCAGCAGTATCGTTACACATTTAAGGGATACGATATTTTAGCACTTTTTTAAGCATTACACGGATAGCCAATTTCCACACTATATATTCTAAACGCTATAGTTCTGAAGAATTTTTGGCGAAAATCATAGCGTCTAGAAGATATACTCTTTCTGAGAGTACTCTTTAAGAGAGGAGGTACTCTCTTAGTAGTCCAAGAGCCGACAGAACAAAAACCTATGTTATAAGCACAAGAAAAAAACCTTTATTTTATGGAAGAGTAGAAGTAGGGAAATCTATATCCATATCTGTCGGAAGTGAAGTAGTGCATAAGCCAAAAATTAATACCACCAGTGGTTCACTCGTCGGTTTATCATTGTGTTTGTCCTACAAACAAAGGTATGAAAACATGGAGGATAGTTGTAAGACAAACACAATAATAAACCTACGAGTCAACCACTGGTGGTATTAATTTTTTCTTATGCGCCACTTCACTTCCGGCAGATATGGATCATTCGATTTCCCTACATCTACTCTCCCATAAAATAAAGGTTTTTTTTCCTTATACTTGATAACATAGGATTTTGTGCTACCAGCTCTTGGACTATAGATGCTATGCGAAAACATTGCAAGCAGCCATTATCGTCTTAGCTAAAGTTTTTTTATTTCTCTCATTCGTTTTTAGGGGTATGAAGCCATGTAGCTATTCACCCTATGCGATACTTATTTATTTCATTGAGAACTTACATACAATTTGATTACTTCACACGTATGACCGCTTATAAGCCTTTGTCAAGATGAGGCTTGATAGATATACGGGAATAGACATCATTGAAGAATACAGCTGGGAATTCCATAAAGAGTATGCAACGAATTCATCGGGAGTCAAACACTGCGCCTCCTACTTTCGCAAGCAATTAGCGGAGTGGTGCTTTAACCATTCGGCCCTACACCGTTAAAAATATCGTGGAAAATTACCACTGTTTTTCAAGGCTATCTATTTTCTGTCGAATGAGAACGATTCATAGGTGTTAATGTAGCCTTCTCATTGGTCAGAAAATAGAGAGCCTTTAAAAACAGAGATAATTTGATCACGATATTTTTAGCAGTGTAAGGTGCCCATCCCATGTTGTTTGTGGCACACGCTCCAAAACAACAAATAACAAATCTTCTAAACGGGGCCTCGGTGGCCGAGTGGTTAAGGTACCACGCCGGTAACCGCTTGAGAGCATACATTGTTAAAAATATCGTGAAAAATTACCTCTTTTTTTAAGGCTATCTATTTTCTGACAGATGAGAAGACTGCATAAACGCCTATAGAGCATTCTCATTGGTCAAAAATAGATAGTCTTTAAAAACAGAGGTAATTTTTCACGATATTTTTAACAGAGTAGGAAGGTCTGAGTGTTCGACTTCCGCTGCCTCCGTTGCACACTCCTTGTGAACCCTCCGGCTGTAACTCCCTGATGTTGTAAATTTCATTGTGTTATCTCGTCTTTGTACCGGGTGTCCCAAAAAGGACTGATGGATTTTAAAATTCAATAACTTGCAAACGGTGACAGATATTTAAAAAATTCTTGCAGGAGTTTTATGTATGATGTCAGGAGTTTTTATACAGTGATTCTTGATTTTAGTTCGAATATCAAACAATAGATGGCGCTCAGAGCAATATGTGCTCAGTCCAGACCCGATTTTTGGTACTTTGGGATCCATTCAATGCATTTTAACCTCCTTTTTTTGCATGGAAGAATCTCTTCTAATTCTGGACTAAGGCCAAAAAATCGAGCCTGGATTTAGCGGTTATTGCTTGCAGCGCCATCTATCGATGCTATTTGTAACTAAAACTGAGAATCGCAGCATAAAAACTCCTGACATCTTGAATAACACTCCTGCAAGAATGTTTTAAATATCTGTCACCGTTTACAAGTTATTGAATTTTAAAACCCGTCAGTCATTTTTGGGACACCCAGTATGTTCACCGTTAAAAATCTGCAGCATTTGCTACATAGTCACTCCACCGCTTTTATAGAATATATCTCTACTCTGACCAATGAGAATGCTCCATAATATGGTCAAGTAACCGTTTTCTATAAAAGCGGTGGAGTGACTATGCAGCAAATGCTGCAGATTTTTAACAGTGTTGACGAAATTGTTCTGTCAAAAATTTGTAATTATTTATGTGTATAAAATAAAGGATCATCCCAGGTGACAGCCATTGTAGCTGTAAGCCCCAAAGCAACCCCCACTTCGGTGGACTTCAAGTACAGCGTCTAGAATACCTAGTGTAGAAATATGCTATCCAAACAGTGCTAAAAATTTGTATCCCTTAAATATGCGACGATACTGCTAAAATCCCAAGTGTTGATCGCAGCGACATCTGTGGGATTTTTGTATTACTAGTATTACATTGTATAGACTAGCAATATCTTGCAGTTGTAGAAAATATCCTGCAGATGTCACTACGATCTTCATATTGCAGCAGCATCATTGCACATTTAAGGGATACAATATTTTAGTGCTTTTTAGGTGCGTTCTTAATTATATAAATACGAAGCACCTATAGTCGTCGTTCAGTTCGTCTGTCTGTCCGTCCGTCCGCATATGGCAGAGCAAAAACTACCCAACCGAATGGTCTGAAATTTTGAATATATAATTGTTGCAAATTTTTGTCGAGCCATTTCAAATTTTATGAAAATCGGATGTATAGTTTAATGACAGGGACAGTCAAAAGTTTTCCGTTACATTACAGGCAATGGGAAAAAAATTATTGCAAGTGCATTTTAATGATGTTACAGTCTTCCGAATGGTCTGAAATTTTGAATATATAATTGTTGCAAAATTTTGTCGAGTCATTTCAAATTTTATGAAAATCGGGTGTATAGTTTAATGACAGGGACAGTCAAAAGTTTTCCGTTACATGACGGCCAATGGGAAAACATTATTGCAAGTGCATTTTAATGATATTACAGACTATGCATGCACTAAAATATACACTCAGTACAGTATGCGGTGCAAAAAATATTTATGAAACTAGTTATAGTACGAACGCACCTCATTTGCCACGTTTGACCAGCAATTTCCAACTTGTTTAAGTATTACAGGGATAGCCGATTTCCACACTATTTATTCTAGGCGCTATACTTCAAGACTTCAAGAACTCTTCTAAACAAACTCGTCCAGATGAGTATTGCCCTTCTGCAATGTAAGTTGTCCGTAGTGATGGTCCTAATGAAAGACTTTGGCACTCGAATGAATCATCCGGGTGTGCATAAAAGCATAGTGTCCAACATTAGTATTTTTAAATGAATTATCACCAAAAAATAAACTATATAATGTGAACTTTAAAAAGTCCACAGTTTTACTTAAAAGGCGTCTAAAGTAATGGAAAAGATGTTACAATTTTAAAATACACATTTTATTTAAAACTTCTTAGTACTTTCAAGCTTTCCAAGTTCATCATCAGAGAATATTTTAATAATTGTTGTTTATTTATACAAATACGTCACTTTGTTTTGAAAATGAGACAGCCAATAATTACTAGAGTTGAAAGTAGAAGTAGCAGTAGCAGTTTCTTGCATTGAATTTAATTAGAGTAAATATATATTATTATTAATTGCAGTTCCATTTATTTTTATGACATCACTCTGTTCATTTATACATATTTATTTAAAACTTCTCAGTACTTTCAAGCTTTCCAAGCTCATCATCAAAGAATATTTTAATAACTAATTGTTTTCTATTTTTATTTAAAATTACTTTTATTTTATTTTTTTTGTATATTTTAAACTTGTAACATCTTTTTCATTACTTTAGTCGCCTTTTAAGTAAAACTGTGGGCTTTTTAAATTTCATATTATATTTTTTATGTTGAATCAAGGTGAAAAATTGCGTTTCGTATCATGATTTTATTTATCACGAGAAATTTTGTATAAAATAAATTTAAAAGTATTGTAACCTTCGTGGGGTTTTTGTATTGTTCTTTAGTTTTAATGTATGGCCTTTGAAAGGAGTCCTTTTTTTAGATGGGACTTTCCCACGGTAGCTTTTTGCCGGTTTTTTTTTTAACTTTTTTTGACGTGGCTACCATCCACATCTAAACATTTTTCTTTTTTACGGATCCCTAACGCCTATGCAATATGAATCACCTCTCTACTAGATGTTAAGTTGCCACGCAACTAGGAAGTCCATAAAATTGATCACGTTGTTTCATTGTTTTTTTAAATGAATTATCTCTAAAAGTTTTGTGGGAAAAAAACGAAGTTTTTTATTTTTACGTAGCTCTTAATTTTATTCGAATTAAAATAGGAAACTTTTTTTTTTTTTTTTTTTTTTTTACAAAATTTCTGCAACTAATTGATCAAAAAAATACAAAGATGGTCAGCTATGCTTTTGCGCATGCTCAAATAATGCATTCTACCTATCACTAGTTATCACAGCTTCCAATCTGAGCATGAGCCCCGGGCCTATGTCACCATTCTCTTATAAAGGCTTTTTACACCTGTCACAGAGGTTGTATCTTAGAATCGTCTAATTCTAAATAGCCTAAAATTATTCATAGAGTGCGGAAAATTGTATTTCAGAAATATTACATCAAAGCACATGATTAAAAAAATTCAAGCATACTCAGTTTATTGTCAGATATTTATTGTCAAATCATTTATTTATAGATCACAGCAACTGCGCACAAAACTTAATAGTACACATGGCAACTTGTTTCTAAAGTGACAAAACATGGTCAGTGTCAGAGCCCGATTACTGAAGGGACAAATTTCCACCACTATTCTTGAATAGAAATCGTCGCCATGTTTAAACTCATAAATTTTGTTATAAATAATGCAAAAGTCACTATTCAGAAATAAGTTTTTCCATGCATTAATCAGCTTCTGGTCAGAGTAGAGCTATCCTTTTTATGCGGGAATTATAACATTCAGGAAATAGTTTCCGTATAACCATATGAACAGTAACTCATACAGTCGCATCTCAAGAATTTTAGATATTTTGTAAAATTTCTGATGAGTTTCTTTTGTGATATGAGTTAGATATCACTGGAATTCTTTCTTTTAATTATGAATACAATGTCAATTATTATTACATGATGCGTAATTGTTTACGTAAAATGTTGTGAATCATCACTACCTTTTTTAAAAAGCTCAGTGCAAAAATGTCCAATTCGGGAGTCGAACCCGAGACCTCTGGTTTAAATTGTCTATTGAGCTATCTGGACGGAGAACTAGTAAACACAATTCAATCAGATAATATTTTTTTTGTTTGGTAATTAAAAAATCAGTAATTTGTATGATAGCTTCACCTATCAGCCTGATTGAGTTAAAAATAAAATAAATAATATTACTACATTAGTACAAAATTCCTCACTGAATTTCTAAACCATCTGCACTTCTAATGTTACCTTTAAAAGCTTATAAAGTTACTCAGATCGAATTACATTTCAAATATTTTAGGTACTTGCGAACTTCGAATCTTTATGAGATGCTATGATTGTCAGTATCAGCGTGCTTTTTTAAGTGATGAATACAACACCAATCAATGCTATACACAAAATTCCTCACTGAATTACTAAACCAACATCACTTGAAATGATATCTTTAAAAGCTTGTAAAGTTACTCAGATCGAATACAGTTCAAGAACTGTAGATACTTGTGAAGTACGTATCTTTATGAGACGGTTCGATTGACATAATCAGCGCGCTCTTTTTATTTGGTAATTTAAAGAAGTAATTCGTGTGATATCTTTGTCAATCAGCCTGATTGTTAAAAAATAATAATAAAAGAGTTACTACATCAGTGGAAAATTTCTCACTGAATTACTAAACCAGCTGAACCTCTAATGCTATCTTTAAAAGCTTGTAAAGTTACTCAGATCGAATTACATTTCAAGCATTTTAGATACTTGCGAACTTCGTATCTTTATGAGATGGTACGATTGTCACTATCAGCGTACTTTTTTTAGTGATGAATACAACACCAATCAACGCTATGCACAAAACTCCGCACAGAACCACTAAACCAGCGGCGCCCCAGGAGTCGATGTTGGAAAATTCCTTTTCTGGATCTATATTCGTTTCTTCTCTCGTAGCGTTTTCGGCTGCATTCAACTCAGAAACGATAGAGTTCCAAAATTCAGTATCGTCGTTCCGGTAGTCTGTTTTCATATGAATTATGTCAGAAATTTCTGCATAATAAAATTCATCAAATTTCCTGATCGGTTTCCATCTTCCATGAGCCTCTGGATTTCTAAAATTAAACAACATAAATATATAAACATACGATGAAAAATAAGTATAAACAATAATTGCAACAAAAAACAAGTTGAAAATTGCTCGTCAAAAGTGGCAAATGAGGTGCGTTCGTACTATAACTAGTTTTATAAATATTTTTTGTACCGCATAGTGTACGGAATGTATATTTTAGTGCACTTCATAAGTGCATATCAATTCTATTCTGTTCGAAAGGCTGTAACATCATTAAAAGGCACTTGAAATAATTTTTTCCCATTGGCCTTAATGTAACGGAAAACTTTTGACTGTCTCTGTCATTAAACTATACATCCGATTTTCATAAAATTTGAAATGACTCGACAAAATTTTTAACAAATATATATTTAAAATTTCACACCATTCTGTTGGTTATTTTTTGCTCTGTTATATGCGGACAGACGGACGGACTGAACGACGACTATAGGTGCTACGTATTAATATAATTACGAACGCACCTAAAAAGAACGAAAAATTATGGGTCAAGCATATATATATCATGAAACACTTTCCAACACATTCAGAATATTGTAACAAAACTTCACAGTATTATTAAAATGAAAGACGATATCTAAATAAACAATTCGCAAAACACATAACACATATGAAAACCCAATTTCAGCAGTTACCATCAACAGTCGTAAAAATATCAGAATTATTTTGTGAAGCCCTGCATGTGATCTATAGATTTTATACACAACAAGTAATATGCAAAAAAATTATTTAAATTTAAAAACGCACTCCGAGCAATTATTGTTCATAAACAGTACAGTACCGAAATCTTTTCTCTACCTCTGTAAATGTATGATGAATGCTCATACATACCCAATTGTATAATAAGTATCTTGTAATGCACCTCACTCATGTACCGAGTGAGCCAAAAGTTCGTTAAAACTTTAAAAACTCATACAAAAGAAGAAATTATAATAAAGGAGTGGGGTTTGCAAAAAAGGACTCACAAGGTAGTCGGATTTATTTTAGCAGCAAAAATAATAATAATAATAATAATAATAATAATAATAATAAATCCCAACAAAAAGTTTTCGGTTAAAAAAAAATAGCGCCAAGTTCTCCTTAATGTTTCGGCCAGAAAAAGTAGTGGTATCTGAAGTTCGCACAAGTTAAAAGCCAAACATCCCAAATCTTTCATTGAAAATGGTTTCCTGCGACTTGGCCGTTAATGCCTTCTACAGCATTTCAAAATTAATGATTGGAAATTACGCATTTAGGAATTATTTAATTATTAAAAATAATATTAGAAAGCAAAGAGGCAAATTCATATAAAGACATTATAAGTAAAAGATTTCTGATAACTACCATTCAGTTTCAACAAACATTAGTTTTGATTACAGATCATTTAGTCCACTTGTGGTTTAATTGCCATTTTGTACGGTCTAAAGCTAAAGTCATTAACGTAAAACCCAAGAAATAAAACAAAATTCACTTACTTCAAATCTCACAATATATTACATTATATTTTATTGTATAATATTGAAATCTTGTGTATTGACGAAAGAGATTTTTTTCGTTTGAACATTTATTATAGTTTGTTTGCATACATTAAGAGGTATTCGATTTATAAACTGTTAAAAGCTGATACTAATTATGTTTTAGCAATTAGGGATATTATCTCCTGAATACAAGTACTTTGTTATTTTTAACTTCTAAGCATTTAAATAGACCGAAGTTGTTTAAATGCTTTTTTCAAATGTGTATTTTATTTCTGTACTCTGTGCCACAAAATGCCTAAAATAATCAAAAATAGTACTTGGCATGTAGCTCATTTGTACATATTTTAAATTTTGAAAAACTCTCTGGAAGGCATTAACGGCCATGTCGCAGGAAGCCATTTTCAATGAAAGATTTGGGATGTTTGGCTTGTAACTTGTGCGAACTTCAGATATCACTACTTTTTCTGGCCGAAACATTAAGGAGAACTTGACACTTTTTTTTTTTTTTTAACCGAAAACTTTTTGTTGGGATATCACTACTTTTTGTATGTTTTTTCAAGTTTGTTATTCTAAACTATATTAATATGAAAAAACTTAAATTTCGGTATTTTTATGTTAGGCGGGAGCAAATCTCCTCATTAGCCTTTTGTTTTTTCACCAATAGCAGTTTTCATTTTTCACCTGTGTAAATTAGAAACAATGCTTTGATTTTAAAATAAAATATTTTGGTTTATGTTATTATTTCTTATTTATTTATTTATTTATTTCTATGTTAAATATTCTATTAAATAAAATGAGGGAAATGTATCTATTTTAAATGAGATGACTGAAAAGTATATATCTTTAAATGAAATGAATGCAGTATAAACAATGGAGTTGGGAACAGTATTTGGCGATTTGCCACTTGCGCCCGGCAGACATAAACATACCTAAATTTATTTTATTGAGCTTTACAAATTTATACTTTATTTCTTTTTATATTAAAGTACTAGCCGCCTCTAGCAAGCAGTATTTACCGTATTAATTCCATGTTAAACGTTGCATCATGTTACTGTTATTCATAATTTAATTTACTTGCCCATTCTTTCGCCAAGTCGGAAGCTTTTGATAGAGAAATCAAGAACTCTTTACGATCATGGAAGCACATCATATATTTTGTGTTGTTATGTATTTCATCTTTCGTGACAAATATCTCTTAACTCCCTTATGCATGTTTCCTTAGCAGTTACGATTCGTTCTCTAATGCGGAAATTTTTAATCCTATTAAGTAATATTTTCTAACTGGGCTCACTGCCAATTGTTGTATTTTAACTGTTACGATTGGGTACAAGTGAAATGGTTCTTATGAAATCCTTTGACAATATATGCATTTGCATTAAACCATATTGATGCTAATATCATTTTGTTTCACGTTAACCTTTTCAATAGACTCGATTACGGAAGAATAGAAGGTCTACCGGCTCACTGCCATGATCCATTTGAAAATCTATCATTCTTCTCATCTGATCGTGTTGAAGAATTAGTCAATGTGCCATGGTTTTAAGATTTTAGCTAATTTTATTCGAAACCTGAAAACTAAAATGCAAGGAACCGGATTATAGAAGATTCATTCTAACGCACATATCGATTAACAGGTTACATATTATAAAATTATAATGATCATAAGGAGAACTGGCAGTTTCAATGCTTTAATAGTTTCCGTAAATTCTCTTTATATAATACAGAAGTTTTAACGGTGTAAAGATTAACAACATAGTCACAGTAAGTATAATAACAGTACAATGTAATAACAATAGCAGAGGTTTTGGGCAGTGACGAAACTATTAGCACTTTGGAAATATTAGTACGTTATATCATTTAACTATTCAGATGATATGCGGAAAAATAAAAATAGATGGCTCGCATTAATAATTAACTCATTGAAAAATAGCCACTAGCGTCAAATATTCGCCAAGCTTGGCGACATTTAGCGAAGTATCACCAAAGTTGGTAATATACCGTGTCAATTCTCAAATCTGGCGACGAATAATGTTATGTTTATTCTGACGTCATAATGATGCATATGTATTATGTATTATACACATACCTATAATATACATGATGCAAATGTATTACGTATTATATGCATATGTATAATATGTATGATGCATATGCATAAGTTAATTAACATTACTAAAACGCAATTAAAGGAATAGTGTTCCATAAATAGTAAGGATAATTGCCAGATTGACCAGAGTGCTATTGAGATTAGAATTCCGACATTTATAATAGACCGGGAGGCGCCTGTACACACCATCACCTCATCGAGTTTACAGCTGAAATTTTAGGATTAGTTAAAACTAGATTAGCACATTTAAATGCAGTTGGTCTGTTAAGTCATATCTTGGTAGAAACAACCTGAAGACCTAATTTTAGTGGGTGACTGATAGGTTTACTATTGTATTTTCCTGCATCCAAAAGTATGGAAACATGGAGGAATGGGTGCAGGAAAACACGATGGAAAATCCACCAATTAACCTGTAAAATCGGGTCTGTAGGTGGTTTCCACAAAGATATGACTTGGCAGACCAGTTACATTTCAATACGCTAATCGATATTTAACTAATCCTAAAATTTCAGCCGTCAACTCGATGAGGTGATGATCTGTGCAGACGCCTCTCGGTCTTTAATAAAATTTGTGGTACTTGTTAGTTATCTCGTCGACCAATTTCGCCAAATTATATAAATTGCCAAACCACTCGCCAAATTGTGCAAATTAACATAAATTTTTATTTTAAATAATGAAAGAACAATTAAATTAGTATAACATTAATAAAAATACTAATAAAACGTCGAAATAAAAATCACTTGATGACGTAAACACGTGTTAGTCAAGTGAATGTGGCATTTACGATCAATCATTATTGGCATTTAATCTTACAATTTGGCGATAGTAATTTGGTCGACGGGATAACTAACAAGCACCAAATTTGTTTTAAGGAAGTAAAAGATAGAAAGATGGACAGATAAACTGAAAGATTTGCCTTATTAAGATTTTTGTAAAAGCATATAAAAATTCATTCAGCTTGAAATCATGTAACACCTTTATAACTCAGGTTAATTTTCTGTAATCGGTTTTTTGGCGACCAACATATCTTATCTATAACTATAATCTTTCTTTTACAGATTTAAAATTAACAATAAATTAACAGTAAGTAGGCTAATAATACAATATAATAACATTAGAAGCGGACTTCGGACGCCGCATCTGTCGCACATCGTTAAAGACAGTTTATTAGTTACACATTTCATTTAATTAAAAGGAGATTTTTAAACTTTCATATGGAATTAGGATATTTTTCCACTATAGGGACCTTGGCATTTTTTTAAAATCTTGGCGCAATTCGGACTTCAGAAACTGAGATATGTTGCCAAATGATATAAACAACTATGAAAACAAACCTGTTGAACTTTTATGTTATTTATATATGTATTTATATACATATAAACATTTTATTTATACATGTATAAAATATTATTTTTTATATACAAATTATTTATGTTGGTATATAAAAATAAATAAACGGGTTCCTTACATTAAATAAATTGTATACATATGGAAAAAATTGCTTGTGTATATGACACAATAAATAGGTTGCCAGAAAATACGTTATTATCAAATTTCTCTTCTCGTCAAGGCTATTTTCTGTATTTCGCCAAGGCTACTATATCGGAAACGTACCGAATTGCGGTTTATATTTTGTTAAATGTTTTATTGTTTTAATATCGTAAATATATCATAACCTATACTGATTAAAATTTTTAGGTATATTCATTTTTTCTACTTAACAAACATCTTTGTAAAAGCATATATATAAAATGTTATTTTGCTTGAAATCACGTGACTCTCTTCAAAACTCTGTAATCGAGTTTTGGCGACCAACATTGGCACAATTGAATGCGTTAAGGAACTGTTTACGGCCAAATGAACACCCCCTGTTTGAAGGGTTTAGAGGCGGAAATTCTGTGTTTTCAGATTTTTCTGGTTAATTGTGCTACAAACCCGACTTACTTATGAAATTTCATGATTCTACGACTTTTAGAAGTACCTTAGTTATTTGATGATGCGAAGTGAGTCAGTGACAAAAAAGCGCTTTTTCGGAATTTAATATTTCGAAAACTACTAAATATAGAAACAGGAAATCGTGGAACCTTAGTTCAGTTTGACCATACGAACATGTGTATAAAAGAAAAATTTCTATATCTCTCCCTAAAACGACGTTATGAGGGGGTGAAAAGAATGCCGAAATGGTTCAGGAAAAGGTAGCTTACGGCTTGTGCGAACTTGGCGGACGCACTGCCGTGCTCCCAGATAAAAAGCAATTTAACAAATTACAACGACCATTTGGAAAATGATTTTTTCAAAGACTAAAATTTAAGACATAGAAAATCGTACGGAGTTGATCATACATTACGTACGCCATGGATTACATTTTTCGGTACTGTAAGTTTTTAAACTTCTACGGAGCTGGTCATACATTACGTACGCCATGGATTAAACATTAATATTCCTGGACCAATTTTAAAAGAAATTTCATTCTTAAACTTCTAAACATCCCACAATATTACTTTTTACAGCGTCGTATAGAGAAAAAAATGCACTTTTAAATGCAATTTGTTTGAAAGCTGTATCTCAATTTGTTTCTGAGTTATTATTATTTTTTTTTGTAGTTTTTATTACTTTTTTGTCATAGTGGCAACAGATCTCTGTTGAAAGTAAAGGGAAATATAGATTACTGTATAGACCAATCAGAAAACGAATAAAATGCGGATTCAACCAATAAAACGCTTCAGATATGTTTTTGATTTCCTACCCTGACGGAGGACAATAACCATTTTTCCAAATGGTTAAAAAAGAAGAAATTATGATAAAGGAGTGCGGTTTGTAGGAAAGGGCTCACAGAGCAGTCGGATTTATTTTAGCAGAAAAAAAATTAGTTAAAAGATTACATGTAGAGGGCGCTGACGACGCCGAAACACAATGAACAGGACAACAGTTGTGTCGTAGAATGTTCTGGAGGTCATGTTGAACATTTGTTATTGGAGGAACAAATGAATGGAACGTATTGTTGTCCTGTTCATTGTGTTTCGAGTCGTCAGCGCCCTCCACATGTAATCTTTTAACTAATTTTTTTTTTTTTTTTTTTTTTTTTTTTTTTTTTTTTTTTTTGCTAAAAAAAATCTGACTACCTTGTGAACCCTTTCTTACAAATCGCACTCCTTTATCATAATTTCTTCCTATTTTATAATTTTTTTAATTTGTAATGAACTTTTGACTCACCCGGTATATAAATCTCATTATGCTTCAAATAGTTTCACATCATTAAAATACATTGAAATCGATTTTGCCCATGGACCGTAATGTAACGGAATTCTTTCGAATGTACTTGTAAATGAACTATAAATGCTACACGCTTCACTTTCAATATTGAGCAGGCCATAATAAACATCAATGACATAGACAGAGTTGCCAAGTCTCCGGCTTTTTGCACACCAGTATCATCTTAGAGAAAATATTGTTCTTTTAAATCCGCAGAATTTTCTAATTCAATAATGCAACATTTTCTTTATTAAAATACCGGTACCTAAAAAAGCCGGAGATTTGGCAGCTCATAGATCAATTGCATGGCAATTCCAGTATCTTTATGCAAGTTAGAAAACGGACAGACGTCCTGCAGACAAATAGAATTCATAAACACTTTTCAGCTATGTTGGAAAACATTAAAATAAATAAATAAATAAATGTATTAAGTTAAATTAATTCGGTTCAAAGTGTAATAAAATGAATATAAATGTTTTTAAGTTCCTTAGTCACTTACCCAAATTCGATGAAATTTCCCCAAATCTTTGACAGGGTTTCAATTTTCTCTTCATCATCTAAGTCAAGTGGACTTTCAGAATGTGTTTTAAAAACGTAGAATTCATTACCTAAAGATTAAATTTACTATTAAATAAATATCTAGTGACATATAATTATACTTTATCGTTATTAATATGCAAAATGGCGGCAAATTATCTTTTGTCGTTTTAGTATGCAAATTAACAGATTGAGTAAAATACTGTTTTAAACATTAGACATTTATTCCTACTATTTCGAATTCTGCTCTACATATGTCAAAATAAGAAAGTGAATTTTAACGCGCAAACATTCTTTGGGATACTGATCAAACTTGAAAAACGTAGGGTTGGAAAATTATTTTTTCCCTTCTGGGAAAAATCTTCCTTACTTTCTATGGAAGGCATTCTTTTTAACCCTTTGAGGGGCAAGCAGTAATGGCTCTGTAATATTGAATTCTCACCGGAATAATCCAAAAAAATTATTTTTAAATAAGGAAAAGCAATTTTTCAACAATTTCTCCCCAAATTAAAAAGATAAAATTTAGTTAAAAGTTTATGATGCAAATCGTGTTTAAATTAGGCGGGATATAATATATCCCACCGCCCCTCAAGGGTTAAAGGGGCTCAAATAGAAGAAATATTGAGGAATTTAATACCTATTTCAAAAATAAAATGTTTTTTTTTTTTTAGTTTTTCGGTGTCTCCTATAATTTCGGATAAAGGTGGCCAAGGATCAAAACTGTTAGGTCCCAATTTTTTTATTCAATGATTTTAAAAGAAGTTTTTAATATCGTTGGGGACTCCTATAAGCGGCGACCTGTGTGTTTTGCACTTGTCACCTATCACCATATGTTCGACCTGTTTCTTTTTAAACAGTTTCATTTATCTCCATAAATTACTGACGTTGATTACATAAATTTTATTTTGCAATTACATTGTTATTAAAATAAAACTCATATAAAAAATTCAACATAAATATTTTTCTAAAATATGAGAGGGTGTGTGGAAAATACTTGGGAGAGGGAAAAACTCAGAGCATCTTCTAACAAAGTTGTCTGGGAAACTATATAGTTTTATCGCCTGTTGTTGGAGCATGGTAAACGCCATTTTTAGGTGCGTTCGTAATTATATAAATACGTAGCACCTATAGTCGTCGTTCAGTCCGTCCGTCCGTCCGTCTGTCCGTCCGTCCGTCTGTCCGCATGTAACAGAGCAAAAACTACCCAACCGAATGGTCTGAAATTTCAAATATATGACTGTTGCAAAATTTTGTCGAGCCATTTCAAATTTTATGAAAATCGGATGTATAGTTTAATTACAGGGACAGTCAAAAGTTTTTCTTTACATTACGGCCAATGGGAAAAATTATTGAAAGTGCATTTTAATGATATTAGAGCCTTCCGAATGATCTGAAATTTTAAAGACATAACTGTTGCAAAATTTTGTCGAGCCATTTCAAATTTTAGGAAAATCGGATGTATAGTTTAATTACAGGGACAGTCAAAAGTTTTTCTTTACATTACGGCCAATGGGAAAAATTATTGAAAGTGCATTTTAATGATATTACAACCTTCCGAATGATCTGAAATTTTAAAGATATAACTGTTGCAAAATTTTGTCGAGCCATTTCAAATTTTAGGAAAATCGGATGTATAGTTTAATTACAGGGACAGTCAAAAGTTTTTCTTTACATTACGGCCAATGGGAAAAATTATTGCACGTGCATTTTAATGATATTACAGCCTTCCGAATGATCTGAAATTTTAAAGATATAACTGTTGCAAAATTTTGTCGAGCCATTTCAAATTTTAGGAAAATCGGATGTATAGTTTAATTACAGGGACAGTCAAAAGTTTTTCTTTACATTACGGCCAATGGGAAAAATTATTGCACGTGCATTTTAATGATATTAGAGCCTTCCGAATGATCTGAAATTTTAAAGATATAACTGTTGCAAAATTTTGTCGAGCCATTTCAAATTTTAGGAAAATCGGATGCATAGTTTAATTACAGGGACAGTCAAAAGTTTTTCTTTACATTACGGCCAATGGGAAAAATTATTGCAAGTGCATTTTAATGATATTACAGCCTTCCGAATGGTCTGAAATTTTAAAGATATAATTGTTGCAAAGTTTTGTTGAGCTATTTCAAATTTTAGGAAAATCGGATGTATAGTTTAATTACAGGGACAGTCGAAAGTGTTCCGTTACATTACGGGGAATGGGAAAAATCATTGCAAGTGCATTTTAATGATATTACAGCCTTCCGAATGGTCTGAAATTTTAAAAGATATAATTGTTGCAAAGTTTTGTTGAGCTATTTCAAATTTTAGGAAAATCGGATGTATAGTTTAATTACAGGGACAGTCAAAAGTGTTCCGTTACATTACGGGGAATGGGAAAAAATTATTGGAAGTGCATTTTAATGATGTATCAGACTATGCGCTTTATGAAGTGCAAAAAAGTATACATTCAGTACAATATGGGGTGCAAAAAATAATTATAAAACTAGTTATACTACGAACGCACCTCATTTGCCACGTTTGACGAGCAATTTCCAACTTGTTTCTATACTTGACGTATATAGTCAACTTCTCCTAATAAATACTACAATTGATGTGTACGTACTGTCGGTACTACGTACTGCGAGGGCAAAATCTCCAAGTGGCCGAACGTTCTTTTGCGTTTGATGAAAAAAAGTTATTTCTTTCGAAACGTGTTCCATTAGGTCCTTTTTCATGGTGTATTTAACTCTTAACCCTTTCAGGGGCAAGGTAATTGTATTCGTAAAATGTTGAAATAATTTAATGACATCAGTATTTACAAGAAAATTTATTTGTAAACAAGTAAATGTATATTTTCACGTATTTGATAAAGCTGAAATTTTCGTTATAAAATTCCGGTGCCAATGTGGCGATTAGGGATTGAAATTGTGTGATGCCGTGACGGCATCACCGCCCTTCAAGGGGTTAAATGCATGTGTAACTTAGGAATTGCATGAACTTTTTTTGCCATTCGGTGCTTTCTATTGGTCTTTTGGTGAACTATTATGTGTTACTTATGTGTAATGTGATAACATGCATTTAACCCCTTGAGGGGCAAGCAATTACGTTTGTGAAATGCTGAATTCCCACCGGAATCTTTAGAAAATTCTATTTCATAATAAGTAAAAGCAATTTTACGGCATTTTTTCCACCAAAGTTAAAAAAGTAAAATTTAATAAAATTTTTCTGGTGTAAAACTTTATAAATCGTAGGTGGTATATAATGTATACCGGAGCCCCTCAAGGGGTTAAGGTCATGAAGTCAGTCTATGTTCTGATTTGTTATCACAGGGAAGTTACAACATCTTTTGCTATACTGCTTGCAACATGCTCGACTGGCGTTTCATTAATCTTTTGGCGGATTGTAATTTCTAGGAATCACATGGATAATTTGTTAGTGCTGCGAATCTCGGGATTTTCACTCCACGTACTAAATTAACAGCATTCACATTAACATTAAAATTAATATTATTTTGTTTATCTTGCACGTAATACAAATTCAATTACACAGCTGAGAATGTTTAATTGAGAATTAAAAGTCTTCTAAAAACCATTATTCCGGTTTGAGAAAAGTGATTAATGTACTATAAAAAATATTAGGAAATATTTCCGAAGATCAGAGGCAACAAAATAAACTTTTTTTTTTTATATATAGAGCAATTCCACAGAAAATCATTTTTTTTATTGGGGGGAGGGGGAATCAAATTTATAATACGTTTAATTTAAAGGTATGATTGGAAAACTTGATATTTTTATATTCTATAGAAAAATCCTATTAAAAAGTCATTGTAAATTACTGTTCACAAACTAAGTTAAGTACCATTATTGTCGTTGTAAAGTCATACTGTTACGTCAGTTACACGTGTAAATTCCATTTTTTTTCTTTTTTATTATTCAGAAATAAATTAAACAAATTACTGTTATAATTTGGCATTACTTAGTGTTGTTGAGATCATTAAATCATTTTTTTTAACTGGATAGTTTTGATAATTTTTACACTTCAATGAAGGCAGAAGAAATGTTTGTCTATTTTATATTACGTCAGTTACAGAATTTTACTCTCAGAGAGATTGAAATAATCTGCAGGTATTTGGGTATTAAGACCTTAGTAAGAAATATTTTAAATTGTAAAAATTTGTTCCAGCTTTATTAGTAAATTTTCTACATAGATTTGAAAACAAAATTCGATGATAAAATGTTACGTCAGTTACGATGGAATTGCCCTATAAAGGTTTCTTTAAATCTCGAAAATACAGTGTGTCCGTAATTAAACGACCCTATTTTAAAGTTGTTTAGAAACGAAACTGTTGGTCAGAATGTTGAGAAAATTTGTGGAGGTCATAATAAAGGCATATGAATTTGTTTGACCAAAATTAAAATTATTTCCAAATTTCGCCGCCAGAGGGCGTTTTTAACTATTTGCACATTTAGTCTACTAAAAACTATTATTCCGGTTTGAGAAAAGTGATTAATGTACTACAAAAACTATTATGGAATGTTTCCGAAGATCAGAGGCAACAAAATAAACTTTTTTTTTATAAAGGTTTCTTTAAATCTCGAAAATACAGGGTGTCCGTAATTAAACGACCCTATTTTAAAGTTGTTTAGAGACGAAACTGTTGGTCAGAATGTTGGGAAAATTTGTGGAGGACATATAATAAAGGCATTTGAATTTGTTTGACCAAAATTTAAATTATTTCCAAATTTCGCCGCCAGAGGGCGTTTTTAACTATTTGCACATTTAGCATACATTTACGATAGTTTACGAATTTCATTACTACCAAACATGTTCCATATGACGGTCCTCATTTTCAAACATCATCTGGTATCGTAAGATAGCATGCTCCACAGTTGACCGCAGCGTGTTCTGGGAAATGTTAAGAACATGTCGTGAAATGCTGTCTTTAAGATCAGTTAATAAACGAAATTTCTAAACCATCGTAAATGTGTAATTTATCAAAAAACGCCCCCTAATGGGGAAATTTTGAACTTTTTTTTCCGCTTATTACATCTTTCACAAAATTTTTTCACTTTATGAACAATAGTTTAGTGAGTAGACAAATTTATAGGAGACTAGATTAATTTTAACACAATTACTCTAATTGGTAAATAAATCATATTAGATGTAAATTTCCAAATGTAAATTTTGTTGGAAATTTACATCTAATATGATTTATTTACCAATTGGAATAATTGTGTTACAATTAATCTAGTGTAATTTCGAATCCAGCTATTTCTGGAGTTCCATTGCCTGAGATTTATTCTGTTGAGCTGAACCAGGTTTCAGGCCAGATGCTATAATCATTAAGGTTAGCTGGGTGAAAAAGTTCCACCAGATTCGTCCGGGATAGCTCAGATGGCAGAGCACTGGCGGCTTCAGCCAGGGAGATCCCTGGTTCGAATCCTGGTCCGGACATTTTTCGCCCAATTGGAAATTTACATGTAATATAACTTTAAAGTAGGTCGTTTAATTATGGACACCCTGTATATTGGTTTCTGAAGCCTCTAATGATAAAGAAAGCTTTTCGTAATCTTGGGTAACTCGGAAGAAGTCATTATATACAGTGAAACCTTCCTGAAAGACCACCTCTATGAGGAGACCACTTCTCGCAAAGACCGTTTATTTATGGTCTATAATTTTTGGCTAAAGGCTCATTGTTAATTTTCCCCCATTAAAGGACCACTATTTCCCGTCTCTCTCCCTGAAAGACCACTTTTCAACTTTTCAGTTGAAGAGTAGGATTACTTTCCTTTGCATCGGGAAATCTCGAAACTCTACTTCTCTCCGTAAAACACACTCAGCTAAATCTACTCCCTTAGACCTGGTGAATAAAAATAATCTCTATCCCCCCTCCCTCAAAGAATTTGTTTATGAATTTCATAAAATAAAGAAATTGTTTAAAGAGAGATCAAAGGCTGTTTAAAAACAAAAATTGTTAATGAGAAATTGTTTAAATCAAAGCAAATTACAATTAATTCCTTCTTTAAAGCTGTATAGGCATGAAATATAATGAACTAATTCAATAATATTTTTTATAGTATGCATTTCATGAAACTTTGCCTTACCCATCACCTCTATTCAGAGACCACCTCTCTGAAAGACTGATTTTTTATGGTCTAATGAGTGGTCTCCTTAGAGAGGTTTCATTGTATTTTCGTTCGTAGTTATGCTATTGTTTCATACATTTAGAATCTTCTTCTTACAGTGTAGGGAGGGAAATACGCCTTTTTTCCTCCCCTACTGCATATTTATAGTGAAAAAATTAAATAATAAAAGAAAGATCACACATTAAATACCATAGCATCTTCTGCTGTCTAATCCGCAGTAATGCTGCTTCTTTGACTTGTACTTGTACGCAAATATATTTTTAGTAATCATTCTCTTCAAATGGAGTTCAAGCGCTTGTTCAAAAGGACTTCCGTATAAAAAATCTGTCATCATCTGTAAAAAAGAGACAAAAATGTTTCTCTTATTATTTAACAAGTGGGTAAGTGTGATCACAGATCGCGCAGAGGGTTTCGTTTAACATTCCTTTCAAAACACTTTATCCTTTCGCAAAATCTGTTACTTCCACATTTCGCAACCAGGGGGCGCACTCTATTCTAAACAAATCTCTATCTGAACGAAACTCCGTTTTACAAACTATCCGTTGATATATTAGTTGAGGGGTTCGGACCCATAGCACCCGAGATAGGTGGGCGCCCCCTGGCGGTGTAAAATTGGAACTAAAATATGTACGTCTATGGTGCATAATGTGAAAGAGTGGTCAAAGGAGTGTCGCAAAAGTTAGAAAAGTGCTACCCGGGTGGAAAGGGCGGAGGTTAGAAAATTGCTAAAAATACAGAAGTTAGAGCCCGGAGGGGTAAATAATATAAGACTTTTTGAAATTTTTATGATTTTTCGTGTGATCGCAAGTGTTCTGCTATAAGTATGCAAAACTTCCCATCTCCAATTTAATTAGGAGCTCAGTTAGAAAAAAACCCTTAAAATACACAAGTTAGAGCCCAGAGGGGTAAATATAAGACTTTTTCAAATTTTTATGATTTGTCGTATGATGCGAGGTGTTCAGCTATAAGAATCCAAAATTTCAAGTCTTCAACTTAATTAGAGGCTCAGTTAGAAAGAAAAGCTTAAAATACACAAGTTAGAGCTCAGAGGGGTAATATAAGACTTTATCAAAATTTTATGATTTCTCGTGTTCAGCTACAAGAATCCAAAATTTCAAGTCTTCATCATATATAGTTTCTGAGAACGGCCTCTGTGAATGACAGACAGACAGAGGAGCGAGACGAATAGGGTTTCGTCAGATGAACGAAACCCTAAAAACAAGATGAAAACGGGAGGCCCATCCATTTAATTCCGTTGATTGCTAATACAATTTTCGTATGTTTATGGAAATCTTTTATTCCGATGAAATTAATTTCGTGAATGCGTCAAAAAATATGGATTAGAGTATCTGTCTATCGGTATTATAAAGGACAAGCGTCCGTGCATAACGCTGATGTCATTTTTCCGGTGGCAACAGCAGACGATTAAATTTAACTTTTATTAACTTTTATTGCAATTTTTTTAAACTTCTAAATAGCGCACTTTTTACACCGTCGAATAGAGGAAAAAAAATTATTTATATTTTTAATTTCAAAGTTATTGCCTCGCATTTTATCCTACATACAAAAACACATTTCTAACTAAGGACTTCTTCTTTTAAAATTTGTTTTAGGTCTTTGTCTTAGTATCTTTTCTTAATCCATTACCCGTTGATGTTGCGTTCACGCAACAATCAAAATAAATGCACATACAGGGCTCCCACTGGTACGTTTTTTGAACACCAGTATTATTAAAGATAAAATTTCGTGGTAGGTTTTGGCAACAATTGGGAGAAAAACGCCTCTCCGGATAAGTTTCTACGAAATTTACAAAGGAGATTTTTGTTATAATAGTAGTGGTGTTCAAAAAACGGACCGAGTGGGAGCCCTGCACATATTTAAGTTATTTTGATGCCCACCACAATTTTTCGATTAAAAAATTGGCCTTACTTAAAGACATAAAATTTTAAGACCTTACAAAGCGAAAATCATCTTTCAGAGCTTGTGGTAGCAAACGATGTTCAACTAAAAAGTTGAAAATTTCAACCTTATAGTTTTGGCGGCTAATGGGTTAACCTTCTCTTTTCTGAGTCTGGAATTTTCTTTCTGTGTTTGTTACAAAAACACACACTTTCAAAATAGCATGTGGTTTCCTTCTTGTAATCCAAAAGTGTTCCAATCTGTAATGCTGCACCGTTATATACATATTTTCCACACCATTTCGCAGATCTACTTTGTCAAAATATAATTATAGTCAAAATAAAATATAAATGCAATTTTCTCTTACGTTATTCAGTTGTTTGGAATTTCTGAATTAAAAATATAGAGTTAGTTGGGGTAACTGGACCCATGAGGTAACTGGGCCATAGGCTATTTTATACAAACCCGTTGATGTTTTTTAAGTTTTAGCTATTGTGAGAATAGTCCAGGCAATAGAGACCGTATAGGGCTCTATACCTAGCAAAATTCATGGTAGTTCTGGAAAAAGGCTTACTATATGTTTTTTGGGTCGCTGAATCCGAATTTTTAACTTTTCACCAAAATTTCCCCCGGTAACCCCCCCAAAAATTGGTAAAAAGCCCCCAAAAATGGTTTATATTAAAAAAAATCCACTTTTTTATTATTTTAGGGAAAAAGTATCTAGAAATTTAGAAAGTAGACAAAATTTGCAACAAATTAGATATATGAAATTATGACTTAGGATGAAGGGGAAGGGGCGATCTGCCTCGGAACATGCGCGCGGTGCTGCGTGAACTAAGTTGCGCAATTCCACTTAACCACTCACACGTTTACATTCGCCCTCCCATCTCCCCTCCGAACTTTCTCTATAAGGTTTACTTTAAGTTTTTTGGGTCGCTGAATCCGAATTTTTAACTTACCCCCAAAATTCCCCCCCCCCCGAACGCCCCCCCAAATAGTTGTTCTTAACTTAAATTTCTTATTGTTTTAGGAAAAAAGCATTACGAAATTTTGAAACTAGACAAAATTTGCAACAAATAGGATATATGACATTATGACCTAGGATGAACCTGGAGGGGGGGGGGGGGGCTGCCTCTGAAGATGCATTGCGGCGCTACGTGCACTAAGTTATGAAGTCCAGGCAATAGGAGATTTTACCTGGAAAAATTAATACTAGTTCTGGATTTCGACTCACTTTATGTTTTTTGGGTCGCTGAATCCGAATTTGTAACTTCCCACCAAAATTTCACCCGTCAACCCCCCCCCCCCCCAAAAAAAAAAAATTGATTTTTTTTAAAAAGTTGGTTTTTGAGAAAAGAGCTCGGGGAATGTTCCGAGGCAGCCCCCTCTCTCCCCGTTTATCCTACGTCATAATGTCATATATCCCATTTGTTTCAAATTTTGTCTAGTTTCTGAATTTTGTAATGCTTTTCCCCTAAAACAATAAGAAATTTAAGTTAATAACAACTATTTCGGGGTGTTTTAGGGGGGGGTAATTTTGGGGGTAAGTTAAAAATTCGGATTCAGCGACCCAAAAAACTTAAAGTAAACCTTAAAAGGAAAGTTCGGAGGAGAGATGGGAGGGCGAATGTAAACGTGTGAGTGGTTAAGTGGAATTGCGCATTTTAGTCCACGCAGCACCGCGCTCATGCTCCGAGGCAGATCCCCCTTTCGCCTTCACCCTAAGTCATAATGTCATATATCTAATTTGTTGCAAATTTTGTCTACTTTCTGAATTTCTAGATACTTTTCCCCTAAAACAATAAAAAATTGATTTTTTTAATATAAACCATTTTGGGGGGGAGTCTTTTTACCAAAATTTGGGGGGGGGTTGCCGGGGGAAATTTTGGTGGGAAGTTAAAAATTCGGATTCAGCGACCCAAAAAACATAAAGTAAGCCGATTTCCAGAACTACCATTAATTTTGCTAGATAAAATTCCCTATTGCCTGGACTAGAAATGCACCTTAATCTCTACTTCCTAAAACAACGTGTGTCAACTCATTCATAACTCTCTCTTTGCCGTGATAAGTTGTGGAAAATTCACGTTTCTTTTTTTAAAAACAACGTCAATATGGTTGAACTTCCTCGGCTTTTTATTAAAATACTGTAAGTACTTTTATTAAACAATCTTTTTTTTTAAAGATTAGGCATATAACTACATTAATATTATTAGGTATCTATACATATTTACTTCATGTTTCAAATGTAAGCCCTGTGTCCCAGTTACCCCATAAATTTTTCAAGAATGGGGTAACTGGGAGCTGTATCCGGGATAACTGGACCATGCTGGATCCAGTTACCCCAATAGTTATAAATAATTTTTTGATTTTCTCTTACTACGGAAATAAATTTCTCCATTGTTTTTTGCTCACAATAAAGAAAATTATAGAATACCTTATTAAAATTACGTAATAAAATAAAATAAGCATATTGGGTGGTATCAAACCAAATTTCTTAATCCCTTGAGAGGCGGTGATGACGTTATGGCATCACATAGTTTTAATCCCTAATTGCCACATTGGCACCGGAATTTTATAATGAAAATTTCGCCTTTATTAAGTACGCGAAAATATACTTTTACCTCTTTACAAATAGATTCTCTTGCAAATACTGGTGTCATAAAATTATTTCAACATTTTACGAATGCAAGTATCTTGCTCCTGAAAGCGAGATAGCCAAACCTTGAAATTGTACGAGACAGATGAATTACGTAAGTACTTACGTAGCCGTTTGTTCATAGATTTACCTTGTTATTTTTTTCCTTATAATACTCATGTGACTTTTATACTTATTACCTATAATAAAGTATATAAGTACTTACTTAATTTTTATGTTTCGGTATAAATAAGTCTAATATTTTCACTTTTAGTGCTTTTTTTTAGACATATTGACAGCAAAGGTTTCCCTTACAGCGCTCTTTAGTTTATATATAATTTACATGATCTGCCTGGTTTAAATCTTTTAAAGTTGTTTGCACTTTTTCAAACAGGACCAGATATCCCATATGAAAAAAAAAAAATAAACGCGTGTGGAACATAGACCCTCCTGGTCCATTTACCTCCTTTTTATGGGGCAACTGGGCCCATGAGGAAAGAAAGATGAAATATGTATATATTTTTATTTTTAAATATTAAAATATAATTTTGAGCATTTCTATCTGATAGAACACATAACTAAACATATTTACTGACTGAACACATTTACAAAAGTTCAGACTTTAATTCAAATGAACATTAAATTTTTGAAGTTGAGTAGCCAGAATCGCCAGAGTCACATTGTAAAATCATGGCCCAGTTGCCCCACGCAACCTTACCTTTTACAGTTCCAAAATAAATGTAAATATGTATTTAATCATATTTTTTTCTGTTTCTGCACTTCGTCAATTTTGTGACGCAGTTTCTCTTCGCAAGGTCCTGCAGGTAGAGTCAAAATTATATAATTCGCACGCTCTAGTTCAGCTCGGCAAAAGTGCAGGAGTGTCAAAAACTTGAAATCCGTATTCCGGAATCAGTGACAATGTGATACAGATTTTACAAACACAACTAATTCATTGTCAACAGTAAACAGGAAATTTCAACAGTTTAGTAGATAGATTTAATTCAGATGGCTCACAATTAAGTTTAATTAAGAAAACTAAGAAGTGTAAAAAAGAACCTTTCCAAAACTTTTTTAATTACATAAAGCAGTTAAAAAGTTTTACCAAATATGACAGATTTTTTTATTATCAAATTCCAAATTCATCCCAGAAATTTTTGAATAGTAATTTTACTTTATTTTATTCACAAAATGTCTATCATTGTATAAAGTAAAAATAGCTATTTAAACTTTCCGGTGAGAATTCGGAATTCTGAATAAAAAATCCGCTAGATTTCGCAATTTAACTAACCCGGATTGCAATTAAATGTCCCATTCCTTTTACAAGCACCAAAAAAATATATTTAGAGGAGGATTAAATTTCTAAATGGAATTCGGTGGATCCCGGTACTTCTTTATTTCAAGTATAGAAAGGTTCACCTTACCAAATAGGCGAAACTCACGCAGCCGCTAGCCTTATCGGAAACTGCAAGTGGGAATCTTCACGTGGCGTTGATAGCAGGTAGGGAACTGGTTACTGTTACGCGAGATCTTTTCCAATAAGCTGATTTTAGCTAATACACTATACATAGCCATTATACAACCACTTTCAATTAATTAACATATCATTCATAAAAAACCATGACAACCAGATTCTGCCCAGATAGCATGAACCTTAGCAGCAAGTTTGATTTTCTCTGACATTATCTTGCTGTGACAAATTTGAATTGAGAAATTCGCAGCAAATTTTCCGCAAGGTATACCATCCCCCACTTGCATGAGTAGTTTTTTGTGAAACTGATGGCAAGACTGACTTTGATTTACGCATTCACGAAAGTGATGAAAGCAAAAACTCTCTCTGTTGAGAGAATAGACAATCAGCGCATACGCAGAAATTTTATTCGGTTGGCACCACTTTTTCTAAACGCTATACTTATCAAATACCAAAAAAGACTCGTATTGTAAAAGTGCAAATATTACCTTAACTAGTTTATGATGATGAAAACTATGCATGCACCTTCTGACCAGTGTTGCCAGTGGGCTACTTTTTTAAAATTCAGATTTCTTGATTAGTACCACCTTTTTAAACAGTATAATTCGCCTGATTTAACCTCATTTAATGACATATTAATTAAGGCGAAAACAAGAGGAATTTTACCATTTCAGAAAAGTGGTGCAAATCGAGAAATCTGAATTTTAAAAAAGTAGCCCACTGGCAACACTGCTTCTGACGGTGTGTTCGCATCAATAGACCTGATCAGTTCTATGGAGTATGGACCCCTCTGAAGGGGTTAAACTTATAGTGGGGCGTGGAAAGATTGCTGCTTTGCAATATTTTTGATTACTTGTTTGCCGTTAATTTGCAATAAATTTGATACAGCATGAATTTAACTTGCACGACAAGTTAGCTGCAAGTTCAAAGTGGGGTGACTTCGGCGTTTGCGTTATCTTGCTGCAGTCTTGTTATGAACTTTCAGTCTTGTCATGCTGAGCTTGCTGCAAGTTATAGTGGGGTGACTTCGGTGTTTGCGTTATCTTGCTGCAGTCTTGTTATGAACTTTCAGTCTTGTCATGCTGAGCTTGCTGCAACTTTGCAGGTTTTCAAAGCAAGACTGCTGCAAATTTTCTGCAAATTAAAAATGCTATCCGGGCGGGGATTTATACGCACTTTACGAAATTTAGAGAAAACAGATTTATCATTCACGCACAAATGTTAGTGATTTGGGACAACATGATCGCATGCAAAATCACAAAACCTCACTCATTCACTAAAGTATCCATATAAAAGAGTTATTAAGCATTCTACCACAAAATCACTGCGTGACATGATCCGTAAATCCGCACACTCACTATGACCAAGTGACTACAAACTCTATGTCATCATACACTGTAAAAAAACGACATTTTTACAGTACAAAGTACTGTTCATCTCGCGCACAAACTCGATCACAGTGCACTGCAAATAGAAGCGTCTTAAATTTAGACACATATGTGACTGAAAAAGAATTTTAGACACTTAAGTGTCTTAATCTGAAAATTAAGACACTATAGATGTCTTAATTTAAGATACATAAGCGTCTTACTATGACCATGGTGTAAACGAACTGAGAATAATGTCTAAAATATCCGCAAACGTCTTATTTTAAGACACTTCATTGCTTTAAACGTGTCTTAATTTAAGACGTTTTTATTCTTCCGACGCAATAACCACCAGGGGGCACTGGGGCACTGCCAGTCGCGCATGCGTTTTAGATGTCTTCGTTCAAAGTTGGTACACTGCAAATAAAGGCGTCTTAAATTAAGATACATATGTGACTGAAAAAGAATTTCAGACACTTAAGTGTCTGAATCTGAAAATTCAGTCACAATAGATGTCTTAATTTAAAACACCTAAGTGTCTTACTATGATCATAGTGTACACGAACTGATAAAAGTGTCTAAAAAATCTGCAAGTGTCTAATTTTAAGACACTTTGTAACTCCGCTCCGCATTCACCAGGGGGCACTCTCAGTTGCGCATGCGTCTTCCTTTCGAACTCGATGTTCGTTTGTAATTCAAACTGAATGCTTGTTTTTATGAACGCGTACATTTTAAGTAATAATTTATTTTGACTTGATTGTTTTTTGTGGAATGTGAAGTTCCGGGATTTAATTTCTATCGACATAGTGGTACTCCGTATTAATATTTATCTATAAAACTAATACAGTGTTCTTCATCTCGTCAAATTTGTAAAGAGAACTGTTGTCTGGCGGGCTATGTTTTCAGGATGGAAATTTTCCATCCTTTTAACAGAGCTAGCCGGATGTGCAAGGGGTTTTTATTTTTTAAATATCCAAGTCTGCCTAATTAACGGATACTAACGTAGCCTCCAATCCGGACGTCCTCTGGGCGAATGTGCTTTTGGAATAATCAGACCTTTTCCCAGGTAAGTGGGGTCTTAACTATGTATTTAAAACTCTCTGTGATTGTTTTCTCTTTAAATGAAGACCTCACACGAGTCTATACCTTTATTAGTTCCTGAGTTATGCCAAAATATGTTCAAAGCATTTTGCCTATGGTATTTCCATGTTAAAATTTTATTTTGCTAATATTTAAATTTCTACTCTTCAAATCATCTGCAATCATATTTCTGTATTATTTTCTATCCAATGTTATCTTTAAAATAAATTTAGGTGTCTCTGCATGGTGTATATTAGCGGTTACTGAATTTATTAATTTTACACCTTCCTAAGCCTTTTCTTATGTAGCCATTACTTTAAAAATCGCAGTGACATCGCCTATTGATTGGCTCATACTTCTTAATTACCATCAAGACTACCTTAATAGTATTTTTTGGTGTAATTATTACTCTGAAGTACCCTTTTTAGTTATTTATTTACGTATACAATATTTTTATAAGCATTTAATGCGGCAGCATTTGTAATGTTTACATCGATTTTTACATTTCTGATAGATTTATTATGTGTTATGTACTGGAATTCAAAAGCATTTATAGTAAACATTCCTGTTAATAGCTGCTTATTTATGCTTTTCTTGTCTAATGAAGTTTTCTTCTGCCTCATAGTGTGTACATCATAAATTTTAAAAAAGAATATAGTTCGAACATCCTTCCATTCATTGATTCCCCTATATATTTAATACAGCGAATTACTTGTGTTCATTTATTTATTTTAAAATGTTTTGACTGATAAAACTCATTAAATCCGGTCATTCTAATTAAAAGATTTCTCTTTGCTATAATTTTAGTGTTTCCGAGTATTTTAGAAATATCCCATTTGCCATACAGAAAATAGTCAACATATAATCTTTTTATGATTCAAAAGTCAAAACCACAGTGATTGTTTGAACGGAAATTGACGTCACTAATGTAGACGTTGAATCAGAAAAAAATTTGTTGATGTCAACAAAGATTTAGAAAAAGGATCTCGCGTTATCTGTAGTCACTTTGTTAAATTTTAATGATTATTTTTAGATTCTTAAATTCATGTAATCATGTACCGTTAACGTAATTGTAAGAATGCGGTAAAAATATACAGATATATTTCATTTGAAATAATTATATAATATTGATTTTTTGATTACTTTTAGTTAAAAAGTAATTTGAAATTAAAAATGAATACAAAGTAAAGAGGTAGATTTTTATAGCTAGATTTTGCACTTAAAACTGACACGTACATTTATCGAATCATAATACAGGGTTGGACTTTTTCCAGAAGGAGGGCCTGATTAAAGCATGGGCAGTTCCTCCCCCCCCCCCCTACGATTTTACGTGCTCCAAATTCGATATGGATTTTTTTTTAAAGCTTATATTTTAAAAGTGTTTCAACATTCTATTGATTATAATCAGCATTTTGAACTTTAAAAGTAGAATTAGATTAAAAACTAAATAAAAAAATAAATACAGTAAAAACTCTCAATCGCGGCCACCTCGCGAATTGAACGCGTTTTGGAAGTTGAATTTGCCTGCTATTCGATTGTGTTCGCTTTTATGAGGTAAAAAAAATGTATTTATCTTGAAAAAGGTCAGTGTTCGCTGAAGAAAATTGTCCTATGAAAGTTTTGTTGTAAAATCTCCATAACGGACACTCCTGCATAGAGGACACAACTATTTAAGAAGCACATTTTTTATTAACAACATGCACATATTTTATATTTTTTACCTCAGAAAAACAGACACTTCCGAATGGCGAACAAATTCCACGGTTCTAAGGTGCCTACTATTGAGAGGTTTTACTGTATTGTGACAAATATTTTAATTTTTAATCTTATTCTACTCTATAAATTCAAAATATTGATTATAATCAGTACAAAGTCGAAAAAGATTTCAATTATCAGCTTTATGAAAATTGCATACCATATTTTGGAGCCCCTAAAATTAGGCTGTGTGTGGGGGGGGGGGGGGAGAGTAGAGCAGAATAATGGCCATATACTTTTCTAGGATCAACGTGGTCAAACATGGCTACGTGTAGTGCTTTAAAAAAATGGCTGCGATTCAGACGTTTGAAGTGTCTAAAATTCAGACGCAAAAAGTGTCTGAAAAAATTCAGACATTTTAAAATGTCTGAAAATTGAGCACTCCGTTTCAGACACTTAAGTGTCTGAATTTAAGACATTTCGATTTAGAGTGTATACGTTGTAATTCAAACTAAGTTTGTTTTTATGTACGCGTGTATTTTAATTCGTTTTTCGCGGAATGTGAAGTTCTGTGATTTAAATTCGTATTCACTTGGATTATTTATTTATTGAATACATACATCTGACGTGTGTGCTTGACATCAAATGTCTCTTAGAAGCTGTCGTCCATATAAGGGCGGGATAGACACAGAACAGAAGTCGACGACGCTTGAAGATTACACCCGGAAATTCTACAAAGCGTGTGCAATGAACTTAGTGTTAATTCGTATTAATTTATATCAATAATATTGTGTTATTCATCTTCGTCCTGTCGAAGCTAGCAAAAAAAAAGAAACTTTTGTCTGGCGGGTCCTATTTTGAGGATGAAACATTTCATTCTTTAAATATGGCTAGTCGGATATATTATGGAATTTCGTACTAAAATGATGCAAGCCCTTCTCCTTCACTGGGGTAGTTTTTGAAATTTCAAATCGAGGAATTTTTCTTACCTCTTGCAGCAACTGAAGTAAGTTTCTTTATAGTACTAAAATTAGTGTATTTTATGATTTTATTTATTGTACTAAACAAAATCCTGCATGAAATTTAATTAGTTTTGAATCTGTTCGCAAAAAACCCCACTAATTCTAGAAGTATATATTTTTAAACTTATGACGTTGTTTTTTATTACGAATTATATATTCAATGTCAGTTCTTAGTTTCAATGGATAAATCTTATCTCACAGTAAACGACGGCCACAAGGAAGTAAAGAAAAAAAAACTTTGAAAGATGACCTAATGCTTTCTTACTTCCTGGCATAAAATCACAGATTAAAAAAAGATAAATAAAGTAAATGAGGCTCGTCTATTATATGAAGCTGCCTGTAAAAATATACATATGTATTTGATTTGCAATCAACTCTAATACTGATTTTTTTATTATTTTTAATAAAAAAGTAATTTGAAATTTATAATGGGAAAAAGTGAAAACCTATAACTAGATTTCGTATTTTAAATTGTGGTAACTTTATTTATATGCACTTATACGAAAAATACAAAAATGACAGATGTTACTGTATATATTTAAGACGAAAGAAGTTTGGAAACCATAAGTTATTTTTTCCTCATGTTTTTAATATAGAATATGTACTTATTTGTTTTTATTGATAGTTGAATAGCTTTTGTGATTACCCTCTGATCTACACAAAAACTTGCCCATGTAGAAATATAAATTTTTTTTAAACATAATTTTTAAATAAGTATTATCATTTTTTTTGGGGGGGGGGGGGGGGGATTTTGCATGAAATTTTCGTAAACCTGATATCTTAAATCTTGCACTGATTATAATGAAAGTTTTGAACTTTTAGAGTAGGACAAGTTTAAAAACGCAAATATATTTAACAAAATACCAAAGTCATTTTTTCCCTAATGTTATTAAAGTAGAATATTTATTTATTTATTTTCATTATTCATTGTTAAATGGCTGTTGTGATTATCAAGTGATGGATATCTAAAATTGCCTATGTGGAAATATATTTTTAAAAAAATTAACTTTTAAATTATGAGTTTTCATTTTTTTTTTGGCGGGGGGGGGGGGGGGGGATTTTTGCAATTTTCGTACATCTGATATTTTAAATCTTTTTCCACATTCAACCGAGTATAATAAATATTTTGAACTTTTAGAGTAGGACAAGATTATAAAATATATATATTTATTTATCTATGTACCTTAAAAGCCCTTAATAGCGAACACTTCGGGACCACGGAATTTGTCCGATAATTGGAGATGCCTACTTTTATGAGGTAAAAATATACAAATATGTATGTCTGCTGATTAAAAAAGTATTCGTTAAATAGAGGTGTTCGCTATTCGAGAATGTCCATTAACCTCCACAACGGATACTCCCGAATACCGGACATCTCAATTTAGACAACTATAATGCAGGGTTGCGTTTTTTGCAAAAGTACTTCTTGATTAAAGGATGGGCAAACTGGGAAGTGCCCCGTCCCCCTACGACTGTAGTGCCCCCAAATTTGATGTGCAATATTTGTAAAGCTTATATTTTAAATCTGTTTCGAAATTGTACTGATTATAATCAATATTTTGAACTTTTAAAGTAAAATAAGGTTAAAAACAAAATAAATTAAAAAAATCTAATATTTAGATAAATATTTTTTGTTTTTTAATCTTGTTCTACTCCTGAAGTTCAAGATATTGATTATAATCAGTACAATGTCGTAAAAGATTTAAATTATCAGCGTAACGAAAATTGTATACCAAAACTGAGAGCACCAAAAAAATCAGGCTGTATTGGGGGGCGGGGGGAGGGGCAGGACCACAGCCAAATATTTTTCCAGGATTCAACGTGGTCAAACATAGCTACGTATGATGCTTACAAAAAAATGGATGCGATTCAGACGTTTGAAGTGTCTGAAATTCAGACGCAAAAAGTGTCTGAAAAAATTCAGACATTTTAAAATGTCTGAAAATTGAGCACTCCATTTCAGACACTTAAGTGTCTGAATTTTAGACATTTTAATTTACAGTGTGAATGTGCTGTATCTTTCTTTGGTTTCCCGACTATATTAACATGGAAAATACAGTAGTTGCGTAAAATTAACAGCACAATGTACTGGCAATTTGGACGCCAGCAGTTTGTGCTGTAAAAAAAAATGCGTCCAAATTGCCAGTACATTGTGCTGTTAATTTTACGCAACTACTGTATTTTCCATGTTAATATAGTCGGGAAACCAAAGAAAGATACAGCACATTCACTGTGATCGAGTTTGTTCTGGCCAATTTACAGTGGTTTTTTTACAGTGTACACTGAATTTTGTAAAACAAAAACTGATTCATTAAAACCATAGGAATTTATTTAATTACTTGATAATTTGAAGAAGAAAAAAAGTAAAATTAGAAAATTATTACACATACCTTAGCAATTCGTGGTTCTATTGATTCAAAGGTCGGAATCATCATTCCTCTGAGGTAGTGATATTTTGCAGCTTTGGAAATCAGTTCAAAATTTTTAAAATCCTGCTTTAAGAAATGCCCGATCATTTTGTCTAGGTGCTGATATTTCAGAACATTAGGAAATTCTCCTGAAACAAAGATAGTCTTATAAACAACAGTACATCATATGTCGGTCTACTTGACATTTTATTACTGCAAGTAAAAGGGGGGAAAAACCCGTCCTTTTATGAAACTGCGGTTAGAAGTTCATTTCATCACCAGAATCCAGAATCCCTAAAAATTTTCATTGCAAAACATACTTCTAAAAAAAGGCTTTAAATATAGATATATTAAATTTTACAAAATAAATATTTTTGTAAATCCTGAATTATTATTTATTCTTATTTGTTCTACAAAATGAAAAAAGTACGTAAAAAGAGTTATTATTTCAGAAGATACATCAAATTTTAAAGATAATTTAAATTAGAAATTTTTACGTTTTAAAAATTAAATTAATCCGGACTTTTAGATTTGATAGAAGCATTTGAAAACATTATTCTCGTAGTAAAAAGTATTCATAAAAGAAGGTCTTAAAAAAATACATTTTATAAAATAAATGTTTTTGTAAATCCCGAATTATTATTTATTCTATTTTATTTCCAAAAATAAAAAAGTCCGCAAAAAGAGTTAATTATTTTTTAGATGATATATCAAATTTTAAACATAATTTCAATTAAGAAAATTTTAATTTTAAAAATTAAACTAATCCGGACTTTTAGATTTGAGAGAAAAAATTGAAAATGCGATTCTTTCAGAAAAAAGTACTCATAAATAAACTGTCAAATGCGAGTATTACTCGCGTTCAGAGGGTTCCGTACGATAAATATATGAATTATTCACTGTTATTTAAAAAATCGTTGCTAAAAGAATAATGACTTTGTAAAAAAAAAAAAAAAAAAAAAACTATACAACGTAGAGTTGGGTATAGCTGCATATACTAGAAAAGTATGAATAGTTGTACCATATTTAAACTTCATTTGGCATTTCATAAAGATAAATTCAGCGTAATAATAATCTTTTCTTTTTACAGTGTAGCTAAAACAAAACCTTTCATCAAAGTTTAAAAACGCGGGAGACGTATTCAGGGATCCACTCCATCCAAACTAGTCTCGAATCATATAATATTTATGTGATAAATTTTAATTAGTTTGTTTTTCAAAAAATTGACATTTATTGCTTTTATACTGCTACTGGGCATTGTATTACATAAATATATCATTAAAAATGTATTATCTGGGGCTTAACCCTCTCGCTGCTTAATTGTTTTATCAAAATAGCTTCAAAAATTACTAATATATATAATATACTTTTAAAATATAATAGTAAATATACTTTTACTCCTTCGCGACGAGCGTCTTTTAAGAATTTTTATTCTTTTGTCACCGGTTTTTCAAAACAAAAATTTTCGCCTGATTTAATCGGGAAAATGCTCCGATTAGATAAGGCAAAATTTGCAATAAAAAGTTACTGGTGGGAATGATCATGGAGAGGTAATTAGACGGAAAAAATGTATCCCGATGAAATCTCGGGTTGCGCAAATTTTGCTACTTTTGCGTTGCCCTAGAAACTCTCGGGTTGCGCAGCGAGAGGGTTAAAAGCCGACGGTACATAGAGTACGCCACTCCTGTCATTGTGTGTGTCCAAATCGTCCGTGTCTTTAAGGCTTAATATCTCGGCTAATTAGCGACGCTTTTTGTCTAGAATCATTACTAACAATGCTTTTTATACGTCTGCTACGATAGATATTTCCAGCGCTCCTCAACACCTTTGCTGAATGCCCGCAGATCGAAATTTGTGTGTAACAGAAAAATGCGCTTTTCTCAAAAACTATGTGACATAGGGTTATCGCTATAATTTTCCTGCAAGGTTTAAATTAACCTCTACAACCCCTAATTTTTTCATAATTTTAGTTTCAGTAGATTCGGAAATAGATGGGGGGGGGGGGGACATATTTTTGCACTATATTTTTGACGATATGTCTGAAAATATAATACCTAAAATTAAATTAAATGTATTTTTGAGTTCAACATTACGAACACTTTCATACGATACCCCACACGATATACAAGGAAAAGATTTTTTTTTCCAAGTAATTTATTTAGCCCTTGTACATTTTTCCTAAAAATATTTGCAAATGTTTACTAATCTGTAAATATGTGGGGCAATAGCCTTTATTAGGTCCCCCAATTTGAACTTTCCATGTTTCATAGTTTACGAGTAAAATGGCTGTGACAGACGGACAGACATACACAGGGGTGATTTTATGATGATTCCGTTTTTACTTTTTAAGCATGGAACCCTAAAGAAGCTTTTTTGTTTCTTTTAAAAATTATTACAGTTTTTACTTAAAAAGTATTTTACAATTACTGAATTATCATTTATTCTTTTTTGTTTTCAAAAAAAAAAAAAAAAAAAAAAAAAAAAAGTACGCTAAAAGAGTTATTATTTTAGAATATATATCAAACTTTAAAGATAACTAACAGTTCAAATGTTTAATTTTTAAAAATTAAATTAATCGAAATTTTTAATTTTTGGAGAAATTTTTAAAATATAATTATCATAGTAAGAAGTACCGCTAAAAGAAGGTTTTTCCTTTTAATAATTATTAAATTTTGTAAATAAATATATTTACAAATCCTTCATTATAGTTTATTTTTATTTTATTCTCAAAAATGGTAAAACAAAATACGCAAAAAGAGTTACTCTTTCATAAAATATATCAAATTTTAAACATAATTAAAATTTGATTTTTTTAATTTAAAAAATAAGAGAAAATTTCGAAAATGGGATTTATTACTCATAAAAAGTAGCCTTCTTTCCTTAAAAAATTATTAAATCCCGAACTATTCTTTATTCTTGTTTTATTCTAAAAGAAAAAAAAAGTACGCAAGAGATTATTTTTTCAGAAAATATACCAAAATTTTACATAACTAAAATTTTATTTATTTTTTAATTAAACTTTGTACCTAAGAATTTATATTTGAAAATAAATAAATAAATAAATAATCATAATTTCAAGACAAAAAGAGCCAAAAATATTTTTTAAACATTAATAATATAAAAATATATATATAATAGTTGTATAAATTTGTGTGTGCGATGGCTAGCGGAATCTAACGCGCCTAGAAGCCGGAAAATTTGTATCAAGTTTACACACCTTATAAAAATTTTCTACCTATCTCTAACAAATTGCAAAAATTAGCATAAACTTTTCCCTACACCCCTTTATATCACATCTCCATTCCATGTCTTTAACTGTGTTCCAATTATGTGAATTTTTTTACTTGTTCCTTTCAGTTTTCCCGTAAATGTACAGTCGTGGGGGGAAAAAAGTAAACACCCCCTACTAACTCCTCAACAAATTATCGTAGAAGAAAGTTACTGGTACCAAACGATTGGAAATGAAGTCTACTTTTAAATGATGTATATAAAATTTGCTTAGGGGTCCCTCTCCATATATTAAAATGAACCATAACTTTATTTTTTTTTTCAATAGCAGTACACAATTCTGACAGCACAAATGAACTCTACACCCTTCAATTAGCCTAAAAACAAATTTTTATACAATCTGTACGATAAGTTTCCGAGAAATTCATTATTTTAAAACGAGCGTATTTTAGGGGCTGTATCCAAATTGAAGTTTGGTACTCGATTGTTGACCAAGAGAGACTCCTTCTTGATCAAGGCACCTTAAGCGCTACTCAGGCAGTCATTGAAGACTGCTAGATCACAGGATAGCAGAAGAAATTTCAAAATATCTAGTCACTTCTATCATAGATGGCCCCTTAAACCATCATTTTGCCATTTTTTAAGCATAATTTGAAAACTACTTCGAAGTAAAATGTGAAATTTTGGATTTCTTTAACGCAGGATTTAATAAATCTAAATCCATCAAAAAAATTGTAGGTTGCAATTGACAATTTTTTCGAATATTAATTTCATAATTCATATCATAAAATTATAAAAATTGCAAATTCAACATATTTATGTTTGGGTATAGTATTATTGCTATAACAAAAAATTAGCATATTAGAAGCATAATTTCAGGAGATATAAATAAAAATGTGAAAATGTAATTTAACATTAGAAGCACTCAATTTTGAATGTTTATAATTCAAAAACTTATCATTCAAATGGCTTAAAAATTGGTGTCTAGGCATAGTTTTGACTGAAGATTTTGAAATATCGTGTTAAAATTGGGTATTGCCATTGAAAAAACAAAGTTATGGTTCGTTTTAATATGTAGATGGCCCCCTAAGCAAATTTTATATACATCATTCAAAAGTAGACTTTATTTCCCATCGTTCGGTACCGGCAACTTTCTTATACGATAATTTGTTGAGGAGTTAGTGGGGGTATTTACTTTTTTTCCCTGGGCTGTACGTCTTTCATTGTAGAATCCGCTTGTTACCTGTCAGATGTACTAATTTTGTTAACTTCTAATAGGATATACAGATGAGTAAATATTTCTTTCATTTTAACAAAAAATAAAATCACGTGTATTTTCCTTAATCGAAACAGGGTGGAATCACATATACACCTAAAAAATATTGTGTCCTGGATCATATTACGCATATTTCTTGGACTTACTTGATACTTCATAAGATGCTTCATTTTCTGTGTACCCTATGATATAATTAACATCCTTCTGATATCCTTTATGGTATAGCACTTTCGGAGGAAATGGCATGAAGGGTTTGTAAGCCATGGCGTCTGGTGTCGGCAAAAAAGCAGCCTGAAAAAGAAGGTTAGGGATACAATCAAGGAAGTTTCTTTATTTAAATATTTAAAGGCATAAAATGCACAAAATTAAATCATTTTGAAACATTAGATGATATTTTTTCGTTACACACAAATTTCGATTTGCGAGCGTTTAGCAAAGGAGTTGAGGAGCGCTGGAGATACCTATCGTCGCAGAAATATAAAAAGATTGTTTATAATGATTTTCGAAACAGATTGTCGGTAATGAGCCGAGATATTAACTCTTAAAGACACGGTCGGTTTGGACATACATGAAGACACGGGCGCCATACTCTATGCACCATCTGCTTTTAAAACATAGATAACAAATTTAATGATATATTTGTGTAATGCAATGCCCAGTTACTAATTCATATATTTAAAGTATGGAACCCTTTGTGCACGAGTAATACTCGCACTTGACCGATTATTATTTATTATTGTAAAATAATTCATTAGAAGCATTTTTTTAACTGCATGCAAAAATTTCTATTGAAACTGGTGTTATTGCAATAATAAGATGAATTTTGCATATGGTTTTTAAGTTAAGTCCATGGTTCAGCGAAAGGAGCGATTTTGGTGCTAAAACCTAACCCAGATCATTTAACCCTCTCGCCACGCAACCCGAGATTTCCTCGGAAATTAATTTTTTCCAATGGCGACTATTTTTTAAATCAACTCGCACCACTTTTTAAAAACAAAAAATTCCACACAGACTTTAACAACATCTACGAGAAAAATATACTGCAAAATTGATATTCTTAAAATAGTGGTGCGAGAATATAAAAATAGTTTCCAGTGACAGTTCTGATTTAGCCTGATTTAACGCATATGTGTGGAATTAGAATGATTAATTTATATGTATTTACAGTGATAAAAATTTCAGTTATGAGTAATTTTATTCATTATTTTTTAAATATTTTTCTTACGTGATTAGTGAAATAATTTTGGTTGAAGAGTAGATCATCCAAAAATATATTCTTCTTCTTTACAGAAAAAAAAATATACCAGGTGAGTCTAAAATCATGGGATAAACTTTGAGAGGTGGTAGAGCTCACTATAACAAACAATTATTGTATAGGAATGTATGACCGAAAGTGAGGCGTTGAGTTAAAAACATCAGGGGGGCAATTTCGCGGGGGTTTTTTATTTCAAAATTTCTCATCCATACCAGAAAGTTCCTATATTATTCTTTCCTTTATTTAAGACTGACATTCCATGATTACATAAAGAAGAAATTCTCCTTTAAAAATTTCCGGTATGAAATCGAAAATTTTATGTAAAAAAAAAAAAAAAAAAAAAAACCTCATTTCTATTTCTTTTCATGTATTTCCTGTGTTTGACAGATTTCCCAGTTTTGTGGGTTTTTTTTTTTTTATTAAAAAATTTCAATTTCATACCGGAAATTTTCAAAGAAGAATATTTTCTGTATGTAATCATGAACTGTCCGTCTCAAATAAAGAAAAGAATAGTATAGGAATTTTCTGGTATGAATGAGAAATTTTTAAATAAAAAAAGTGCCAAATTGCCCCCTCCCCCCTGGTGTTAGTACTTCAAAGCGTCCCTTCCGGTCCTATATTCCTATATAATAATTGTTTGTTATAGTGAGCTCTACCACCTCTCAAAGTCTGTCCTATGATTTTAGACTTACCCTGTATATGCAGAACCTTAATTTATATCATAACCATGGACGAAAATATACATTAATCTTTTCGAGTTACCCAGGATACTGAAAAGCGTTTTTATCTTCAGAAACCAACGCATTTTCGAAATTCAAAGAAGCATTTATAAAAAACAAAGTTTCTTTTATTGCGACTGATTTTCAGAAACGTTTAGAAGTAGTTTTGATAAATTACAATGAGAAAAGACGCAGTACAATATAGATAAATAAAAAACAAGGTTTAAAGCACCAAAACACTTTATTTCTTGCTTCAAACTAGTTTCGGTAGCCATAGCGTACCGTCATCAGTGCGAAATAGGATTGTTCAGAAAAGAAAATTGCTGAAATATATGTAGGAGAAGCGGATTCAATGATAAAACTTATTAGCCAATAAAATTACAAGAAATTTTAAGAAACAGCCAATGGAAGAGAAGTGGATTCAAAGATAAAGTTTATTAGCCATTAGAATTACGATAGGAAATTTTAGGAAACGGGCCATGTAAGCTGATTCAAAGATCAAGTATATTGGCCAATAGAATTTCAAGAAAGTTTAGAGAACAGCCAATAAAATATAATAAATGTAATGTGAAAACATGCAAGTGGAATTTATAAACAAGGGGTTTTTATATAATTTTTCCAACAATCTGACAGGCGAGGAATAGCAAAATCACAATTAACAACATTTTGAAGGTTTTTATAAATATGGAATGCTTCAAGAAAGTCAATTTCATGAATAAAAAAAAGTTTTTAGATAATTTTTCCCTCAAAAAAAGTCAAAAATCTGATTCATTTTCCAGCAATGTTTAGCAATGGCAGGTTTTATAGTCTTTCAGCTATGTATTAATCAGTTTTTTAAACCGGGATATCGGTTTTTATGGTGCTATTCCATAGCTGCCGACTCTTCCGCTTCTTCAGATCACAAAAATGTAATAGAAATTTTTGTCTTACTTAATCGGCGGATTACGGGGATTTAAAAAGGTAAAATTTACTATAAAATGTTTGTGGTAAGAAAAAAGCGTAAGATGTTGGCAGCTATGCTATTCATTCTTAATTAAACATTTTCAACTCCGCAACTTAATTTATACATGCAAGAATAACAAAATAACATTAATTTAAATGTTAATGTTAATGCTGTTAATTTATCATGTTTGTCACCTCTGAAAATGTTTTACTTGAGAACAGATATCATCCAATAGATATCATTCAGAAAACTGTTATTTTGTATGGGAAAAACCGATTAATGCGACTTAAAAAACGACTCAGAAACGATTCCGAAAATCCGTGGCAGCAAAAAAAAATTTATTTTTATGAATACTTCTTTAAATTCGGAAATATATCCGTTTCGGAGGTTTCGAAATATAAAGAATGGCTTTCGGAATCGTGAATAGCTCGCGACGAAGAAGTTATTATACATTTTCGTTTGTGGTTAAATTATATTTTGCTAGATTAAAAAACAGTTATCCTTCCTTACTGTATGTAGGTGGATATAAAGATGCGTAGCTACATTGTTAGATTGTAGATAAATATAGATATGTAATTGTTGCACACATTAATAGATAACGTAAAATACAGAGCAAATTCATTCCTTTTTTTTTTTTCATTTTTACACATGTATCTTTCTCTTTTATTCTTTTTTAAATAAAATTAAAAGATAAAAAGTATTCAGACCTAGACATCCTTGATAATTTCAAAAGTAGGTGAATGACAAGAGATAACAGAATTTTTCGGCACAAGAGATAAGCTTTAACTGTTAGTCCTTATTCTTCCCAGGATAACATATGCCTCTTTTTTAGAAATTGCGAATAAATAAATATTCTAAAAAGGTTTTTCATTTTACTAAAGTATACTTAAATGCCTTTAACACGTTTTATCTCATATTTTCATATTAATCCTTTGCTGTCAAGTGTCGACAAACGCACTATATGGCCAAAGGTGACCGGTCACTTGCAATTTTAGACGCTTTGTTAAATATCTAGAAAAATATATAAGGAATTAAACTGAAACTGCAGGTGTGTAAACAGTATAGAATAGGTCATATATTTCCGTAAAGATTTTCCCCGAAACCCCACACGGGACAGTCAACAAATTGAAAAAGAACGAATATCTTTTCGATAACCCTGTAAACACTAATGTAGCAAGAGCGTTCAAACTCTAGATTATTAATAAGTGGCTTATTGTTATATACTGTGTTCATTTTTATGAGGATAGCATGTATACTCGTAGAGAAATTAAGTTTTTTATAAAAACAGTCCCAAATTTCGCCAAGTTTTTTGCTTATAATTTGCAGAGTTCTTAATATATAAAAAAAAGTTCTTTCAGAAAATATGACAAACAACATTGTACGCAATACGCTGCAATCAGAATTAAAAAATAATAAAAACTGGATGAAAATGAGCAGGTTTACTAAAAAATGTTTCACTGCGCATGCGCAAATGCAATCAAAATATAATGTGCATAATGTATTAGCTAAGTATATAAAGCAACTTTTGTGAAAGGTCTCAAAATCATAGCTTAAAAATTCTGAAAATTATCGTCCATAGAATAAGCTCGAAATCCGTTGTTCCCAAAAGGAAGCAAAAAGATGAGGGGTTGTATCCAAATATAGTAGTACGTGCAATATTGTATACGCTATCTTGGCACTAATCAACAGATATTTGATACAACCTTTCATCTTTTTGCTTCTTTTTGGGAGCAACGGAATTCGAGCTTATTTCATCGACGATAATTTTCAGAATTTTCAAGCTTATTTCATCGACGATAATTTTCAGAATTTTCAAGCGTTGATTTTGACACTTTCACAAATGTTGCTCTATGTACTTAGCTAAACCATTATGCATATTATATTTTGATTGCATTCGCGCATGCGCAGTAAACCATTTTTTAGTAAACCTGCTCATTTTTCTTCCAATTTTTATTATTTTTTAATTCTGATTGCAGAGTATTATGTCCAATATTGTTTGTCATATTTTTTGAAAAGAACTTTTTTATATTAAGAATTCTGCAAATTATAAGCAAAAAACTTCGCGAAATTTGGGACTGTTTTTATAAAAACCTTAATTTCTCTACGAGTATACATGCTATCCTCATAAAAATGAACACAATATATTACAATAAACCACTTATTAATAATCTCGCGTTGGAAGGCTTTTGCTACATTAGTTTTTACAGGGTTATCCAAAAGATATTCGTTCTTTTTCAATTTGTTGACGGTCCCCTATGGGGTTTTGGGGAAAAATCTTCACGGAAATATATGACCTATACTATACTGTTTACACACCTGCAGTTTCAGTTTAATTCCTCATATATTTTTCTAGATATTTAACAAAACGTCTAAAATTGCAAGTGACCGGTCACCTTTGGCCATACAGTGTAGCCACCCAAGCTCCATTATTCTATTTTTATATTCTATTGGCACCACTATGTTTTAAAAGAATATTGTTTTAGTAAATTTCTCTTGCAGAAGTTACCAAAGTAGAAGTAAAATTGTTTGTTTAAAAAAAGTGGTGCAAGCCGAATAAATTCGTGTAAAAGATGCCTGTCTCTGGAAGGAGTAATTCGACCGTTAAGAGTTAATTTTTTTTACTTAGTGGAAAAATCAAGAGAAAAAATAAACTCTCAAAATATTTTAAACTTCAGCACATCAATAAAAAAGTTTTACTCGTGTTTTGTGACTGTATAACTTATTATATGTATACTATATCGTCTTAACGCAAAAGAATGCAGTATCTTTTATTGCTATTCCTATGATTCCCAGAATTTCTCTACAAATCACAGTAAGAGTACAACACAAACTATGATAAGTCTAATGGATCCTTTAATTTATTTGTATAGATGGTTTAAAACTAAACTAACCACAGCCTTAAAGTCATATATTTACTCCTTTGAGAACTTGGGAATGCATATTGTAGGTTTCTTTTTAGCTCTTTAATTAGCAAAGTTAATCCGACGCTAAAATGTTGAAATGGTTGAATGTCTCCAGAATTTACCAGCAAATTAATTTGAAAGTAAACAAACACTTTTTTGTACGTACATTATAAAATCAATTTTTTATTCAAAAACTCTGGATGTCATTTGGCAGTTACTTACAAAAATTAAGTGGTATAAATAATAAACCAGTGCCATTCAAAGGTTTAAAGGGACAACTTCACTCACGAATATACAACTGCTCGCTAATGTTACCCTCGTTTGCATTTCGATATTTTAAAAGTTATTGTTATTGTTGTTGTTTTGCATTGAATATCTGAAATCCATTTCTACAAAGGCCGTTTTCGACTTTTTTCGATTTTGCTTGCAGGTTTTTTTTTTTTTTTTTTTTTTTTTTTTAATGAGGATACATTTTCAAATCAAAAATTTTAAAAAAGATCTTTGTAGGGACTGACCTCAGCTATTCAATGCAGAAAAAAGATTTAAATGAAATGCAAACAATTAATTTAAAGGAACTGTCCCATAGGGTTAACAGTAACGAGCGGTTTTTTTTGCGTGAGTGAAGTAGCTCTTGAACAGACTTTCAACAAACGTTATACAATACGTTTGTATGGGTTACTTTTATGTATGTCCAGCATAACATGTGAACGAATATTCTTATTTTGATACTTTTTGTTCTTGTTGAAAAGGTCTTGGTCTACAGGTGGTCCCATTTCGATTTCATTGGGATCTAAAAATGATACGTTTGTCCCTCTGCCTGCTTTCTTGTCTTTTCTTTTTTACTTTATTGGCTTGAACTTTGGTGAAAATCGACCAATCGTCATCAATTTTGAGTATGTTGTTAAAATACACAGCACTACTTTAATTTTTTTAAATAGTCGTTGAATCTTTACATCTCCCTGCTAATATTAACATTGATTACTTTAAATCTTTAACTAGCTTTTTTATTATATCATAAATGTATTTTCCAAGATAATGTTATTTTTATACAGCATTAAGGAATTCCACAGACGCTGACACTTCTGACATGTTATCTGATTATTTTTATGAAACAAATTTCATTTACAATAATATTTTACTGTATAGTATATTGATGATACAATTATATTTTTCTCTAGGCTCCTGCAGCTTATCTTCATAATCTAGCACTTAATACTACGAATTTAACTAATTCTACTAAATGTCAAAAAATACGTAATACATTTTCTATACACAAAAGAATGACTATGAATGCTGGTATTCTACAATCCAATTTAAATCGACAGTTCAGAAAATTATTTATTCTAATCTATCAATCAGACCTTTTATCAGACCCTGATTATTGAAATTTTACCACTATTTCTAATAAGTCCGCTATTTCTTAAGCAGCAAAAAAAAAAAAAAAAAAATCTGTCATAAATTAGGTGAAAATTGCTGTTGAAAAATGATGAAAGTTTGCACCAGCTGTAATTAGGTTCTGATCATTAACAACAACAAGTATTTTTATTAGAAGGTAAACAGCTGTCATTGTCAAACGGCGGCTATTTTTATCTGGTTCAATCTAATTTTTAAGCCGGTTCTCACATTTCCTACTCAACAAACGTGAAACTTTTGGCACACTTTCTGATTCATCCTTAAAAATAAAGGCACAAAATTAACAGGCTGTTAATTGAAGCTATAGTGATAGTGACTATTGAAGCTATCTGAAATCGAAGTGCGCTTTCCATTTTTTGATAAATAAATTACTTATCGAGTTATAAGCGATTTTTGTCAAGTGACAACAGGTTTTTCTCCTTTCTATCGCTATCAGGTTCAGAAATTCGGTTCAAAACGCCCACTTGGCAGTATTTTCTGATATACTTTTTGCGTTTACCAAAAAATGGAAAATGTCTTTCGATTACATAGTTCGATTACATACACAACACCTTCCAATTTTATGGGTTTCTGAATAAAAATTAATTAAAAAATGTGTCAAAAAGTAGCACTTTGGATTTGAGAACAGCCTTAACCCTTAAATGCGTGATTTTTCATTTTGTTTCGAAAAAATTATATATGATTAAATGAAAGGTTTATTACACAGGAAAAATAATGAAAAAAATCAGAGACACGTTTTTCATATAATACGTCAATCTTTTCTTCTGTTGCACATCTGCAATACAAGTAAAAACTACTGTCGTGTGGCTGTTTTACACTAAAATAATGCAAATTAGTAAATATTTTAATAAGTATGCCTCCAAATACCTTATTTTTTATAATTATATATTTTGTAAAATTTTAACTTTAACCCTTTATCTACGGCATTATGATCTACTGCAATTTTTTTCATGTAATATTTTTTTTCAGTTACTACAATGAAAATTAAAGGATAAATATAAAAAAATACTCACCCGTGAGAAATTTAATGATTTAGAGGTAATTAATTAAAGTGGTACTTTAAAGTACCGTCAGTACACTATGACTAAACTATCGTAACAGAAAACCCACAAGGTATTTCAACCTGCACCAGAAAATATTTTCGATTGAACAAGTATATGAAATATAGGCTTTTTCATATTTACAAATAAATCGTTTGGCAAATTCCGGTGCCAATCATTTATTTCAACACTTTAGAATTGAAAATGTTTTACTCATGAAAGGGTTAAAAAAACTATTTGTCTTTAAGTTTCTATCTTGTTAGCAGTCCTTTAGTTATGCGACCTCTATATTCCAGGGACAACACGTTCTCTCGCATCTCCACATAGGCAATATATGAATTTACATATGCCATTTCTAGCATAGCAAAAACGAGCCGCTGCCACAACTTTTACGATTTCCTATAAAAAAATAACAATGAAACAGAAAAGAAATACCGGGGAAATCATTCCTACACTACATTTTAGTAATTACATTTTAAAGCAGATGAAAACGATGGATAACTACACAGACGAAAAGTAAACAAGAAGTTTTTCTCCAACACGCAGTGTACTGACGGTACTTATAAGTACCACCGAGTCATTCAACTGTTAAACACCGCCCCCTGAATACTAGGCCTGAGCGCTCACTCAAAAATGACACAAAAATGGCGGCTGCTGAAGGCGGATTTATTTTAGCGTAGGTACGGTGTCCCTTAAATGTAGAGACCAGTATTTTATAAAAGATTTCTCTACCTTGTTTATTCTCAGAAAAATGAAGCGGAAAAAACTTAAAAAAATTATTGGTAGGAATATTTAAGGGACCGTACACACGCTGAAAAAAATCCGCCTTCGGCAGCCGCCATTTTTGTGTCAGCGCTCAGGCCTAGTATTCAGGGGGCTGTGTGTTAAATCAAATACATACACCGTTCATCTAAAATAGCTTATCAAATTGTATTCTAAGATCATAATGAACACATAAAAAAATCTAACACTTATGTTATATCCTTTACTGTGTTTGTAGTAATCAAAAGACGAGCGTGGCAAACTGTAGAAAATATCGGCAGAAAATACATCGACTGCTTCAAAGATAGCTTCATTCCTCTCTAAAATAACAAATCTAGAACTACTGCTGCCATGTATTCGGATAAAGTGGAGTTAAAAGAGCGTTTTTTGCAAAGTTCCATTAGAATATTAGTAATATTCACTATGGTATAAAAGTTTAAAGTGAGTGGTACTTATAAGTACCGTCAGTAGATAAAGGGTTAATTCCATGATAGAATACTTTCTAGAAATTACGTAGTTCAAAGAATCTGACTTTACACCAGAAAGTTTCACTGGCTAATTTCGCTTTATTTAAAAAGGAATGTCTGCTATTAATTAGAGCAAAGATTGCTATTTTAGTTTTCTGGTATAAATTAGGTATATACGAATAAATAAATTTATTAAATTCAAAACACTGCTGTTTGCATATATGCAAAGCTGCGCACTAAAGGGTTAAGGAAATCATTCCATAATAAATGCTAAAAACGAGTAGAATCACAAATCCTTACTTTTTTCATTCTTCCTTGTAATTTCAGAATCTCACCCAAAGGAGCTGCTTTAAAGCACAGTAGCATATTTTCCTTAGAATCTGTGGGACATCGTAGACCATCTGCAAACATATTAGCTTTACCGACCGATGCATCGGTATCAATGAGCCACTGGCTGAGAGCAGTCCCACTACCAGATACAGCACCATGAAAGAACGCTGCATTAAACAAAATTTAATATCAGATTTCGGTAAAAATATTTTAACGCTGCGTAAGTAATTCTTCGCGATGAGCGTCTTTTACGGAATTTTAAATCTTTTATCACCGGTTCTTTAAAGCAGAAAGTTTTGACTATCGCAATCGGGGAAAATGTCCTGATTAAATCAGACAAAGTTTTCGCTAAAAAATAACTGGTGGGAATAACCAAATAGTATTAATTAGGCGGGAAAATGCATGCCCGAGTATTTCTCGGGTTGCGTAGCGAGAGGGTTAAGGATGTGGTCAGTGAGACCTCGAATTCCCCTCACTAATGTTAAACCTATGGGCGAGGAGTGCATTCGTATTTGTAAAATATCTATATAGGAAAATAATATTTTTGACTTCTTTTTCCTGTGAACTCTTTTTGGTGCAGCATATCCCTTAAGGGAATTTGCGCCATAAAACCTCATACAACCAATTTTCTTAACGAATGACTTTTTTTTATATATAAAATCTTTCTAAAAATATGCTTAAAGTATGCTCAATTAAATATGGACTTGAACATTCATTGATATAATGAAGACGAAGACAAAACATAGAGTATGAAGCAAGAACACTAATTTAACTATTATTGTTTTGGAGAAATATGAACAAAACCCTTTATCTTACATTAAATAATTCAACTCTGGCCGATGCGTTGTTAAATTATATATTTAGTAACATCATAACATCGAAAAGGCTTTTATAATTGCAACATATCGAAACTGAACTCTATTCTCTTTTTATTTATTTATTTATTTTTTATTGAATACATACATCAGACTTGTGTGCTTGACCCCAAGGCCCGCTTATAAGTCATCGTCGATATACAGGGACGAGATAGCACATTGAAATTTACAATACAGAGAATTTTTACATTCGGGAGCTCTACAAAGAGTGTGCAACGGAGCCAGCGGGAGTCGAACCCACAAATCTCCTACGCTCTCAAGCGATTAGCAGCGTGGTGTCTTATCCACTCGGCCACGGAGGCCCCATCTATTCTCTTCTGTTTTGGCTCGTCCCCGCTTTTACCAGGAAACAGGTTTCATCTAACTACAGAGCGACTCTAGCGCCACCTGCACTTCGTATTCAGGTTCAGCTCAAAACCTCATATGAGAATTAAAATCTTAGTGAAGTTGAAGAGCTGTGAGTAAAATTTTTGTGATGCCTGGAGAAGATTTCTTTAGCCTGATCTGGCGCCGTTTGTCACGTGACACGCGGGCGTGAAAGAGGAGTGAGATTCTGTTTGAGAGTGAAAGGTAGAGGTATTATGCCGTGCATGTTAGTCCAAGAGCCGGCAGCACAAAATACTGTGTTATCGAGCACAAGAAAAAACCTTTATTTTATGGAAGAGTAGAAGTAGCGGAATCCAATGATCCATGTCTTCCGGAAGTGAAGTGGTGCATAAGCCAAAAATTAATACCACCAGTGGTTGACTCGTAGATTTATCATTGTGTTTTCCTGCTTCCAGTCCTCCATGTTTTGATATCTTTGTTTGTAGGACAAACACAATGATAAACCTACGAGTCAACCACTAGTGGTGTTCATTTTTGGCTTATGCACCACTTCACTTCCGGAAGACATGGATCATTAGATTCCCCTATTTCTACTCTTCCATAAAATAAAGGTTTTTTTTCTTGTGCTTGATAACATAGGTTTTTGTGCTGTTGGCTCTTGGACTATGTGTGCCGGCGAGTTCTTGAGAAACCAAAAGATCGTTATAAAAATGTTTTCAGGTGCTAGAGGCACTGGAATATTATAAAATTAAGTAGTATAAAGAAGTGAAGATTTATGTGTGTAAGATAAATACGGAAGCAGCGTGCTGCACTCAAACCTGAAATTTGTACTTATTTGTACATAATTTGTGTGATCATCGTTAATGTCTTCGTCCTGTACTGTGTTAATAAACAATTATTTGTGATAAACAAGGAGTGTTATTTGTGAAAGGGTAGCCTGGATATACGAAAGTCGTAAAGACGTCACACGCTCCGCTTCGAGAACAAGATAATTTATATAAAGTGGCATGCCTTTTTATGTTTCTGCATGAAATAATTAAAGAAGAATGTGAATAAAGAAATATTTAACTATGATTTAAGCATATGAGAAAAAGAATGTGGTTTATTATTATGAAATTTATATAGATTTATTTATTTAAGATGAGAGTTAGTATTTGTTAAGTGTAGAAATTATAAAAGTGGTTAAGAGTAAAAACTAAAATGTTTAGTATTAAAGGGCCAAGAAAAAAAGACTTGGTTATAGTAGCCATTGAGTTAGGCCTAAAAGTAAAGGCTGATCACATAATAATGGATTTAAAAACACTAATCGAGGGAAGTGATCAGTATACTAAGGACATTGAATTTATAAAATAATTCTTAAATACTACAGTGTCTGATAGAATCGAACGAGAAAAACGTAAAGCAGAGATCCTTAGAATTGAAAAAGAAAATGCGAAAACCGAACAAAACAGCGCGTTGGAATTAGAACGAACAAAACTAGAAGTCATGAAAGCACAGTTAGAGATGGCTAAGATACAATCTGATAATAAAAATTCTGACACGGAGGGGGGCGGGGGGCTAAAATACCATACTAATTCTTTAGAATATCTAATTAAGAGTGTTAAAACTCTGAGTATGGCAATCCCGACTAAACCTGCAGCGTGGAATTTATTTTTTACTTCGCTCGAAAAGGCATTCGAAATAAAAAATGTTGCGGGAGAGTTAAAAGTTGAAATTTTACTAAATTTAGTAGGTGAACGAGCGACGCATTTATTAGTTTACGCAAACGCGGAAGAAATGAAAGACTATCCAAAGGTTAAGGCTTTAATTTTAAAAGAATTTCGACCCACCCCCAGTACGAAAGATAACTCCGACTTATTTAACATAGAGGAAGTTGATTTAAGTCATTTAGAAAATGGGGAGAAGGAAAGAATTTTAGATGTATTGTATAAATATAAAGAAGTGTTTTCTAGAAAAGTACAAATAGCCAAGGTAGGAGAGCACAAAATACGAATAAGTGACGCAGAAAAGAAAAAACCCTGTGTTTGCCGAATCTCAGAGGCCTTGAAGCCGCAAGTATATAAACAAATTGAGGAGCTATTGGAATTAGGTCTGATTGAAGAGAGGGAGGCGAAGGCGCCACATCCAGTAGTGTGCGTGATGAAGAAGGTTGGGGCTTTACGCCTATGTGTAGACTTCCGAGCACTGAACGCTATTACGAAAACCGATGATTTTCAAATGGAAAATGCGACCGATCTCTTATTCAGTATTGGCAGGGCCAATGTTATAATCACAATAGACTTACTGAAAGGGTATTGGGCCATACCATTGGAAGAAGAGAGCCAAAATCTAGCATGTTTTAAGACTCGTACAATATCACTTTAAAGTAATGGCGTTCGGGCTCCGGAATGCAGCAGTGACTTTTTAACGAGAAATGAATAAAGCGCTTTTCGAATATAAGTATTTCGCCAGAGCATATATTGATGATATCGCCTTTTTTTCTTAAACATTTTCTGAACTCCTGATACATCTAGAAAAAATATTTACTAATCTATCACAGTTACGATTCTCAGTGAACTTGAAAAAGTGTGAATTCACGAAACCTCAGATTATACTTGATTCCACCTCAAGTTGGCAGCGTTGGCTATGCTATGAATGCCGAATCGCAGCCGTTGCCGTAGCAACCAGGGTTTGCTTGAAGGGCAAAGGATCACTAGTAACGAAGGAATAGCGCCATTTTGGCGGAAAAGTATAATTCGTGTGCAAAAATCTGTACGTTTTGAAGTTCCTATGAAATTAATGATATAATCTATTAAAATAACGAATTGCATTATTATTCTTTTCTTATTTTTACATTTTTAGACTAATTTTAGCATTATCTTATATTATATTAGCTGATCCACCCGACCCGCAAAATGCGAAATTTTTTTTTAAATAGCAAAAACTTTTAAAAAAAAGGTGCACGAATTGTGGAAAAACTTTATTGAAAAAATGTCAAAATTTACTGTTTTAAGCTAAAAATTTGAAGTCGAATTCCATGTACTAATGTTAAAAAAATCATATCGGAAGGAAAAAAATCGCATCGAAAATTGTCTAAGAAATTTAAAATCGCGAAGGGCAAAATTTTCTATATTTAAGCTCCAAGTTTAAAACAGAATTCCTCTTACAAATGTCAAAAAATTGCTGCAAAAAGCAAAAAGATTTAAAAATCCCATTTAAAAAATCGAGAAAATTTAAAAAATCGCTGTACGAATTCCGAATGAAATTTACTGAAAACTTAACAATATTATCTATATTGGGTTAAAAGATTAAAACCAAATTATCCGGAAATCTATTTAAAAAAGAAAATTTGTTATTTATACCAAAACCTCTGGCAGAAATTCGGAAAAGTCTAGATCTCACACTGAGACCGTACATTTAATGTACGTTTTAATGTACATTTTTAATTATAGATATTAGGGTGTAAAAAAGGTCTTGATTTTTTAAGATCAAAATAAGCTGATTTTTAAATAATTAAAAACTGCATTTAATATTAAATTGTTAACACTGCTGAAAATTAAGGGACTATTTCACTCACGCAAAAACACCCGCTTGCTAATTCTAATCCTATGGGAAAAAAATTAATATCTCATTTGCATTTCAGTATTTTTAAATTATTTTTTTTCTTTTGCGTTGGATAGCTGAGGTCGTTCTCTACAAATAACCTTTTTTACCTTTTCAATTTTGTTTGCAAGATTTTTTTTCTTTTTTTTGGTGGGGTAGGGGTTGATTTTCAGAACCGGTTTCGAAAGTGAAATTATCCTAGTAAAAAAAGCCTCAAAACAAAATAAGAATGATTTTAAAATATTAAAATACGAATGAGATGTTTCTAAACATTTTTTCCATATAGCGAGCGGGTGTTTTCATGAGTGAAGTAGCCGCTCTTAATAATTATTAAACAACTGATTCACTAATTAGGAGCATAATATACAGTTTTATGCTTTAATTACTAAAACGATAATTAATAATTTAGTATTCAATACTGACAGAAAAAAATGGCAGTGTGTCAGTTCCAATATATATTTAGTAACGATTTAGGGGAAAAAAGTTTTAGAAATACTCAGTTAATAAACGAATAAATAATAACAATAATTAACAGTAAAAATAAAAAAAACTATGAACACGTTAAAAAGAAAAGTAAAAGCGAAAGTAAACAACGAGTATTATTGAAACTATTCATAAGAACAATAAGAATGCGCGGAGTAGCAGAGCACTAAAGCGCGCCAGATATTTAACCTTGAAGATTTGTTCCACGCCAAAGGAGAGTTTTTTACGCCAAGATTTTTACTTTATACGTTCGCTTTAAATACAAAATACTTTTAACAAAGAAATTATATTAAATATATGCTTCAAAAACCGAAATTTGTAATTTATAAACATAATCATATAAATTTGTATGCATTTTCACCATTTAAGATTAAAAAATAACGGAGAACTACTTTTCAAGGCGGAATGTTACTGTTTCTACCTTTCACAGTGCTGCCAAGTTGAGTTGGAATAGAGCGTAAGTACTTAGGACATATCATCGGATCCAGCAGCCATCGGAACGACCCTGGAAAAGTGGAGGCCATTCGAAGATTAGCAGTACCTCAAACGAAAAAACAGTTGAAAGTGTCCTTGGTCTTTTTGACTACTATAGAGACTATATTCTCAAATATGTTGAAGTGTCATATCCTCTGACTGAACTGACAAAAAAGAACAGTTCAGAGCAGTTGTGTTGGTCAGAAGAGCATGACCGGGCATTTAACCCTTTAACCGTCTGACCCGGATTTTTCCGTTCCTAGAAATCATGTTGAAATGGCTGTAGACCAAAATATTTTAAACAGAATTCTATTTTGAACCATATATAGAAAATAGTGATATTAAAGATATTATAGCATCAAACTGAGATTTTAAAAATATATATCCTGGGATTTACAAGCATTCTTATAAAAATACTGCAAAACCCTCGGACGGTGAAAGGGTTTTAATGAGTTGAAAAGAGCTCTAATTTAAGCACCCAGTCTACATACCCCCGTTATGGGAGTACCATTTGTCAGAGAGTGCGACGCATCTTCAGTCGGCATCGGCGCATGTTTATCACAGCGAACGGACTGGGCACTGTACCCGGTAAGCTACTACGTCAGTCAAAAGCTCACCAAAACTCAACAGGCTTGGGCAACCATTGAACGGGAGGCTTATGCGGTTATCTGGAGCCTAAAGAAGTTTGAAACATGGATTTTTGGTTCACCCGTGGAACTTATCACCGATCACAATCCATTAACTTTCATACCAAAAATGCCCCCCAATCTTCCAAACTGCAGCAATGGGCATTAGAACTGCAAAAATATGACATTGTTATTTCGCACCAACCAGGCGCTAAGTTGATAAATGCAGACGCTTTATCAAGACTTGAGACTAAAAGCATAAGAAAAAAGAAACTTTTCAGAAAACTGTATAAATACTTTTGTATGACTTTTAAGTGTTTTTCAACAGTGATTTAAATTGTTACTGCAGCTATCTCTTACTTCTTACATGTATTTTATTTGTTTATTGCATTTATTATTGTTTATTATTAAGTATTAATTCTGTTTTATGTTAGTAGATAAAAAGTGTTCCAGGCCATGTGTGCGGATTGGTTCTAGTATTTATTTTGTAACTCTTTTTGTATATCTATTAATTGGTATTATTCTTTTGTATTGCTGTTAAACAATGAAGTATGAAACGTATCCAGACTAAATTTCAGATCGGGAATGTTTACACTCCCCCCCCCCATCATTAGCGGCGCGCCGTTGGTCACGTGACACTCGGGCGTGAGAGAGAAGGAGTGAGATTCTGTTTGAGAGTGAAAGGTAGAGGTATTATGCCGTGCATGTGTGCCAGCGGCTTTTTGAGAAACCAAAAGATCGTTATAAAAATGTTTTCAGGTGCTACGGGCACCGAAATATTATAAAATTTAGTAGTATAGTGAAGTGAAGATTTATGTGTGTAAGATAAATATGGAAGTAGTGTGGTTCACTCAAACCTGAAATTTATACTTATTTGTACATGGTCTGTGTGATCATCGTTAATGTCTTCGTCCTGTACTGTGTTAATAAACAATTATTTGTGATAAACAAGGAGTGTTATTTGTGAAAGGGTAGCCTGGATATACGAAAGTCGTAAAGACGTCACAATTTTATTCAAATAAAATTAAGCATATATATTTTAGAAATATATATTGACAGCTGAAGAAGAAAGAAGAGTGCACAGTAGGGTGGTTACAAGAAATCAATTTTCGAATTTTTTTCGGGGGGACCCCCCAAAAAGTTGCCAATTGACTAGAAAATGAGATTGGCTAAGTTTCAGCTCATTTGGATAATATTAACCCGTGCCTCATTGAGGTTTGAGTTTAAAAAAAGAGTGATTTTTCACAAAAAATGCTGTTTTTCCTTCATGAAATGAATACAATTGAACCTAAAAAAATAATGCAAGTCTCATTTTATAAAAAAAAAGTTTTGCTTTGAAGAACCACACACCATTTTTTTCTAAAGATGTATAGATTTAAAAATATGCGCATTTTTCAGGACCAGACTTCAACTGAATCCTAAAAATGACTTTTTATGAAAAAGCGAAAAAAAAATTTGTAACATTCCGTTTCATCTGCTTTCCACCTTTTGTTTTTCTTTTTTTCGTTTTGTGAAGTCCAATAAAGTGTTTGATTAAAAAAAATTCCAAAGAAAAGGAAAAAAATCAAATTTTAAACTGAAAGAATTTTTTTTTTTAAAAGGGAGGGCAAAGGAAGTATAGAAATGAGAGCAAATAATGCTCAATTGCATTTTATTATTAAAGTTGTGTTACAAGAAAGGAGGCATAATAAAGAAAATAAATTATTTTCCCTTACAACTGTCACGTTAGCTCTTTCCGGCACAGAAAAATTCTGTTCGTAAAAGGATGAAATGATTGTCTACCCCGGAATTTACAAACGACATATTTAGAAATTAAAATCACATTACTTTAACCTTTCATTGTAAAAGCAAAATTTTATTAAAATATTCTTCGTGCCGTTTGTAAGTTTGGAATTAAAATTAGGTGGTCCCGGCGTGGGACACTGCGCGGAAAGGATTGAAGTGGTTATGGTTTAGATAAGGTAACTTATGTTGACTTTTTTTACCAAAGTATTATCTAAAAATGAAAATGCAACTTGATCCGAGTTAAGATACCAAAGGCGGTTTGTCATTTTAGTAAGTGCTTTGTCTGTAACCTATTTATCAAATTTTCTGCAGTGAACAAGTGATTTTATTATTTGCAGGTCTTGAATTGGGGGCTAAAGTGGCAGTGGAAGTATTGAAGCACGCTTTTGCATAAATATTGATTAAAAATAAGAAATGATCTCTGATACCTTCCTTTTCTAAATTTGTTATTGAAAGATGATCCCTGAAACAATATATTTTAAGAGAATGAATGGCCTGTGCCTCCATCCATCTGACATGATTAAAAGTACCAGGTGCTTTGAAAAACAGTCTTTTGCAGGAAGGAGTTCTATAAAAATTAAACAAAGTTGGATAAACTCTTTATAATCATCCCTGAGCTGTTAATTTTTAAGAGTTCCTGTAAGAAAATTTGAAATTTCTTCTGAATTAACTATTTATACCTAATATTTCATCTTCAGTAACATTTGCATACTTACTCTGGTTTAATTTAGACCACCCAATCAGAATTGGGTTTTTTTAAATATCTGGCTGAGGGGCAGTGATTGTGCCCATTTTACAATCAAGAACAGCTTTCTAAATTATGCTGGCGGCATGGTAAATACAGAAGACTTTTCTTTTAACAATTGCAGGTTAACTCTGAGGTGACCTGTGTTTACTGCAGTTGTATCAAAAAATATTGCCTGGATTTTACCAACTTCCTCCCACTCTTCAACTGCTGAAAATACAGCTTTCGCCTGAATTATTCCGATACTATTTTCAAGTTGAGGAACTCGTAGTAACTGTTCTTCATCCCCACAACTAATTAAAACTTTTATCCACTCTACATTTTCTTTATTCAAAAAATGGTAAAGCAGTTTTCCACCCCAGTGAACAACAGTTCTCTCTAAACGGGAATTTTAAAATCTGTTTTTGATGAGCTCAGTTTTTTGTTTACTAAACAGTTATTTGCAGAGTCGATGTCTGTGGTTAGCTAGTGGATGTATTCTAAGTCTAGCAGCTTCTCTGGCGTTCAGTTCATTTTGCGAATATTATAAAATAAAATACATAAAACTTGACAATTACTTAGCTGCTTACTGTCGATGATTTGACGAGACATGAGGCCAATTTAAAAAATCTTACATTTCTGCCATCATATCAAGAGGGGGAAGGGGTTTTACGGAATATTTCGTCAATTCTAAAAATAGATAACCATAACAGATAACAAAAACAGCCTTGTAATAAAAAGAGAAATTCAGAGATTCAACTGCAACACAAATCGAGAAGCTCTTTCTTACTAGACACAGAACTAGATAACTAATAATCAATTATAATTCGTGAAATATTTTTAAAGTTACAAAAATTGTTCACTTATTTTTGCCTATTAATAAAAATGATACAAAAAATTATCAAAAGTAATAAAATTTTTAATTTGTCATTTTTTACCTATGTTTCAAAAATGACGGTATTTTGAGGGTATGGTTCACTAGATGTCCTGAAAAATACTAAATGTTCATTAAATATAAGTTTTCATGAGAGTAAAAGTTCAATTCAACAACAGTTTCTATGAAATAAAACAAGAATCAGGTTTCTAAGACAAATATTTTTCACGTAAGGAAAGAAAAACGACAATTTTTTGCCAAAAATTGCAAATTTTCAAGAATTCAACCTCGATGAGGCACGGGTTAATATTATTTATTTGAGCTGAAACTTTGCCAATCTCATTTTCTAACTAATTGGCAACTTTTAGGAGGGTCCCCCCGAAGAAAACGTTAAAAAAATTTTCCCCATGTTGCTTGTGACCACCCTAGTGCACAGCATAACAAAGTTGAAGTATGAGTGAGCTATTTTTAAAATAAGAATGCATTTCACGCCTTTAAGTTTAACATCAGAGAAGCGAATTTGTTACCTGACTCACCAACATTCTTAATAGAAGTAACTATGTCATATAAAGTAGCATGATGCTTTATTTAAATGTATTTTTCTACTTACAAACATCAGACGAGACAATACAGCCAAACCGGTGAGTTAAATAGAAATGTTAAATAGTTTTACATAAAAAATCTGGTGTGAATTGTTTTTATCGAGGTTGAATAAAGTTTCATCAGGGTAGTAATAGTAAGGTTAAAGATGTACGATATACTTCCCAGTATATAACGTAATTGTCAATCATTTTTAATTGAAACTCTAATAGACTTTTTACATTATTTAGTGTATTTCCTTAGATTGCGCAACAACAACATCAAAAACCTTTTTGACGCTTTCATAATAACCGCTTAGCAGTGGTTAATCCTGAAATATTTCACTGTTTATAGCAACATTTTTTATTTTGATTACATCAGTGTGCAAGCATGTAGTTCGATTACATGTCTGCTAAATTTGTGTTTTATTTATTTATTTGAGAAATTTAAATTTTGTTTCGTAATTTAGTTACGGAATAGTACATGATACAAACAATAACGGGATTATTTACACTGTTTTAAATTCAAACGGGTTAATTTTACCTAAAAGGGTTGCATGTCTATTTTTTAAGATAGATTTAAAACAATTCATGCTTGACAAATATCTTGAAAACAATTTTTAAAAATCAGTAATTTGAAATAGAGTTTTCGAACATAATTAATTAATAATATATAAAGTCTTAAATAATTAATACTCGTAATTAATTTTCAGTTTTACTTAGAAAGAAAATGGTCTGATAAAATATGTAAAGCGTGTTATTCAAACTACTCTAAAAAATCTAGACCTCTATCTTTCACCCTTTCTGAGAAAAAGGCACATAAAGTTGGTGTATTTTAACATGGTCGAGATAGAGCTTACCCGGAAAAAAAGAAAATATTTCCATAACAAAAGAAAATATTTTTATGTCAAAGCAATTTGTTCGAAAAAAAATAATAATCTACACTTTATGATCAATAGTCACCGGACACTTTCAATTTTAGACTTTTAGTCAAATATCCTAATAAATACTAGACAAAAAAAACTTAAGAATTTTCCCCTTAACCATAGGGGGAGGTCCAGGTAAAATTAATAGAAATTCAATTTTTAACTATCATATTAACAGAGCTCTATGCATTCATGTCCATAAATCGTAAAGAGACAAAAATTTTGATATTTTGTCGGAATCATAGAAAATGGTATAAAATTATGAACGAGAATGCGTGTTTTTATAAACACGTTTGACGGAAGAATACACGCTTTCACTGTCAATGCGGAAAAAAGGGAACCAAATCACGTAGCATTTAGTGAAATTCTAGTTCGTGTTTCTTTTTTATTATTATTGGAATTTTAAATTTTTATTCATAAAAACAATGATTACATTAAACGAAAGTCATTTTCTAGGCGTTTTTAGTCATGACATCAATCATGAAGTGGAGTTTTGGGGCTGAGTTTAAATAAACAGATACTATGTTTTATTTTCTGTTTAACATAAATCGTTAAAAATGTTACCACTGCTTCTAAAGCATTAAAACACTTATCTATAATGCATAGCTATAAAATATTGCTGTAGTATATGAAATAAATATTAAGTAAAACGTAGCAGCCGTTTATTTAGAGCCAGTTTGACGTCACATTTAAGGCATAAGAGGCGTCAAATCTCGCAAATTATTTTTTTATTATTACTTTTTAATTGAATATCTGTATTACAGTATATGTTTTAACTTGAAATACATTTAAAAGAAGGTACTGCGCCATTTTAATGCATTATAGTAAATGTTTTTAATTTTTATATATAAAAATTTCGCATTTTCTTGTCAGAATGACGTCAATTTCGGATGCTAAAATAAAGCGAGTGAGTCTGGATTTTTTTTTTTTTTTTTTTGACTTATAAAACAAAGTACACGTGTTATAATTTTCTTTTTTAATTCCTAGGCTATTTTTTAGGGTGTGACAACAAAAAAAGAAAAAATTGGATTATAAATTTTTAAAAAATTAGATTTCTATTGTGACAAACTGTGACAGGTGGTTGAAAAAAGGGGTAAAGTGTCGTCTGATACCTTTTATAGTTTTACAGTAATTTTACTCATGATCTAAAACGTATTTGTATCAAACTTCGTGCAAATAGGTCAAAAACTGTAGATTTGTATCAGCAACATACATAACAAGAATAACTTATATATATATAGATTTAATCTAGTCAAAAAATGTAATAATAACTAGAAAACGGGAATTCTGCTTTTTCAAAATTTAGTGTCGCCCCGATGAATATATATATATATATATATATATGTATATAAATATAGATAGTTCAGTTTTCAGACTTAAAACACATGCTTTTATTTTATATAAAATGACGTCATCCGCATACGCTAAAGAATTCCTCATTTACGATCCAGTCTTAAACAACATCTACAGTAAAATATGCAGCAGGACATGACTATCGCTGAATAATACACAAATCCATAAAAAGAGATTTCGTTATTCAAGAAACTGGACAAAAAAATCGGCAATCTCATGATTCATATGCCTTCATTTATTTGCAATATTAATATAGATACTCACAATTAAATATAGTTTACAATAGCTCCATGTTTTATCAGAAATCAATTATCAATCAACATAGCGCGTATATTAATTACATTTTTTTCAGTTGTTATGGGAAAATGGCAACAAAAAGATATAATTGCTATTTTTCAACCATTTTCGCTTTACTTTTTACAGAAATGGAGTACTTGATTTGTCAAAATTAAACAAATGGTGTTAAAAACTACAAAAAAATTAATATCTCAAAAATAAATAGAGATACAGTTTTCAAACAAATTGCATTTAAAAAGTACTTTTTTTTCTCTATACGACGGTATACAAATTGAAAATGTGCGATGCTTAGAGGTTTAAAAAAATGCAGTAGAGATTATTCCGTACAATAATACCTCTGCTTTGTTTTACGGCTGGCTTACACAACGTAACATAATTTTTTGGAGACGAACAATAATAGGTGGGAGGAAGAAATAGCATACCGGGGGCTAACAGTCTATTCAAAAAATGTAATAATCAAACACAATATTGTTGCAGCATTTCTATTATTTACATTGTTTAAAAAATGTCTAATTGTATAACGTACCATGAGAGACTGGTGCGAGAATATGCAGTCCAACCGAAGTTCCGCCTGCTTCATGGCCTGCAATGGTGATTCTTTGCGCATCACCCCCAAATCTGTTGATGTTCTGAAAAACCCATTTCAAAGCTGCATGCTGATCCCATACACCTAGATTTCCGGGTAGAAGTTTATCTTGTAAGCTTAGGAATCCTAAAGAAATAAAAGCTATTATAGTTTCAAAAGGAGAAAAAACAGCAAGTATGTGATGCAAGGTGGCACATCAGAAAAACTTAGAAGATTCAAAACTTTTTTAATTTATATATTTTTGCAAAACATCAGATATTTCTTATACGGCCAGGCAATGTTGTTGCAGAAAAAGGAGATTTATTAGGATGAGCGAAGCGAATCCTCTACTAGGCTACACAAATTATATTTCGTCGTACACTTTACAAGAAAATTATTCAGTATTTTGCCTTGAAATTAAACATAAAAATAAATTAGGATCAGTAGATTTGCACAATATTATTTTTTTTATAGAATAACCTTTAAAAAATGTATTATTTTAATTAATTTATTTAACACGTTTTTCCCTTACGGACGCATTTTTGCAAATAAAAAATCAAACACGTATATTTTCAGAAGAAAAAATAAATCGTGGAGTTAATACTTATAGACAGAATCATGATTAATTAAATAAATAAAATATATTTTCATTATTCTGCCACAAATCTCAAAAACTGTTTTTTAAATTTAATAAAGGAAATAAATATTTTTGGACTTGATATAAATAAAATATGATCTGTAGATTCTGACAATATTATTTTCTTATCGAATGATTTAACAAAAAACATTTTTTATTACTTTGTTGAATATATTTTCCCATTATACGGATTTATTTTTGTAAACGATAATGAAACCTGCATATTTCTTGCTGTAAATAAAAATCATTGTGTCAGTAAAAATAAATAAAGTCATGAAGGATTAAGTACGTGAAATATTATCGTTGCATCAAAATTTCTCTTTTTTTATATAATTATTTAAATAAGAAAAGGCACTCACTGCATTTGGCGAAGACAAAATATTTTAAATATTGAAAATAACTAAAGAATTTATACTTCAAACCGTAAAAGAACATCAAACTTTCTTATATTAAAAATGTATGTTATTTGAGAGAAAATATACATTTTAATAGAACACTTTATTAAGATTGGTTGGAAATGGCGCATATTTCGGTGTTCATTCCTTTTAATCATATAATAGTTTCACGATTTCTTTTATGAAATTTTTAAAATACCTTTTTTATGAAAATTATAGCATATTTTTAATCAATTAAAATTTGTGAAAATTCAATTATTTACATTCAATTATAAAAGTATTTTTCAGTGTTAAGACTTCGAATGCACAATTTATTCTTATTATGTAAAATCATTTACGCAGACGATACTTACGCATTTTAAAAGAATTATATAATGATCTTTTTTTTTTTTTTTTTTTTTTTTTTGTAAAATGGCAACAAAAGAATTGTAAACAAATAAAATTAATTGTTAAATTCGTTATATAAAGTGTTATCCGAATTCGAAGGTTGAAAATTGAACCAAATGAAACATATATTTACTATTAAGAAGTAATTGCTATTAGTATTATTTTTAATATGTTTGTCATTTAAAAACTATTTATGTAATGTATTAGTTCTATTATAAAAAATGCCGGGAATACGCACACTTACTGGTCGAAAAGAAACATGCTTCGCGAATAAAAACAAAGCATGGCTTTTACTAATAGCTATTTTTCATATTTCAATAATGAAAGCAATGAAAGTTTGTGTAGAAGTCTAACCTGAACACTTTCTTGGTAGCTGGGGTTACAAAATTCGACACGAAGCATTTACTTGGAAATAGTAGAAAAATCTAGAAATGAAGCTTCTACACTCCATGAGAGCCAAATTTTTGTACATTTTACAGATAACTTCAGATGAAGTCATCAGAATGTCTCACCAGATCAGCCCTGTCAAGATTATAAACAAAATGGCAATCCCACAGTCAAATTATTACAGTGTCAACGGATAAACTTTTCCTACAAAAGAAAAATTATATTGTTACGTTAGGGATTTCGAAGATTATTTTTTCAGTTCCATGATGAGCAATGTCGCAGATCTTACCAGGGAACATACTTAACACTAGAGACTAGAACTACCGAAAATTTTTGAGTCAAGTTTTATGAAAATATTTTACACCAGAATTTTGATTTAAAACAGTTTAGCTTTATTATTTAACGTTTTTCTTTGTATCTTTTAAACTTATTTCATAATCAAATTTTTGGTTTGAACCGAAACATAGTCATATGGTAGCCGTCAAAATGACTTCTCACGGTAGTTCTAGTGTTAACCCCTTGGGCACATTTGACGACTGAGACTCGTCATGTATTTGGCCACTGGCGATTATTTTTATATTCTACAGAGGCTGTTCACACATTTTTTAGACGATGTATATTGTATTCATAAAACTAAATTACATAAAATTCTTGTGTTTTAAGTGTCTATTTGACAGCCCTTATTCTGAACTATCTTTCGACACCGTAATTTCCAGGATAATAATGCCTTTTGAAATGTCAGAAGAGGTATTCTATCCCATTCCTCCTGAACAGCTTTCCAGAGTCCTGTAAGGGTTGTGGGACGACGACGTTTGGATAATGCGGACTTTAAAAGTCCGAAAGCACAAAAATCCATAGGTGATACATCGGGAGATGCAGTAGGGATATCAGTGAAGGGTATGGCCTTGATACCGGTTTTTTGTTCCATTTCTTTTAGGAAATTTACAGTGGATTTTGGTGTGTGACTGCTAGCTTTGTCGAGATGGAGTTTCACAGATTGATGGCACTGTGGGTAAAGCGGTGGTATTTCATTCAGAAAAATTGGCGATAAAATATGTTCCTGATAGTATTTGGAGTTGACATTTTTTTTCCATTCTCTTTATTTTTAACTTGCCATTATATGAAAAACCAGCAACAATCATGAATCTCTTAGAAAAACTTTCTTTCGATTCTTTGACCATGTACTTAAATTTTTTATCTCCCCCTTTTATGATAATAAATGGCTCCTTTTTTTGCTGCAATCATTTAAATACACCCATGATTCATCTATTGTGACGATTGTTTTCCATTTTTGTTCATTATCATCGTTTTTGGATAATGGAATATGAATATTTCTCTTCCGAAAGAGCGTAAATATAGCCTTCGAATCTCTGCTTCTTTAAAAACCCATTTTGAATAAAACAAAAATCTCAAGCTGCAGATGATAATTTTGACTTTTAAAAACACGAGTTGGAACCCGTCGAAATTCGACGAATTAAAATGTTTAGAATGGAACTGTGTTAGATCGAACCTACAAAAATAATTACAATAAAAAATTCATCTTGCATTGGTTGTCTAACTCTTAAAACAAATAATGTTTTTAACGTAAAATTACCAAAATATTATTTCCACAAACTTCAACTGCTTAAATTATGGAAAAATTAAACTGTATTAGAATACGTAATCAAGATGAGTAATTATGTTTAAGTTATCGATTGAGGCTCGTATGTTTGTTTTTTTTGGGATAAAAAATCAGTAAAAAGGATTTCGCTTTGTCACATCATAAAAATTTCCCCCATAAAATCTAAACTGGACGTTATTTTCACATTTTCAAAATTTACATACGTACCACTCAAATTCACAATTTAAATATATTTTAACGCGCAATAAATTATTAATGAATGTATTTCCAAACTTAAAATCACGTTTGTCCGATACAACTTTTCATGTGAACATTCGCACAAACTTGAAGTTCTAATCTCAGTACCCGCGAAAATTTACCATTCAGAAATTTGCCTTTAGTTACCATAGTATTGGTCAAATATTTAGTTTTATCAAAGAACATGTTTTGTTTTAAATCTGACATCATTTTTTCTCACTAAATCATTTTGCATAGCGTCTCCTCAGTATCAACGTAATGTAAAAATATTGAAATATCTTCTTCAATCTTTTGATTTATTAAGAAGAATGTGTGTTTTTTAATGGCTGACGTCATATTCTGTTCAAAAATTAGAAAAAAGTTACTTTTATTTGTAATGTGAAAATGGCATCAATAAGTATATAATCAATAAAAATACATAAAACATGACAATTTTCCCTTTACTATTAATAGAAATGGAGTACTTCAGTTGTCACAATTACAAAATTGGTACTAAAAACTATAAAAAAAATTAATAACTCAAAAATAAATTGAGATAGAGCTTTCAAACAAATTGCATTTAAAAGTACATTTTTTCCCTTATACGAAGGTGTAAAAATTGAAACTGTGCGATGTTTAGAAGTTTAAAAATTTGCAGTAGCGAAAATTGCAAAGCCGAAATTTCATTTCAAATTTCAAAGTGTTGCCATTCGCAGAATCACGTATGCGTTACGCACAGATATGTTTGTCCTTTATAATATAGATAGACTAGGGGATCGTACCCGGGCTTCCCGGGTTAAAGAATATAGGTGAAAACATTTTTTAATTGAAACCTAATAATTTTTTTATATGCAATATTTTTTTAGATTGACCACTTAGATTAAAAAAGCATTCTTCATATGGAAAATGCGAATTATACAATCAAATACATTTTTTGAAATTTATCAAAAGCGATATTTTCTTATTAGCCGCATGCTAAGAGTTATTTGCCAAGATTTTGCTACTTATGGCATCCTTTTATATTTTGATAATTTCAGAGCTTATACATGTCTATTAAATTTGTGTTTTATTTATATTATTTTATTTATTTATTCATAGATAAGTTTCTTTTAATGGATATCAGCCGTAAGAAAATAATGAACACTTTATTTTGTTTTAAGGGCAAACGGATCAATCTTTCGTAATCGAGCTCCGCACGATATAGATAAATTTAAAAAATATTTCATGCTTTAAAATTGTTTTTCAAACCATAGACAATCATTAAACTGAGATGAACTTTGCAAACAAATTCCATTTGAAAAAAAAAATCCCATTTGGTGATCTAAAAATTTAAATTGTACGATTACAAATATGTTAGATTTGTGGGGTTTTTTTTCAATATTATTCTTTTATTTGTTTATAAAATAAGTATTAATTTCGTTAATTTGTCTTTCACAAATATGTTAGATTGGTGGGGTTTTTTTTATATTATTCTTTTATTTGTTTATAAAATAAGTATTAATTTCGTTAATTTGTCTTTCACAAATATGTTAGATTGGTGGGTTTTTTTTTTTATATTATTCTTTTATTTGTTTATAAAGGAAGTATTACTTTCGTTATGCAAAAATAGAAAGAAATGCTGAAAAATGTTTGTTGCTTTATGTGCAAAATGTTTATTATTATTATGTATTGAAACCGACACGTGATAATATAAACTTTAAAAAAAAATCATGCTTAAAAATTATTTTAGAAAATATAATACATCAGTCAATGAATACAGTTTTTAAACAAATTGCATTTGAAAGTAATTTTTTTTTTCCTATTTCAAGACCGAAATTCGATCGTGAAGTTTTGCCATTCGCAAAATGACGTCAGCGTTACGCACAGATACGTTTATTCTTTATAATATAGATACTTAATCGGTAAAATATAAAGATCACTTATTAGGATGTGGTTATCAATTGAAGATCTTATGCTTGGATTTCCGGAATGAAAACAGCAATTTTCACCTTCTCAAAATTTGCATACGCACTTCTCATATCCATATTCATCATTCTAAAAAAATTTGTATTTTGTTTGATAATTTAAAAATAATTTTAACTCAAAACTCCAAGTCGCGATTGTCAGCAACATCTGTTATGTGAACAGACACACTCTTTACTTGAGATTCTAATCTCAATTCCAGAGAGTAAAAATTTCCGTAATTTATGTTTTTTAAACGCATTTGTGTTAAAATGTTTAGTTTTATCTAAGAAAATGATCATTTTCTTTTAAATATGACTTCATTTTCACTTAAATAAGCATTTCGCCTAGTGTCTGAAACTTAGTATCAGTACACATGCAGAAGGAAAAACAATATAGAAAATTTATGAGGAAAAATGCGTGTTTTCAAAAGCAGTATGTCATTTTCCGTTATTATGCCCCTAATATAATATTCTGCTCCTAGTGGGATTTTTCGCCACTAAACCCTATAATACAATTTTTATCAACAATTTTGAATTTTTATCAGAAAATAGGATGAATAAAGTTAAAAATACCCCATTATTTCTCTCTTGTCTGCGATAATGAAAGCTATCTAATTTTCATCATTTTGAAGAAATTTCATAAAATGCTTTTAAAATTAAAATATAAAAGTGCGGATATAAAAAAAAAACAGAGAATGCGATCACATCTACAAAGGAAGAGCTTTCAGTTAAAAAAAATATTAATAAAATTGGTTCAAAAGAAAGATCAGGGCAGATGACTAAAAAAAAAAACACTTGTGTTTTAAATATATAGATTATATAAAATTGGGAAAAATTAAATTAAGCAAATTATGTTATTTTGATAAAATTATAGTAGAATGCCCTAAAGAATAGCATTAAAATTAATTATTCGAGAGAATTTTCGACAAAAACTTCAGGAACACGATATTATTTTAAACCACGAATTATTTGTTTGCTTGTGTAACTCGGCGAAGCAAATCCATCCAGGCGAGAATCACCAATTTCTGTAATATAAATCGCTATTATTTGCATATCACCTCTCTTTCATAAAGACACTCTAAATTTTTGTAAAACATGGCGTTTTATCAGTGTGTGATTTCGATTACATTATTTTTAAAAGTGAAGCATTTTCACCTGTGAAGAATTTCAAAGCAGCTGGGCTGTGAAAATGACGCACTTCTACAAAACATAATTCAGATTTCAGAATTAAAATACACGCTTTTTTTATAAAATGACGTCATTTGCCTCCGCTAAAGCAATCCACTTTTACAATCCAGCCTCAAACTTATGACATCATTATCAAGGAATAACAGACAATATTCTTGACATAGCCCATATTTTAATTTCAACTTTTTTTTTCAGGTTTTATGAGAAAATGGCAACAAAAAGATACAGTATCTCCTATTTTTGACTATTTTCCGTTTACTCTCAATGACTTTCAATAGAAATGAGGTACTTTTTGTTGCCACGATAAGAAAAATGGTATTAAAAACTACAAAAAAATTAATATCTCATAAACAAATTGAGATATAGCTTTGAAACAAAGTGCATTTAAAAGAGCATTTTTTTCCTTATACGACGGTGTAAAAATTTAAAATGTGCTATGTTTAGAAGTTTAAAAATTTGCAGTAGAGAGAATTGCAAAAGCAAAATTTTATTTCAAATTTCAAAGTGTTGCCATTCGCATAATGACGTATGCGTTATGCACAAATATGTTTGTCCTTTATAATATAGATAGATAGTGCAATTGCAATTATTTCTTTTGCAGCAAAAGATTTTTTATTATGTCTAACCAAAATCGTCTAAAAAATGTGCGAACAGCCTCTGTACAACTATTTAAAGGAAAATATTTTTGTAGTATTTTTCTCTTGCACACACTGTCAAAGTGTATATTAAATATTTTTGTTTTGAGAAAGTGGTGCAAGATAGAATAGAAAAAAAAAAAAAAAAAAAAAAAAACGCCAGTGGCAGCCCTGAAATAAATCCGTACCCAAGGGGTTAACTGCTAGTTCTGGTTTTCGTCAAGAGTGGTACCTTTAGAAAGGTCGTCCCATTCTTCCCACGATCTTCTAAGGATCAAGAAAATCGTAGAAACTACCTGTCCGAACACAAACGTTGACGAGATATGGACCAATCTTTTCCGTAACTGTAAGGCAACAATTTTAAAAACATGAAGTAGAAATTCGTACCTTAACAACTTATTCGAATTTCGTTACGAATGGCCAATTTTTGCAAAAGTTGGAGCGTAAGTCAAGAAAACAGACAGAAAGTTCAACATATCATATTTGGATCCTGATGAAATTTATAATGGGGCCACTACCAGGACGAGCCTTTCACACAATATATATATATAAGCTCAAAAAAATCAAAAGTAAAACTAAAAGTAAAATATAAAAATAAAAATAATAATAATAATAATAAAATCCATGCGATAAGCGCTACAGCTGCATATAACCACACAGATTATATATAGCACATTATGTTTTAAATGCGTTTGTCGGACCCAGAATCCTGTACCATAAATAAACTAAGTATAACCATAAAACATCCAAGAAATTTAAACAGATATAACCTGAACAAGAAAAAAAATTTAAACAGATATAACCTGAACAAGAAAAAACAACAAAAGGCTGTGGCCTCTTTAGCGGTGGGCATTTTAGAAAGCACAGCAATGTTTCAGATTAATTACAATTTACAACAAACTATTATTCAGTAGTGGCAGTGGGTTTCGGCCAGAGTGTCGCAAAGCATAAATCAAATGCATAAAAACAATTGAAAGCATATAGCGAACACTCCCCCACCGGACCCGACGCCACAATAAACAGTGCATCTCGAAGATACAACTGATTCAGAACGTATGTGTAATGTATACTGAAACAATAAAATTATTTTACCCAAATCCGAGCAACACAGCCACAAAAAACAATAACTAAATTCCAATGATCCATAATCTGTCCATAAACGTTCCATGTCTGTTGCCACACAATTGCAGACATCCTTGTAAAACCGTCCAGTAAAGCCTAAAAGCCTTTTTGTAAAAGCCTTTTTTGGACGGTTTTACAAGGATGTCTGCAATTGTGTGGCAACAGACATGGAACGTTTATGGACAGATTATGGATAATTGGAATTTAGTTATTGTTTTTTGTGGCTGTGTTGCTCGGATTTGGGTAAAATAATTTTATTGTTTCAGTATACATTACACATACGTTCTGAATCAGTTGTATCTTCGAGATGCACTGTTTATTGTGGCGTCGGGTTCGGTGGGGGAGTGTTCGCTATATGCTTTCAATTGTTTTTATGCATTTGATTTATGCTTTGCGACACTCTGGCCGAAACCCACTGCCACTACTGAATAATAGTTTGTTGTAAATTGTAATTAATCTGAAACATTGCTGTGCTTTCTAAAATGCCCACCGCTGAAGAGGCCACAGCCTTTTTGTTGTTTTTTCTTGTTCAGGTTATATCTGTTTAAATTATTTTTCTTGTTCAGGTTATATCTGTTTAAATTTCTTGGATGTTTTATGGTTATACTTAGTTTATTTATGGTACAGGATTCTGGGTCCGACAAACGCATTTAAAACATAATGTGCTATATATATATATATATATATATATATATATATATTTAAAATTCAATAACTTCCAAACGGTGACAGATATTTAAAAAATTGTTGCATGAGGTTTATGTATGATGTCAGGAGTTTTTGTACTGTGATTCTTAATTTTAGTTCGAATTTCAAACAATAGATGGCGCTGAGAGCAATAGGCGCTCAGTCCAGACCCGATTTTTGGTACTTCGTGATCCATTCAATGCATTTTAATCTCCTTTTTTCGCATGGAACAAGAAAGAGGCCAAAAAATCGAGCCTAGATTTAGCGGTTGTTGCTTGTAGCGCTATCTATCGATGGTATTTGTAACTAAAACTGAGAATCACAGCATAAAATTTCCTGATATCTTACATAACACTCCTGCAAGAATTTTTTTAAATATCTGTCACCGTTTGCAAGTTATGGAATTTTAAAATCCATCAGTCATTTTTGGGACACCCGGTAAATAATGGGACCAATACCAGAACGCGCCTTTTGCAAAAGAAAAAAAATGTATATAATAAAAGCCAAAGTCATGTGACTGTCATCAACAGTTCTGGGCTGACCGCTTCACTTTTTATATGCCAGGCAACCATTTTGGCACTTTAATATTAGCCAGGCGCAGGTGATAAATCGCCAAATATTGTTCCATCATTATCATTTCATGTATATTATAATGGGCCAAGTTATGTGACTGTCATAAACAATTATAGTAGACCCCTTCGCTTTTCATATGAAAGCGACTATTTTTAATAAAAATTATTTTTATGGCATTCATGATGGCAAAAGCAAAGAATTCTTGGTACTTTTATGTTAGCCGGGCGCAAATCTCGCTAATAACATTTTTATCTCGCCAGTTAGCATTTTTTATTTTTCGCGTAGTAAATTAAAACAATGCTTTAAAATTAAATCTCATGGTTTATGGTATTATTTATTATTTTTCTTTTCTTTTTTTTATTTTTTGTTTAAGAAAGAAGTGAAAGTTATGAATTTTAAGTGTTTCAGTTTTAATTTAAAGTTATGTGATAATAATATGATATGATAATAATAATATGATAATAAAATGATAATAAAATGAGTGAAAATATTATATTTTAAATAAAATTAATGTAATATGAAAAAATGTGACGGGAATTTGGTGAAGGATTGATCAAGTAAATTAAATTATGAATTAAAGTATAACATGATGCAATGCTTAGCATACATCTAAGGGAGACCAAACTGGTCGCCAAAGGCGGCTAGTATTATAAATAATGGGACTAATTTCAAAACGAGTCTTTTACTAACAAAGAAAACAATTATAAAAAATGAGACCATTACCAGAACGAGCCTTTTCTAACAAAAAAGAATTATCAACAATAGGACCAACCAACCAAGGACCAATTACCAACAATAGGAGCAACCAGAACGAGCCTTTCAAATAAGAAGGAATTATAAATAATGAAACCAATATCAGAACAAGCTTTTCTAACAAATAAGAAGGATAAAAAATGGGACCAATACCAAAACCAGCCTTTTCCAAAAAAAAAAAAAAAAAAAAAAAAATATTATAAATAATGAAACTAATTCCTAAACGAGCCTTTTACTAACAAAAAAATATATAATTAATGGGACCAATACTAGAACAAGCATTTTCTAACAAAAAAAGAATTATAAAGAATGGGACCAATACCAGAACGAGTCTTTTTTACCAAAAAAGAATTATCAATAATGATATCCAGTACCAGAGCGAGCCTTTTCTAACAAAAAAGAATTATCAACAATGGGACTAATACCAGAACGATCTTTCTAACATAACCCAGAATTATCAAAAATTGGACCAATACCAGAACAAGCCTTTCTAATAAAAAAGATTAATAAATAATCGGACCAATTACAGAACTAGACTTTAACTAACACAAAAAAAATATTATAAATGATGGGGTCAATACCAGATTCAGCCCTTTCCAAAAGAAAAGTGAAAAAAGGAGAGAAAAGAAGAAGAGATATCGAAGCATCCGTTTATAAATTATGCATGGAGATACATAAAAAAATAACCCTTAAATGTCTGATTTTTTAAAAAATGAATTAAAAAATGTTTTTCGGCTTTCCTTTCTTAAATAAATCATGGGAAAAATACTTTTAAAAAATCGTATTTTGTTTTAAGTATGGTTTACGGCTAAAAAACTGTTTGTTGCCAATCGCTAATACTCGGCTTTAATTGAAAAAATAATTTTCCTTGATAAAAAATAAAATTCTATAATATTAAACACGCATGAATTTTAAGAACTATCATAAGGAATTTTCACAAAGTGTTTTATAAAAGTAATTAATTCGTATTACAAATACAAAACTTTATGATCAAACGTTATAAAAATCAATGTCGAATACAAAATAAATTGTTTATTTTATGATACTCGATATTATGAGTGCAAATTACATAGTTAGGCATTGTATGGAAATTTTTGAAATAATTATTATTTCTATTAAAACACAGTCAAACACCACATTTTTCCTATTTTGTTACAGTGTATCCTTTGCAGTTTGGGAATTTGCACCTCATCTTTTTCTGTGCATATAAAGGAAAGTAGATATAGCATCGTGACGAATTTATTGTCTTTCCAGACTAGTGATGAAATGTCGATGCCATCTACAGTTGTAGTATATTCAAATTAAGAGCCCCAATCTAAAACTTTTAAGGGTTTTTCATCGGGTAGTTTGCACCCAGGAATTCTATTTCTTCTAACTGTGTATTCAACGTATGGATGCCAGTGTTTGCCAAATGTACAATCAGCAGCAAAGCCGTATAATAGTTGTCAAAATGCAACTTGTAGTTTACTGATCTTGGTATTCTTCTTCACAGTCTATTGAATACATTGCTTGAAGGGCCAAAGTCGGGTTCAGTAATTGATCCCGTTAGCATATTTTCTTGACATGAATATACTTCGAAGTTACAAGCATTCCCAGACATACCAGCAAGTACAAAAAATATTTAAAACCCCATTTATGGGGTTTATTTGGCATATATTTCTTCATGTAATGTCGAACTTTAGTAGCGCAACTTTGCTCATCAATTGAGAGATTTTGCTTAAAAGGGTTAGAAGCAAAATTATTGTTTAAAATATCAATGATAGACCGAAGTTTTTGTAATTTATCATGTTTCATATCATCTGGAGGTAGATGTTTTTGGTTGCCATTGAATATTTCTAACTTTCTCAAACTGAACTCTACTCACTGTGTCCTGAGTTAAAGGAAAACCAAGTTCATGACTCCAATGCGATCGAACACTGGGCAAATGCCCTAAAGACATGTATAATATTATCCCCAAAACTTGCCTTAAGTCTTGTGATGCGAAATTCGTAGGTTTAGAAGGATCTTTTTGGCAGGCATATTTAACTGCGTTCACTGACAATTTTTTCTATAAGCTCATCTGAAGAAAAATATCTGAAAAAAGCTAGTGGTGTATCCAGCTCATTCATGTTTGGTGAATAATCTCATTTCCACTAAACTTTATCTGGTTTTCATTTACCTTTATGTTCTCTTTTTAAAAATAATCTCCCTGTTTGACAGTTTACGTTACTTTGAAATCTCTTTACTGCATTTCGGAATAGCCATTTCAATATCATTATGAGAGTAATTGTAAACCAATTCTTCTATTTTGTTTTTGAGTCAAATACTTTTTTGGAGGCATTCTAAAAATGATAGAGTAAAATTTGCAGAAAATAAAATGTAGAAAAATATCTTGCATACATTTAAAAAAACTGAGCTACAATTATAAACAACTAGGAAAATAAACTACTTCTATTGAATATAGAAGAAAGTAAAACTAAAACTGCTCATTGTTCTCCAGGGTTAGTGGAACACTTAATGCCTGTTGTTGCTAATTGGCAACACACGCAAAAATCTTCTTACAACAAATATATTACAGTTGAATATCCAAAAGTAATCATAAATACGGGCTACATGCCTTATTATTTTCATGTAATAAATTTTATTTGATCAGTACAGAACAAAATAGTATATTTTACAAGCTTCTAAATAAAACAAAAAGATCATGTAGCAACAACTGAAAAAACTGAAAATTGATTTAATAATATTTTCTACATCTATTTTATTGGCAACATTAGCCATTAGAGCTTCAGTATTATTCTAATAGTATTTTAGAAGACTAAATTGTGTATGTTGCCGAAAGGCAACACACGGCATTTAAGGGTTAAATTAAAAAAAAAAAAAAAAACGAATCATATAACCTAGTTTGTTGGAAGTCGGTTAAAAATTAACTTTTAATACTCGGATAAAAATAAAAATCAACGCAACGATTAAAATATGAAACATCCCAATATTTACCAAGAATTCCAAGCCTGTAATTAGGTATGACGAGAATGATATCATTATATCGTAACAAATAATCAGGTCCATAGTCTTCTTTGCTTCCTCGTATGAAACTTCCTCCATGAAAATATACGAGAACTGGCAAAGAAATGTTTTCAGCAGGGTGATGCTAGAAAAACGAGAAATACTACTGCATGATACAATACTATTCTAAATTATTATGCACATAAAAAATCAACTTTTTGAAGACTTCCACAAGCAAAAATTTCTACAGGGTTGTCAAAAACAGGTTGGATACATTTAAAATATTTCTAACCACGGAGTTAATTGAGTAAGCAAAATAATTTTCTTTGCTAAATTCTCGGCAATTCTCCAAGGTTTGTTGGATGTAACTATTTCGCAGTCGTGACCTTTGACGATGCGCAGATGCTATGCGCGGTTTAAGTATTATAGTTGCATCTAACTTTTTTCGGCGACCCTATATATATATATATCCTCCTGAGACCCAAGCAAAGTATAATGCACATTTTTTTTTAATAAGAGTTTTTTTCAACAGATAGGCATCAAAAATGATGTTTTTAAAGAAATTAATAAATTTCGATTTTTTAATTTTGTTTTACAGCATATCCTTCTAAATGGATGTTCAGGCCATAACTCGCTTTAAAATAATTTTTAAAATGCTAAAAGTATGGGAAAGAATAGAATTTATTATAAAAAACATAAGGTAAGTATTAACATCTGCTATTAAAATTGCAAAAAAAAAAAAAAAAAAAAAAAAAAAAATAGTTTAAACAAATTATAATAACATCAAAACGAAACTTACCAGCAGAACGTAGAATTCCAACTTGACTCCTTTATTACGCCATTTTATAAACAAAGTAGTTACCCTTGCCAAAATCCAAAAGCTGAATGTTGATTTTTGATTCATACATTACCATGCCAAACTGGTTTTAGATTGCTACAATGAAATTTAGCGCAGTAGAAGGAGAAAGCAGAACATCCATTTAAATGGATGCCAGGTCTCAGGAGGATATATATATATATATATAATCACTTTAATACCTTGCAAGTTTGTGGGACATTTTTGTATCACTTAATTTTAATCCCAGCACAGAATTTTGAAATAAAAATTTCCTTTTAATATGTACGTGAAGACAAGGTTTTACTTATTTTGAAATAAATTTCTTCACAAAGTCTGGTGTCATTCAGCAATTTTAAGGTTTTCGAAATCGAAGAACTTTGCCCTTTAAAGGGATAAAGATACAGAACGGGTTAAGAGCAAAATATCTATATTTTTATTAATTTTTCCATGTATGTGTTCATTTATTGTCGCAACTTTGCACGATATAAAATATATCATGCAAAGCCACCGCGCACCGCCTCTGCGCAGTGGCTAAAGGTCACGACTGCGAAACAGTTAAATCTAACAAATCATGGAGAATTATTGCCAAGTACTTAAATGAAAATTGTTACAGACTAAGCTAAAATATGCTACAAAAGTTATAAAATACCTTTATTTAGATTAACGCACGTTTCATCGCACGAATGGCGGCATTTTGAAAACTATCTTGCAAAAATATTTCAACCAAGAACGATTTTGAAAATGTCGCCATTTGTGCGATGAAACGTAGGTTAATCCAGGGTTCGCACGCTATTAAGCCACGCCCCATTTTGTAAGACTCTACCACCAGTATTATTACAAAGATCATTTTCTTCACAATTCTTTAGCTAGAAGATAGCTTTATGCGATTACTGGTACTAGAGTCCTTGAAAAATGAGGCGTGGCTTAATAGCGTGTGAATCCTGTAATCTAAATAAAGGTATTTTATCACTTTTATAGCATTTTTTAGCTTAGTTTGTTTCATTATACAGGGTGTCTACAGATCAGGAAAAAACACAGTTAAAAAAAAGGGTGAAACCCCAGTATTTTCTTATAGAGAAATTCGTCTTGTTTAATCACGCGAATAAATAAAAAGAATTTCTATAAGTAAATACTGGTATTTTCTATTTTATTTGATTGTGATTTTCCCTGATCTGTAGACACCCTGGTATAAGAGATTGTCAGACATACTGTTATAAAAAAATTTTACGTTACCTCAGTAGCTTTTGGCGTTATGATTTTTTTTTTTTTTTTTCGATCATTCAGTGTTCATCTTGGAAATCACGCCTAATTTTTTGATTGAATTTAATTCATGTTTTTTTTTCAAAATTCTTGGTAGAAAGCGAAAAGTGAATTTATTTAAAAATATATAATTTTTGCCCTGTATCTTTTTTAAGGTAGAGCAACAGGAAAGAAAAAATGAAACGTTATTTAAACTATCTTTCTGTGATTTCAAAATTAATTTCGCATACAGCTGTCAATTTTTACGCTTTTTTGTCTTATTTAATCGGCAATGGAACAATGGAACAATGTAGTCATTTTCTGGATTCCCTAGTTGCCTTGCAACTTTACATCCGGTAGTGCGTTTATCAAAGCAGTGGGAGCCATGAAGAATGTTTAGACGCGGCTGGTAGCCACAAAAAAAATAAAGTTTAGAGTAATTAAGAAACTTACACTAGAAATGTTAGTATAACAATATAAGAGAGAAAAAATGTCCATTAGTTCCTAACATACTTGAACAGTCCGTTAACAGGCGAAAAAAGGTACCATAGGGATGCCCCAGCATAAAAAAGACTCTTTTCAGAGACCGTACATTATAGTTTAATTCAATTCATAAATGCTTAACAACAGTGCAAAAAGGGGGAAATTTTAAAAATATTTACATATTTACAAGAGAAAATTATAATTAAATACATGAAAGATTAATAAAAATCGGTAATAAAAACTATAAATGAGGAAAGTTGAAACTAACTGTACAATTAAACACTTAATACAAAGGGTAGTTTAAGAGAAAAAGAAGACGGCGCCCGCCCAGTTTGGTAACTCTAAGAATATAGTAGGAAAAAAGTAAATAAGATAAGAAAAGTTATAAAAAGAATAAAAATAGAAAGGTAATCAAGTTTAGAACATCATTTTTTTTTTTTTTTTTTTTTTTTACCAAAACAAGACAATACAAAACATGGAGAAAAGGCAAAAAAGTTTAACTGAACTATTAAAAAAGGTAACATTTACTATTAAATTTTTCTGGTACAAAAAAGCGTAAGAGCTGGCAGCTAAGTGTAAACGTAAATTAATTTATATTAAACTATTAACTGATAAAAGCTTATTTTTTAATTACGTTAAATTCTTTATTTTTTATTTATAATTCAACCAGAACCAGTTTCGGAAGAGAAATGATTTATTTTTTATATTGAATATCTGAGTTCGATGTCTAAGCTAGTAATTTCGTACTTATTTTATTTTGGTACAATTTCGCTTCCGATATTAAAAATGTCCTCAGAACAAACAAACAAAAACTGAAAATAAAATCGAAAACATACGGAAGTACCAATTTATATATCAATCTGAATTACCTTGTACAATAGTATCATTTAAAAATACTGAAATGCAAACAAGAAATTAAAAAAGAACGCTGCCATTGATTTAACACTAGCTTGCTAATGTCTTCCGTTGCTAGCTTAGACTCTTATTTATCCCTTCGGGACGAGCGTCTTTTACAGGATTTTCAATATTTTATCACCGGTTTTTCAAAACAGAAATTTTTTTCCTAATTGAATCGGGAAAATGATCGGATTAAATAAGGCAAAATTTACAATAAAAATTTACTAGTGAGAATAATCACGGATTCTGAGCACCTTACGCGGCACGTATACCGATCGCTCGTCCCTAAGGGGTTAAGATATGTATTTGCTCTCAAAGAAAAAATAGTGGCATGCTTTACCACTCGGCTAAACCACATTTACGTCCCTTATTTTAAACTAAAATACTACATTACAAAAATAAAATAATATATTACAAAATTTGGCATTTTATACACATTAAATGTCGTGAACTTTAACAATGATCATCAAAAATTTTACTGCAACTTACGACAATATTTCTCATGTTCCTTGTTTGATAATTTAAGATGTTTTCTCTGCTTCATTCCTCTTTTTTCCGATGTGGGTATAAACAGTATTTTTCTGCATAAAGTTGTTTTCATAGATATTTAAAAATACCGAATTGACACAAGCGTTGCATTCTGTTTTAGTCATTTTTAAGTTTCTGAACATAAACGAACTAATAATAATTAAGGACTTTACGTTGTAATATCTAATACTAAATAAAATAGGTGTTGCTACCCAACGTACATTTTATTCACAAATTAAAAGATGATGTAAAATAAACTTATGAATAAAATAAATCTCAACTAGTGATGGGCGATAACGAGATGTTTTTCTCGATTTTCTCGATTGTATGGACATCTCGATATTTTTCGATTGTATAAATTTTTTCTCGATGACTACAGTTTGCAAATTTCTTTTATAAATCATATATTATGTATTATATACGTCATACATTTATCAAGAATCGTCTGCGGGTGAACTGGAATGAGTCGATGTTAATAAAGACTAGGTGACTTCGACCACAAGCGGGCCTCTCCTTTAATCGGGGCCCCTAATTTATACGTAATCTTGTAATATGAAATCACGAACAGGTTACCCGCTATATACGGCACTGATATATGATAGCAGGCGGGTGTGGTGTGCACGCACTACAAAATCTTGTAAAAAATATAATATCGAAACGAGTGAACGTCGGACCAGATCTCTTGGGGGAGGGGTCAAAGCGAGCGGAGGGGCACAGTAGCTGCATAATATGATTAAGTCGTCACAGGTCTTTAGGCCTTTCCAACCATATGTTACATGAGAAGTCTGGATCTGAATTTATAAAAATGCCCTCCCAGTGGGGGGAAAGGGGTGGAGGGGGGCGGGAGGTGGATAACATGAGTAAGTGGTCATAAGCCTTTCCAACAATATGTCACATGAGGGGTCTCGGCTAAATTTAGAAAAACACCCCCGTGGGGAAAAGGCGGGGGCGGTCACCGGAGGTGCATTACATCAATAAGTAGTCACAGACCTTTCCAACGATATCTCACATGTGGGGTCTTGGCTAAATTTGGAAAAGTGTCCCCCGGCGGGGTTCAAAATGGGGGGATGGACACCGGAGGAGCATAACATCAATAAGTAGTCACAGACCTTTCCAACGTTATCTCACATGAGAGGTCTTGGCTAAATTTGAAAAAGTGTCCCCCGGGAGGGGCAAATTGGGGGAGACTGTCACCGGAGGTGCATAACATCAATAAATAGTCACAGACCTTTCCAACGATATCTCACATGAGGGGTGTTGGCTAAATTTGGAAAAATGCCCCCGGGGGGGGGGGGGGGGGGCAAAGTGGTGGTGGGGACACCGTAGGTACATAACATCAATAAGTAGTCACAGACCTTTCCAACGATATCTCACACGAGGGGTCTTGACTAAATTTGAAAAAGTGACCCCCAGGGGGGGCAAAGAGTGGGGGGGGCTGTCACCGGAAGTGCATAACATCAATAAGTAGTCACGGACCTTTTCAACGATATCTCATAAGAGGGGTACTGACTAAATTTGGAAAAGTGTCCTCCGGGGGGGGGGGCAAAGTGGAGGGGGGTGGCCACCGGAAGTGCATAGCACTAATAAGTAGTCACAAACCTTTCTAACGATATGTCACATGAGGGGTCTTGGCTAAATTTGGAAAAGTGTCCTGAAATTTCATATATTATAAATAATATTTAGCGGAGGGCTCCATAAAAAAAATCCTATCTAAAATGATAAAAGCGGAAAAAACTACCCTCGCAGTGGGGGCCAAATTGGGGAGAGGAGGAAGAAAGTCTCATAATATGAAAGAGTCATCCGAGAGCTTACCGATGACATATCACATGACTGGTCCAAAAAAAGGTTGAAAATTGCTCCCCCTCTCTCCCCCCGTGGGCCCACTCTTTCACCCCGGAATTCACACAGCCGCCACTTTAAAATTTTTATGTTCAATAAATAATATTTACCGGAAGACTGCATAAAAAACCCATATTTAAAGTGATATTTAAATTTATTATAGAAATCGGCTACGGATTTAAAAATTTGTTCGCCCCTTCCCCACCCCCCTTTGAGCGAAGAAAGGTTCATAGTATGAAAGAGTGGTCAAAGGGCTTTTCGATTATATGCCACAGGAAGGGTTCGGTAAAATTTTAAAAATTGTACCCCATGAGTCCACTCTCACGTCCTCCTCCCTCGAAATCACCCGACCCACCTTCCTCTTTGAAAATTTTATATTTAACAAATAATTTTTATCGGAGGGTTCCAGGTATGTGACATCTTGGTAGGGCTAAAATAAGAGAAACTTTGAAAATTAAAGCTTCATTTCACAGCTCATTGTCATGCCTTTTTCTCTATCTCGTCCCTTGGTACTCTCGATAAATTTTCTTACTTTTCTTCTCTGCCGAGGACGAGAGAAATCCTCGAAAAGCTTCTCATAGCGAAATGTTGAAAAGCGCGAGCGAAATCCTCGAAAGGCTTTTCGTTGAGAGATTTCGAAAAGAACGAGAGTAACAAGCGAGAGGCTTCCCATCGGGAAAGGTTGAAAAGGGCGAGAGGAAACTCTCGAGAGACTTCCCATCCCGAAAGGTTTAAAACCGCGAGAGAACCAACCATCGAGCAGCTTGCCATCTGGAAGCGTCGAAATGCTGGAAAAATCATCGAGATGAGATTTGCCGAAATGCGAGATGGAAATGAAGCTTTCAGAGTCAAACTTACCGCATTTCTGGTTTAAGTCATAATTTCTGAAAGGAGTCCATCTGCTTATCCAATCTCTTTTTAGCTCACAGGCTATCTAAGCCTGAGAGCTAATGTACCCGTCGGTTCTGTGTGTATGCATGTACTGTACGTACGTACGTACGTATGTATGTACGTAACGCGATAACTCTTGATTAAAATGTACGATTTGCTTCAATTTTTTTTATGTTCATTCTGATAAGGCGTTCCGCTGTTTAGTTTTGACGGTTCATTGGTTAAGGATAAAGGGAGAAAAGGGGGACTGATCCCCCCCCCCTCCTTAATTTAGATAAATAGGTTTTTCATGCAGAATTCTTCGATTTACTCCAAACTTCGTATACCGGTTTATTATGTTAAGGAGCTTCCCTGATTAAACTTGGAGGTTCATTAGTTAAGTATGAAGGGGGTAAAGGGGGATAGACCCCTCCTTAATTTAGATAAATGGTTTTTTCATGCAGAATTATTCGATTTGCTCCAAATTTGGTATACCGGTTCATTATGTTAAGAAGTTGCCTTGATTAGATTTGGAGGTTTACGGGTTAAGTATAAAGGGGGAGAAGGGGGTTAGACCACCCCCCTTAATTTAGGTAAATGGGCTTTTCATGCAGAATTATTTGATTTGCTCATAATTTGGTATACCGGTTTATTATGTTAAGGAGCTTCCCTGATTAAACTTGGAAGTTCATTGGTTCAGGATAAAGGGGGAGAAGGGCGGGATGGTCCGCCCCCCCCCCCTTAATTTAGATAAATGGGTTTTTCATGCAGAATTATTCGATTTGTTCCAAATATGGTATACCGGTTTATTACGTTAAGAAGTTGCCTTGATTAGATTTGGAGGTTTACGGGTTAAGTATAAAGGGGGAGAAGGGGGGCTGGTCCCCCCTTAATTTAGATAAATGGGCTTTTCATGCAGAATTATTTGATTTGCTCCAAATTTGGTATACCGGTTTATTATGTTAAGGAGCTTCCCTGATTAAACTTGGAAGTTCATTGGTTAAGGATAAAGGGGGAGAAGGGGGGCTGGTCCCCCACTTAATTTAGATAAATGGGTTTTCATGCAGAATTACTCGATTTGTTCCAAATTTGGTATACCGGTTTATTATGTTAAGGAGCTTCCCTGATTAAACTTGGAGGTTCATTAGTTAAGTATAAAGGGGGGAAAAGGGGGGTAGACCCCCTCCTTAATTTAGATAATGGGGTTTTTCATGCAGAATTATTCGATTTGCTCCAAATTTGGGATACCGGTTTATTATGTTAAAAAGCTGCCTTGATTAGATTTGGAGGTTTATGGGTTAAGTATAAAGGGGAGGGGCTAGTCTCCCCTTAATTTAGATAAAAGGGTTTTTCATGCAGAATTATTGGATTTGCTTCAAATTTAATATACCGATTTATTCCGATATGGCGCTTCCTTCATTAGATTTGGAGGTTCATTGGTTAAGTATACAAGGGCGAAAAGGGGGCAAGTCCCCTTAATTTAGATAAATGGATTTTCATGGAGAATTATTCAATTTACTTTAATTTTTTTTTTCTATGTTTGTTCTGATAAGGAGCTTTCCTGATTAGATTTGGAGGTTCATTAGTTAAGTATAAAAGGGTTAAAGGGGTTAGACCACCCTTAATTTAGCGATATGTTTCTTTTTTTCATGCAGAATTATCCGATTTGCTTCAAATTTGATATACTGATTTATTATAGTTAAGGAGTTTCCCTGATTAGATTTGGAGGTTCATTGGTTAAGTATAAAAGGGGCAAACGGGGGATATTTCCCTTCATTTATTTTTTGAGGGACATTATTCTTTGAAATAAGAGTATAATATACAGTTAGTGTTAATAACCTGTGAGCTCAATGCCATCAGTTTAACTGGCACTTATCATTTTATTGCTATTAACCGATGTGGGTTATGAAGCATAGTGGTTTATGTATTCAGTTCTGTATAGTCCTAGTTTCAAACTTTACTGTTAAATTTAGTGTCATTTTGCCACGAATTATCAATGTTTCTCTTATTTTAGCTCTGCGAAGCTGCCCCATACCTGGAGACTCAGATAAATACTATTTAATAAATATAAAAAGTTCAAAGAGGAAGGTGAGTGAATTCTGGGGTGCGCGAGAGTGCACAAAGGGAGGGGGTAGGCGGGTAATTTTCAAACTTTTACCAAATCTCTCCTTGACATATCATCGGAAAGTCCTTTCACCACTCTTTCATATTATGAACCTTTCTCCTCCCAGAGTTGAATTCCGGAAGGGGTTCGGGGGGGTGGGGAGCGGTGCGGGATTGACGTTTTTTTTTAATTGTAGAGATTTCTACAATAAATATCATTAAATGAGGTTTTTTAATGGAGCTCTCCGATAAATATTATTTATTAAATATAAAATTTTAAAAGTGGGGCTGCGTGATTTCCGGGTATATTCTAGGATAAAAGAGGGAACCCACGTGGGAGGGGTAGATTTCAAACTTTTTTTGGACCAGTCATTTGATCTATCATCGGAAAGTTTTCGGTTATCATCGCAAAGTTACTCTTTCATATTATGAACCTTTCTTCTTCCTTCCTTAGTTTGGCGCCCCGAGAGAGGCACTTTTCGAATTTTTTTGAAATCGTAGCGTTTTTAAACATTTTAGATCGGATTTTTTACGGAGCCCTCCGATAAATAATTTTTAATATATGAAAATTTCAAAGAGAAGGATGGGCAGGGTATATTTCGGGGTGGGGGGGGGGGGGCACGATAATTGAATCCTGGGAGTTGGGACTCTTTTCTATCTTTTGCTGACACCCCTCATGTGATATATCATTGGAAAGCTCTGTGACTACTATTTCATTTTATATATCGCCCGCGCCCCTCCCCTCACTTTACTAAATTTAGCTGACACCCCTCATGTGCCATATCGTTGGAAAGTCCTGTGACCACTTATTCATATTATGCACTTTCCTTGCCCCTCCCTCCTACTTTGCTCCCCGCGGGAGTTCGTTTAATGTATTCCAGTCGAAGACTTTATAAAAATGGGGAAATTAAAGATCCAATCTCAAATGACGTAGAAAAATCAATAAAAAATTTTGATCCCTTTTATCATCTTTTAGTTCATATTTTTGCCAATAGGGGGTGCTTTTGATTCTTATTTCTTTGGCCATTTTGGTACTAATTGCCGAAAAATTCTAATTTTTGATACTTAAACTCCCCTTACCGCTTCATAGCTACTCGCGTTTTTTCAGCTTTTTTCAACCAGGGGGCACCCTTACAAGACTTTTCCAGTCTTATGGCTTCTTTATAGTTTCCCTTTGGTTTGTTGTTTTTTTATTCCATCTGTTTTCAGTTACCCTATATTTAATAAAATCTGCCTTATATATTTGTAAAAACAATGATTTCAATAATCGATTCTAGAACATCTCCTTTGTAGATTCTCGAAAGTAATCGATGACTGTATCGATTGTGTATTTTACGATAACGATTTTTTTTCGATTGGTAAATTTTCGAGAATCGCCCATCACTAAGCCCTATCACTACTATGAAATTGTCGGCCAGAATAATAGCTAAGTTTTCCAATAACTGTTTTTAGCTTTTCTCGTTATAATCGATTGTAAAACATCTCGATTGTAGATTCTATGAATTAATCGATGGCTGTATCGATTGTGATTTTTTACGATGACGATTTTTCTCGATTGTCGAATTCTCGAGAATCGCCCATCACTAATCTCAACGTTTCGGTTTAATCTTTAAAACCTTCATCAGGAGTAAAATTTTCTAAAATACAAATCGGCAGAAACATTTTATATGCTGCATCTTAAAAATCAAATTCAAACTACGGAACAGTACAACGGAAACTTGGAAATTTTAAATCCTTTGAATAACAGATGGCGCCAGTGAGTTATTTTTAACGATTTTGGATGTTTCCATTGAACTGTTTCGTAGTTTGAATTTGATTTTTTAAATGTAGCATATAAAGTGTTTGAGCCGATTTGTATTTTAGAAAACTTTACTCCTGATGAAGATTTTTAAAGATGAAACCGAAACGTGGAGATTTATTTTATTCATATGTTTATTTTACATCATCTTTTAATTTGTGAATAAAGTGTACGTTGGATAGCAACACCTATTTTATTTCGTAAACGTACAGTAAACTCCCGACTATCCGGTCTAATGTGGCGGGAGGGTAGGCCGGATAACAAAAAAGCCGGATAGGCCGGAGTTCTATAAATATTTACTCATTTCCTGGACCCCCCCCCCTCCCCATTATATTAAAAACACATGTCACACATTTTAAGATAAATTTTATACATACTGTAGATACAGTTTCAAAATAAGAAAAACATTAACGCAAAACGTACGCCTCTAATTCGTAAAAAATTAGTAAATCTTTTTTACTGCTTATTAATAAATGATTGCACAAATATGAAAAGTTATGCATAGGATAAAAGAGTCAAAGCTTAGTTTTTAGTTTTTGAAAAAGTAGTTGACAGATGACTGTCTCTGATATTGCATTGTGTAATCTCTTCTTACTCCTTCTTGTCGTGTGTTAGCACTTTCCTATGGAAAAGAACATGCCTGTCTCGGCCGCTCGCAACATTCCTCATTTTTTTTACTAGGCCGGATAGTACGGAGGGTCGGATAGTCGCGAGCCGGATAGTCGGGAGTTTAAGGTACTAATATTTGTAAAAAACTATCGAATAAAATAATTTAATAAATAACAATTTTTTATATCCCATTCCAATATCAGTTTAACCATTTGTTATAATCGATTTAATATAAATGTTAAAACCTATTTACCTTCCTTACATAGACATCTAAGAAAAGACAGTCTTCTTTTCCTACTGTTATGTAGTCTAAAATCTCGTCTTTGTCAAATGAATTCTGAGCACAATGTATTTTGATTTTACCATCCAAATCATCTTCCGAAAGCCAGCCTTCATGTTCTTGGGGATGCTAAAACAAAACAAGTAATATAAAAATTTTGTTTTTAAAGTCAATTCCTACTTAGGTCATCAAAGAAAAATTTAATATAATCCCTTAAGCTAATATTCGTTTTTGTTGCATTAAAATATCTCAATTTGTTGATTTTCTATAAGCAAGTAGGTTTACAATGGAAATCTATAGGAATTTGGCGAAATATTAGAGATATCGCCAAGTTGGCGGAAAACTTGGCGACTCATTTTGGCCGCCAAATTTGGCGATATATCGCCAAGTTGGAGACAAACTTGGCGGTATTTGGCGACAGAACAGGGCCCCTCTATGGTAACCCCTTATTGAAAATACTTTCATTGATCTTCAATAACCAATGGCCTCCATTTTGTCTCCCATGCAAAACTAAAAATAATTAATTAAAATTTAATTAATGAATTAATATTTGAAAAAACTGTATTAACATCAATTGTCATCCAGTACAAGTTTAAAAAAATTTATTTCAACTTGATAGGATGAATAATGAGTATTTTATGAACGACAGAAAATTTGAACAAGATATATAAATAAATAAATATAGGCAGAGTGTGAACTAATTGTAGGAATTGAATAAGAAGTTTAAGCTCTTCAGACCTGAAGGTAAACTAATCATAGATGACAACGTCAAACTAATCTTCCGTAATACGTGCGTTAATTTGACCCTGGTAAAACCCTTCAGTGCACCACGTGCCACATCTGGCACATACCTTAAAACACTAATTCTCATTATGTGCCACGAATTTGGCCAATATGATCTCTATCCCTGATCAAGAACAATCCAAAGAATGGAATAACACTTATTTTGCCCATGTCAGATGGCTGCATTTAAAAAAAAAAAAAAATAGAATTTTTCTTCGGAAACAAAAAAAAAAAAAATTCGATAAAGCTATTAAGGTAAAATTTGCTTTCATTATTTTTACGGAATACTTAACCTCTTGCGCTGGAAATTAATTGGCAGAAGCCGTCCATATTTTAGAAAAATATTTCACATCAGAATTTTTATTTAACACCTTCGGGACGGGAGCCTTTTACGAAATTTTTAATCTTCAGTCACCGTTTTTTAAAAACAGAAATTTGTGTTTTCTTGGATCGAGAAAATGCGCTGATTAAATAAGGCAAATTTTACAGTAAAATTTTACTGGTGAGGAAAAACAAGGATTCTGAGTGCTTCATGCGGCACGTATACGTGTCGCTCTTCCCCAATGGGTTAAAATTATTAAATTATCCATTTATCTAGTTTTTTTTCTTTGTATCTTTTAACTAGTTTTACCAAAAAATTTCTGGTTCAAACCGAGATATATTCATTTGTCGCGGGTTTTCTAGTGCTAATCCAAGTCGGCGTACAGTCGTGGGGGAAAAAAAAAGTAAACACCTATACGATTCTATGATAATTTGTTACCGAGTTAATAGGGGGTGTTTACTTTTTTTCCCCATATTATACATAGCTCGTCTTTCCAGGCCAAGATTTTAAACATATAAAAGAAAATTGCAGAGTGTTAATCAGATAAAATGAATTAATTTAAGCTCATTTAGTTTCAAAATATAGTAATACAATTTTTTTTAATCCTAATTGTGTACATAGAGTACACGCCATAAAATATCAAATTTTAGCTGAAAATTTTAAATTTAATTTGTTTTACAATTTTTCCCATTATTAGACCGCTATATAGATTTCAAATAATTTTTTTTATAAAAATAGAAAAAATCGTGCAGTAAAGGGTTAATACGTTTCGAACAAGAAATTTTTTTAACAAATGAAATTAAATACGTTCCATGTAGAAAAATTGAATTGAATAAATAAAGATTCATGAAAAAAATTTCTGGTTCGGAAGTGATTTACCTGGTTTAAATTAATTCGAATATTACGGAAGATTAGTGGAAGGTTGGCAGCTACGTCTAATACTATAAATACACATTCATTGCTTTGGCACAAACGAAATGACACCATAGATGACAGATAAATTCCTCTTTCAGAAATTGATATTTTAGGAGTCTGGTACTACAGTCGGACCTCCATTTAACGAACCTCTATTTTGCGAACTTTTACTAGGAACGAAGAACATTTTGAAAATTTCTTCGTAAAATAACCTCCAAAAAGCGAAGTGCATTCTCTATTTAACGAACATTTTCTTGGGATCTAAATTTTTTTTCTCCCTATTTCGCAAAATATTACTGGACATTTTAAACTTATTCTTCCTTTTAACACATTTTATGATGATCAGTGACCAAGACCAGGTCTTATCAGGCACCTAACTCACCGAAGACAGTAAAATCGCTGTGATTCTTTGCTTTTCATCCAAGAAGTGCAAACTTTCAATATCCCCTTTTAACCCTCAATGGAGCTGCCCCGTGTTTTTAGAGTCTCCCGTTTTCTAGATTGTTGATCACGATCAGCCGTGTTGGTGATTTCGGTTCTAGTAGCTCAAAAATGTCAAAGCGAAAGTGCTTGAGCATCAAAAAAAAATACTCTTGATGAGGTGGATAAAGGCGTGAAGAAAAAGAATACTGCTTTAAAATTCGGTATTCCTCCAAACAGCTTATCAACCATAATAAAAAATCGTGATTTTAATGTAAGATCATTTTTTTAACTGAAAATACAATGTATTTCCAGACAATATTATGTTTCACTCTTATTTCCCTTGCAGATATCTTTTTGATGGGTAAAATAAATAAAACAAATAGATATAATTTATTAAAAAAAAGTGCGGTTAATTACCTTTTTAAATTATATTTAGTGTTTATGGACATGTTTTATGTAGTTTAAAGTGTTCTAAAAGGTGACTCTCTATTTAACGAATTTTCCATATAACGAACTTTTTTTCGGGATTTAGCGACTTCGTTAAATAGAGGTCCGACTGTATTATTTCTTGCCAATATGACCATTTCACAAATTTGATATGTTTTGAATATTTGCCAAACCAAATGTTTTAATAAAATTTATAAAATATATTTCTTTCAAATTATGCTTTTCAGCACACTATAGATGGCCCCTTAAACTTATCATTTTGACGTTTTTTAAGCATAATTTCAAAACTATTTGGAAGAAAATTTTTATAACTTGGATTCGTATGAAACAGGACGTAATACATATAAATCTGTCAAAAAAATTGTAGGTGCAATTCATATTTTTTTTCGAATATTAATTTCATAATTGTTATTATAAAATTTCTAAAATTACAAATTCATATTTATGTTTGGGTTTTTTAGTATTGTAACCACACAAAAAATTATCACATTAGGAGTATAATTTCAGAAGATATTAATAAAAATATGAAAATGTAATTTAACATTAGAAGCTCTAAATTTTGAATATTTATAATTCGAAAAGTTATCATCTAAATGACTTGAAATTTCATTTCTAGGCATAGTTTGAGCTCAAGATTTAAAATACAGTAGAATCTCGATTATCCGAAGTAATTTGGACCGACCTTCTTTCGGAAAATCGAAATATTCGGATAATCGAGAATGCTTCAATTTTAAGATTAAGGAGAAATATATGTATTTCTTATTATGGTAGCAAATGCTTAATAAAAATAGAGCAACAGCAAAATGGAAACAAGAATAAATTGCCTGAATTTTTATTTTGAATTTAAATATATTTCACAAGGGTGTGAAATAATGTTTTGTTTGTCGCAGTTTCGATTGCTTTTGCTTTGAAGCTGTATTTTTAATATTAGTTCACCAGTATCACAGTCTTTCTGCCGCTCTAGCCATGCCAAACCTTTTGCAAAACATTCAAAAGCTTCAGAATTGCTAATTTGTTCGTTTTGTTTGTTCCACTCCGCAGCTTACTGGAACTGAAAGTCAAATTCAAAGGAATAAAGGGGATCGAAAATATTTATATGCACTCGTGGTTCGGAAAGTACCGCTTGCACACAAGGAATATGATAGTTAAAAAAAAAAAAAAAAAAAAAAAAAAGCTTTCAAAATGGATATTGCACACGAGGAATGTGAGAGTAAAAAAAGAAGCTTTAAAAATGGATTTCGGTTAACCGAGAGTTTCGGATAAAAGAGGTTCTACTGTATATTGATAATATTGGGTTTAGCCATTGAAAAAAACAACGTTTGGCTTGTTTTTGATTTGTAGATATCCCCCTCTACAAATTTTATATACATCATTTAAAAATAGACTTTATTTCCAATCGTTTGGTACCAGTAACTTTCTTCTATATAATTTGTTGCAGAGTTAGTAAGGGATATTAAATTAGATTAATTTTTAACACAATTATCCAATTGGTAAATAAATCATGGCAGTTGTAAATTTCCAAGTGCGTGAAAAGAAGTCCGGATCAGGATTCGAATCCGGGATGTTTTGGTTGAAGAACAGACCTGATGCTGTGATCGTTTAGTTAAGTGAATTAGTCCTACAGATTCGTCAGATGGCTCAGTCGGTAGAGCAATGGCGGCTTCAGCGAAGACAACCCTGGCTCCAATCCTGATCCGGACTTCTTTTCACCCACTTGGAAATTTACAACTGCCATGATTTATTTATCAATTGAATAAATGTGTTACAAATTAATCTAATACTAGCAAAAGTCATGCTTTGTTTGGATTCGCGAAGCATTATTTAATAAGATAAATATTTGAAAGTAACACTATTTCTGTATACTATTTTTGCATCTTTATTAAGCAAAAACTTTATTTTATGTTTTGGCGCATTTTAATTTTAGAAATGTAAATTCAGCCAAATAACTAAGAATTTCCTCGGAATTTTTTATTTATGATAGAACGAATTTAACAATTAATTTTATTTGTTTACAATTCTTTTGTTGCCAAAAAACAAAAAAAAAATAATATAATTCTTTTAAAATCAATAAGTATCGTCTGCGTAAACAATTTCACATAATAAGAATAAATTGCGTATTTGAATTCTTAACACTAAAAAATACTTTTATAATTGATTGTAAATAATTGAATTTTCACAAATTTTAATTCATTAAAAATAGTCTATAATTTTCGTAAAAAAGGGTATTTTAAAAATTTCATAAAAGAACTCGTGAAACTATTTAAATAATCTTGATTCTATCTATAATGACTAACTCCATGATTTATTTTTTCTTCTGAAAATAAACGTGTTTCATTTTTGACTTGCAAAAATACGTCCTTAATGGGAAAACATGTAAAATAAATAAATTAAAATAATAAATTTTTTAAGGTTATTCTATAAAAAAAAATAATATTGTGCAAATCTACGGATCCTAATTTATTTTTATGTTTAATTTCAAATCAAAATCTGAATAGTTTTTTTTTTTTTTTTGTAAGGCGTACGACAAAATGTAATTTGTGTAGTCTAGTAGAGGATTCGCTTCACTCATCCTAATAATATCCCTTACTAACTCTGCAACAAATTATAGCAGAAGAAAGTTACTGGAACCAAACGATTGGAAATAAAGTCGATTTTGAAATGATGTATATAAAATTTGTTGAGGAGGGCATCTGCAAATGAAAATCATCCCAAACTTTGTTTTTTTTAATGGCAACACCCACTATCTATAATAATAAAGAAAGAAGTTTGTGTGTGAGTGAGTGAGTGTGTCGACGGTGTTCTGAAGAGACCACTGCACGTAGAGCTACAAAATTTGGGGAAAAGGTACGTCTATATATGAAGTTTTGCACCTCGAAGCCCAATTTTCGATTTTTTGATTAGAATTTTTTTTATTTAATTTTTTATGCGATTTTTAGCGTTTTTTTATGTTTCGAGGCGATTTTTCCATATAAGTGAGAAGAATATGGTTTTTTTCTTTTAACCCAATGTAGTAAATTTTGTTCTCTTTTCAAAAAAGTTTATTCGGAATTCGTGCAGCGATTTTTGAATTTTTAGCGAATTTTTTATGCAATTATTGAACAGCATTTAATGCATTTAATAAGGAGGTTACCGTAGAGGGACACAGTTCTGTCGCCAAACGCCGCCAAGTTTATCGCCAACTTGGCGATATATCGCCAAATTTGGCGACCAAAATGAGTCGCCAAAAGTGACGCCAACTTGGCGATATCTCTAATATTTCGCCAAATTCCCATAGACTTCCATTGTAAACCAATATGGATTACTTGCTTACAGAAAATGAACAAATTGAAATATTTTAATGCAACAAAAACTAATATTAACTGAAGGGATTATACGAATATTAATTACATTTAAGGGAATCCAAGTAAATTAAATTGTGAATAAAAGTAACATGATACACTGCTTAGATTATTGTATTTTATTGATATTTTCGACGAAAGGGTTGCCAGTGGTCATTTTGGTGAAAATTATAGTTGATAAATGAATTGAAATGGCTATATCCGTTAGAAAATAATGTAAACAACTCGCAAATTAAAAGAAAATAACTGTTATTTGTTTAATTAAAAAAAAGAATCAAAAACCTTTTTAATGCGAGATAAAATTTATAAAATGAAAATATTTAATTTAAATATGAAAGGAATGTTTATAAAACTTAAAAAATAAATTAGTATGAAAGAAGCAATTGATACATTATTTGGCGATTTTTCGCTTCGCCAGGTTAATAAAAATGTGCCTGAAAAAACTTGAAGAAATAAAATTTAAGTAACAGTCTTTTAGTCCTTCTTTATTTTTTTATTCAATTTAATTATCATTTTTATGTAATTTTCCCATCGTATGTCTTACAGGAGAAAGGCTTTATTTGTGAGTTACATGCTAATTAATTATTACTTTGGTCGCCAAACAATGCAATTTTAAGCCACAAAGGCACAAGCGTGAAATAAGCCAGGAGATGGTCGCAATAATTTTTTTTAAGTATAGGAGAACATTTCGGAGTAAATCTTTATATTCAAATGTAAATTATATAAAAAGGAGTTAAAATTATAACTATGTAGTCAAGTATTTAAATTTTAATGTAAAAATGTGCCATATACACACATATTTTATAATCTTCAATAATCAAGCCACCACCAAATGACATATTTACTATATTATTGAAAGTTTTGTTGGCACAGGTGTCATATACGCTCCATGGTACAAAATGGGCTCCAAAATGGCGTTATTTTGCCTGACATGGTAACTCGGCTATTGTTGTTTATTTATTAATAAGTTGTTTATTTACTTTTATTTTCTTTTTTACAGTTACAGTCGGACCTCTATTTAACGAAGTAGCTAAATCCCGAAAAAAAGTTCCTTATATGGAAAATTCGTTAAATAGAGAGTCACCTTTTAAAATATTACTTAAATAATTTTAAAATCTCCAGGTTTATACACTGTGCCCTTTAGACTTTTGAAGATCGGAGATTAACTTTTCTACTATTAACTTTATAAAATGAACACGCCCTTGCTAATAACATTTGGTTATTTAAAAAAAAAGGTGGGCGAACATTACTCGTGACCAAAGTTGAATATATAATAAAGTAGAGATATCTGTACGGAAGAACAGGCGCGCCGTAGTTGACTTTCGCAAGTCGGCATTTGTAGTTCTCATTACATGTACTGCGAGCACTGTGATCGCCCCCACCAACAAAACTGCGCGCGCATGCATATGAAACAAGCAGTTTTGAAGGGGGAAATGCAAACTGATTTGTGCTACCCGTGGTGAAATTTTGGTAAGTCTGTTTTCATAGTATGCTCAATATTTTTTTTTTTTTTTTTTTTTTTTTTTTTTGTTATTAAACCTTAATCAATCTTTGTTAAGTTCCTTATTTTTAAATATATGTATACTTTTATATTTTTAGTTCTCTTTAATTAGTATGAATTTAAACATATTTATATTTTAATAAATACAGAATAACATTTGGTTATTATTTGTTTACATCCTTATCCGCATCATCTCCACAATTTTAAAATATGCATGTTAAAGTTCATGCATTTAAAACATCGTCAAAAATTACGACTGATTTAATAATAATAATTTGTTATATTGTACTTGAAATTCAGACCCTATTCTCGCTTTTGGTTGGAGGCTACAATTTCGGAAATGTTTCCCTAAAGCCGTGACCTCACGTCACTAAAATATGTAGCCTTTTTGGCGCCCGGGGCAAAAATGGATTTTAGCGCCCCCCCCCCCACCCCCACCCCACCCCACCCCCACCCTCTCCACCACAAAGTAAATTTACAAAAAGAATTTTACTAAGTATCTAATAGACAACTTATATCCATTAAAACCTTGAAAACGGAATCAAAAGGAACTAAATTGCATTTTAATCTTTTTAAACTTTTTTTTTTTTGTATAGGCTAAATGCGATATTGTAATGCGATAATTTTGTATAGGCGATATCTAAAGAAAAAAAAGGTTTTACTAATAATTTCACTTTATGCATTCCCCCTCCCGTTTGTTTTATTGTCGCGGGCAGTCATCGCCCATGGCAAGACGGAAAAGAAGAAAAAAGGAAGCTCAACGCAGCTCAGCGGAAAAAAAACAAACAGCTTTCATGGAATTTTTTTATCTAATAGAAAAGTCAGACTGAGGGGTCGCTTCGCGCTTGGTACTTGACCGTAGTGGACAGTGTCCCACAATAGAGACTGACCTTGAAAAACGGTAGTGATTCTCCAAAACAGGAAGTGATTTAAAAGATAGTAGACAAAGGCATAGACATGATACTTTTGGAATGGGTGAATGAAAAAAGGCCTAAGAGAACAGTTCTTTTTTCTTATTCACTTGCAGTTTTGTACTGTAGATGAATATTTTTATCTATTTGTAAAGTTTAATGCATTTGGTTCAGTTTTCATTTTAAATTTTCCGGCTGCGAGACATTTTTATACAAATTTCGTATATATATACATTCTTGTATCAAATGTCAAACAAAATCTTCATTTTGGCGCCCCCATCACCTTCTGTTAAAACGGCACCCGGGGCACGTGCCCCCTCTGTCCCCTCCCCCCCCCTAGTTTCGGGCCTGTGAAACAGTGCGCTACGAGACGAGTCATTACATAATTAAAGACTGCGATATCGGAAATGTTTCCCTAAAGCACGTGACTTTGACGTAACATGAATAGAATCCAGTTTTTAATTATTTTAAAAATTATTTAAAGGATTTTCTTCCCACATATCCTAATACTTTGATGCTGTGTAAAATTTCCTTTAATATTACTATTCAACGGCAGATGATTTCGTATGTAAATCTTATTAAGTTACAGGGTGGTTGAATTTCAAAGTTGTTATTATTATTAAACTTGTTTAATACATTTTATTTCTATGAAATTTAAAATAAATTAATTTTGATTAAATCAATTTATTTAAATATTTGACATTTTAAATGTACATAATAGTATACGTGAGAGATTTTGAAAATTAAATTTATATTTTAAAAAGAAAGATTCAGAAAAAAATGAAGAGAAAAATGTAAATGATGTTACTTGATTTAAATAAAAATTAAATTATAGTGCATCAAATTGGATCAAGATGCAAATGATTCTAAAAAATGATTGTCTTTCTGTATCAAAGAAAAATATTTAAAGAATTCAATAAAAACTAAAAATAAGCAAATATACAACATATATATCATATAAAAATATTTTAAAATAAAGTTAAATAAATGTATTTTTCTCATTTTGTCCAGGAATTATATAAAATCTAAACTTTGCTTTTATATTTCTTTAAAAGATATTAATCGTTACGAAATTTAATTATGCAGGAATATGCAACTTACTTCATATTTTAACGGATTTAATAAAGCTTAAACAACGGAGCATAATTTATAACAGAATTATCAGCATTTTAAAAGACATAGAAAAAAAAAAGAATTTGCAAAATTCACAAACAATTATTTCGTGGATTCATAAACTGGTTGTAGAATACATTCTTAACTAAGTAAGTTGTGAAAATTTCGTTGTTGTTGTTTCTTTCTTTCTTTCTTTCTTTTTTTCCGCAGCAGTATGAAATTTAAACGTATTTATTTTCTGATCACTTCTTATAACTAAAGAAAAATTAGTTTTTGTTAGAAACTATTTGTTGAACATATTAACTTCAAATAATAAATGTTCCGATAAAAAAAAAAAATGTCGATTATACTAAATTCTATATTTAAAAAAATATTAGGTCTACCAGAAAGTTCTGTCCGGTAAGGTTATTTCACTCACGCTTTTTTAAAATTCAGATTTCTTCATTGGCACCACTTTTTTGAAATGGTAAAATTCCTATTGTTACCTTTATTAATATGTCATTAAATAGGCCGAATTTTACCATTTCAAAAAAGTGGTGCCATGAAAAAATCTTTAAAAAAAAAATAGGCGTGATATAACATTATCGGACAGAACTTTCTGGTAGACCTAATATATTCTCTGTTTCAGAAAATGAATTGCATTAAAATATTCGTATTATTCACGATATTATAAACTACTAGCAAACCCCGCGGCTTTGCTCGCGTAATATTTAAAATATGCCAAGTGATATTTATATGTCTAATTTTTATTAAAAGGTACTAACTAAATTTTTATTTTATTAAAAGGTAATATTTTATTTTATTAAAAGGTACTTATTACTTTTAGGAATAGTTCAAAAATTACTTTTTAAAACACAGTTTGATTAAACATCCTTATTACACTGCATTAGGCAGAAATGAGACTTAAATTAATAAAATGAAATAAAAATAAGTAAATGATAATTTAGAAAATATTTTGAAACTTTTATGCTCAATTAATACGCTCATTTCAGTATTCATTTGAAGTTTTGAATTTTTTAGAAACCATCTTCTTACATCTTAAAATTAACCATCATGTCAAATTCCAAGTCCTACCACCTCTCTCAACATAAAGGGCTATGTTGAAACAGGAACTGTCACCATTAATTTGCCAACATTAATTTTGAAATCGGTTTGTTATTTCCTAATATTCCACAGAAACGTAATTTAAAAAGATTTTAAAGCCCTCTTTTAGAACGCTTTATGTTCCTGTGAGCCCCAGGTGGTAGAATCACCGGCATAAAATATAGACCGTGTAGGATCAGAGACTGTTACAATTGATTCGCATTCATTACTTTTATAACCGGTTTATATTCCCTGAAATTGCATAGAATCGTAATTTAGAACTTTTTTAGAATGCTTTTTGCACCTCCCCTTCGCTTCACCCCTTTTTAATTCGAATTTATTTTCGACGTTCCTTCGAGGGCATTTATATTTTATAAGTAACTACCATGTCATATTTAAAGTTTCTAGGCTTTTCAGTATCACAGAAATCGCAATGTAGAAAGTTTTTAGCTCCTGCAACCCTCTGGTGGTAGTGGAACAGACATAAAATATAGCTTATGTTCGACCAGGTTCTATCACCAAAATTTGTCATCATTATTTTTTTAATCGGTTTGGTAATTTATAAGTTTGCTTAAAAATTGTAATTTATAACGCTTTTCACTCACTTCATTTTTTTTAAATTTGGAATTTTCTTTCGACTGTTCTTAGAAAGCAGTTGCATCTTGTAAGTAAATACCATGCCATACTTCAAAGTGTCAGACCCCCTCAGTTGTACAAAAAACGCAAATTAGAACATGTTTTGCTTTTGCAACCCTCAGATGGTAGTGACAGCAACATAAAATATAACCTATGTTATAGCAGGGACTGTCACCATTGATTTGCAACCATTACTTTTGAAATAGCTTTGGTATTTCCTTAGATTAAGTAGAAATCGCAATTTAGAACGTTTTTAGAAAGCTTTTCGCGGATTTTCACCCCTTTTTAAATTTCCATTTTTTTCGAAACTGTTCTTAAAGATGTACCTTGCCTAATTTTAAGTTGCTAGCCCCTACCGATCACAAAAATCGAAATTTAAAACGCTTTTTTGCTCGTGCATCGTCTTGGTGATAGTGATACCGACATAAAATAGCCTCTATGTTAGAGCAGGTGCTGTCAGCATCAATTTCCTACCATTACGTTTGAAATCAGATTCATTCTTCCTGAGATATTGCCGACAAATCGGCATTTAGAGCGCTTAGAACGCTTTTCGCGCATTTTGCTCCTGCATCTCCTCTGGGGTAGTGGGAACAGATATAAAATATAGCCTATATTGGAGCAAGATCTGTCATCATCATTTTTACACCATTATATTTGAAATCGGTTCAGTACTTCCTGAGATTGCATAGAAACCGCAATTTAGAAAGTTTTTTACAACACTTTTTGCGCATTTTGACCACCTGTTAAATTTCGATTTTTTTAGGAAATGTCCTTAGAGATCATTGATCTTATAACTAACTATCATTCCAAATTTCACGATTCTAGGCCCTTCCGTAACGCAAAAGCCTCAATTTAGAACGTTTTTTGCTCCTGCACCTCCTTTGGAGTAGAGGCACCGGCATAAAATATAGCCTATCTTGGAGCAAGCGTTGTCACCTTCATTTTGATACCAATATTTTTTGAATCGTTTTGGTATTTCCTGAGATTATGTAGAAACTACCATTTAGAACGTTTTTTAGATCACTTTTTGTGCATTTTCACCCCTTTTAAATTTCGAATTGTTTAAGAACTGTTCTTAGGAATCCTTTATATCTAGTAAGTAGCTAATATTTCAAATTTCATATTTCTAGGCCCTTCGGTAACGCAAAAATCGCTTTTTTATAACGTTTTTTGCTCCTGCACACCTTTCGGGTAGTGGCACCGACATAAAACATAGCCTATCTTGGAGCAAGCGTTGTCACCGTCATTTTGACACCCTTATTTTGACACCATTATTTTTTAAATCGGTTTGGTATTTCCTGAGATTGTGTAGCAACCACCATTTAGAACGTTTTTTAGAACGATTTTCGCGCATTTTCACCCCTTTCAAATTTCGAATTGTTTAAGAACTTTTCTTAGAAATCCTTTATATCTAATAAGTAGCTAATATTTCAAATTTCATATTTCTAGGCCCTTCAGTAACACGTAAATCGCATTTTTAGAACGTTTTTTGCTACTGCACCCCCTTTGGGGTAGTGGCACCGACATAAAACATAACCTATCTTGGAGCAAGCGTTGTCACCATCATTTTGACACCAATATTTTTTAAATCGGTTTGGTATTTCCTGAGATTGTGTAGAAACTACCATTTAGAACGTTTTTTAGAACGCTTTTTGTGCATTTTCACACCTTTTAAATTTCGAATTGTTTAAGAACTGTTCTTAGACATAATTATATCTTATGAGTAAGTAATATTCAAAATTTCATATTTCTAGGCCCTTCAGTAACGCTAAAATCGCATTTTTAGAACGTTTTTTGCTCCTGCACCCCTTTGGGGTAGTGACACCGACATAAAACATAGCCTATCTTGGAGCAAGCGTTGTCACCATCATTTTGATATCAATATTTTTTAAATCGGTTTGGTATTTCCTGAGATTGTGTAGAAACTACCATTTAGAACGTTTTTTAGAACGTTTTTTAGAACGCTTTTTGTGCATTTTCACCCCTTTTAAATTTCAAATTGTTTAAGAACTGTTCTTAGACATCATTTATATCTTATAAGTAACTAATATTCAAAATTTCATATTTCTAGGCCCTTCAGTAACGCTAAAATCGCATTTTTAGAACGTTTTTTGCTCCTACACCCCCTTCGGGGTAGTGGCACCGACATAAGATATAGCCTATGTTCTAAGTTGGACTAACACCATCATTTTGATACCATTACTTTTGGAATCGGTTCGGTAGTTCCAGAGCTTACCTCCGACAAATAAACAATTTTTTCCTCTTTATAATAGGAGTATAGATAAGAAATAAACAAAAAAATAACTAATATTTAAAAAAAAAAATGCAATTTAACAAATTACAACGATCATTTGGAAAATGATTTTTTCAAAGACTAAAATTTAAGACATAAAAAATAGCACGGAGTTGATCATACATTACATACGCCATGAATTAAACATTAATAGTGTTATTACACATAAAAATTGCAAGCGACAAAAATCGCCTGCGACTCGTACGTATTATCCACCTGAAACTTACGTATTATCCAAGCATTTCATTGGCTGTTCGGGAAAAGGCTTTTCCATCTGACGGTCAATTTTAAATGAAATTTATTTCTTAAACTTCTAAACATCCCACAATATTACTTTTTACACCGTCATTTAGAGAAAAAAATGTACTATTAAATGCAATTTGTTTGAAAGCTGTATCTCAACTTGTTTCTGAGTTATTTATTATTATTTTTTTTTTTGTAGTTTTTATTACTTTTTTGTCATAGTGGCAACACTCTGTTGTCCATCTCTGTTGAAGGTAGAGGGAAATACAGATTACTGTGTAGACTAGGGATGCACAACCTGTGGCCTGCGGGCCAAAAGTGGCCCGCGATGGTTTAGCAGGTGGCCCGCGAATTTCGTTAATTTATAACTGGAAAAAAAAAATGTAATTTTTGTCTTAGGTCGCACGAAAAAATCGTGAATTACGTCAATTTGACACGAGAAAATTTGAAAATTTTGTCAGCCATTTAAGAATCGCGAATTTTCTCGATCAAGTGCCGAAAAATCGCGAGTTTTTGCGTCGATGGGGCTCGGAAAAATCAAGAATTTCGTTGGTCGGGCACGAAAAAAATCGCGAATTTTCTCGATTAGGCTCGGAAAAATTGCAAATTTCCTTGATCGGTACTGAAAATTCGTCAAATTAGTTGATGATGCGCGGAAAAATAGAAAATTCTATTGATCGGCTGCGGAAAAATCGTGAGTTTCGTCAGTCGCGAGAAAAAACCACGAATTTCGTCAATTTGTCGCGGGAAAAATTGCAAATTTAGTCACTCAGTTAAGAATCGCGAATTTCATCGATCGGTTGCGGAAAAATCGCAAATATTGTCGATTAGGAAAGGAATAACCTCAAATTTCGTTCATTGGGTGCGGGAAAGATCACGTATTCGTCCGTTAATTGCGAGAAAAGTCGTAAATTTCGTCAATCAGGCTCGAGAAAATCGCGAGTTTTGCCGATCAAAGCTCCGAATAATCGCAAATTTCGTTGGTCGCGCACGAAATAATCGCGAATTTTGACAATCAAGCGCGAGAAAAATCGGAAATTTCGTTGATCGGCAGCGAAAAAATCGTGAGTTTCGTCAATTTATCACGAAAAAAAAACGCGAATTTTGTCAATATGCCGCTGGCAAAATTTCATATATTTTCAATCAGTTAAGAATTGCGAATTTCGTTGATCGAACGCGAAAAAATCACGAATTTCGTCGATCAGGGGCGGAAAAATCGAAAATTTCGTCAATCGGTCACAACAAAATCGCCAATTTCGTCTATCGGACATGGAAAAAAATCTCGAATTTTGTGAATTGAGCTCGTAAAAATCGCGAATTTTGGCGATCGGCCTAAGAAAAATCGCGGATATCACTGGTCGATAACGGATGTCGTTGGAGAAAAAAATCGCGAATTTTTTCGATCAGGCGCGTTACAATTGAAAATTTCGTTTATCGAACGCAGAAAAATAGGGAATTTTGTCGATCAAGCGCGGAAAAAATAGCGAATTTCGTCGATCGGATGCGGAAAAATCGCGAATTTCGTCGATTAGGGCGGGACAATCACAAATTTCGTCGATCAGGACATAAAAATCACAAATCTCGTCGATCAGGGACAGAAAATCGCGAGTTTTGTCAATCATGCGCGGAAAAGTCGAAAATTTCGTCTTCACTCGCGGAAAAATCGCGAATTTTGTCGATCGGATGCGGAAAAATCGCGAATTTTGTCGATCGGATGCGGAAAAATCGCGAATTTTGCCAATCGGCTTCGGAAAAATTGAAAATTTTTTCGATCAGGCGCGCAAAAAAGTTTTTGATCGGGCGTGGAAAATTTTCAAACTTCGTTGATTGGCTCCTTCTCTCCTCTGCATTCATAAAATTCACAGTTTTTTTTTTTTTGGCACTAGCCAAACATAGCACTTTCATGCCTATGTTTATTTTTTAGCTCTTATAATAAAGAGAAATTTACTCCCCCGAATAATGTCAAGGGATATTAATCACTGCTTGAAAACAATTCTTGCTATATCTGTGTTTATATTCAAACGTAAGCTGTTGATACATCCTTGCCAACTGTATTCGATATGTTGACTGGGTAAAGGAACCCAGAGGTGTAACCCCCCTCCCCCCCAACACACACACACCTTTTGAAAACATTTTTTTTAATCTGAATCTAGCACATAGAATCTCCTCTGCGATATAGAATTATCTGCATGTTACTGATGTGGCCCTCGACAACCCAGATATTTTTGTAAGTGGCCCTTCTCTAAAAAAAGTTGTGCATCCCTAGTATAGACCAATCAGAAAACGAATAAAATAATGATTAAACCAATAAAAACCTTCAGATATGCTTTTGATTTCTTATACCCTGAAGAGAACAATAACCATTTTTCCAAATGGTTAAAAAGACATAATCTAATTAGTTTCATTAGAAATTAAAATATTACACTACCCTAGGGGTTAGTTTAAAGACAGGAATAAAAATTTCTGATTGCCGTTACTGTCGTACTGCCGCGAAGTAAATGAAAGTTTCAATGGTATATAATACGAGCCATAAGCAGAATCAAAAGCTAATCCTGAAACGCTCCGACCACTACAGAACAATTTCGCTCTCATCACAACCACACAAACTTTAGTGGCGCAATTTTGCAGCATATTCTAACACTCGAACCTCTCCGTTTTTCTATATATCCAGCTTTGCTCGTGACTTATCAATAATGTGTTATAAAAGCTGGGGCGGGGCCCTCGCTAGGGGGGGGAGCCTCCCCCCCTAAAAAAAGTTGGCGAATGCTATTACACTTGGGAAATTTATTTAGTTGGCAAATTTTTATAAAACTTTAATAAAAACTATAATACACTTCCTATTTCTCGTAGACTTGACAAAAGTTACAAATCTAATTGGGAATATTAAACTTTTTACAAATAAGAACTATGTTACATTTTCTAGTTGTGCTAACTTGGAAAAATTATAAAACTAGTTGGCAATGGCAACTGGCTAGTTGGCAATTTGGATGTGCATGAAACACGAGCCGTTAATTCCCAAATTAGCTCAGCCGAGCTCAGCAATCTGATTGGTTAAAACTGATATTTATATAGTAGAAAATTGTATTTATTTTCTTATGAAGTAGTGTAGTGTAAAATAGAAAGCAATAATAATGACTTAAATTGATTTATTTTGTTAAATTTGATCAAAATCACAGTAAAATAATCCAAAATATTAATATTAACGAACAATCAGATTACTGAGTTCGGCTGAGCCAATTTGGGAATTAACGGCTCGTGCATGAAACAGGACATAATACATATAAATCTATCAAAAAAATTGTATGTTGCAATTCATATCTTTTTTTCGAATATTAATTTCACAATTCATATTATAAAATTTTTTTAATTACAATGTATTTATTGGGGTTTTTAGTATTGTAACCACACAAAAAATTATCACATTAGGATTGTAATTTCAGGAAATATTAATAAAAATATGAAAACGTAATTTAACATTAGAAGCTCTAAATTTTGAATGTTTATAATTCAAAAACTTATCATCTAAATGACTTGAAATTTCGTTTCTAGGCATAGTTTGAGCCGAAGTTTTAAAATATAGTAGAATCTCGATTATCCGAAGTAATTTGGATCGACCTTCTTTCAGAAAATCGAAATTTTCGGATAATCGAGAATGCTTCAATTTTAAGATTAAGGAGAAACATATGTGCTATTTATTATTATGGTAGCAAATGCTTAATAAAAATAGGGCAACAGCAAAATAGAAACAAAAATAAATTACCTGAATTTTTATTTTAAATTTAAGTATATTTCACAAGGGTATGAAACAATGTTTTGTTTGTCGCAGTTTCGATTGCTTTTGCTTTGAAGCTCTATTTTTAATGTTATTAGTTCACCAGTATCACAGTCTTTCTGCTGCTCTAGCCATGCCAAACCTTTTGCAAAACATTCAAAAACTTCAGAATTGCTAATTTGTTCGTTTTGTTCGTTCCACTCTGCAGCTTACTGGAACTCAAAGTTAAATTCAAAGGAATTCTAAAAAAGAGGATCGAAAATATTTATATGTGCTCGTGATTCGGAAAGAACCGCTTGCACACAAGGAATATGATAGCTAAAAAAAAAAAAAAAAAAAAAAAAAAAAGCTCTCAAAATGGATTTTGCACACAAGGAATGTAATAGTAAAAGAAAAGCTTTAAAAATGGATTTCGGTTAACCGAGAGATTCAGATAAAAGAGGTTCTACTGTATCGTGATAATATCGGTTTTTGCCATTGAAAAAAAAACAAAGTTTGGCTTGGTTTTGATTTGTAGATGCCCCCCTCAACAAATTTTATATATGTCGTAGGCTAATTGAGAAATCCGGCTCTTTGCAAACAGCCTAGGCTCTTTGCAAAGAGCCATGCTAATTGGAGAATCCATCTCCCTTTTTCCAATTAGCCTGATATTTTTCAGGCTTATTGCAAAGAGCTTAGAAAGCCTTAGGCTAATTGAAAAATGACCACTTATTATCCGATCAGGGTGATATTTTTAGGTCACAGGCTATCAAAGCCTGAGAGCTTATCTGCCCGCCGATTCTGTATGTACGTGTGTACGTACGTACGTACGTATGTACGTAACGCGATAACTCTTGATAGAAGTATCCGATTTGCTTCAAATTTTTTTTTCTAGGTTCATTCTGATAAGGTGCTTCCCTGATTAGTTTTTCGGGGTAAAGGGGGGCTAGTTCCCCCCCTTAATTTATATAAATGGGTTTTTAATGCAGAAATATTCGATTTGCTCCAAATTTCGTATACCGGTTTATTGTGTTAAGGAGCTTCCCTGATTAGATTTGGAAGCTCATTATTTAAGTATAAAGGGGGGAAACGGGGGCTACCCCCTTAATTTTGATAAATCGGTTTTTCATGATGAATTATTCGATTTGCTCCAAATTTGGTATACCGGTTTATTAAGTTAAGGAGCTGCCTTGATTAGATTTGGAGGTTCATTAGTTACATATAAAGGGAGGAAAGGGGGGCTATCCCCCCCCCCGTAATTTAGATAAATGTGTTTTTCATGCAGAAATATGCGATTTGTAATAAATTTGGTATACCGGTTAATTATGTTAAGCAGCTTCCCTGATTACATTTGGAAGATCACTAGTATGTATAAAGGGGGGAAAGGGGGGCAATTGCCTCTCCTCAATTGCATTTAGATAAATGCGTTTTTCATGTAGAATTATTCGATTAGCTCAAATTTGGTATACTGATTTATTATGTTAAGGAGATGACTTGATTAGATTTGGAGGTTCATTAGTTAAGTATAAAGGGAGGAAAGGGGGGCTAGCACCCCGCCCTTAATTTAGGTAAATAAGTTTTTAATGCAAAATTATTCGATTTGCTCCAAATTTGGTATACCGGTTTAATATGTTAAGGAGCTTCCTTGATTAGATTTGGAGGTTCTTTGGTTAAATAGAAAGGAGTCAACGGGGACTAATCCCTTCATTTATTTTTCGAGGGGCATTATTCTTTGAAATAAGAGTATAATATACAATTAGTGTGAATAGCATGTGAGCTCAATGCCATCAGTTTTAACTGGGCAATTTTCTTTTTATTAGGTTTATTAACGCAAGTAGTATATGGGGCCTACTCTGGAACACTTTTCATACTCCACTAAATAGAAATATTTAACGATTTTTGTAAGATTTTGCTCAAAAAAAATGCCTGTTAAAATATCGAGGATGTAACGATTTTATTACGATTTATCGAGCAAATAATGATAAAAAATTGTATGATTTGCATTGGTTGGATATTTTTATTTTTTCTACAAAATTATGTAAAGAAGAAGTTTTAAGAAAGGGTTATAAAGAATCAAATAAACGGGATAATACCGTAATCAATTTAGATTAAATAATGATCATTTTTAAATGCTAATATTTAATTATTATTGTGATGAAAAATTTTGACAGACGTCCTTTCTTAATAGTCTATCAATTGCTAATAAACAACCTTCCTCTAGGATAATCTTGATAGGAAAAGCAAAGAGCAGCGTTATATAATAAGTTATCGGCATTATAACCAATCCTAAAATCTTTAGTTGCATTAAAAGCTATAGAATAGTATAAGTTATTATCTCCGGGAATATAAATATGAAAATATTCTTTTGTTTCTGGTATTATATTCCAATTGTCATCACATTTACTTTCTATCCAAAAATAAACACCAGGTTGAGAAAATTTAGAGGCTTGATCCATTTTATATATTTTAGCGGTGAAAGTTAATTTTATTGTATCATTGAAACTATGAAATATAGTATATTTATTAGAGTTATCGATGCTATGATATGTAATAACGGGGTCAAATTTAAAATAATGAAAGGTAGGCGAAAGACAATTAAAGAGTAAAGTACTTATGACAAAATATTGTAACATTTATTTAGAAAAAAATTTTCGATAGATTAAATAAAATCCATTCGAACAAAGTTTAGACAGATGAAATAAATAAGAAATATCAATTGCATTATATTGAAGTCTGAAATAAAAGTTAAATGATTTTTATGATATGTTTTAAATTTTGAATAGATCTCTCTTTTTTATTAGCAATAATAAATACTATTCTGGATATTTTGATAGTTCGATAAAATTAAAAAAAAATAGTTTGTGTGGAAATGAACCCATCTTTGCCAGAAAAGAAATTTGTACTTAAAAACAGATATATTTTTGATTTCCGTAAATATTATTCTGGTAGTTTGATAGTTCGATAAAAGGTCCATTCGATTATTGTAAGATTTAAAACAAATTGTAGGATTAAGCTTTTTCTAATTCATAATCATAAAAGCCGTCATTATTTTTTCCTTTAAAATGAAAGATATAACCACGTTCATTCAGTTTTGTTATTGCTGCTTCAGAAATTTTTCCATGACTCTTTTTAAGAAAATAATCCTTTTCTACATCATTAACTTCTAATCTTGCAATAGTGGTATTTCCAAATTTTGTTTGAATTTTCTTCAACGAAATCAGTTTGTATTTCCCTGTCTCTAAATCTTTTAGCTTATGAGTTACAGGGAACGATCTGAGACTGTTGAATTCTTCCATTTATTAAGAAACAATTTTTGAAAGAAAATTTTTATAGTACAGACATCTGTACATAGAACAACCCTGTCCTAGGATTCGAACGCATCTCGGTACTTCTAATATTTTTATAGGAATTCCCCATTCTTCAAAGGTACTTTTCGGAAAAACTCCTCCTTTAAAAGCAAATGTCCCTCCGTATATCTGATGCAATTGTAAGAGATAATCTTTTACATTGCCGCTACTAATCCATAAGCCTGTATTATCTGAATATCGTTTAAATCTTAAACCATGGATATCGTTAGTACATCTACGAACTATTCCATGGTCTTGATCACCTAATTCATAGTTAGGTGTAAATACAGAAATCGTTTCACCTATTCCTTCTTTTAAATGAACCCAGCTTATTTCTCTCGCTATAGATTTGAACGGAAGTATAAAACCTTGAACATTTATGATAAGAGTGACATCGTCCATTTATTAGAAAAGATTTTTTATAAATTAAAAATCTGGCTTAAAATCCAAAAGGTACAGTATCAAAGTTATCTAAAATTCTTCTTTTATCATATCCAAACATATATCTTTTATTCATTTTATTCACTTTAATATTTTTATCTTTTTGTATCTGAAATTGATTTATTTCTACATCTATATGCTCAATTTCCCCAGTTATTGTTTTCATTCTCTCGTCAAAATTGAGCTTCGTTTCGCTCTCATAACTCATTTTAAATCCTTTTACTTTTCCTTTTACAGAACCATCGTTCAGAATATAACCATAATCTTTACTAGCTCCAGATATCCACGATTTCATATATTTATCTTCTCCTAATTCATCGGTCCATTCGCCTAACATACAGCCTGTTTTTACTTTATTAGAGCCATCATCGATATAAACAATACTATCTGTATCGTAATACATTACTTTATCTCCTAATTTATCAAGCATTTCATATAATCTTATTCTAGCCGAACTGGTTGTAAAAGCCGCTATATAATTATTCGTATTAAAGTTATTCTTGACATATTCATCTTTCATCTTATAATCCATTTGCACACACTCATCATTTAAAAATATCATATTCAAGTCTTTAATGCGGTCGTTCAGTATAATTCTATAAAAGTCTGCCAATTCTGTAACATTCTCTGTATGTTTCATATTTTTTCTCTGTCCGAACTTTCCCCATAAAGAGTTTAAACAAATTTTGGATATAAATCTCATTCCTGGGTTTTCTTTGATTTCTCCTAACCTTATACCCAATTTCCTTTCTACGCACCTTTTATATTCTTTTTCAGTTTTGAAATTTTCAAGCCATTTATCATCTGTTTCTAATTTGATTTTCAAAAACATTTTAACATAATCCTTAAATAATGTATTAGATTTTTTTTCAAAATGCCAAACTTCATAGATATTTAAAATCTTATAACCTTTTTCGATAGCCAGTTCAACTTCGGTAGTTGTCCACGTACCAGTAAAACTTCTCTCCTCATCCGTATGATTACATTCATTATTCCGCATATCATAACATTTTTTACATTGTTTCTTTTCGCATTTTATAGGTTTTGAACATAATTTACACAAACTAAATATTAATTTTTCTCCTTTATAAGGTAAAACAGGATGATAGAGTTTTCTAGGTGGAAGTACTTTACATTGTATCAAACCATACCAATTCTTATCATATTTTTCCGGATTATAAATTTTTACCGGATGACCAACAGGATAGTAATCAAAGTAATTCACTGTTGGATAAAGTGAACAAACATCGATATATCTACCCTTTTCATTTTCTTTCATTTCGTATATTAATTTCGTAGGTTCACACCTACCTCCGGTGAATGCGTTTCCAGGATTTAAAGGTTCTATAAAATCTCTTTTCCATTCATTTTTCATATATTTTTTAATTTCTTTGTGATTATCAAAATCACATTCCCATATTTCAATCAATTCAAATCCTTTATCTTTTATTTTTTTATTTATTTTTTGAGTTCTTTCATACAAATCTTTCATACATATCTGATTTTGAAGATTGACGGTGGATTCTGTAAAACAGCGAGGACAACCGTGCCAATGACATCCTTGAAACTGATAAACGGTATTATTATAAAAACCATCTACTTTATAAGTTTTATCCCCTAATTTCAATTTTTTCTCACCACCATTTAAAGCATGCTGTATTTTGATATTGTGTTTTTCAGACAGATAGTCTAGCCAAATGATCGATTTCTTACTGAATTGATCCTTTGGAATACACTCCTCATCAATCGCTATTGTATTCACTGGAATAAATTTATCTCTGTATATAGCCATGCAAACGCCAGCTAAAGTGACATATTTAAAAGGATCAATATTAGCAATGTTTAGAAATAATCTTCGCAATTCTAAACATCCTTTTCTTAAAATATCAACATCAGACCTACAATATTTTATAATTTCTTTTTGAAAATCAAATGTTTCGTTTTTTACCGATTTATACCATTTATCAAAAGTTTTTCTTTGATCTAAAGTCATAGTATCATAACCATAATAGTATTTTTCAGGATATTTTCCTACATAATTTTGATTTTTCTTAGTGTTAAACAAATGAGGAAAATAACCTTTTGCCAATTCCGTTAGTCCAAACGTTTTAGGAAATTTTCTTAGCGGAATCAGTGTAAAATTTATAGAATCGATAAACCTTATATTATATACGGTTGCTTGCATATATATGAGTTTATTTCCTTGATATATTGTAAACACTTTAATTTTATTTTTAAAGCAGTATTTAGCTAGAAATTGAAAATCGAATCCTTTTCCATAATGCGCTAATACTGTATAACCGCAATGTTTCTCTTGGAATAACCATTCACAATATTCATTTTCATTCTTAAATATTTTTTCTTTTCCGTTAAAATCATGATTTATAACTAGATTGACTTGGTGATTTCCTGTCTCTTGGTTCGTCTCAACGTCAAAAAACATATATTTTTCTGTAAATTCTGACGTTTCACATTTCTCACACCATTTCTTTCTGTCTTTTATATTTTTAGGACAGATATTTTTACAAGTCCCTCCCTTAGATTCTTTCCTACGTATATAACATTTATGATCTTCCAAAACCCATCCTCTGCAGTTTTTACATAGTCTTTCTCCACATTTATGATCTTTCGGTTTTCTTTGTCTTCTATTGATATTTCTCTTACATTTTAAACATTTCCACAGTGTTTCACAGACTGCTTCATTTTTATGATTTTCGAAGCAGTTTTTTCCTTTAAAAGATCTAAAACAATCATTGCACTGAATATCATCTCCTTCGCAATTACTCTCTTTCCTAAAACATCTATTACATTTTAAAGAACATTTATGTTGATCACTTCTTTTATAACTGACTTTACAATAATCACAATAATTTTTTTTTCCTAAAAATCCTGTAACCGTTGTAATGACATCAAAATGATTTCTATTTTTTAAAATGTAAACACAATTAGATTTATAGGTACCACTGTATATTTTTTCGTTAAAATTTTCTCTGCAAAATATAGTTATTTGAATATCTAAAAAAATTTCGAATTGTTTAATATGCTCTAAATTACACATTTCTAACGGAATATCACACATTTCATGCAATTTTATCGCTAAACTTTTTTGTAATTTTCTACCCATTTTTATGTATTTAACATCTAAATCTGTAAGTTTTTCTAGATTTAATTTTTCGCATAAAATTTTACGATTTTGAATAGCCAGGGCTGTAACGATGGATCTAGCCAAACAGATATTATCGTCATTTTTAATTTGAAGAATACTTTTTTTATTGACAACATCGTTATCGTTCAGTAATTTCAAATGTTTACCACCTTTAGGCAAATCAACGACTGTAAAAATAAATTCACAGTCTTTAATATCCAACTCTTTGTATTCAATTTTATGCGTTAAAACATCTAAATAGGTCTCATAGGCTTCTTTCGTTGACATCATTTTAGGGTGGAAGGGTTGTGTTAAATAGGGATTGAATACAATTATATCTACCTTTCCTTCAATTTTTCCAATTGCTCTCCTGAATAAATCTTTTAAGATACTATAATACTGGCCCGGTGTGAGTTTGTTTATTTGTCTTATTTTATAAACATATCTATAAGTATTAAATTTTTTAATAATTTTTTTTTCTTTCTCAACAATTTCGTAATCGGGTCTAAACAGATTTTCCAAATTTGTTTGCAATTTGACTTTCTTTTCTGTCTTTTTGATCAATTTTTCATCTTTATATTTCAAGCCGTAATAATCAAAGAGTTTTTTAAGTTTTGGACGGTTTTTCGGTTCATTTATAAATTGTTTCAATTTTTCATTCAAATCAGGAAATAATTTTTTAAGGTTTACCACTGTTTTTATCTTTTTTTCTTCGTTATTTTTTGGATCAAATTCTTCTGTGTTATTGTTAAATTTTAAATCGAAAGAATCGAATATTTTTTTCAATTTATTTCTTTTTTTAGGATTTTCGATAAATTTTGTCTGTATTTTATTTAAATAATCTGTGACATCTAATTTTAATAAATCTACTAAAACATATTTGTATTCCCCAGTTTCTTTTATATATCTTATTATCAATCTGATTAAATCATCTTTTTTACAATGCTGGGGTTGGTTTATATTTAAAAGTTTTACGACCTGCCTTAATTTTGAAATATGTATTTTTGAAACAGATATCAATCTTAGAGTTTCCTCCATTTATATACAAACATTTTTATAAATACTTTTTGCGACACATTTTTAAAAGCGACCACTATCTATAAATGCTCGTTAAATTAGACCACTTTCGGTGGCAGGTAATTTTACATTAAGCGATTTAAAATGAATGTCTTTAAAAGTATGAATTAAATTAAATTGAAGAATTTCTGAAAACAACTATTAAAAAATATATTTCAAAAAGAAGATCGTTTACTCAAAAGGACTAATTGCTGTCCATTGAAAGAAATCTGAATTTTTTCCTACAGGTTCGCCATTCAATTTTAAACATTCAAATCGAAATCCGTTTTTATCTATTTCTGTTATTCTAACAAAAAATGGTTCGCTGTATTTACATACAGGCGTTATATGAACATTGGGATGAACATTAAAGGTATGATTCCAATCTACATTTATTCTTTCAGTTGTACAATTACCTGTCAAAATCTTTGTACTTTTTGAATTACCCATTTATTTAGCCTAAAAATCACTGTCATAATCAGGCACTTCTATTTTACCTTTAAATTCTAAATAAAATTTTTCTGACATTTGAATATAAAATACCAATCCACTCTGTCTTGGAATTTTTCTATATTTTGAAACTATCGAGTTTTTTTTAACTCCAATTGAATAATTTCTGAAAATGCAACATCCAATATAATACTTTTAACTAAAAAATACGTTCAATTAAAAACACAACTTTGAATATAATATTTTCAACTAAAAAATGCGTTCAATTAAAAACACAACATTGAATATCATATTTTCAACTAAAAAATGCGTTCAATTAAAAACACAACATTGAATATAATATTTTCAACTAACAGCAACATTCAATATAATACTTTCAACTAAAAAAATACGTTCAATTTAAAACACAACATTGAATAAGCAAGTTCAATATAAAACGCAACATTCAATATAATATTTTCAACTAAAAAAATGCATTCAATTTAAAACACAACATCATAAATTTATTTTGACGTTCGTTTGATATGATAATTGCTTTTTAAATGTCTCTTTTTATGAGCTAAAGTGTATTTTTTACCACATTCGCAATCAATTTTTTTATTTTTCATAGCTAAATGACAACTTTTGCAATTAGCGTAATGTTCTGTTTTGCCGTAACGAAATCGAGTATAATATTCGTCTAAAGGTTTCGTCATCTGACAATGCTTGCAAATTTTAGACAGCTCCATTTATTAAGAAACATTTTTTAGAAAGCTATTCCAAATGTCTTCGTTTTTCTTATTAAATTTTACTTTCAAATTATTATCAATATTATAATAATCTAATATTTTCTTTATGAAATATAGGTAATTTATCGACTTTTTATAATACACTAAATCTAAAAATTGAATAAACATTTCTTCAGCTTTATATGGAATATTTAACTGCAATTTCCATTTCAATGCGTTAAAGCGACTTATCCGGGATTTGCGTCTTTCGCTTAAAAAAACATCTATATTTTTATATGTAAAATATTCACCGTCCGAATCGTACATTATTTCACTTTTTTTCATCTGGTCATAAATTTTGAGATATTTTTCGGGTATTTGACATCTGTTTTCTTTGTCAAAAGAATCCATTAAGTTAGAATCAGAATCATCTCTTAAAACGTCTTTAAAAAAGTCATAATTCATTTATTTAAACTTATTTTAATGTAATGCATTTAAAACCAAAAGTCCCGCCTAGACGGGAGTTTTGACATTATAGCTTGTTTATATTTTAATATTTGAAAAAGTCCCGTCTATGCGGGAGTTTTGACATTATAGCTTGTTTATATTTTAATATTTGAAAAAGTCCCGTCTAGGCGGGAGTTTTGATGAGTTATTTTAATAACATAATGATATTTGAAAAAGCCCGTCTGGACGGGAGTTTTGACATTATAGCTTGTTTATATTTTAATATTTGAAAAAGTCCCGTCTAGGCGGGAGTTTTGATGAGTAATTTTAATAACATAATGATATTTGAAAAAGTCCCGTCTAGACGGGAGTTTTGACATTATAGCTTGTTTATATTTTAATATTTGAAAAAGTCCCGTCTAGGCGGGAGTTTTGATGAGTTATTTTAATAACATAATGATATTTGAAAAAGTCCCGTCTAGACGGGAGTTTTGACATTATAGCTTGTTTATATTTTAATATTTGAAAAAGTCCCGTCTAGGCGGGAGTTTTGACATTATAGCTTGTTTATATTTTAATATTTGAAAAAGTCCCGTCTAGGCGGGAGTTTTGACATTATAGCTTGTTTATATTTTAATATTTGAAAAAGTCCCGTCTAGGCGGGAGTTTTGATGAGTTATTTTAATAACATAATGATATTTGAAAAAGTCCCGTCTAGACGGGAGTTTTGACATTATAGCTTGTTTATATTTTAATATTTGAAAAAGTCCCGTCTAGGCGGGAGTTTTGATGAGTTATTTTAATAACATAATGATATTTGAAAAAGTCCCGTCTAGACGGGAGTTTTGACATTATAGCTTGTTTATATTTTAATATTTGAAAAAGTCCCGTCTAGGCGGGAGTTTTGATGAGTTATTTTAATAACATAATGATATTTGAAAAAGTCCCGTCTAGACGGGAGTTTTGACATTATAGCTTGTTTATATTTTAATATTTGAAAAAGTCCCGTCTAGGCGGGAGTTTTGATGAGTTATTTTAATAACATAATGATATTTGAAAAAGTCCCGTCTAGGCGGGAGGTTTGATATTATAACGGAAAAATTAAATTGACTTGATATCTTTTTCGTCAACCCAAGAGTTAAATTCGTCGGAATAATTTAACCATTTAACTAGACATTTCTTTCCTTTCTTTTTTATTATTTTTTCAATCTTATACATTTTATCTTTTTTATTATATTTAACTAATTCCGGTTCATAATAAGTTCCTTTTATTTCGTTGCCATTCAAATCCGTTATCCTATAAGTAATAGGGTCAGTGTTTAATATTTCTGAAATGATGAAAATTTCTTCCGTAAAAGTAGGTTGGTATCCGCGGGTAAAAGCAGTCTGGTATTTCGAAATTCTTATTCTATCGCCAACCTTGAATTTCGGTTTTCTTATTATTTTTTCTTCGTATAAATTTTTATAAACTTCAGATTCGTTTTCTGCTCGACTCGCTTCGCTAGGTGTCATTTTGATAGACCTATGCTTGGAATTATTATAATTTTTAACTAATTCGTCCAATACATCTATATATCTTTTAGTATTGTTGGCTGCTAGATAGGTTCTAATTTTTTTATTAATTGTCCTGTTAAATCGTTCGACTACAGAACATTTTATTTCGACATTTTCTGTAGTAAACCACTGAATATTATTATCTTTAAATAATTTTAAAGTCCATTTATTTACAAATTCGGTTCCTTTATCACTTTGTAATCTTTCAGGAATTCTTTCTTTAAATATCTTTTTAAATGCTTCAGTTACTTCTTGTCCTGTTTTTCTTTTTATCGGAATAGCCCAAGCATATTTACTAAAGATATCTATTACTGTCAATAAGTAATTAGTTCCGTTATTATATTTACTAAAAGGTTTGATAAACAATAAATCTGCTTGCCATTGATCATCGATATGACTGACATAAATGCGTCTTCGTTTAAATTTACGAATTAAAGGCTTATGTCTGGTATAAACATCTTGGCTGTGTAAAAAATCGGTAATTTGCTTTTGACTGAAACCTGTTTTCCGTTTTAATTCATTGATCCCACAATAACCACTTTCAGGATGATAATATATTTTTTCTAAGATACTTTTAGGATCTTTCATCCCTAAGATACTTTTAGGATCTTTCATCCCTAAGGTTTTCCTAAAAAAACACTCTTTTTAGAACCACAATCTAGACAAATACCTTTTATCATTGGCCTATTATTTTTAGACATTGCATTTTTAATATCTTTAGTTTCTGTGTGGTTTTTACATTTTAAACAATAGATCTTTGTATTTATAGATCCCATACCAAAAGACTTTTTAGCTTTAATAATCGGTTTTACAATTCCCCTTTCAATTCTTTCTCTCATCGTTGGATTTTGAATATTATCTAATTCATCAATCATATTCTTATCGCATACTTCATTTCTACTTTTCGTATCTTTATTTTCTAAATAACATTTGTCATGCTTATATGCAATTTCATCCACTCTGTTAACAGGTTTAGACGGATTTTTATACGTTAAATCAGGATTTAATCGCGTTTTCCCCCATAATAATTGTGTACCTGGGCCTGTGAAGTTATGATTAGGTAAATGCATTTCGAAAGGAAAATTACTAATGATTTTATTCAGAATACCCGATCCAGTTTGTCCGCATTTTAAACATCCGCCTTTAAAATTACCCTTTTTAGTTAAAGACGTAACACCAAATTTTTTACTTTTACAACTCATTTATTAGACAGCAAAAAGCTGACGCTTTCTAAGAAGAATATTTATATCCATTCAACTGTACTTTTTTCACATACTTTTCGATTGGGAAGTATACTAAATTATTTATAAAATCTTGTTCTCTAACATACACTTCTTCTTCTGAAATTTTTTTAGCTTTCAATAAATTTAACTGTTGTTTATAGAAAGTATAACATTGCTTGTATTCTTCTTTTCGTTCCAAAATATTTAAAGATTTCTCAATGACTTCTACAATTCCAGCACTCAAACTCAAACTGGCCAGTGGTATGAACGCAAAAGCTGATAATCCCGAAGCACTTAGCATAAATTTGCTAACAGATAAGGAAATACTTATCTTTTGATACAAATTGTAACTTTTCCTATAAACATATAATCTCTTTTCTAAATATTCTTCCATTTATATAGGTTCAAAATTTTTTCTGTATCTCATTTCAGAATTTACTAAATCTAGCATAAAGAAATTACCCATACAAGATTTATATTTTTCTAGAAATTCTTTTTTTGTTAGATTTCCGTCTATTTCTCTTATTATCTGATTGATTTCCCTAGGCTGTAGTTTAAAAAATATGAAGTAATTACAATTTTTTCTAATATTGATAGGAGTTGAGTAATAAGACTGCGTTAAATAAATAATGGATGCATTTTTCTTTCGACCTCTTATAAACAAATCCTCTATAACTTTCTGGTCTTTTTCTGTAACACAATCGTCGAAAACAACGAGATTTTTTTCTGAGGAATCTAAATCGTCGACAGTAACAAATTCACTCAAATCTGAAGAAAATAATACATTCTTTTTATATTTATCATACAATTTTAATAATTGCTTTCTTTTATTTTTACTTATTTTTTTACATTTTATGATATCGTCTATTTCAACACCTTCAAACTGTGTATAATTTTCTTGTAATTTAGAATACTTTGGCTCGGAAATATCTTTTGCGCATAAATATAAAGTGTCGAAATCTAATCTTAAATTACTAGGATTCTCAAAGCCGTTTAATAAATTTATTAGTAAATTTGTCTTTCCACAACCTGATGGGCCGATTATTAATAATCTGAAAGGATGTCTGGGTAAAAAACGATGTTGTTTAGGGTCAGGCAATTCTTCCGGTTCTGTGTAATCTTTAATTTTAATCATTTATTAGACAGCGAAAAGCTGACGCTTTCGAATGTTGCTGCCAGTAAAAACATATTAGCTGTCAGTAAAAATAGACGTCTAAGCTATCGCTTCTAATTAGCTGTCAGTAAAAATAAACGGCGAAGCTGTCGCTTCTAATTTTAAAATAGAAAGCGACAGCTTTTCGCTGTCTATAAATGGATAAAATAAACGATTTAGAAAAAGATCGAAATAAGAAACAAAAAGAAGAATTAAAAAATGCAATAAAACTTGTCAAATTACAAGCAGATATTAGAAAAAATAATGAAGAACAGCGTGATAGAAAGCTAGGTATAGACAAAAGTTTAACTGAATTTCATAAACCTGTCACTAAAAAATTAGAAGAACAGGATAAAAGTAGAAAAGAAAATATTAAAGCTATCAACGAAAAATTGGACGAATTAAATATATCTTTACAGCCTATTGCAGAATCATCTAGAATTATTCCTGAAGCGATCGAGGATGTCAAAGAATTATATAAAGAACCACCGCTTATTTATAATGTTGATCAATATTTAAATACAGATTATTTAATATCTGAAAAATTATACAGGCTTTCGAAACTCCTAGACAATAAAGAAAAATTAAATGAAATGTATGCAAAGGCAAAGCAGTTAAAAGAAGAATTATCGAGGAAAAAAGGCAACTTACAAAGCACAATTACGCGGGCTAAAAATCTTTCAGAGGAGGAATTAAGTCAGAAAAAGGATGAATTAGACGCTGTTAAATCTAAAGAAGATGAGCTACAAAAATATCTAGCTAGATTAACTACAATTCGAGGTAGTGAAGTAATGAAAGTCGGTAAAGGATTAGATTTATTATCTGAATTAATTGATAAAATATGTCAAGGTAGCAAGTCGAAAAAATTAAAAAATGAAGTCAAACTGCTAATAGACAAACTTATTAAAACTAAAAAAATAACTAACGGAGATAAAGAACGATTATACAATCAATTTCTTCTTTGAAAGCGTCAGCTTTTTGCTGCCTAATAAATGAGTTATGTAAAAAAGAAGATTCATTTGAGTGACGGACAGATTAGTAAATTGAAATCTGCTCTCAGAAAAAAAGAAGAACTGACACTGCAGATAGACAATTCTAAACCTCCCAATTATGAAATGTATTTAACTAAAACACAGATTAATCAGATTAGTAAAGGTAAAAGAATAAATATAAGCAAAACTCAATTACATAAAAACGGTGGATTTTTACCTTTTTTAATTCCTATTTTAACATCACTAGGACTCGGTGCTGCGAGTGGTGCAGCGGGTTGGGGAACTAAAAAAATCCTGGATAAAATTTCGGGATCTGGAGTTTTTCAACCTTGGGAAAACAAAGGATCTGGTCTTAAAAAAGCGCCCCTTTCTAAAAAAAAAAAATCCCGATAACAAAATTGGGTATATCAGATGAAACGATTAAAGAAAATATGAAAGATGAAAAAGGATTCAGAGGTGTTTTCTCTTCCGATTTACTTCCTAAAAAGATTGGAAATTTTGAAAGCGGGATTATTAATTTAGATATTTCGACGGGTCCTGGAACACATTGGGTTTGTTACTATAATGATCCAAATTATAATTATGTAGAATATTTCGATCCTTTCGGGGAATATATATATAAAAATATTAAACTCAAACAAAAATATATTCCTGAAAATATTATGAAATTTCTTAAACTTTCCAATAAAAAAGTCAATATAGCTCACAATGATAGTTTCTTACAAAAACCTACTTCTGTCAAATGTGGATTATTTTGTATGAAATATATAAAAGAAAGAAATAAAGGTAAATGTCCGGAATGTGTACTTAATTCATTTACTCAACAGCCTAGCGATTATAACGAAGAGCTTGTTTTTCATCTTTAAAGATTTTTTCTGTCTAATAAATGATCAAATTGAAACCAAAAAGTAATGAAAAATCAGAGGATTTCACTGTTGAATTTCCTAAAACTCTTAAATTAAAAAAAATAGCATTGCAATCTTTTACTATGACAGTTTCATGGTTTAACATAACCGATGAAACTAATACGTTTGACCTGTACACAGATGAGAATAATGTTAAATCTATCACTATTCCTTATGGTAATAAAAATGTTGAAGATTTAAACATAGATGTAATGAAAGCGTTTGGTTCAGACGATCCTCCGGTAAAATTTGGTAGGATACAATCTAGACTAAGAATGCTTATTAAATTAACTAAAGGTTGGAATATCGATTTAACAAAAAGCGATTTTCATAAACTAATAGGCTTTGAAAAAAAAGTTTATAAAAGTCATGATGAAGAGACTGTAATAAAAGGTGAAAATATAGCAGATATAACAAACGGAAACGACATTATATATATTCATTGTGATGTAGTTAATGGATCTTTAATCAACCAGAATAATTCAGAAGTTATTTATTCTTTTACACCGAGGGATGTACCGGGTGTTATCATTTCAAAAGAATTCAATAATTTAATATATTATCCTGTGAATAGGGATTCAATTCGTAGAATAAGGATGAGAGTTACGAATCAAAATGGTGAATTAATCGATTTAAATAACGGTTTGATTGAATATAATTTTAGAGTCGTAGAGGAAAAAGAGGACTATGTTGAAAAAATATATCAATTGATATTAACTAAATTTTCTCAGTAAATAAATGAATAAACACAGATTATATAGGGAAAGTAAAAGAATTCAAGGAAAAGGATTTTTTAAATCTAAAAAAGTAGGTTTGAATGAAAAAACAGTAGTTGACAGATTGACTGATGCTGACATATTGAATGAAATATTTTCAAAAAAGATGAAAGGAACAGGTCTAAAAATTCTTCCTAAATAAATGGAAAAAAATTATGATCTAAGAGATACTCACTATTATTATAATAACGATATAAAAAGTAGCGAATTAAAAAAAATAAGATTGCCTAGTACAAGCCATAATGACAAAAAAGAAAATACTACGTTTCATTTCGAAATTACAGATACCAATGATCCTATTTCATTATCGGAGAGTTACCTTGAGACAAAGTGGAAAATTATAAAATCCAGTGGCGATTCTATAAATGATGATAATGTCACAGCTGTATGTTCTATGAAAGGCGTAAAACTTCAGATAGGTAAACAAATAATCGAATCAGTTGGAGACTATCACTCCTACATTCTGCAGGTTAAGAGACTGAAGGATTATACCAGAGATTATTCAACATCAGAAGCCACCAATATAGGTTTTTATCCAGATACCAGTGATAGTGCTGATAGAAATAAAAGTTTACTTCAAAGCGATGGTACGATAACTGCTACCACCCCTATAACAGATATCGTCAATAAATTAAAAATTGTAAAAAATGAAAACTACAATAAAGGATTTAAAAAAAGATGGGAATTGTCGAAAAATAGTAATTCAGTTACAACATGGACGCCTTTAAAGGAAATTTTTGATTTCGTCGCAGAATATAAAAAAGCCATTTCTGGTTTCATAATAAGACTGGAATTCCAAAGAGACGATAGTAGAAATATGATTTACACAGATGCTGCAAATCCAGATTATAAAGTAGAAATTGAAGACATAGCGCTGTGGGTGAGATACGTCGACTTTAAAAATGGTGCTGAGATTCTCTATAACGAGTTAAAATTATCTAATACGGATATAGAAATAAACTGGAATCAGTATGAAATTAACAGATCTAGTCCTATTAATAAATATAAAAGTGGTTCCGATTCTATATCTGCTACATCCGATGAAGTTTTAAGATTATTCGTCATACCGCAATATTTCGACAGAAATGAAAATCCTAAAAAAAATAATATGATATTTGATAATTTGGATATGATCGAATGTTGGTTGATGATTAACAGATCGCCGTTACCTGCAGAGCGATATACTATGGATTTTGGTAAAAAAGAATATAATAGATTATATGAATCTTTTCTGGAATCAGGTCTCAATAATCTAAATACAGAAACCGGTTGTATGGTAAATTATTCAGATTTTGGTAAATTATATCCTGTAATTCATTTTGATTTGTCAAATCATGTAAACTACACCACTCTTGAAAATTTGAGAATAGAATTCAATTGGAAATTAGAAAAAGAAACAACCAAAGAATATGCATTTTACTACATTTTAGAAGTAAGGAAGAAATGTATATTAAATATGAATAAAAAAGAAATTACTATGATTAAAACGTTAGGAGAATAACATTTTTTAGTCTTTATAAATGGCTGTTTATTATCCACCGTATGATAATCCAGTGCGAAAAGGCCCTATCGGACCCCCCGGTATAGGTTTTAAATTAACGGACGATGGTCATTACGATATGGAAAATAAGATATTAAAAAATGCTTCAGATCCAATCGATGATTTAGATTTAACTACTAAAAGTTTCGTTTCGAATAAAATAGAGAATAATCATTTCCAATTAAGAGATTTTATAGAAAAAAATAATACTAATTACGATAGTAATTTTTTAACCTTCGCTGAAGAAACTGGTAAGAGAATTAAAGAATTGGATGAAAACACTTTACATCTAATCGAGGGAAAAGCTTACGACGCTAAAGGAAAAAGAATAGGAAATGTCGCAGATCCGAAAGATGATAAAAATGTTGTGAATAAACGATATTTAGAAAAAAATGCGTTAATATTAAAGAGTGATAAATTTGATGCAAAAAATAAAATAATTACGAATATTTCGGAACCCGAAAACGATACAGACGTAGTCAATAAAATATATGTAGACAGTAAAGATATCTGGGTTACTATAAAAGATGATTTTCAGACTTTTACAGATAAAGAATTTAAAAAAGTAAATTTCGACTTGATAAGTTCTAAATTACTGGATCAAGAAATGCGATTATCTACTGATATGGATATGAAAATTACTATATATTTAAAAAAGAAACAGGTAGTCATGCATAATATTTATGCTGATTATGATCTTAATACGAATGCATTGATAAAATTAAAAATCAATGATAAAATTATTTTAGAAAGAAGAATGGCTGAAAGAGATTCAGCAACTTGCTTGGCCTATGGAAAACGCAATGATATCATTACATTTTCAATATTGCCTGATGGCGAATCAGACAGTTTAAAACCTTATATTCATATTGAAAAAATCCCTTTTTAAAATATGTCTATTATTAAATGGATATCAACTGGGACGAATTTTCTAAAACGAAAAATTTATCCGAAGATGTCCTACGAAATTTGAAGGATCAACTCAATTGGAAGTTAGTTTGTAGATATTCAGTATTATCCGAATGTTTTATGGAAGAGCTCATAGATTATATTGAATGGAATGTTATATGCATTTTTCAAAAACTTTCGGAAGAATTTATCGAAAAGTACAAAGAAGAATTAGATTGGAATTTAGTTTCTAAAAATCAAAAGCTGTCTGAAGAATTTATATTAAAACATTCCAATTATATAAATTGGGTTGTTATTTCTCAATATCAAACCTTAAGTGACGAATTTATTCAAACCTATCATGAAAAATTAGATTTACATAAAGTATCCAGGTTCCAAAAACTTTCAGAAAACACTATGTGCACATTAGAAGAAGGATTGAATTGGTTGCTAATAACCCGCTTTCAAACATTTGGTGAAAGGTTTTTAGAAAAATATATGCATAAACTCGATTTTTGTAATCTCATTGAATATAAGTTTGATCAATTACCAGATAATTTTTATAACGATAAATGGAAAAAAATTCTTTCCGTTCAACTTGGTGAATTAAATAAAAAATTTGGCCATTATTATGAAGAAGAAGAACCTCATAGAGAAAGATTAATAGATGAAGTTTTGGAATTAAAAAATATTTTAATACGATTTATTAATGAATTGCGACTGCTTTTAAATAAAGACGAAAAATAAAAGTGTTTATAAAAATGCTTCTATATAAATGGGGTCGGCTCAAAGATTAGACGATATTATAATTCATAAATATAAAGATTTATTTATCAATTTATCCCATCATAAAACATTTCATACATTTATTTCATTATATATGAATAAAATTGATCTTCATTTAAGTAAAAATATTATGAAATTGCCCATTGAATTTATAAGAAAATTTAAGGATAAACTTAATTGGAACTGTATATCACAGAATGAAAAATTATCAGAAGATTTTATTAGAGAATTTCAAAATAAAGTTGAGTGGCGGTGTATATCATTTCATCAGACATTATCCGAAGATTTTATTAGAGAATTTAAAAATAAAGTTGACTGGGAAGGGATCTCCTATCATCAGGTCTTATCCGAAGATTTTTTAAAAGAATTTAATGATAAAGTTGACTGGGAATGGATATCATATATCAACGGTTTTTAATTAACATTTCAATTTTAAGCCGAAGGATTATATCCTTTATTTGACGTCCAATTTTTTTCTAAATAAATGTTACAATATTTTGTCATAAGTACTTTACTCTTTAATTGTCTTTCGCCTACCTTTCATTATTTTAAATTTGACCCCGTTATTACAAATCATAGCATCGATAACTCTAATAAATATACTATATTTCATAGTTTCAATGATACAATAAAATTAACTTTCACCGCTAAAATATATAAAATGGATCAAGCCTCTAAATTTTCTCAACCTGGTGTTTATTTTTGGATAGAAAGTAAATGTGATGACAATTGGAATATAATACCAGAAACAAAAGAATATTTTCATATTTATATTCCCGGAGATAATAACTTATACTATTCTATAGCTTTTAATGCAACTAAAGATTTTAGGATTGGTTATAATGCCGATAACTTATTATATAACGCTGCTCTTTGCTTTTCCTATCAAGATTATCCTAGAGGAAGGTTGTTTATTAGCAATTGATAGACTATTAAGAAAGGACGTCTGTCAAAATTTTTCATCACAATAATAATTAAATATTAGCATTTAAAAATGATCATTATTTAATCTAAATTGATTACGGTATTATCCCGTTTATTTGATTCTTTATAACCCTTTCTTAAAACTTCTTCTTTACATAATTTTGTAGAAAAAATAAAAATATCCAACCAATGCAAATCATACAATTTTTTATCATTATTTGCTCGATAAATCGTAATAAAATCGTTACATCCTCGATATTTTAACAGGCAATTTTTTTGAGCAAAATCTTACAAAAATCGTTAAATATTTCTATTTAGTGGAGTATGAAAAGTGTTCCAGAGTAGGCCCCATATACTACTAACGCATAACCCTACCCAAACCTGAAAAATAAATTACAACAGACCGTACCCCGATCCGAGCAAGACAAAATAATTTCAGTCTACATGCAACCCGACCCGAACCTGAGAGTTAGATTTGAAAAAACCCGAAATCCCGAACCAAATCTGATAACCGACAAAAATATTCCAAAGATCCGTAACAGGATCCGAACAAGACAAATTAGTTTCCGTGGACACGCAACGCTACCAGAACCTAAAAATTCCATTCGAAGTCAACCTGAAACCCGTCCCAAACCAAATCTTAACCGACAAAAATATTCCAAAGAACTATAACCCAATGCAAGCCAGACAAAATAATCTCCGTCCACCGGCAACCCGATCCGAAACTGAAAGTGCTAATTGAACTCAATCCGAAACCTGGTTGTGGTCGGTTTTCGGGTTGACTTCAAATGGAACCTTCAAGTTCGGATCCGGTTGAAAAAAAATTAAACTAAATTAGATAATTCTGCTTGAAAACCCATTTATCTAAATTAAGGGGAGGGACAATTGCCCCCTTTCCCCCCTTTTATACTTAACCAATGAACCTCCATATCAAATGAAGGAAGCCATATCGTAATAAATTGGTAAATCAAATTTGAAGCAAATCGAATAATTCTGCATGAAAAACCCATTTATCTAAATTAAGGTGACACTAGCACCTGTCCCTCCTTTTTACTTAACCAATAAATCTCCAAATCTAATCAAGGCAGCTCCTTAACATAATAAACCGGTATACGAAATTTGGAGCAAATCCAATAACTCTGCATGAAAAACCCATTTATCTAAATTAAGGGGGGGGGGGTCTAGCCCCCCTTTCCTACCTTTATACTTAACTAATGAACCTCCAAATCTAATCAGGGAAGCTCTTTAACATAATAAACCGGTATAGCAAATTTGAAGCTTTTCGTGGAATGGCTCTAAAGCGGGCAGATTACTTAGGTCTAGGATTTAAAACATGGAAATTTTTATCATGTATTATTTTTATTATTTATTTACTTATTATTCAAAACGGGCAGATTACTAAGGTCTAGTTCAAGATTGCCAGTTTGGCCTCCAATTTTAATCGAAAATTTCAAGTTCACACCGGAATATTCGAAAGAAGAATTCTTATTTAAAGTGATGGTAAATGGTTCCCCTTGAATAAAGCATAAAATACTATTTTTTATTTATGGTTTTAAATTTCTATTACTGAATAAAAATGGAGGCCAAACTGGCAACCCTGGTCTAGGGTTTAACCCTTTAGTGCGCAGCTTTGCATCTCTACAAACAACAGTGTTTTGAATTTAATAGATTTTTTTTTTTTTTTTTTTTTAGTCGTATATACCTGTTTTACACCAGAAAATTAAAATAGCAATATTTTCTGTAATTAATACCAGACATTTCGTATTTAAATAAAGCGAAATTAACCATTGAAACTTTCTGGTGTGAAGTCAGATTTTCTGAATTACGTAATTTCTAGAACGTATTCTATCATGAAAATTAAAGGATTAAAAGTTAAGTTTTATAAAATAAGGTATTCGGAGACATACTTCTTAAAATATTTACTAATTTTAGCGTAAAACAGCCACACGACAGTAATTTTTCTTATATTGCGGATGTGCAACAGAAGAAAAGATTGACGTATTATATGAAAAATGTATTTCTGATTTTTTTTTCATTATTTTTCCTGTGTAATAAACTCTTCAGAGAATCATATATAATTATTTCGAAACAAAATAAAAAATCACGCATTTAAGGGTTAAAATGTGGAGATTTTTAAACCTATTAAAAAATAGATTAAAAAATACCTATTAAAAATAGATATAAAACCTATTAAAAAATAGCATTCCATATCACGCGTGGAACAGCTTTTCTACATAATTACTGCTGTTTTAACAATGCTACTGTATCCTCAAATTAAAACAATTATGATAATATGAAAATACAGTATATTTTTTGTTAATTTTAATATATAGTTTATATTTTAACAACTTGTAAGTTAATATATATAGGTATTTATGTAAGCGTTACGTGCGTGACATTTTGTTCGTTTCTCATGGATGGCCCATAAACTGTGCCTTTTTTCCCAGATGAAATCAAATAAAAAACATCTGAGGAAATCAAATAAAGTGTCAAAAGTGGGTGTTAACAGTTAAAAAGTGAAAGGGGGTACAAATCTTAAGATGTATACGACAGCCATTTCAAAAACTGCATTCATATTCAAAAAGTAGTCCCAGTCCAGCAATATCTGTCGTAATTTGGTGAAAAACTTATCTGGTGGTGCACTTATTCCCCACTACTATAAATGAAAGCTGAAAAATAACAAAAATTAATATATTTTAAAATGAAAAGAAAAGATGGTTAAAGAAAGTCATAATTTAAAAGCTCTGTAAAGTATATATGTATTTATTTATTTCTCTGTAATTTGTTAAACCAAATTAAATTGCTAAAGATTAACGAAGACTTTCGAAATCGGTTCCGAAAGGGAAAGTATCCTAATAACAAGTAAGAAAAATCAAGCGTACGGCATAGATTATGAAACACTTTCCAACACTCCCTGAGAGCTTTAACAAAACTTCGTTATTTAGGGAAATAAGGTAAATAAGATAACTAAGTTAACATTTAAAAAACTGGTTTCAGCAGTTACCGTCCATAGCCAAATATGTATTCCAATTCTTTTTAACAGCCGTGTGTTTGACCTGTGTGTTGATATATATACTATATAATGGAAAATTTTATTTTTGCAAGAAAACGCAAAACTGTTTGAAATTTCTCTGTCAGCAATTTATACTAATAGATGTAAAAATACAGCCCTGTAGTTTACCTAGTACCTTTATTACACGCCACTACTTCTCTAAAATTTAATTCAAACTAAAACACTCTTAAAACTACCGAAATCACACTTCCAGAAATTATCATTCATAGATATCCAATTCTTTGCTGACCCTGTATATCATTTTATCTATATTCTACAAACCTTTCTTAATAAACTAGATGCAGTTCGGCGTAAAAATGCATAATTCATTTAAAAACCACCTTTAAGAGATTTGCGCTCATACCCAGTAACCACTACGAATTCTTTTGTGTAATTCTATATATGAATTATAGCATTATACACACCATATAGTATACATAAGTATAGTGAAACATAAAAGCGCATATCATAATTAAAAATGCATTTCCAAAAATCACCGCTAATGTACAGTACTTCTGATGCAATATAGTATCTGAAACCTTTTGTGTGTCCCTGTAAATGCTATGCACTTCGTATTATAAATGAAATAACTTATAGTAAACCTCAGCGACGTATATCAAATTCATTATATACGAAATAGTTTAACATAATTAAAATACGCCGCAAACAAATCCCCTCCAACTATATTATTTTGAAACGGAATTCTTTTGTGTGGCCCTGTAAATGAATATTAACTATTCTTTGTACCGCATATTTTAGTGCACTTCATAAGTGCATATCCATTTTGTTATATTTAGATGCGTGTAACATCATTAAAAATCATTTGAAACGATTTTTTCCCATTGGCCGTAATGTAACGGACGTAATGTAATGTAACTTTTGCTTATCACAGTAAATGAAGCATACATGCTACGAACTTCATTTGAAATAGGGTTCGTGCTATACTAAACGTCAATAACATCTAAAAATTTCAGCGCAATCCGAGTATATTCACGAGAGTCAGAGCGCGGACAGACAAACCGAAGTCATAAACACTTTTCAACTTTGTTGGAAAGTGTTAAAAAAAACGTGTAAAAGAAGTCAAAATAGTAAAAAACTGCCTTGATAGAGTAGCTATCCTTATCTTAGCTATCCAATGAATAAAAAATCATTTAAAAATATTGAAGTGCAAACAATACAGGGTGCAAAGGAAAGTCCCTTTAACCTGAAAATACTTGCGAACGGAGAGAGCTACAGCAATACAAGTGAGGTAACGGTACAGTAAAAAACGACTACGCCCGGCCAAATGCAAACGACAGAAGCGCCTCTAGTGACGAAATTTGGAAGATAGACATTGCAAATCGAAAACAAAAAGAGATAGATCAAAATTTCCAATTAGAAAATTTTACAGCATCAATTAATTAGTGCGAAACGACATTTGGTTCACACGGATAAGATAAATCGTCCCCTGTACACCCAAAAATGTCCGAAATCGATGAGCGACGCTTCTACTTTACATATTCACATTTCGGAAATGTAGCAGTGCACAACTGCTGATTGTGACATTGTACTGTGCTGTAATGTCTGTAAAAATTTAATTTCCAATGCATTTAAAATTTTAGATTAAATCTATGTCGTCGTGTTGAAGAGGCTTGCAATAGACGTTCCATGCTGAGAACTGTGCATGCAGAATTACTCTCACGAATACAAACGTGAGCAATGGCGAAGTTTTCGAACTTACTGAATATTAACTTTTTATCACTGTGAGACAGTTTGTCTTTTTTTTTTTTGTTGTTTGTGTGTGTGTGTGTGTGTGTGTGTGTGTGTGTGTGTGTGATGTTATCAAAATGGATTGAGATAAGTACGTATTTATACCATAAACTGTGCGTATTTCTTCATACTTCTCTGGCTATTCCATTCAGCCGTTTACACAAAATAGATGCATCAATTTCGGATATTTTTTGGGTATATAGTTGAAGATTTATCTTATCCATGTAAATGAAATGTCGTTTCGTACTAATTAATTGATGCTCTAAAAGTTTCTAAATGAAAATTTTCCGCTATCTCTTTTCGTTTTCGATTTGCAATGGCTATCTTCCAAAATTCGCCACTAGGGGCGCTGCTGTAGTTTACATTAACTCGGGCGAAGTCGCTTTTCTATACCGTTACCTCATTTGCATAGCTGTAGCTCTCTCCGTTCGGAAGTATTTCTAGGTTAAAGGGACTTTTCTTTACACCCTGTATATTTAAAAAAAAATCCTTGTCGGCTCGGCCTACAGGCGCAGATAGATTTCGAAGTTGAGTGCTAATTTCAACAACAAAAACTAAATCATGATTAGAGATAAGCCCACTTTAACAATTTTATCTGGCCGCTTTTGAGGAGATTTTATTTCATTTTTATATAAGAGATGGTTTTATCAGAATCATGTTAAGGCAGTAGTCAAAAAAATACTTTTTCATGCTCAACAACTCGAAATTTTCTGGCACATCTTCAGATCCATTTAAATATATATATATATGAAACTTGCTCACGTGATTCTTGAAGAGATTTATAAGCGACCTGTGTTTTTATTTTTCATTCAATTAATAAAAACTTCATTTATAAACAATTATTTTCTAAGTAGGACAATATTTTTCGTTTCCAACACAGTCGCTTTGGGAAATTCGGGTCAAAATGCCCACTTTGACATCAACTTTTGGAATATATTCTGCCTCTATCAAAAAATCGACCGTTACGGTACATTATATAGTTTCTGAATAAGAGAATCTACCAGTTGGATGTATTTGAGAGCAAAATTGAATTTAAAAATGAGTCAGAAAATAAGCAGTTTGGATTTGAATACACCCTTAATACGATGATTATTTTCTTCAACCGCTATGTATTTTTAATTTGTTTTGCTGTAAGAATTGGTCCTATCAAAAACTTGTCAGTATGAATGTTGTAGATAATATTAAGAAGATGTATAATAAATTCATGCGGATTTGATATCTTGTGAATTGACGAATTTGTGGATTTTTTTCTTCTTCAACAGCCCTCCTTTTGTTCTTTTTTTTTTTTTTTCAGTAAAATTTGGTTCTAACAAAAACTTGTCAATACAAAAGTTTTAGATACTAAGATTAATATAAATTTAATTGGATTTGATATCTTGAGAATTGACGAAGTTATGAATTTTTTTCTCCCTAAAACCCTATTTTTTGCGCCCCTTGATCCCATTTTTAATTTTATCAGAAATCTATGATATATAAATTTTGGCCCTATTTTTAGAAGTAATAAAAACCTTTAAACTGATTCGATATGTACAAAAATTAAGTTATGGGTTTTTTCGGTTTTCACAAAACCACTCCCTATTTCCATTCCCTTGGTCCGATTTTGCCCTTTAACGAACTTGACCATTTTATGGCTCTTGATTTTGTGTATCAGTTTGGAAGGGATTTGTGCAGATTCACGAAAGTTATCGTGTCCGTAAAAAAGTGATATATATAGATAGATAGATAGATATAGGTATATATAAAGTTTTTTACTGAGGGTTGTTTTGGGGGGATCATGATCGGTGTAGATCTGCAAAACTTTTTCAGAAATTACAACATAGGGGAGAATGTAATCGGTAGTATTTCATACGAAATCTACCTAAAAAATTCCCATAGTATTAACATTAGCGAACGGGTACTTTCTAGAGTTGGCCAAAGAGTCGAAGAGTCGACTCAAAATCTCGACTCCTTCCAAGTGAGTCGAACTGTCGACTCCTCGATAGTGAATTGCCTCGACTCAAAAGAGTCGAACTTTAATTTCCACTCAGTTTGGGATTCGGAGTCGAAGAGCCGAAGTCGACTCACTCAAAGAGTGGTTGGACGAGTTCAACACAGAGTCGGACTTGGAGAGTCGAGAGTTGAAGAGTGGATTTTCGATTCTTCGACTCAGTATCGGATTTCAACTCTTCGAATCCGGGGTGGGTTGTTTAGAAGAGAACGAGAGAACGGAGATCTTAGTTTAATTATGTATTGGCGATTTTGGGAAAGAAAAAAGCAGTGTACATGTATGTTTAGGAAGATGACGGTATGAATGAAAGGAGGGGGAGGGACAGAGACAAGGGGGCGGGCAGTGGGGTATTTCGTTAAAGATTAGTTGAATTTACGATATGCTTAGGGGAAAGAAGATTAAAAAAAAAGCAGATGCTACCTTTGTATTTTTTGGTAAAAAAAAAGAAGTAGGACTAGTTAGGGGAATATTTTCATCTGTTTTCATATCATGCAATATTAAAAAAAACTTAGAAGAAAGAGAAATAAAATTCTACTTTAGTAGCAGGTTGTTTAAAATATACTAAGTTACTGAATTTATTTTATAATAGATGTATTTTAGATAAAAGTGAATTATCGATTATTTGTTTGCGTATATAATGTTATTTTAATTCCGTTTTATAAATAAAAATGTTCGCAGGTAATATTAAATGCATATAATTTACATATATATTTTAAAGTTTAGCCAATCGATTTTTTTAACGTTCCTTTATTAAACCCAGATATGGAAGATATTTTCGGAATCTGTCGCTTCCCCGGCCCCCCCCCCCTTTTTTTTTCGTAAACAACTAGGCTGTGTGTGTCTCTCTATGGTTATATCTCAATATATTATCATGGTTTTAAAAATAAAATTTTTAGAGGGAGTAAATCAAAAACTATAAACATGAGAAAAAAGAACTTTTTAAAACTTACTCCCCCTCCTACCCTCCGGGTGGATGGGCGACTGATTATCGAATTATTTTTTGCTCGGAAAAGCGTAAAATTTACAGGTGTTCTTATTCAGGAAATAAGTACTCGAATGGAGTTTTCCTTTTTTGCTAAAATATCCTTCAAAAACTGCTGTCAAAGTTGAAGTTTTTAAACGAAGTTTGGTACACGATAGCACGGGGAAAAGAGAAAAAATTGTCGTTACGTGACAAAAATCGTATTTTTCTTGATAAGCAATTTATTTATTTTAAAAAAAATGGAAAACGTTATTTGATTCCAAATCGCCGCAATAGTTAGTCCTGTCAATTTTATAACTTTGTAGTTAAAAATACTGCAGCTGAGCCCCGCAAATTAAAGTTTGTGTGTAAGGAAAAATGCGGTTTTCTTCAAAACTATGTGACCGTGGATAATCGCTATAATTTTCCTGCAAAGTTTGAATAAAGTACTATTGTCCCTAGATTTTTTTTTTTTCATAATTTTAGTTTTAGTAGATTCGGAAATAGGCTGGAGGGGGGGGGGGGGGACACATTTGTATAATATTTTTGACAGTATCTAAAATTAGAACAAATATATTTTTCATTTCGGTGTTACGAGGTCTTTCCAACCATACCCAAACGATACACATACACACACGCATAAAAGAAAAAAAAAATCAAGTAACTAAATCTGTCCCTTTTTTTTTCGAAAAATATTTGTGAATAGCTTTTAATCTATAAATTTGTTAACGGTATCAACTTATATTAACTCCGTTTTCACTTTTTAAGTACGGAATCCTAAAAAAAATCATTGAAGAAGAGATCTAAGAATTTAAAATGCTGTGATTGGGGTGAATTTCGGATATTTTGATGGATTCTTGTCCTTGTCAGCAAATTTCACTTACCCCACACTCCCCGCGCGTGCGCACACACGTTCACACGAAAAAAATAAAAAAATCCGTTTCCCGTTTTGTTTTCAGCACAGAAAATTTAAACCTTTAAAACTTGATATATATAAAAAATAACGCCTCAAAACCTTCCACACCCAGTTAAAAAGAAGGTAAATTTTTAGACATGGTACGGGATTAAACAAGAATATTTCTATATTTTACAGTTTGGCTTAGAGGTGTACACTGGCCCAACCCTTGGGCAAGGCTAGGGCCATTTTTTAGCAACGCTGGGGGTCGAACCGGGCCTTACTTTTTTTAAGTCTTTGGGCTGGGCCTAGGCATTGCCCTTTGCAGACCGGGCTAAGACCTTTCATTTTTCTAAGAGATTGCGCCAAGCTCAACTTAATTTTTCAGTACCGATCCGGGACTGGCTTCAATCTTCCAAGATTTGCAAGGGCCGACATTTTAAGTACCGGTCTCGACCCACTCCGTACGAAAATTATTGTCTCGGCCTGGTCTGATCCGTGCAAAATCAGTAATATTTGTCCCGGCCCAAAACTTTTTGCAAAAAATGCATATATTTTTAAATTGCCATTATTGTACAAGTAAAATTTAAAATTTATTCTTTTTAAAGAATAGCAATTTATAGGCAATAAACTTAAAATACAATAAAACTTATGAAAAGGAACCCGTATATGACGGAATCCTGTCTTAAACTAAAAAATGTGTTGATACATGAAAAATGAATATAATAATATGTGAGGAAAAGTATATAATACATTTAAAACTGCTAAGAAGGAAACCTGTCTATAACGTATATTTTTTATTTCCTAAGCAATTTCGTCTTAGGTGATTTTACTGTATAGTAGTTATCAGATTCTTAAGCCTCAAATACATAGAATATGGATTAACGATATTAATGTTAACTGAATCATATTACATACAGATAGTGATTCATTAAAAAAATGAATATCGCAACACACGATGTTTCGTTATTTAAAAATGAAGATTATAAAAATGAAAAGGTAAATGGATAAAATAAGTATTTTTAGTGATGACTCTTCGTACGAAACAATTTTTAATCCTATCGACGTAAAAATCCATGTTTACTAGTTTTTAGTACCTAGATTTTAACTTTTTTTTGGGGGGGGGGGGGGGGGGAGGTCGGGCCAAGACGAGATCGGCCCGAAATTTTAAGTTTTCTACCGGGCCGGACCAGTAATTTTTTTTTTTTTTTTGTACGGGATGGAGTTTTAGATTTTATACCGGGGCGGGTAGTTAGTTATCTTTCGACGGGCCGGGACAAACGTTTTTCTATCAGCAAGCCGAACTTTTTTTCCTGTGGACGGGCCTGGAAATTTCCGCCCGTAGAGACATCTAGTTTGGCTATTTCCAGTTACTATCCAACAAAGTTTAATATAAAAGACTTCTTCTATATAAAATCAAAACCAAAATAATTCAAACTTATGCTGAAATATTTTCTCCTGCGCGATAAATTTGATACGAAAAGTAGAATTGCGTCATCTTTACTACCAACCAACCAATCTTTCTTCCGCAAGTGAGTCGAGTCAGTATATCGACTCATCAATCAAGTGAGTCGACTCAGCGTCGACTCCTCGAAATGAGTGGAGATGCCCATCCCTAGACTTTCGCGTGAGTGAAGTAGTCACTCATACCGTAATGGAAATGCGGAATTAAATTAATTCGTATACGACGAGGAGACCCGCAAGCGGCGCTCACTCGCTGATTGAACTGAAAATTTAATTAGCGACACACATAAAGAAAAAAAATACTATTCTTCTGTTATCTTTTTTAACAATTTTTACAACCTCCATGATTAATTTTAAAAAGTGAAATACTATTTGAAGAAGAATCTTCAAATTTATACATTGTGCCCTTTTTAGACTTTTGAATATCGGAGATGAAATTTACTACTACTAACTCTATAAAATGGACACGCCCTTGCTAATAACATTTGGTTATTTTTAAAAAATGTGGGCGAACATTACTCGTGACCAAAGCTGAATTGTAGTAAAGTAGATACAGCTGTACGGAAGAACAGACGCATAACTAAAATAGGGACATCTGTACGGAAGAGCAGGTGCGCCATAGTTGACATTCGAAAGTCCGAAATTGGGATTCTATGCATATCATTCTATATGTTATCATTTTAAGCAGGGCCGAAACTAAGGGCGGGCAGAGGGGGGGCATGTGCCCCGGGCGCCAGAGCCAAGGGTCGCCAAGTGAAAGATTATACCTTTGGAATAGATCATTTTCTTCTGATGGACTGATGGATTTCATTATTATGAAACAGCCATTATAAATGAAGTGTTAGGTGAAGATGAAAGAGAAGCCGTAAAAAGTTTGAACTCTGATTTTCTGGTCAGAATGGGGGGGAGGGGGGGAAATGGCCATAATTTTTTTTTTTTTTTTTTTTTCAAAAAAAAAAAAAAATTCCCATTCTGACCAGAAAATCAGAGTTCAAACTTTTTACGACTGCTCTTTCATCTTCACCTAACACTTCATTTATAATGGCTGTTTCATAATAATGAAATCCATCAGTCCATCAGAAGAAAATAACTCGGTTAAAGCGGAAACTTGATTAAGCGGGACTCGGATAATCGGAACTCTAGTGTATAAGCAAACACTGTAAATAGCCGGTAATACATGCGAATTCTTTTATGTGAACAAACCATAATTGCACCAAACGTCACATTCAATTTACGTAGTTCAGTATTACATATTTTAAATTTTGAAATAAGTCGGCCGTTAGAAAATTAGTAAAATTCTCTTTGTAAATATACTTTGAGGAAAAAGGGGGGAGGGCGCCAAAATTCATGTTTGCCCCGGACGCAAAAAAGGCTAGTTTCGGCCCTGATTTTAAGGGGGAGGGGGGGGGGGTCTGGCACACGATATCGTAAGATATTTCTAGGGGTAGGAGGGTTGTCTTTTGGTATCGTTATCATTTTTTATCCATTTTTATTTGTAACTTGGTCTTTACATCAAATTAGTATGTTATATTTTTAAGTATGTTATTGATTTTTTATGAAAGTACAAAGTTATTATTAAAATCATTTAAATGATTATAAAATTATTCAATTCTAAAATATGGAACACCCCAACATTTAGCATACCTACTCTTCTGTCATACGTGTATGCATATATAAGCCGCAGTTCGATAAACCATATGCGAAGTACGTTTGAAATTATACTTGTTTTTACCAGTAAATAAAAGAGAAAGAATTATTATCCACCTGTTTTGTTGATAAAAAGTCCTGTCTGCCCCACCCCGTGCAGGGGGCAAGTGCAAAAAGACATTATCACTGTTAAATGCATTATGTAACAAAAAGCTATTATTAAATACTTTTAAATAGTAACTATTTCTTTTTAAGTGTTATTTGATATATAAACTGATATTTTATTGACTTCACTTCATTATTCACTTCATTTGAATAAATAAAGTATGCGAAAAATAAATGTAACCATATCACTCCAAACAAAAGAAAAAAATTCCAAAAATCTAAAGAATTTTTATACATTGATAATGATATCATGACTGGGGGGGGGGGGGGTCGAGGGATGATAACGCATGATATCGTAGGGGGGAGGGGGTACAAAATTACCAAAAAGTTGATAACGTTATATATGCACATCCCCTTGAAGTTTTCTGAAATGCAACGCTCGCGTTTTCCTGCACTGATGTGTACTACCAGCGCCCCCTAGATAAATGGAGGATCTCCAATATCTAGGGGGCGTTGGTACTACCCGTGGTGAAAATTTGGTAAGTCTGTTTTCATAGTATATTCAATATTTTTTATTATTATTATTAAATCTGAATCAATCTTCATTAAGTTCCTTATTTTTGAATATATTTTATTCATATGGATTTATTCTCTTTTATGAATTAAATTGGCGGAGATATTTTTGCAGTAAAAAAGGAAAAATGAGTGATATTAGAAAAATATGTTTCTGCAGTTTTCATTTATCTTTTTATTATTATCTTTTATGATTTGTAGAATATTTTTATATTTTTAGTTCTCATTAATTAGTGTGAATTTTTTAAGCATATTTTTATTTTAATAAATACAGAATGACATTTGGTTATTATTTGTTTACATTCTTATACGCATCATCTCCGTGATTTTAAAATACGCATGTTATTGCTTATCTCTCTATTCTAAAAAAAAGTAACTACCGCTGTCACCGCCGCCGCCGGTTTTGATTTTTTTGTGACCGGAGGCCTTTCTTCGTTAATATTAACAAAAATAATGCATAAAAAAATATGAAAATTGGTGGTTTTATACAGAAATGTTTGATAAACACGCTGATGCAGACAGTTTTCAAATCGAAGAATTATTTTAAGAGTTATTTAATGCTAAAGTTGGACAAAATCGTTCCACTAAAAAAGTTTTATAGCAGCAAAAACTATACATGGCAGTGTAATCATTTTTAGATCATTTTATGCGTTAGAATTTGCCGGAGTGCAGATTGCATTAATTTTTTTATTTTGACTCTTTTTTTTTAGGTTTTATTCCTATTTTAAATTCAAATTTTCAGCATTTCTAGAGATATTTTTTACAGATTTCAGAAAATTGTACTAATTTAAACTGTTGCCAACTGTATAAAAAGCGCAAGCAATAATGTTTGCTTCAAATTAAAAATTTATTTACACGTGACTATTATAAACAGGAAAAAAACTTTCAAATTAGAATTAAATAATTACATATAAAAAGCAGGAACTTATTAAAAATTACGTCATAAAAAGTATACACGTGAATTTTAAAAGACAAAGGATATTGTAAAATAATAAATTCATTAACATGCGTTAGAAGTCTTAGGAGAAATTACGTCATATTTACGTCACATTATAGTTATTACATAAAATGAACACAAAATAATATTGCAAAAAAGTTTAAATTTAGAAATTGCGCTAGACATTTATTTGATATTTTGAGAATTAATTTAAAATGTCTCATTTAAAATAACTTTCTTTTCGCTCTGTTAAAAAATACCAGGAGACAAAGACTCTCTTTACTGAATTCCTTTTATATTAGCTTATTTTGAAATGTTGTTACACGTGTCTACGTCATCAAGTTATTTTTATTTCGACGTTTTATTTGTGTTTTTATTAATGTTGTACGAATTTATTTGTTCTTTCGTTATTTAAAATAAAAATTATATCAATTTGTATAATTTGGCGAGTGGTTTGGCGATTTATATAATTTGGCGAAATGGGTCGACAGGATAATCAAGTAGTACCGCAGCGGATTTGGCGTTAAAATTCCCCAATCAAAGAGAAATGAATAGAAATTCGTTTATAGGGAGATCGCCACTGTTTTTTAAATTATAATTCAATCTTTCGAAATCTTTTTAAAACCGATCAAATTAGCGTGCATTTAGAGTCTGCGGTGTCTGGACGGGGGTTGGCGAGCGTAGCTCGTAGGGGGCCGAGCCCCCTAGTGTATTTAAAACATCGCCAAAAATTGCGATTATTTAATAGTAATAATTTGTTTTATATAGTATTTAAACTTCAACTTATTCAAAAATACTATTTCGTTTATTTTTAAAACTATTTAAAGTATATTTTTATTTTTTATGTATCCTAATACTTTGATGCTCTCTAAAATTTCATTTAATATTACTATTCAAGCAGATGATCTCGTATGTACAATCTTAATTTATTACATTTTTGTTATACAGATTGCATGAATTTTAAAGTTATTGTTATTATTAAACTAAGTTAATACATTTAATTTTTATTAAATTTAAAATAAATTATTTTTTTATCAATCTATTTAAATATTTGATATTTTAAAAGTACTATACATGTGAGATTTTGAAAATGTGTATTGATATTTAAAAAAGAAAGATTTTGAAAAAGATAATAATAAGAGAAAAATGTAAATACTGTTACTTAATTTAAGCAAAAATTAAATTATAGAACATCAAATTGGATATAATGGAAGATGCAAATGATTCTGAAAAATAATTTTCGTTCTATATAAATGAAAATGTATTTAAAGCATTCAGTAAAAACTAAAAATAAGCAAATACTAGGTAGATCGTATAAATATATTATAAAATAAAGTCACAGAAAAATATTTTTCGCATTTTGTCCAGGAATTATATAAACTCTAAACTTTGCTTTTATATTTCTTAAAAAAGATATTAATCGCTACGAAATTAAATTACGCAGACTTACTAGATTTTAATGGATTTAATAAAGATTAAACAGCTGAGCATAATTTATAACAGACTTATCCGCATTTTGCAATTTATTATTATTATTATTATTTTTTTTTTTTTTTTTTTTTTTACGGCAATATGGCAGCAACAGCAAACAGAAATTTTCAAAATGTCATTAAACAAACCCGTACACGTACAGTGATGAAATATTTTAATTTTAAATTTAAACTAATCATATTATGTATTTCTTTTAAAGTTTAATCGTATTTATTTTCTGTTCACTTCTTATAATAGAAAAAAAAAAACGAATGTTTTTGTTAGAAACTATTTGTTGAAAATATTAACTTCATATAATAAATATTCCGTTAAAAAGAATTTCGCATTACACCAAATTCTATATTTAAAAAACTATATTCTCTGTTTCAGAAAATGGATCGCTTTTGAAATATTCGTATTCTTCACGCTATTGTGAATTATCAGAAATAAACAAAAAATAACTAAGATTTAAAATTTTGAACAGACATCATTAACAGACAGTTTCATAACAGACAGTTTCATTAAAAATTAAAATATTACACTACCCTAGGGTTTAGTTTAAAGACAGGATTAAAAATTTCTGATTGCCGTTACTGTAGTACTGCCGCGAAGTAAACGAAAGTTTCAATAGTTATTTATATACGAGCCATGAAAGCAGAATCAAAAAGCTAATCCTGAAACGCTCCGCCCACTACAGAACAATTTCGCTCTCATCACGCCCACATAAACTTTGGTGGCGCAATTTTGCAGGGCCCTCGCTAGGGAGGAGGACCTCCCCCCCCCCCCCCTCCAAAAAAAAAATCACGAATGCTGTTATACTTGGGAAATTTCGAGGGAAATTTACTAACTTAGTTGGCAATTTTTTTTTTAACTTAAATAAAAACTATAATACACTTCCTATTTCTGATAGACTTGGCACAAGATACAAATCTGATTGGGAATATTAAACTTTTTACAAATAAGAACTATGTTACATTTTCTAATTGCGGTAACTTGGCAAAATTATAAAACTAATTTGCAAATACTGAAATTTGACTTGGCAATTTAAAATCCCCCCTCCCCCCCAATAAAAATTCTTAGCGATGGCCCTGAACAGAGGCATCATTTTAGACTTTCTTGGTAGGAGGGAAATGTTTTTTGAGAAGAGAAATATTTCTTTTTGTTGGAAGTACAATCGAAATATGTCAGTCAATATGTAATCATAATCGTTTGAGATGCGTGCGCATCCTGTCTCATCCTATCCCGACTCTGTAAAACAATTAAGTTGTAGTTTGAATTCTGCGAGGAATTCTGTAACTGCTGTTCTGTGTTTACGTGCGGTCATTTATGTTCTTCGGAATAAACTGTTATGTGTTATAGTAAAACCTGCTGTGGTTATTTATTAATATTTAAGGCGCACTGTGTTACACTTTTGATACTGCTGTACACAACTGAGAATCATTTGATAGTTTTATTCTGGCATACGAATATTTTTCAAATGAGTCTCAAAGTACGGGGTGTGTCACAATTCCCTCCGGGGTTTGGAAGGCTTATTAAATATATATATATACATGGTGCAATATGTTATCTACAGGGCCGTAGCTAGGGGGGTGCTAGGGTAGGCTCAGCCCCCCTAAAAAATTTTGACACCCCCCCCCCCCCTGCGAAATAGTCCAAGGTCAACAAATGGACGGAAAGAGAAGAACGTGAAGAGATGAATTTAAGTGTATCATCTTGGTTTAATGATACCTTTGAAAAAACCGATAATATATTCAATCGATAGCTGAAGTCTTACAATTTTTGGTTCTAAATGAACTTGCATTATGGGATATTTATGGTATAGACGAGCCTGAGGAAATTAGTTTATTTAAAAACCTCTTTAAATACACAGTCAAAAAGGACATGATGCTTGCAGTATGCGCCAAAGCTGTGTCAGTTAACACAACGTACACATCACCTGAAATACAAAATAATGTAATACAAATCCTTGCTGAAATAGAGTCAGGGGATATATAAAATTATATTAATAATGCTGATGTTCCCTGGTTTTCAATTTTGGAAGACTGGACATATGATAAAAAAACAGGGAAAATCTTCCATTAAGAGCAAGATATGTGAAGAAAGGGAAAGTAAAGGAATCAATTATCGCATTAAAAAGTTGTTTTCAGGGATGTAGTGGAGGGTATATGGGGGTATACGCCGTATACCCTCTGGATTTTTTTGAGGAACACCGTATACCCTCTGTTTCTCAAGAAAGCTATAGTATATATATATATATATATATATATATATATATTAGGGTATACCATCTGCCTTGAGCGTATACCCTCTTCTTAGACCGTATATCCTCTGTTTTTTTTATGACTACACCACTGGTTGTTCTGACTTGCATGCAAAAACATTTTCTGATTTAACTTTAAAGGTCCTTCATGATTGCAATTTAGATAATTCTAAAATTTTAAGTCAATATTATGATGACACTGGAATGAGCTGCATGAGCAGTGGAAAAGGTGGTGTCTAAGCAATATTGCAGAAACATCTTAACAGGAACATCCCATACGTAAATTGCTGTAACTAAAGGCTTCATTCGGTAATCATAAAGGCAATAAATGAGGTAAGTGAAACCAAACAGTTTTATGATCAATGTTTCATATTGTACAATTTTTGGGAAAAGGCAGCATAGCTAAGAAATATGAAGGTCAATCCCTTGCTTGTTTGTTAGAACAGCGATGGAGTGGACATTTACATGTTACAGAAATTGTCTATAAGAACTATAATTTTTTTGTTGCATATACTAGAAGAAGTTTACTTATTTAAGGTCAAATGAAATTTATGGCGAAATATTAACTAATGGCCAATGAATTTCTTAACATATTTAAAAGGAAGTTATTATAAACAGTTTAATAAGAAACATAGTGCCTACAATATGAATATGCACTAATTTATCTTTCTATATAATACTTTGTTTGATTACATACATTTGTGTGTGTTTGTTTGTGCGTGCATTCGTCAGATAGAAAGAAAAAATATGAACCTCCCTACATTTTCTTGAGCCCCCCCACCCCCGTATTATTCACTTCTAGCTACAGCCCTGGTTATCTATCGCCGGCCTTTAATTTCTCAACCGTTGATCGTAGATACCGGGTGTCCCAAAAAGGACTGACTGATTTTAAAATTCAATAACTTGCAAACGGTGACAGATATTTAAAAAATTCTTGCGGGAGGTTTATGCATAAGGTCAAAAGTTTTATTACAGTGATTTTCGATTTTAGTTCTAATTACAAACAATAGATGGCGCTGTAAGCAATAGTCGCTAAATACAGGCTCGATTTCTAGTCCTTTCTCTTGTTCCATGCTGAAAAAGGAGATGGAAATGTATTATCCGGGCCACGAAGTACCAAAAATCGAGCCTGAATTCAGCGTCTATTGATCGCAGCGCCATCTATTGTTTGTAATTCGAACTAAAATTGAAAATCACTGTAAAAAAACTTTTGACCTTATGCATAACCCTCCTGCAAGAATTTTTTAAATATCTGTCACCGTTTGCAAGTTATTGAATTTTAAAATCAGTCAGTCCTTTTTGGGACACCCGGTATATAGTTCCAATTACAAAAACGTTTCAAATGAGGTAAATATTCATATTGTGGCATTATTTAAAGTCAAAAATTATAAAAATTACGAAAACTAACTTTTTATACGGTCCCCCAGCCCCTATAGTTATATTTAGTAAAATTTTATACATATCATAACAGATATAACACAAAAAGTTTAACATCTGTACTACAAAAATTGACACAGTTATTAAATTTCAAAGTTTGAGATTTTTGCACATGATTTTGTCTTTCATTGAGGGATCAGTTAAAAGATGAATTAAAGTAATTCGTGATCAAAATCATGGTGCAATGTCCTTTTTACGGAGAAGCCACTTTTAGCCTGTATCGTCGGTAATTTTGAATGTTTTTCAACCCATAAAAGTTTTAAAATTAAATTTTTAGATGAAATAACCCTGTTTGGTGATACTGGCGAAATGTGGTTTCGCCGTAAAAAGGACATTGCACTCTGATTTTGATCTCGAATTACTTTAATTCATCTTTTAACTGATCCCTTAATGAAAGACAAAATCATGTGCAAAAATCTCAAACTTTGAAATTTAATAACTGGGTCAATTTTTGTAGTACAGATGTCAAACTTTTTGTGTTATATCTGTTATGATATGAGTAAACTTTTACTAAATATAACTATAAGGACTGGGGGACCGCATAAAAAGTTAGTTTTCTTAATTTTTGTAAAATTGATTTTTTACTTTAAATAATGCCACAACATGAATATTTAGCTCATTTCAAACGTTTTTGTAATTGAAACTATATGTCTACGACCAACGGTTGAGAAATTAAAGGTCGGCGATAGATAACATATTGCACCCTGTATATTACCAATACAGCAACAAAGTTGACTTTACTGGAGAAAGAAACATTACAAGATTTGTTTCACAAATGAGTTAGTAGATAGCGCCACTACTTCTGATAGCAGTTGAAAATAAACGAAAAGCACACTTTTGAAAATTTTGCACATAAGATAATGGCGTTTACATGCTCACAGAAAGCTTACTGCGTGTTAGAATTTGCGAAAAGTCAATCCGTTGCGACAGTTCAAAGAAAATTTGTTATAAAATACGGATTGCAACCATCAACGGACAAAACAATTCATGCGTCGTTTTGGAAATTTAAGAAAAGTGGTTGCTTGCGTGATGGACAACGAACTGGTCGTCCAGGCCCTTCGGCGGAAATGGTTACTTTTATTGGAGATGCTTTTTGTGCGTGATTTACAAGATTTACGCCAAAGGATCACAATCGCATTCGCTACCATTGGTCGTGACATGTTGAAGCGAGTGTGGGAAGAAATTGATATTAGATTTGATATCTGCCGCATCACCAAAGGTTCATATATTGAACATTTGTGAAACAAAACTTGTGTATGTTTCTTTCTCTAGTAAAGTCAATTTTGTTGCTGTATTGGTGGTTTTTTTTTTTTTTTTTTTTTTTTTTTTTTTTAATAAGCCTTTCAAACATTGGAGGGAATTGAGACACACCCTGTACAATCGACAAAAATAAATAAATAAATAAATAACAACAAAAAAAATAATAATACATTTTTAATCGCCAAATTTTCTCAGAAAAAAACGAAAATAGCCATTTGAATGGAAATTATGTATTCTTTCAATTTTATGTTTAACACTAGAACGGCGGGAATTTTTACTCAAGTTTAAAAAAAAAATATTTCACACCAGAACTTTTACTTAAAACTATTTAACTTATTTATTTAAGTTATTTTTGCGCAGCATATATTAATCTTGTATTACAAAGAAATTTCTGGTTCGAATCGACATGTATTCATTCAGAAAGGGTCAAAATGACCCCTCGCCGCCGTTCTAGTGTTAAAAAAAACAGGATCGGGGAGTTCATCTTCATACCGAAATTGTACCAAACTCTAAAGTATCAATACGAATGCCTAATTTTGACATCAGATTTGGATCTTTTTGTAAATTTTACTATAAGATAAAAAAAAATGCGAAGTCATTCGATTACATAGTTTTAGGAAATATGAAGGTTTAAATTTTGGAGCGCCTAATTTTATTTCATTTCTAATCATTGCAAAACAGATTGTAATGAGAGTAGTTTTTTGGGCATAACTCAAATTATGTTCATGACCCAAATGGAAAGCTCTGCCACCTTCAAATTTCAAAAGTTTTCCATTAATGGGTTAAAGAGTAAATTAAAAGTAATATTAGAAATGTCACTTATGAGATCTATAAAATAAGTTTTGCTATAATGTTTTGTTACAAGAATATAAAAAATTACAGAATTCATTCCTTCACTGGTTTTAAAGTAAATTAAAGATGTTTTATAATATCAATAAGTAATTTAATTTATGAGATCTATATAACAGATCTTGGAAAAAGCTACTAACAACAGACAAATAGAACCTTCCAGACAAAACGCGCCCCACCAGTGGCCGAGAGGTTCTGCTGTAGAAGGTGGTAGACGGGAGGTGCTGGGTTCGAACCCAATCGCGCCCGTCGGCCTAATCGTTCGGAATTTTCTTCTAACCTTGGATTTCCATGCGTAAATACGGGTTAGGTTCCCTTAGAAAGACCCCACGAAGGGCACTTCCCCATCGGGCCTATATCCCTCGAGTAGATAATCGGCCGTCAAAAATCAACTCAACACACACAAAACGCTTGGGCCCTTGCTTGCAGCGCCGTCTGTAGGAGAACTCTAAAACATGCGCTGTCCTGGTACGATTTGGCGAGTTTAAAGCAGAAAATTTCCTGGGTATTTCGTTCGCGGCGGAAGAGATCGTCTGCCTGCACGTGTTTATCTTGCCGTCAAATCGCTTCAAAGGTAAGTTATAATAATCTGAAAATAAATTAGGTAGAATTTTGGAATGGAATTAATTCAAAATTTTGGGGTCCCCTGTTTTCTCAATTCCATCCTTTTCAAAATTTTCTAAGGGAAGCACGTGCTTCTCGTGCCTAGTATCAGGGCCTGATTAACATTCTTCTAGGTCAGGGTCGGCGAACCTATGGCACGCGTGCCAGAAGTGGCACGCAAAAAAATATTTTTGGCACGCCGTTGATTGAGGTTTTAAATCAAGATACAGTGACATTCATTACACACACAGGGCTCGAAATGTACCGGAGCAAACCGGAACGATGTTCCGGTTCGTGAAATTGTGACAAATATTGTTCCGGTTCGCGAAAGTATGGAAAATATTGTTCCGGTTCGTGGAATTATTAAAAAATATTATTACAGTTTCATACATATAGCTTACTATGCTCTCTGTAACGTTTTTTTCTAATTATTTAGAATCTTGAATGCATTTTTTTAAATTGGTTTTTCTACGATTAAATATAAATTTGCTCTACAGTAAAGTCCCGATGATCCGAGTTAATACGGACCGAGCTCCCCTCGGATAAGCAAAAAACTTGTATATACCGGATTGACATAAATCGTCACCCATCAAGGAGATGAAATATAAATTTTCACTTAATTAATTCATTTTTATGATGCTAGTAACATTTCTTTGATATACATTTCCGTTACTTTTAAGAAAAACGGGGAATGAAATTGTATTTCTCAATCGAACCTTTGGAATGGATCATTTTCTTCTGATGGACTGATGGCTTCCATTATGATGAAACAGCCATTATAAATGAAGCGTTAGGTGAAGATGAAAGAGCAGTTGTAAAAAGTTAGAACTCTGATTTTCTGGTTAGAATAGAAAAAAAATGGCCTTTTTTTTTTTTTTTTTTTTTTTTTTGCGGGACTCGTGTAATCGGAACTTTACTGTACTTAAAAAAAGTCGACAATAATTTTGAAATAGCGTTCCGGTTCGTGAATTTTTCCATTTCGAGCCCTGATTACACAAAATATACCGATATAGATGTGTTGAGCTCGTTTACATTCGAATTGAAGAATTTAAATTGCACCTTATTAAATTCCAATCTAGTTGAAAATGGACTGAAAATTTTATCAAACAAAGGCAACATATAGAAAATATCGAAAAGATTATTAAGAAATATAAGTAAAAATGCTGATGATAAAATTACAGCAACTTGGAATTTAATTCCATAGTTTTTTTTTTTTTAACAAACTGGTACTTGCATTTAAAAAACTTTTCCGCCTATCTACGACTGCGTATAATTATTTTCACAAGTGATAATATTAAAACTGATATATAAATCACTTGTCAGATGAAAACCAGTTCAGCTTGCATTCTGTTAAATGAACTTAAGTATGAACCTCCTATTTTTCCCCCTCCAAGATGCAACAATAGAAATTGCATTTAATCGCATTACATTTCTTTTCTTTTTTTAATATATATTTATTTCTATAAATATTACAATGTAATACTACGTGTATGTTTCCTACATTTTTAAAATCTCAATAAATAATTTTCGAGAAATTTTAATTCTTGATTTTCTTTTATCCATTAAATTCGTTTTTTAGATGGCACGTTATGGCTCCGAATTATATTTTTGGTAAAGTTGGCACGCGGATGAAAAAAGGTTCGCCAACCCTGTTCTAGATTATATGCGAAATCTTATTTTCGTCATTAGGTTGTTATTAAAATTATTAGCAAACGACAAAAGTTGACATGAAAATAATTATATTTTTATTACTTATTTATGCTTAACTGTGCCACTAGCATCCGGACAGTGGAGCCATAAAGCACTCACTTGCAGCGGTAGTGGGGCGTGGATGGTTAACAATATTTTAATATCACCACACCACACCTGAAATCATACGGACGCGCATTTTCCGCACGCTTTCAGGTAGGTTTTTGAATAATCAAAATTTTTTCAAAAAGTGTACTGAGAAAAGCTCAAAAATATTATAAATTAAATTTCGTTTATAATTATTAGTGGTGTGAATTAATTAAAAGTATATTTATAATATTTTATCTGTTTCTTCGGGTGTAACTTGGCTAACAGAATTCCAGTAAACTTCTCAACCATTTTTTTATTTCTATTTCTCAATATTACTTCCCTGTTACGATGTGGCGAGATCACAAGGGCCGTCCACAAATGGTGTCACGCTTGGAAGGGGGGGAGGAGGGGTTCGGGAAATTGTGACAGTTTGTGACAAGGGGGTGGGAGGGGGAAGAAGAAATGTGAGATCACACATTTTGTTTAAAATAAAAGCATTAAAAAACAACAGATTACATTTTGAAGTTATTTGGAAATTAAATTATTTTGTGTTCATACAGTAAAGATACGATTTAAAGCAAAGTATATTAAATTTAGTATATATTTTTATAAATGTTCATATTAATGTGACAAATGAAATCTGATGGCGATTCCATTTAAGTAAAACTAATATCGGTTTTTTTTTTTAAATCAATCTGTTTTAAGGTATTTTGTGGTCATAAAGTAAAGGTAAGATTTAAAGCCAAATATATAAAATTCCCTTTCAAATTCCCAAATACGAGTGTTTCCAACTGCTCTTTCATATTAATATTTTATTACTATTGTATATTAATAATGTTTTTGTTGTAAACCTTATTCTCATTTCATGTAAAATAAGTGCATGAATCATTTATATTGTTACGCTCAGAAATGTCATTAAAAAAGTCCTTCCGGCCAGTGCCGGGAGGAAGAAGTAGCTTTCATATTCCTTATTTTAAAAAAGCCAACTTATATCATTCAAACACACGAAGCTGAATATAGTGGAAACTGAATATAGGAGATTCAATACTAATTTTTATCAATATAATGAATGAGAATTTCGCGAAATTAGTCAGCTTTATCCAAGCTGCTTTTCTTTAAAGTATCTCATATTTGGCTGTCAAATTCGGCGATTTCTTAAAGTGCCTACCATTTTAAGACAACATGGTGGATGAGGCTAACCAGTGAACTTGGTCGAGACCTTAGTAATTGCTGTTCACATGCTCACTCACATCGGAATCGGTTGATATATACGAGTGCTGTCGCATGCAAAAAATCAGATTTTTCAAAATGTCACCCACAATAGAAATTGAAACTGCTATATCTGAGCCATTTTTTAAGATAAAGACAAACAAAAAATGCTCCTGAATCCTTATATCAAGGTCAAATACTTAAGAAAGAAACCTTTTTCAATTTCTAATTTTTTTGCACCTCACTTTAAATATATATATATTTTTTTAATTTAATGGCCGCCATTTTGAAACAAGATGGCTGATGAATATGGCCAGCGAACTTGGTCGAGGTATTGATGTATACTATCCACATGCCTTCTTACATCGAAATAGGCGAATACGTGTGTTATCGCGTGACAAATACAAGATCGTTTCAAAATGTTAGCCATGCTAGAAATTTAAAGTGCTATAATTCAATCATTTTTTAAGATATAAACAAAAGAACAAATTTTCAGAAACAAAAACTGCTCCGGAATCTTTGTATCAAGGCCAAACACATAAAAAAAATCTTTTTCATTTTCCAATTTTTTAATACCTCGTTTTAAATTTTAAATTTAATTTTTTTTAAATGGCAACCCTTTTGAAACAAGATAGCGAATGAAGCTGGCCAACGAACTCGGTCGAGACATTAGTATGTACTATGTACAGACCAAGTTACATCCAAATCGGTTCATAAATACGCCTGTTATCGCATGACAAAAATCAGATCGTTTTAAAATGTCAGCCACAATAGAAATTCAAAATGCTATTACTCAGCCATTTTTTTAGATATAGACGAAACAAAAATTGTTCCGGAATCTTTGTATTAAGGTCAAACACATACGAAAAATATCTTTTTCATTTTCCAATTTTTTGGTATCTCATTTTAATTTTTTTATTTTTAAAATTTTTTTAAATGGCCGCCATTTTGAAACAAGATGGCGGATGAAGCTGGCCAACGAACTCGGTCGAGATATTTGTATGTACTATGTACACACCAAGGTATATCCAAATCGGTTCATAAATACGCCTGTTATTACGTGACAAAAATCAGGACGCTTCAAAATGTCAGCCACGCTAGAAATTCAAAGTGCTATAACTCAGCCATTTCTTAAGATATAGACGAAACAAAAACTGCTCTCGAATCTTTTTATCAAGGTCAAACACATAAGAAGAAAACATTTTTCCATTTTCAATTTTTTGGTACCACATTTCAAATTTTAATTTTTTTTTAAATTTTAAATGGCCGCCATTTTGAAACAAAATGGCGGATGAAGCTGGCCAACGAACTCGGTCGAGACATTGGTATGTATTATGTACACACCGAATTACATCGAAATCGGTTTATAAATACGCCTTTTATCGCGTGACAAAATTCAGGACGTTTCAAAATGTCAGCCACGCTAGAAATTCAAAATGCTATAACTCAGCCATTTTTTAAGATATAGAAGAAACAAAAACTGCTCCGGAATCTTTGTATAAAGGTCAAATACATAAAAAAAAAAAAAAATATTTCCATTTTTAATTTTTTGGTACCACATTTCAAATTTAAAATTTTTTTTAAAATTTTAAATGGCCGCCATTTTTAAACAAAACGGCGGATGAAGCTGGCCAACGAACTCGGTCGAGACATTGGTATGTACTATGTACACATCGAATTACATCGAAATCGGTTCATAATTACGAGAGTTACAGTGTGACATAGGTCATATATATATATATATATATATATCAATTTTGAACGGAGGGTGGTTTCGGGGTCTGGGGGTCATAATCGATGAAAATATACCAAAATTTTTTGAAATCGCTTTCCTCCGAACTGCTGCAATAGGTAGCTTTTTGTAATGTAAGCTACCTAACACATAGTTAAAGTTAAAAAATAAAATTTGAAATATGATGTATAACCGTATAACAAAGTGCTTTGTTTCTGAACTGCAAGTATATGTTTCTGTAATATAGCCTGAATGTGACAAGGGGGGGGGGGGGGGGGTATGGTGAAGTGTGACACTTTGTGACAAAGGGAGGGAGGGGAGTCAGAGATATTGAAAAAAGCGTGACATCACTTATGGACAGCCCCAAAGCAGGAAATTTCCTGGGTATTTGGTTCGCGACGGAGAGATCGTCTGCCTGCACGTGTTTATCTTGCCGTCAAATCGCTTCAAAGGTAAGTTAATAATCTGAAAAGAAATTAGTTATAATTTTGGAATAGAATTAATATAATACAAAAATTTGGGGTCCCCTGTTATCTGAATTCCGGGTCCTTCAAAATTTTCTAACGGAAGCACGTGCTTCTCGTGCCCAGTATCAGGACCTGATTAACATTCTTCTATGTTACATGTGAAATGTTATTAAAATTATTAGCAAAGGACAAAAGTTGACTTGTAAAAAATTATATTTTTATTACTTATTTTTATACTAAACTGTGCCACTAGCATCCGGACCAAAGAAATTGAAGCGTGAAGAAGGGAAACTTTCATAGACGCAATGTCTCAGCCCGACCTCAGCGGAACAGTGCAAATAGCTAAGCGGTAGAAGTCGAATAAAGGGGCGAAATATAACACGGGGTTTACTTGGTGCGCTTTTGCGTGATCACCGGTAGCGATAATTATCAAAATGGGGAGTAACGCAGTGCTCAGCGCTGTCCCCTGTCCGCGCGAAATCAGTGCGCCCCCTCCCTCCTCTTTTTGTGGATGGAGCTTCTCTCCGAGGGAGAAACCCATTGAAGGTCAAAGATCGTAGTATACGTTAGATGAATCTATTAGTTGTTATGTTAGATTCCGAGTGAAAGTGGAACATTCGATACGTAACATTCAGGGATGTAGTGGAGGGTATACGGGGGTATACGCCGTATACCCTCTGGATTTTGTTAAGGAACACCGTATACCCTCTGTTTCTCAAGAAAGCTATGGTATATATACATTAGGGTATACCCTCCACCTTGAGCGTATACCCTCTGCTTAGAACGTATGCCCTCTGGTTTTTTTTTTTTTTTTTTTTTTTTTTTTACGACTACACCACTGGTAACATTTATTATTTTACAGAGTGCTGTATCACTGAAGATTTTTCCATTGTACGTATTCATCAGTTATCTATTTGCAATACAGAAAATATATCATAGCAACAGAACATGAACAGAACATGTTAAAAAATCTGTCCCAATCGCTGTTAAGTCAGAAGTCAAACTGACCAAGAAATGTCGTTTTGAATTCTCGCGGGGCGTTGGCGCGAACAGGTTTCCTACAAGAAAATTTGGCGAATTGGTAGATGCAGTGAAGAATGCCTATGATTGGATCTCCCCTTTGAGTGTGTTTCCCAGCAGAGCTGTTTGCACTGTTTCGGTTAGTTGCGGTTTCCAAAGCCTTCCCTTCTTTTCCTCTACGTTCTTTGTCCGGACTGCTATGCAATCAGTGGCAGCAGCAGCAGCACTGGGTGCGAATATCATTTTTTTAATTTCACCTGACCTGAAAAAAATTCATCAAAAATGTTATACCATCAAGTAGTTTTACAAATTATTTCATTAATGATTTATAAAGCACATTTTCCGGTGTGAAATATCAAATTATATCGAACATAATTGTGAGCTTAAATATATATATATATTTTACACTTTCGAATTACTTTTAGTTCTCAGCCATTGCCGAAGATTTGGCATATTCTAAAGAAAGATACTCTTTAATAAAATTTTCCTTTTTATTGGGAACTTAGAGCACGAACTAAATCAAAAACGATAGGCTAAACGAAAGGTAAACTTTAACCTTTTATCTCTCAAATTAGCAAGTATTGAAAATTTCATTTTCCAAAGAATCTTTCCAGGGAATTTAAAAGTATGTTAGAAGATTTGTGCGACCATTAAATCAATTTTAGTAAGATTTCACCTATTAAAATAATTAAACTAAATTTATTTTTTAGGGGCTTTATAGAATAATTACAACACAACACAAATCATTTTTTTTATATATATTGTTTTTAGTATTTTAAAATGTATAAATCTAAGTATTGGTCTCGCATATAAATGTAGAAAATTTTCCTATTCTAAACTTTCCAATCCGTTCTTTTGTAACACGATATATTAACTAACAGGTTTCACCCGCTACGCTGGTCGGTTTTTCAAATAAACCTTGAATTAAAGAAATTTATCAGTAAATTCGACTTTGTGTTAGAAGTGAGCATTATTTAACACAACGGTAAAAAAAAAAAAAAAAAAAAAAAAAAAAAACACTGTTATTGCTTTAAAGTTTGTTATTCAGCAATAGATTATCAAAAACTCCCTGTTAATTTTGGAATGACTTATCCATTTTCCTCATAAAAACTAAAAAAAAGAACAATTTTTTTTTTTTTTTTTTTTTTTTTAGAAATACAAACTTTTATGTTGCAATGAAAATAAAATTACAAAATCTTTTCTCCTCGCTTATAATAACCTTTAAAGAAAAAGCGAAAAAAAATAATTCCACTATCACAAAACAGACAAGAAAATCCTTTTTTAAAAATCAACAGAAGAAAAAAAAAAAAAAAAAACAGAACCGAAAGTTATTCAATTCTTTAACCCCTTCGGCCCTGATTTAATTTGAAGACAGATAAAAAATAAATTGCAGGTTAAATAAGCTTGAGTAGACATAAATAATTATAATATGAAGTATTACATCATTTCGATAATTAGTAAACTAATTAAAAAGTGTTCTAATAATAGGACACCAGGGCTTAAATTACGCAAAATGAGCAATTTTATTTTCTGCGCACATTTACAATTATGTAAGATATAAAGGACATGAGAATGAATAAAATGAGTTTATTTCATATGAAATCCTTTAAAATAATTTTTCTGTGCGTGAAAACATAAAAATACTTGATATTTTTCACAAAAACAGGTAGTTTTATATGTACAACCTTCCATTTTGCCTCTCTGTTGCTTTTCACTCTTTTCAGTCATATGGTTCATTCCATCAAATCTAATATCTTTAGAAGTTCTAACAGAAGTATTCATTTTGTTCTTTGGCAAAACAGAGCTTCTTGATGATGGCCTTCCACGTTTGATACAGATTAGCGGCTGGTATTTGTGTGATAGAGCTTCTGCTATTTCAAATGTGAAATCCAATAAATCCATTTGATCTTGCGAAGAAACTTCAAAGCATTTTGCTTTATTTTTATACTCTAGCCAAGAATTAGTAATGACCATACTAAAATAATGAGATATTACTCGAAGTGTCCATTTTTTACACTTCAGTTCGATACAATGACGGTAAGAAGTCATGTTTATCGACTCCCCCATGCTTTTATTTTAGAACTTCGGAACTTCTGTCCTATATACATAAATATAAGTGGAATCTTTTTTGCTCCATCTTTTAACAATTATCTGACAGAAATGTAGATGCTAGTGTCACAAATTTATTGTCATACTACTTTACAACAACGATTTTACCATATTTGCTGGCACAAGTGTCACAAGTACTGTGTCTATATTTTTTTTTTCATTCGGCATCATTGTTTAATGGACAGTTTGTCAGCCTAATTCTGCGCACAAAGCTGGCAGTAATAAAATCAAGATGCTTGAAAAGCATCGTATGTGTCTTAAAGAGAGTTGGCTCAAGATAGCTCACATATCTTTTAAGTCCGTTCATAAAGATATGACCAATATTTTGCATTTGAAACGCATCGCCACACGACTTATTTCGAAAGAGCTCAATTTTCTCTGATTGTTCTGCAAGAGTTTTTGGCCAAAAACGCAACTAATGTCGTCAACCAAGGACCGAACACGCCTGGTATGGCGTCGAGTGACATTTTTCTGTTCACGAAGCTAAAATTATCACTTCCAGGAAAATGTTTTGAGTCAGTTGAGGCCAGAAGAGAAAATTCGCAGAAGAAACTAAAGGCCATACCCCAATTTACCTATCTAAAAAATATGGAAGATTGGGACCTGTGTTGGCATAGTTGCATTAAACTCTGTAGGGTCTACTTTGAAGATGGCAAAATAAATTTTGTTAAAAAAAATTTTTTTTTGCATGTTTTATATAGCAATTCTGGGTACTTTTTACACAACCTTTGTTAGCCTTAAGGCCTCGTGTCCTAATACTAGAACAAATGTTTGATTCTTAGTTATAATATGATTTATCATTATTTTCTAAGTTAGATGACTAATTTAGATAGAAAAGGCCTTAATTTATAAAATATAATTAACAAAACGTCACTAAATTATTATTTGTATTTTTATTGAGAAGGTTAAAAATGTGTACTTACGTTTTACCCTTAAACTGGTAGAAGCCTCCATTTTACTGCTTACTGAGGCATGTGCTGCCATGTGTGATCACAAGTGAGATTAAATTGTTAATCTACAATATATTATTAGTAAGACACTGGGTTTTTAACTTAAAATTCTTAAAAATGAATAATTTAGAGCAATGTAAAGATGTGTTCTAATAGTAGGACACCAGGGCCGAAGGGGTTAAGGAATGAAAAGAGAATCCAGCAGTCAAGCATTCTCACGCCACACACTACGATTACTTATTTTAATGACCACCTATACCAGGGACGGCGAACCTATGGCACGCGCGCCATAAGTGGCACGCTGCAGATTATTTTTGGCACGGCATAGATACAGGTTCTACACCAAAAGATAGTAGGATTTCACAAAATGCAAAAATTAATATTGCTGTTGTCTCTGTTTATCTAAATTCGATTAGTTTGGCTGGTTGTATTGTCATACAGATTGAAGGAACTGAAATATAACAGAATGTATTCCAATCTAGCTCAATATTGGCTCAGAAAATTTTAAAAATAAAAGAGAATTAGGAGGTTATCGCAAAAGAAAGATAAAAAGGCATTATAAGCAAAAATGTAGATGGAAAAATTAAAATAACTTGGAATTCAATTTCAGTCACTAAAAGCTGTAGATGCTGACTATTTTGACAATTATTTCTGCGAGACATTTTTTTCGGAAATAAATAATATGAAAAATTCAAGTAAACGTCTTGTCAAATGAGTCCAATCCAGTTTGCATTCTCTTAAAAATAACTAAGTTCAAAACTGATATAAATTATTTGGAATCCAAGATAAGACAATAGAAATAATACTTTTAAATAAATTTCTAAAGTATAATATCAAATATTACCCATATTTTTTAATGCTAAAATTTTCTTTAATAATTTTGATTCATTATTACTTGATCCATTATTTTTTTTCTTTTTTTTTTTTTTTCTTTTTGTTGGCACGTCGTAATCACGCAAAATATATTTTTGTAAAAATTTGGCACGTGGATGTGAAAAGGTTCGCCGTCCCTGACCTATACCAAATTTAAATGCCTTCATTCGGTCCAAACAAAACAAGCAAGTGGAACAGGGACCGAATTCTTTGACATCACCCGTGCATTTTTTCTCTAAATGAAAATTATTTCTTTATAATTAAACGTTCTAAAGTAGCATGTCATTTTATTATGAATTAAAAACTGTATTATTAAAAGTCTTCTTCTTTTTTTTTTTTTTTTGCGAAAGCACGTAGTTATATTTGGGCCGAACGTAGCGGATTTTAGCGTTATATTTTTGACGTCACCCCCCAGCCACCACAGTTTATCTCTATTCTTTCTCTTTACTCAATGGTTTTCCCTTTTCTCCATTCTTTTTAAAAAATCGACTAGTATAATTGCCATCATACCTCGAAACTAATTTAAATTTTTTAAATTCTAATGCCACTTTTGAAATCTGTGATCAATACGGATAATTGGAGTTAATTTCACCACCAAGCGTTCGATATTTTAGGAGAAATAGCTGTGAAACATAATCTACTCAATGATTTTTCCCTTTTTTCCATTCTTTTACAAAAATCGACTAACATAATTGCCATCATTAAAGAAATGTCAATAAAATTAAAAAAATAATAATATCTCGAAAACTAATTCAAATTTTAAAATTCTAATGACAGTTTTGAAATCTGTGATCAATACGGATAATTGGAGTTAATTTCACCATCAAGCGTTCGATATTTTAGGAGAAATAGCTGTGAAACATAATCTACTCAATGGTTTTCCCTTTTCTCCATTCTTTTCTACTACTATAATTGCCTAAAAATCTACTAATATAATTGCCATTATACCTCGAAACTAATTTAAATTTTTTAATTCTAATGCCACTTTTGAAATCTGTGATCAATAAGGATAATTGGAGTTAATTTCACCACCAAGCGTTCGATATTTTAGGAGAAATAGCTGTGAAACATAATCTACTCAATGATTTTTTCAGGGCTCGCACCGTTCCTAAAATTTTCGCACTTTGCTACCAGTATTTTAAATAAGAATTCTTTGTGGTAGATTCCTTTTACATCTATTATAGAACTATACAACAAAGATTATCGTTTTAATTTAGTGGTAGCAAAGCGCGAAAATTTTAGGAACGCTGCGAGCCCTGTTTTTCCCTTTTCTCCATTCTTTTACAAAAATCGACTAACATAATTGCCATCATTAAAGAAATATCAATAAAATTAGAAAAAAAAATTAATAGCTCGAAAACTAATTCAAATTTTAAAATTTTAATGACAGTTTTGAAATCTGTGATCAATACGGATAATTGGAGTTAATTTCACCACCAAGCGTTCGATAGTTTAGGAGAAATAGCTGTGAAACATAATCTACTCAATGGTTTTCCCTTTTCTCCATTCTTTTTAAAAAATCGACTAATATAATTGCCATCATACCTCGAAACTAATTTAAATTTTTAAATCTAATGCCACTTTTGAAATCTGTGATCAATAAGGATAATTGGAGTTAATTTCACCACCAAGCGTTCGATATTTTAGGAGAAATAGCTGTGAAACATAATCTACTCAATGATTTTTCCCTTTTCTCCATTCTTTTACAAAAATCGACTAACATAATTGCCATCATTAAAGAAATGTCAATAAAATTAGTAAAAAAATTAATATCTCGAAAACTAATTCAAATTTTAAAATTCTAATGCCACTTTTGAAATCTGTGATCAATGCGGATAATTGGAGTTAATTTCACCACCAAGCGTTCAATATTTTATGAGAAATAGCTGTGAAACATAACCAGTCGTTTCATAAGGAATTTACAAATTTACATATATAGGGTAGATATCTAAATATGTTTTGCATTTTATATTAATCTGATTATTAAAATTTCTGAATCAGAACCACGACTTTTCTCGCCTAAATTAAATAAATAAATTAGAAAACTTTAAGACTTTATATCTCGATAATGGGCAGACAAGGGTAAATTTCGATTATTGCTTACTTAGATTTTTTAAAGATTATTCCCATCTACAGAAGCAAATGGGTTCAAGAAGAAAACTTTCCTTTACTTGTACAAAATTTATTTCAAATTATTTCATTAATAATTTATAGTGCATATTTTCCGGTGTCATATATCAAATTGTTTCGAACATAACTGTGAGCTTAAGGGGTTGGGGTCCGGGACACATTTTAAAATAATTTTTATTTATTGAGTTAAAATTCTGAATTTTTTTATGATGGTTAACCTTATCATTTGTAAACAAAATCACATGATAAAACTTCTCATAAATTAAAAAAAAAATTTTAAATTTAAAATTTATTAAAAAAGTGGGGTATTTTAAAATCGTTATAACTCGAAATATTATTTATAGAATTTCATTTTTTTTCCATTTAAATAAACAAAAATATATAAGTTTTAATTTTGATTCAGCATTTTAAAAAATATTAATTCATAAAAAAATTAAAAATATTTAACGAAAGAAAAAAAAGTGGTGTAACTTTTTTTTTATAAAAATCATATTTTCAAAAGTAAATATTTTTTTCAAATATGCTGAATCAAAATTAAAGTAAAACGATTGAAAAAGATATGTTCCAAGTCTGAACCCTTTATCTTTAATGGTTCTCGAGTTATAAGAATTTAAATTCGAGAAATGGTGAAAAAAACCTATCACGAAGAAAAACGCATTTTTACAAGAAGTCGTTTCCATGACAGCCATTGCTTGAAAGCTAGATTTCGAAAACAAACCAAAACGGAAAAAGTAATATTTTTTGTTCCAATTCAGATAGAAACATGATTTAAATGTCATTTTAAGCAGGAAAAAACAGAGAAATTTTTAATGAAATAAAATGTTTTTGTAAAATTTGAAGATTTTTGTGTCCCGGGCTTACGTATATATATATATATACATATTTTATTACACTTTCGAATTATTTTTCGTTCTGAGCCATTGCCAAAGATGTAGCATGGTCTTAAAAAAGGATATTCTTTAATAAAATTTCCTTTTATTGAAAACTTATAGCATGAACTAAATCAAACAGGGTGGGCTACACGAAAGGTAAACTTTAACTCTATTACTCACAGCCCCACCAGTGGCTGAGAGGTTCTGCTCTCCAAGCTGGTAAACGGGGGGTGCTGGGTTCGAACCCAATCGCGCCCGTCGGCCTAACCGTTTCGGAGTTTTCGCGGTTTTCTTCGAGACCGTGGTTTCCCATGCGCAAATACGGGTTAGGTTCCCTTAGAAAGACCCCCACGAAGGGCACCCCCCCCCCCCCCCAGGGCCTATATCCTTATATCCCACGTGTTGATAATTGGCCAACACATACCAAACCAAAACCAAACTATTACTCACACTTTAACTATCTCTCAAATTAGCAATTACTGAAAAATTTATTTTCCAAAGAATTTTTCTAGAAAATTTAAAAGTATGTTAGAAGATTTGTACAACCATTAAATAAATTTTAGAAAGATTTCACCAATTAAAATAATTAAACTAAATTGATTTTTTAGGGGCTTTATAGAATAATTACAACACAACACAAATCATTTCTTTTATATACAGTCAATCAGGGTAACTTTGAATCACGGGGTGTAACTTTGCACCACCTCCTATTTTTCAATATTTTTTACTCTAAAAGACAAAATAAACTCCAGCTCTGTTGGCAAGGTTCTAAACTGGGATTTCTGCTCTTTATTTTAGAAAATAAATTAGCAACATTATTCGCAATTAATGGCATCATCTAACTATTTTTGTGAAGTACTGTTTTCAAGTTAATTTTGAATGCTGTTTTGAAGTTGTTGTAATCCAATTAAATTTTCATAGTAAGTAACAATATACTCATTTATCAGACATATTATTATCTAAATGTTGTAAATGTGTTAATATTTTGTGAATTCATTTATTAATAGTTAATAAAATGTAAAATAAGAAGGCACTAGCATTTTACCGCATTTTCAGGGTAACTTTGTCCCGGCTCAAAGTTACACTGATGCTTATAATTTACTGATTATAGGTGCTACTGTCGAAAATTTCCCATATTTGCACGTATATTTTATATAAATGCCGAAACTGTGCATTAGATATAACATGTAAATATTTTTACAAATATGTGTAAAATACATAAAATTCATTTAGAGGCTTGATTAGAGGCGGAGCTACTCAAATTTGACTTCATACGTTCGACGTTTTTTATTCTTGTTTGAATAATACTAGTACTTGTATGCATTACTGTAACTATGGATATATTATAGAGTTAAAACATTGAAAATCGTTTTTCATTGCATTTTTATGTTTTATATGAACAATAAACAGGTTTTTTTTTATTTCTAAATGTTCATGGTTTTCTTCTTCCACTTTTCTTATGCCTGATATTTCCTGTAATATCATAAATTATACAAATCTTGTGATGTTGGGAAATGTAAATTCGCAATCTTTACAGATCTGAAAACATTTTTTGGAGTTTAACCCTCTAGTTCATACTCTTGCCAATTGGCAACATATTAAAATTTCCCTCCTTATTGTTTATTTACCGTTGTCTCTTGACAACTTTATGCTTTACGTATTCATGTTGGTCCTATATTTAGATTTAGTTCATAAAAAGTATCATAGTTGGCAATAGTTGTTTATAAATTACAAATAAAAAGCAACTTTTGATACTTTCCATTTTGTTAGCCATAGTTGGATTTCTAACTCATATAAAAAATATTTAATATGCAAAATTTCATTTGAAAAAGAATATTTCTGAAAAGAATATACTTTTAAAAGTTATTTTAAATAATTTTCAGTTATGTTTATTGGAACAAAAATTGCATGCGCATGAATATACATTTGTTGCCATTTGGCAACACCATGAATTGAGTTCCGCTTTTGTAAACATTTTGAGCATTGTTTGTTTCACAACTGGTTCGCATGATATTTAATTTGTTTTCACTTTTATTACCATATGTCACCCTAACTCGATAAACGACTCTTATTAAATACAAAATCTTCTCAGTTTACTGTAAAGCCATGGCCTGACTAATGCAGGGACATGCGGGCAGCTGCCCCGGGACTACCCATTTGAGGGGTTCCCCCTAATGGCAGATATAAATTTTTTGTTAAACGGGAGCCAAATGATAAAAAATGGCCAAAATACATCTTTTTCAGATTTAAAGGAGCTCTATTCTCCTTCCCTTGTGCTTCCGTGTCCATGCCCTCCTGAAGGTATCAGTTACATCATCAAAAAAAGCCAATGATTAAAATTTTATAGTAACAACTTAGTAGTCCATTGTTTTCAGCTTTATGAAACTTTTAAAGATGTCAGGAAGGATAAAATTGATCACTGGTACAACACTTAGATAAAAAACAACGGTGTAAAGTTCTGTGCTGTATAGGTTACACTAGGGTAAAATGAATTAAGTGTTTGGTACCTCTACGTTTAAACAAAAACAATAAATGTTCTATTGGTTACCATTAATAACTTTGATAAATATTATTGATATAAAATTCTATGGTATTCAGCAGCATTGACCGTATATTTATAGAGTATATTTTATTAACCTATGATTTTTTTCATTGTATTTTGCATGTGATATTACACTTTATAAGCCCATTTTGGTTTTTAAAATTTAAATGATTTTAACTGGTTTAAAATACAGAATAAGTATGGCTGCTTTTCCGCATTTTATTATGTTTTTATTTAATTACATTTTTTACAATACTTCTATTGTGTTCTGTATCAGGACAGCATATCTTATTCATTTATAAATTAAAAATGATTCTAATGTAGCATCTAACTTCATATGTTCATTTAATATCTTAGAACTATAATTTGTACCATTATTATTTTGTTGATAGATAACAATTAATGTGTAATATTATTACATGCCGTCTTTATTTAGAATTTTGGTTAATACTGTTATATGACTTGTAAGTTAAATTTTGATTTAAAATTATTATATGTATATATGTATATATATATATATATATATATATATATATATATATATATATATATACGTATATGCATACATACCACACATATATATAATTTTATTTTTCTAAGTGTATGTAAAGTATTGTATGCATTTAAAATCTTATAATTTACAACAAAAAAAAAAATAAATAAATAAAAATAAAAAAATAATTGCAATAAAATAGCACAGTGTTGCTAGTTCAAAGCTCAAAAAAATTTTTGGGGGTTAATGCACGGTGTTGTCATTTGGCAACAATTAAAAAAACTTCAAAATACTAAATAGTATAAGAGTGAAATTTTTTTCTATATTTTTCCTATAATTTATGGCTGTCAAGGAAGCAAATATATTTTTTTTAAGAAAAAATAAAAAATCATGCATTAGAGGGTTAAAAAGTTGTCCTGACTACAATACTTTTTTTATAATTAATTATTTTATATGGCTGGGTAACTTTGAACCAGGCTAAAAATCCATTTTTTATTGCTTTTATCCTTATTACTCCTTAATTTTTTATAGTCAAACAATAATTTAGGATCATTTCTTCTCTTTTATGCCCCTAGTTGCGACAATATTCTTCAAATAAGAGTGTGGCATATGAAAATAGAGAAAATGCGGATCAAATTTACCCCGATTGACTGTATTGTTTTTAGTAATTTAAAATGTTTAAATCTAAATATTGGTCTCACGCACGTATATAGAAATTTTTCCTATTCTAAACTCCCCAATCCCTTCTTTTGTAACATGATATATTAACTAACAGGCTATGCGGATCGTTTTTCCCAAGTGAACCTTGAATTAAAGAAATTTATCAAGGTATCGACTTTGTGTTAGAGGTGATCATTATTTAACATAACAGTACAAAAAAAAAAAAAAAAAAAAAAAAAACAATGTTAGTGCTTTAAAGTTTGTTATTCAGTAACAGATTATCAAAAACTCCCTGTTAACCCTCTCGCTGCGTAATTGTTTTATCAAAATAACTTCAAAAACTGCATATCTAACACCTTTGTAACCGGTTTTACAAAACAAAAATTTTTGTCTAATTTAATCGGGAAAATGCTCAGATTAAATAAGGCAAAATTTAAAATAAAAAATATAACTGGTGGGAATAATCAAGAGGATTAATTAGACGGAAATAATGCATCCCCGAGAAAATCTCGTGTTGCGCAGCGAGAGGGTTAATTTTGGAATGATTTATCCATTTTCCCATAAAAACTTTAAAAAAAGGACAATGTTTTTTTTAGAAATAAAAACTTTTATTTATTTATTTGCAATGAAATTAAAATTACAAACTCTTTTTTCCTAGCTAATAATAACCCTCAAAGAAAAAGCGAAAAAAATAATTATTTTATCATAAAACACAGAAAAAAATCCTTTTTTAAAAATCAACAGGAAAAAAAAAAAAACAGGAATTCTGCTTTTTTAGAATTTAGTGTCGCCCCCGATGACAAAAATATATATGTATATAAATATAGATACAGTAGAGTCCCGATTATCCGAGTTAATCGAACTTATAGCTTTGGAATGGATCAAAAGAGCAGTCACGACTGCTCTTTCATCTTCACCTAACACTTCATTTATAATGACTGTTTCATAATAATGAAAGCCATCAGTCCATCAGAAGAAAATAACTCGGTGAAAGCGGAAACTCCGGTAATCGGGACTCTACTGTAGTTCAGTTTTAAGACTTAAAACACGCGATTTTATTTTACATAAAGTGACGTCATCCACATCCGCTGAAGAATTCATCATTTGCGATCCAGTGTTAAACAACATCTACAGTAAAGTACGCTTAGGACGTCACTATCGCTGTATAATGCACAAATCCAAAAAAAAAAACAAAAAAAAAAAAAAAAAAAAAAAAAAAAAAACATGTCATTCAAAAAAATCGGCTATCTAAAGATTCACAGGCCTTCATTTGTTTGTATTATTAATATAGATATTTAAAATTAAATTTAGTTTCTAATAGCTCCCTGTTTTATCAGAAATCCCTCATTTATATTTTTTTCAAAATAGCACGTATTTTAATTATTTTTTTTTTCAGTTTTTATGGGAAAATGGCAACAAAATGATATAATTGCTATTTTTCTTTCACTTTCTACAGAAATGGTGTTCTTCCGTTGCCAATATTAATCAAATGGCTATAAAAACTACAAAAAAATTAATATCTCAAAAATAAATGGGGATTCAGTTTTTAAACAAACTGCATTAAAAAAGTACCTTTTTTCCGAATACGACAGTATAAAAACTGAAAATGTGCAATGCTTAGAAGTTTAAAAAATTGCTATTGAGTATTTAATCGTACTGCTTTATTTTACGGCTGGCTTCTGTAAGGTAATGCTATTTTTTGGAATACACAAAATAAGTTGGGAGAAAGAAATAGCATACCGTACCGGGGGTTAAAAAACCGAACCAAAAGTCATTCAATTCTTCAAGGAATGAAACTAGTCGTTGGGGGCCACCGTAATACTTACCCATCCATCATGGAAATGCACAATATAAAATAGGAAAATAAAACATGAGCAAACTATTTATAAAATGCATTGCAATTCCCAAAAAAAAAAAAAAAAAAAAAAAAAAAAAAAAAATGCAATTTAACAAATTACAACGACCATTTGGAAAATGATTTTTTCAAAGACTAAAATTTAAGACATAAAAAATAGCACGGAGTTGATCCTACATTACGTACGCCATGAATTAAACATTAATAGTGTTATGACACGTAAAAGTTGCAAGCGACAGAAATCGCCTGCGACTCGTACATATTATCCACCTGAAACTTAAGTATTATCCAAGTATTTCATTGGCTGTTCGGGAAAATGCTTTTCCATCGTCCGATTTCCAAGAAATCTGACGGCCCATTTTAAATGAAATTTATTTCTTAAACTTCTAAACATCCCACACTATCTGGGAGCACGGCAGTGCGTCCGCCAAGTTCGCACAAGCCGTAAGATACCTTTTCCTGAACCATAACGGCATACTTTTCACCCCCTAATAACGTCGTTTTAGGGAGAGATATAGAAATTTTTCTTTTATACACGTGTTCGTATGGTCAAACTGAACTAAGGTTCCACGATTTTATGTTTCTATATTTAGTAGTTTTCGAAATACTAAATTCCGAAAAAGCGCTTTTTTGTCACTGACTCACTTCGCATCATCAAATAACTAAGGTACTTCTAAAAGTCGTAGAATCATGAAATTTCACAAGTAAGTCGGGTTTGTAGCACAATTAACAAGAAAAATCTGAAAACACAGAATTTCCGCCTCTAAACCCTTCAAACAGGGGGTGTTCATTTGGCCGTAAACAGTTCCTTAACACATTCAATTGTGCCAATGTTCGCCAAAACTCGATTACTGATTTTTGAAGGGGGTCACGTGATTTCAAGCACAATAACATTTAATATATATGCTTTTCCAAAGATGCTTGTTAAATAGAAAAAATGAATATACCTAAAAATTTTAATCAGTATAGATTATGATATATTTACGATATTAAAACAATAAAACATTAAAAAATATATAACCGCAATTCTGTACGTTTCCGATATAGTAGCCTTGGCGAAATACAGAAAATAGCCTTGACGAGAAAAGAAATTTGATAATAACGTATTTTCTGGCAACCTTACTGCGTCATATACACAAGCAATTTTTCCCATATGTATACAATTTATTTAATGTAAGGAACCCGTTTATTTATTTTTATATACCAACATAAATAATTTGTATATAAAAAATAATATTTTATACATGTATAAATAAAATGTTTATATGTATATAAATAACATAAAAGTTCATCAGGTTTGTTTTCATAGCTGTTTATATCATTTGGCAACATATCTCAGTTTCTGAAGTTCGAATTGCGCCAAGAATTTAAAAACATGCCAAGGTCCCTATAGTGGAAAAATATCCTAATTCCATATGAAAGTTTAAAAATCTCCTTTTAATTAAATGAAATGTGTAACTAATAAACTGTCTTTAACGATGTGCGACAGATACGGCGTCCGAAGTTCGCTGCTAATGTTATCATATTGTATTATTAGCCTACTTACTGTTAATTTATTGTTAATTTTAAATCTGTAAAAGGAAGATTATAGTTATAGATAAGATATGTTGGTCGCCAAAACCCGATTACAGAAATTTAGCCTGAGTTATAAAGGTGTTACATGATTTCAAGCTGAATGAATTTTTATATGTTTTTACAAAAATCTTAATACGGCAAATCTTTCAGTTTATCTGTCCATCTTTTACTCCCTTAAAATAAATTTTATTAAAGACAGGGAGGCGTCTTCACAGATCATCACCTCATCGAGTTGACGGCTGAAATTTTAGGATTAGTTAAATATCGATTAGCGTATTGAAATGTATCTGGTCTGCCAAGTCATATCTTTGTGGAAACCACCTACAAACCCGATTTTACGGGTTAATTGGTGGATTTTCCATTGTGTTTTCCTGCACCCATTCCTCCATGTTTCCAAACTTTTGAATGTAGGAAAATACAATAGTAAACGTATCAGTTAACCACTAAAATTAGGTCTTCAGGTGGTTTCTACCAAGATATGACTTAACAGACCAGTTGCATTTAAATATGCTAATGTAGTTTTAACTAATTCTAAAATTTCAGCTGTAAACTCGATGAGGTGATGGTGTGTGCAGACGCCTCCCGGTCTATTATAAATGTCGGAATTCTAATCTCAATAGCACTCTGGTCAATCTGGCAATTATCCCTACTATTTATGGAACACTATTCCTTTAAGTGCGTTTTAGTGATGTTAATGAGCTTATGCATATGCATCATACATATTATACATATGCATATAATACGTAATACATTTGCATAAAACATATTATAGGTATGTGTATAATACATAATACATATGCATCATTATGACGTCAGAATAAACAAAACATTTTTTGTCGCCAAATTTGAGAATTGACATGATATATTACCAAATTTGGCGAAACTTTGCTAAATGTCGCCAAGCTTGGCGAATATTTGAAGCTAGTGGCTATTTTTCAATGAGTTAATTATTAATGGGAGCCATCTATTTTTATTTTTCCGCATATCATCTGAATAGTTAAATGATATAACGTACTAATATTTCCAAAGTGCTAATAGTTTCGTCACTGCCCAAAACCTCTGCTATTGTTATTATATTGTACTGTTAGTATACTTACTGTGACTATGTTGTTAATCTTTACACCGCTAAAACTTCTGTATTATATAAAGAGAATTTACGGAAACTATTAAAGCATTGAAACTGCCAGTTCTTCTTATGATTATTATAATTCTATAACATGTAACCTGTTAATCGATATGTACGTTAGAATGAATCTTCTATAATCCGGATCCTCGCATTTTAGTTTTCAGGTTTCGAATAAAATTAGCTAAAATCTTAAAACGATGGCACACTGACTAATTCTTCAACACGATCAGGTGAGAAGAATGATAGATTTTCAAATGAATCATGGCAGTGAGCCGGTAGACCTTCTATTCTTCCGTAATCGAGTCTATTGAAAAGGTTAACGTGAAACAAAAAGATATTAGCATCAATATGGTTTAATGCAAATGCAGATATTGTCAAAGGATTTCATAAGAACCATTTCACTTGTACCCAGTCGTATCAGTTAAAATGCAACAATTGGCAGTGAGCCCAATTAGAAAAGATTACTTAATAGGTTTAAAAATTCCGCATTAGAGAACGAATCGTAGCTGCTAAGGAAACATGCATAAGTGAGTTAAGAGATATTTGTCACGAAAGATGAAATACATAACAACACAAAATATACGATGTGCTTCCATGATCGTAAAGAGTTCTTGATTTCTCTATCAAAAGCTTCCGACTTGGCGAAAGAATGGGCAAGTAAATTAAATTATGAATAACAGTAACATGATGCAACGTTTAACATGGAATTAATACGGTAAATACTCCTTGCTAGAGACGGCTAGTACTTTAATATGAAAAGAAATAAAGTATAAATTTGTAAAGCTCAATAAAATAAATTTAGGTATTTTTATGTTAGCCGGGCGCAAGTGGCAAATCGCCAAATACTGTTCACAACTCCATTGTTCCTATTGCATTCATTTCATTTAAAGATATATACTTTTCAGTCATCTCATTTAAAATAGGTGCATTTCCCTGATTTTATTTAATAGAATATTTAACATATAAATAAATAAATAAGAAATAATAACATAAACCAAAATATTTTATTTGAAATCCAAAGCATTGTTTCTAATTTACACATGTGAAAAATGAAAACTGCTATTGGCGAAAAAACAAAAGGCTAATGAGGAGATTTGCTCCCGGCTAACATAAAAGTACCGAAATTTAAGATTTTCATATTAATATAGTTTAGAATAACAAACTTGAAAAACATACAAAAAGTAATGATATCCCAACAAAAAATTTTCGGTAAAAAAAAAAAAAAAAAGCGCCAAGTTCTCCTTAATGTTTCGGCCAGAAAAAGTAGTGATATCTGAAGTTCGCACAAGTTAAAAGCCAAACATCCCAAATCTTTCATTGAAAATGGCTTCCTGCGACTTGGCCGTTAATGCCTTCGGGAGAGTTTTTCAAATTTTAAAATATGTACAAATGAGTTACATACCAACTACATTTTTTGATTATTTTAGCATTTTGTGGCACAGAGTACAGAAAAAAAATACACATTTGAAAAAAGCATTTAAACAACTTCAGTCTATTTAAATGCTTAGAAGTTAAAAATAACAAAATACTTGTGTTCAGGAGATAATATCCCTAATTGCTAAAACATAATTAGTATCAGCTTTTAACAGTTTATAAATCGAATACCTCTCAATGTATGCAAACAAACTATAATAAATGTTCAAACGAAAAAAATCTCTTTCGTCAATACACAAGATTTCAATATTATACAATAAAATATAATGTAACATATTGTGAGATTTGAAGTAAATAAATTTGTTTTATTTCTTGGGTTTTACGTTAATAACTTTAGCTTTAGACCGTACAAAATGGCAATTAAACCACAAGTGGACTAAATCAGGGGTGTCCAACTGTGGCCCGCCGGATACCACTAAAATTTTAAAGAAATAGTCGACAAGTTGAATCGCAGCAATTCGAGGATTAGATAAGGCAAAGATAACTGTAAAATTTTAGTGGTATCCGGCGGGCCACAGTTGGACACCCCTGAACTAAATGATTTGTAATCAAAACTAATGTTTGTTGAAACTGAATGGTAGCTATCAGAAATCTTTTACTTATAATGTCTTTATGTGAATTTGCCACTTTGCATTCTAATATTACTTTTAATATTTAAATAATTCATAAATGCGTAATTTCCAATCATTAATTTTGAAATGCTGTAGAAGGCATTAACGGCCAAGTCGCAGGAAGCCATTTTCAATGAAAGATTTGGGATGTTTGGCTTTTAACTTGTGCGAACTTCAGATATCACTACTTTTTCTGGCCGAAACATTAAGGAGAACTTGGCGCTTTTTTTTTTTTTTACCGAAAATTTTTTGTTGGGATTACTTTTTATATCGTCGTATAGAGAAAAAATTGTACTTTTAAATGCAATTTGTTTGAAAGCTGTATCTCAATTTGTTTCTGAGTGATTAATTTTTTTTCTTGTAGTTTTTATTACTTTTTTGTCATAGTGGCAACACTCTGTTGTCCATCTCTGTTGAAAGTAAAGGGAAATACATATTACTGTATAGACCAGGGTTGGCAAGGTTTTGGACACAACGGTAAAATCCATGGTTTAAACCGTACTGTCCAAAACCCTTCTGTCTAAAACTGTCCAAAACTATATTTTGTAGTAAAATTGTATTTATCAGAACAATGCTAAAAGTTTAAAAAATTGGCAAAAAGATTACAATACAAAAATACCAATTTAGTATTAACAACCTAATTACCCTACGTTATACTACCTAACAATTTAGTAGTAACAACCTAATTTTTAAATAATACTAGTTAATAGAAGTACTAACGATTTTTATGAAGAATACATTCTGATTCTGTTACTGAAAGTCCCGAGAGTTGTTACTGGAAATAATTGATAAATGGAGTTCAGGTTCAGCATACTGATTAAACCAGCTTACTGCTGGCAACTATGTATATATGTATATTAAGAAATAGTATAGATATTGACTATTATTATAACACTATATTATATGACTATTATTATAACAACACTATTTAACTCTTAAGAAATAGAATGTTCACTAGAATTAAATTAAATTCATAATAAAAAATACATATTTTAAAAAATAACTTCTAGATTTTAAATTAAATATTTGTGTTTTCTTTCATTATCCTATAATCTAGAAAAGATAATTTACAATGAAACATTATTTAAAAGAAATTTCTTTGTAACATTTTCTTGCACAAAAATTGAAACAAAAGCAAATCTCCCCTCCCTATACTACATGTGTGGTATTATAAAGAATTTCTTATTATTATAACTCAATTCTAACAGAAACAGAACTTTTTATGTTACACAGATATTAAAAAAATTTGAACTTTTTTTCATTTACCAAAGAATTAAATTGAATATTAGTAAAATATATTGTGAGATATTTATATTTATTCATATGTTTAATAAGTGTGCAGTGGTTACATGTGGAATGTTGCTTTTCTTAAGGTTTTGGACACTTTAGTACAGTTTCGGACGCTTTAGTACAGTTTTAGACACTTTAGTACAGTTTTGGACAGTAAAACCCACATGTCCTGTCCAAAACTAGTTTTGGGCGTCCAAAACCCCAACCCTGGTATAGACCAATCAGAAAACGAATAAATTGCAGATTAAACTAATAAAAAGCTTCAGATATGCTTTTGATTTCCTACCCTGACGAGGACAATAACCATTTTTCCAAATGGTTAATAAAATTTAAACGTATATTTAAATATTTTTAATACATAGCAATGCTCTATTACTGAATTGCGGGTACTACTTGATTATCCCGTCGACCCATTTCGACAAATTATATAAATCGCAAAATTATACAAAGTGGCATAATTTTTAGTTTAAATAACGAAAGAACAAATAAAGTAGTAAAAGATTAATATAAAATCTCTCTATTCTAAAAAAAAGTAACTACCGCTGTCACCGCCGCCGGTTTTGAATTTTTTGTGACCGGAGGTCTTTCTTCGTTAATATTCAGAAAAATAATGCATACAAAAATATGAAAATGGGCAGTGTTATACAGAAATGTTTGATAAACACGCTGATGCAGACAGTTTTCAGATAGAAGAATTATTTTGAGAGTTATTTAATGCTAAAGTTGGACAAAATCGTTCCACTAAAAAAGTTTTATAGTAGCAAAAACTATACATCGGAATTTAATAATTTTTAGTTCATTTTATACGTTATAATTTCACGGTGTGCAGAATTGATTTAATTTTTTAATTTGACTCATTTTTCGAGGTTTTATATCTATTTTAAATTCCAATTTTCAGCATTTCCAGAGATATTTTTTACAGATTTTAGAAAGTGATATTAATTTAAACTGTTGACAACTGTATAAACAGCGGAAACAATAATGTTTGCTTAAAAAAAAAAAAAAAAATTATACGTGCAATAAATTAAAAAAATATTTACACGTGACTATTATAAACAGAAAAAAAACATTTGGAATTAGAATTAAATAATTATGTACAAAAAGCAGGAACTTATTAAAAATTACGTCATATAAACTATAATTACACGTGAATTTTAAGAGAGAAAGGAATTTGTAAAATAATAAATTTATTAACATGCGTTAGAAGTCTTAAATAGAAGAAATTACGTCATATTTACGTCACATTACAGTTATTATATCAAATGAACACAAAATAATATTGCAAAACGGTTTAAATTTACAAATTGCTCTAGACATTTATTTGATATTTTGAGAGGATACTTTTCAACTATTTCAATTTCTACTATTAGCTCACACTCTCCCTATATTTATTTACTTATATATTTATCTTGTTCAAATTTTCAATCGTTAATAAAATACTCATTATTCATCCTATCAAGTTGAAATAAATTTTTTTAAACTTGTACTGGATGACAATTGATGTTAATAAAGTTTTTTCAAATGTTAATTAATTAATTAAATATTAATTAATTAATTTTAGTTTTGCATGGGAAACAAAATGGCGGTCATTGGTTATTGAAGTTCAATGAAAGTATTTTCAATAAGGGGTTACCATAGGGGAGACCCTGTTCTGTCGCCAAATACCGCCAAGTTCCTCGCCAACTTGGCGATATATCGCCAAATTTGGCGGCCAAAATGAGTCGCCAAAAGTGATGCCAACTTGGCGATAGCTCTAATATTTCGCCAAATTCCCATAGAGTTCCATTGTAAACCTACTTGCTTATAGAAAATCAACAAATTGAGATATTTTAATGCAACAAAAACTAATATTAGCTTAAGGGATTATATTAAATTTTTCTTTGATGGCCTAAGTAGGAATTGACTTTAAAAACAAGATTTTTATATTACTTGTTTTCTTAGGAAAGCGCAAATAATATTTTATTTCTAACACAAGTATTTTCACGTGAATATTAAAAAGAGAAAGAATAGTTTGGTCAAAATTACGTCAGATTAAAAACGATTAATTTAAAATGTCTCATTTAAAAGAACTTTCTTTTCGCTTTGTTAAAAAATACCGGGAGACAAAGATTCTGTTTACTTAATTCATTTTATATTAGCTTATTTCTCCTTTTATATTGAAATGTTGTTACACGTGTCTACGTCAACAAGTTATTTTTATTTCGACGTTTTATTTGTATTTTTATTAATGTTGTACTAATTTATTTGTTCTTTCGTTATTTAAAATAAAAATTATGTCAATTTGTATAATTTGGCGATTTATATAATTTGGCGAAATTAGTCGACGGGATAATCAAGTAGTACCGCAACGGATTTGGCGTTAAAATTTCCCCAATCAAAGAGAAATGAATAGAAATCCGTTTATAGGGAGATCGTCACTGTTTTTTAAATTATAATTCAATCTTTCGAAATCTTTTTAAAGCCGATCACATTATCGTGCATTTAGAGTCTGCGGTGTCTGGACGGGGGTTGGCGAGCGTAGCTCGTAGGGGGCCGAGCCCCCTAGTACAAAAAAAAAAAAAACGTCGAATTAAAAATAACTTGATGACGCAACAAACACGTGTAACGTGTTTAATGTTAAGTGAATGTGACATTTACGATAAGCCATTATTGGCATTTAATCTTATAGTTTGGCGATAGTTTTTTGGTCGACGGGATAATCAAGTAGTGCCGAATTGCGTAAAAGAAACCTTCCTATAACTCCAAAAATGATAATCATATTAACTAACAGTTTACTGCGTCGGATTAAGCGTCTCATTTCCAATTAAAACACATCTTTGAATTGAAATTTGAATGAAATACAGGGTCGTGAAAAATCGAAGAGTGTGAAAAATAGGATTACAAATATCTCGGCAACTCATTATCCGATCGACTTCATTCTTTATACTTTTTTTGTTTAATTGTATTTTATATTAACTCTTTAAAATGAACAATTTCGAAAAATTTTATATACCTTTTATCAGAACGAACATTTCGAGAGTTCGAAAAAAATAGTTCCGGATAATCGAAGTTACTGATATTTAATAGGCTTCTTCCTATTATTACATACTAAGTACACACCAAATTTCAAGTCTGTATCTCTACTTGTTCGGGAGCTGGAGCGTTTACAGACAGACGGACGGCAAATTATTATTATTATTTTTTTTTAAATATGTTTTTCGTAATCTCCAGTGTCAGAAGCGTGTAAATCCGTCAAATTTTTTTTTCGATTTTTAAAACGATTGCAAGACTAACCCTATACTACGTATGATGGGTAAGTAAAAAGAAGCCAGCAGTCAATCATTCTCACCTTCACATACTACCTATATCACCTGCTTTCATGAATAGATTCTTCCCCAAATTTTAGACTTCAGACCCTTGTGTTTAAAAGCACTACTAGATAGTACCCGTCAAGATTTGATGATAAATAACTTGAATGCTCGATTAGAAAAATTCTTGAATTTTGAATTAGTTGCTGTTAAATTAATTATTGAAATCGTGATAAATTTTTCTATTGCATAAGTGATTCCTATTTCTTGACGGCAAGCTAGAAGGTGCTGTCAGTCTAACCTATTGAATGAAGTGAAAGAACTTTAAATTTATAATTTACAGCCAATTATGCTTGTCTTTTATCAGAAATTTACCAAAAAATACTTGGCAGAGCATTTATTTTTACTTACTACAGTCTCACTTTTTTGTTGAAAAAATAACAATATTATTTTTATTTTTTTAACTATACGACCTTTAAAAGCTACCATGAATTTTATTTACATCAGTTTCATTCTCTAAAAGCCTAATTTTGAAACTTGATGCAACTAACGATTTATACTATATATTTTTTATTACTTGAATTTTATTTTACTATTTTTTCTTCATTTTTTAAATATTAAACCATGGATATCAATATAATTTATTTTATAGTTCTTATATGAATATTTTCCTTTCTTTCCGTTTTATTTGTTTATTTATTTATTTTTAACGAAAAGAATGGCAAACTTTTTCTTCTGACTCACACACTTATAAATTTTTGATAATTGTAAATAATATAAACAAAAGTTGTAGATCAGCTCAATTTATTTCATTGATAATTACATGCAAAATATTTTAGGTTAAATATTTTACTTCTATACTTCCCCGTACTTCTATAATTAAACAACGTATAACAATATGCAATATACTAAAACTTTCTCTGAAAATTATTTAACTAATAATTCAAATCCCTTCAAATTCCATTCAAAAGAACTCAAGTTAAAAAAGGCTGGAACGAAATTCTCATTTGAATTTATATTTATAGCAGAAAGACACTATAGTAGAAGTATCTAGAACTCAGTTTCAAATGTTTACTGTCAAGCGATGTGTTAAATACACTTTATAACACTTGTTTTAAAATTGTGATTTAAAGTATCGTCGAAGCATGCAGAATTTTTAAAAAAATCTAATATTTAATAAAATATACTACAGTATTAAATATTTTCAACATTTTTTTTTTCTCGGTACGGTATGCTATTTCTTTCTCCCAGCTTATTTTGTGTCCAAAAAAATAACGTTTTACCTTACAGAAGCAAACAATTAACAAAGTTGATGTATCATTGTACGATTAAATGCTCTATAGCAATTTTTTTTTTAATTTCGAAGCATCGCACATTTTCAATTTTTATACCGTCGTATTTGAAAAAAAAGTACTTTTAAATGCAATTTGTTTGAAAACTGTATCTCCATTTATTTTTGAAATATTAATTTTTTTGTAGTTTTTAGCACCATTTGTTTAATTTTGGCTACTCAAGTACTCCATTTATGTAGAAAGTAAAGGGAAAATAGTTTATCTTTTTGTTGCCATTTTCTGATAACAACCGAAATAAAATGTAATTAAAATACGTGCTATTTCGATAAACCAATAATTTCTGTTAAAACTATTTAAGAGTGGTGTTTAAGAGTGGATCGTAAATGTGGAATTTTTAAGCGGATGCGAATGACGTCATTTTACATAAAATAAAAGTGTGTGCTTTAAGTCTTAAAATTGAAATATGTTTTGTACTATTTATATATACATATATTTTTTTTTCATCGGGGGCGACACTAAATTCTGAAAAAGCAAAATTCCTGTTTTCTAGTTTTTTTTTTTTTTTTTTTTTTTTTTTTTTTTTTTTTTTACAGCGTTAAAATTATTATTTTAGGTTATTGAAGAAGGATGAAAAGTGGGGAGAAAAAGTAAAACAATAATAGATGAAAATAGAGTTTAACAATAGTAGTAGATGATGAAAATAGAGTTTAAGAATAGATAGGTAATAGAAGAGTGTAGTAATAGAAAATAGTTTTTAAAGGCTTAATAAATGGTTAAGCTTAATAAAAGAAATTAGCGGCAGTAGAAATGGATGCCCTAAATAGATCATACAGGGTATCAGGAATAGTCAGAATAAGAAATAAAAGAATAAAGGAAATGATAAAAATAAAGGGAACCAAATTAGATGACATTAAAAAAAGCAATTAATCTGGTATGGTCATGTTAAAAGTATGAATGATGAAAGATTACCCAAATCACATTAAATTATAAAACAAATAAATAAAAAAAAGGAAACTGGGAAAAGCACGGAAGAACTCGGTGGATGAAAGGCAATGAGGGATAGAGGTCTGGAAGAGGAATGGACCCTTGGCCGAAAAAAATGGAAAAGGACTGTTGTAGATTCTTCGGATAGCGGCATCTAACGCCACAGACCGAGTTTATATATATATATATATATATACAATAGAACCTCTTTTATCCGAAACTCTTTTAACCGAAACTCTTGATTAACCGAAATCCATTTTGAAAGCTTTATTTTTGTTACTATCACATTCTTGTGTGCAAAATCCATTTTGAAACCTTTTTTTTAAACTATCATATTCATTGTGCGCAAGCGGTCCTTTACAAACTACGAGTTCATATAAATATTTTCGATCCCTATTCTTAGAGTTCCTTTACATTTAACTTGATCTCCCGTAAGCTGCGGAGTGAAACGAAGAAAACGAACAAATTAGCAATTCTAAAGCTTTTGAATGTTTTCCAAAAGTTTTGGCATGGCTGGAGCAGCAGAAAGACTGTGATACTGGTGAACTAATAATATTTAAAAACTCCATGATAGAGCTTCAAAGCAAAGGCAATCGAAACTGCGACAAACAAAACATTTTTCAAACTTTTGTGATATATGTAAAAGGTACTTAATTTCAAAATTAAAATTCAGATAATTTATTCTTGTTTCTATTTAGCTTTATTTTTAATAATAATAATATGGATAAGAATTTGTTACCATAATAAGAAATATTGCATATATCTCTCCTTAATCTTAAAATGGAAGCATTCTCGATTATCCGAAAATTTCGATTTTCCGAAAGAGGGTCGGTCCCAATTACTTCGGATAATCGAGGTTCTACTGTGTACACACACACACATATATATATATATATATATATATATATATAATAAATTTGAAATCACAAATATATGAAGAAATTGATAAAGTTCTAAAGATGATTTAGAAATGAACATAGGAAACCAGTATGTAAAATAAGAAACTATGAATGACTCACAGAATCGTCAGAGGAGCTTGTGAGTTCATTCATAGAAGATGCGTTATTTCATTCAATTTTGTCGGCATTAAGCTTAAAAGGACAAAATTTAGCTCCTTATAACGCAAACATTACAGAAAATAGATAATAAAAAGCTAAGAGATCCAAAGAAAGATACACCTTACACAGGATATTAAAAATTATTAGAGCACAATACCTGAATAACATACTAAGAGTCAAAACTACTGCATATCAGCATGGAAAACAAAGTTAAGACTATTTTAACATGTGATCTACAGTTGAGCATCTGAGTGAAACCCATAACTGTGCTGCCATCTGGTGTGAGAAAGTAAAAATGTAAATTGGAACTGGATTAATAACAATAATGTTTAGTGTTGCCATCTTAAGCCCCCCTCCCTCCCCAAAAAATAAATAAAAGGAATGAAAATGATTGAAGAAATCAAGAAAAGACTTAGATTAACTTTTAGTTAAACTAGAATGAAAAAATAGGAATAAACTTAATAAGTACTGAGTGAATACAAAATAAAATAAAGAAAAGGAATAAATTAATACAAATAAATAAATAAATAAATAATTATATAAAAATAAATAAAAGGGCAATTGATTAAATTAACGTTTTAAAGACAAAAAATTGTAATATAAAAAATGAGAATATAAATAACATTTAAAAAGATGAGGAATATTTGAGGTAGTAAAATTTAGCCTTGTATTATGTAAATAAATGTGAAAATTTAAAAAGCAATGAGGAATATTGAGATAGTAAAATATATCCTTAAATGATGATGCAATATGTGAAAATTTATTATGTTAAATGCATGATACCCCGCATTATTTATTTATTTATTTATTTATTTATTTTAATTATATGTCCATTATATATATATATATATATATATATATGGTTTCGGCTTTGTGTAGGGAAAATAAGTAGAAAATTGTACGTCAAACGTAGCAACTAATACTATAACTAGTTTTATAAATATTAAGATCTTGGTGCAATAGCTGCTACACTGTTATGCAAAAATGCTGTGAATACAAAATTTATTACAATTATATATATTAAATTCAATAATACGGAAATAATAGGACTCCACCTTAAATAACACATCATCACCATGGCAACGTAGAATCATTACCTATCATGAAATATCACTGAATTAATTACGTTTGATAGGATTTAATAGAATGAAAAAAAATTATTAATATCTTTTTAAGTTTTGATTCGATTTTCATAGAATTCGAAAGGACTCGACAAAATTCTACAACGATTATATATATAAATTTCAAACCATTCGGTTAAATAGTTTTTGCGCTGTTATATACTGACAGGTGGATAGACAGACGGAGGGAGCAGACGACGACTATTGGTGCCTACGTATTTATATAATTACGAACGCACCTAAAAGTTATTCACATCTTATATTTTTCTTTTATTCACCATTAGAACATTTCTTTAGTTTTCGTTATAAGTTTGCGACTTCCGTACTATCTTTTATTTTACCGGAAAGTTTTCAACTTTTACTCTGCATTTTAGTAATAATAGTTGAGGTCGATCTCTATAATCACCATTTTTTACTTTTTTAATTTTGTTTTGGGTTTTCTAATGGAGACACTTCCACTTTCGAAACCGGTTCCGAAAGTAAAAGTATCCTAATGGTAAAAAAAAAAAAAAGCAAACAAAGTCGAAAAAGTAAAAAACGGCCTTTGTAGAGATCGACCTCAACTACTGAATGGACAATATTCTTCCTTCAGGTTCGAGGCTATAGAAAACCGCTCCATTTGAAAGCATTATGTTCTTGAAGAATTCACTTATTTTTTATTCCGCTACTGAAATGAAAGAAATGGATGCAATAGATCTGAATAACTATAAGGATTCTATTCCCGATTAGTTTTGTCTTAATTATCGAATTTATCAGAAATATAACAGAACATTTTAAATGTTATCAAGAACTTTCAAAATATCCCAACCTCACTCCATATCAATTAAAATCCCCAATATTTATTATGCCAGTTCGGTTTATATATACAAATAAAACTGTACATCGGATTTTATATATTTTAATATAAAGGTAAAAAAATATTTTTTTTTTTCTTCTAATTTTTATGAAATTTTCAGCATTTTTGCATCCTATTTCTGCACTTAACTACCTTTAACTTTTCCAATTATACTTAATTTAAAAAAACTATGCACAGTTTTATTTGTATATGTGTACCAAACTAGCATAAGAAATATTGGGGATTTTAATTGATATGGAGTGAGATTGGGACATTTTGTAAGTTCTTGATAAAGCTTAAATTATCCAGGAAAATTCTTTATTTTTCTCCAAAAACTTTTTTCTTTTATTTCTTGTGCGACAAATATATTCCATAATTCATATAGTGTGCCCTTGAATAATATTTAAGACACAATTTTAATAAAATAAAAAATTTTGAAGGTTCTTTGTCCCCTTAAGTTAATAAACATCATGACAAATAAATATATAAGTTTTGTTTATAAAATATTTCATAGATGGCAGCACCATATAATATTAAACGTCAAACAAATTTAATCTTCCTAAATTTTGACGATTTAGATTTTAATATAAACTATTTTATGAGAAAGGAAATTAATACTTTCAGTATATATTTCGATGGACACCTACTTTTTTTTTTCTAAAGCATCATAATATTTTACAAAAAGATTTGATAAAATATATTAGTATGTAATGTTCTCAATATCTTTCAAGAGATCTGATTCGTTAGTCTTTTATCTCCATTATGAATCATTTTTAGTATATAAAACGTAGATCTAGTCGTATGAAACTTATAGTTTGTTTCAATGCAAATTTATCTACTGTTAATGCAAGCAATTACACATTTTATTTCGATTTTAATCTAAAAAAATACAATCTTTACATCAATATGTGAAATTATTAAACATAATATAAAATAGATGGCAACACATATGCAAGAGAAATATTTAAATACTATTTTAATTTTCATATAATTGCACAAGCATAGCCGAGCGGTTACCTCGTCTGATTCTATAAGTCACTGGCCGTGTCTTTGACACTGGTCTTGTGTCCATTAGATCATTTCGTTGTACCGTTGACGATGTCTTGTGTAAATTTTTACAGACTTTTTTACAATCCACATATCGATTTCGCCGACGATACAAAGATTTAATAAATTTGAAAATATCATTTAAAATCATTTTGAAGCGGCGCCCCACCAGTGGCCGAGAGGTTCTGCTCTCGAACCTGGTAGAAGGGAGGTGCTGGGTTCGATCCCAATCGCGCCCGTCGGCCTAATCGTTCGGAGTTTTCGTGGTTTTCTTCGAGCCTTGGTTCTCCAAGCGTTAATACGGATTAGGTTCCCTTAGAAAGACCTCCACGGAAGGCACTCCCCCCCTTAGGGCCCATATCCCACGTGCAGATAATTGGCCGACATAAATACAACCAACCAACCATTTTGAAGCCGAAGGTTGTGGGTTCGATTCCCGGAGGGGCTGTTTCCACGAAAAGTATATTTATCCTTTTTTTTTTTTTTTTAGGTTTTGCAGTGTTAGCATGGGCGCCCGTTGAACAAATTCCAGGGAAAGGGGCAAGATTTTGGAATAAATGTGTGGAATGAACTCAGCCATTTTTCCTCTGGGACGATTTTCTGCAGTTCTAGAAAGGAAATTGCAATTGACCATTACTGGGAATAAAATCTCACATCTTCCGGGTGGGGGATTTTTGATGGTTCAAGGAGGTGTCCCCCCCTCCACCCCCTAAATTCCGCTGCCAAGACCTTTTTTTTAAAAATAAATAATTAAAAAATAAATAAATAAAAGAAAGAACAAGTTGGAAATTGCTCGTCAAACGTGGCAAATGAGGTGCGTTCGTACTATAGCTAGTTTTATAATTATTTTTTGCACCCTATATTGTACTGAATGTATATTTTTTTGCACTTCATAAGTGCATAGTATGTAACATCATTAAAATGCACTGCAATAATTTTTTTCCCATTCCCCGTAATGAAACGGAAAATTTTTGACTGTCCCTGTCATTAAACTATACATCCGATTTTCATAAAATTTGAAACGGCTCGACAAAATTTTGCAACAATTATATATTTAAAATTTCAGACCTTTCGGAAGGATGTCGCATCATTAAAATGCACTTGCAATAATTTTTCCCATTGGCCGTAAAGTAAAGAAAAAATTTTGATTGTCCCTGTCATTAAACTATACATTCGATTTTCATAAAATTTGAAATGGCTCGACAAAATTTTACAACAATGATATATTTAAAATTTCAGACCATTCGGAAGGCTGTAGCATCATTAAAATGCACTTGCAATAATTTTCCCCATTGGCCGTAATGTAAAGAAAACTTTTGACTGTCCCTGTAATTAAACTATACATCCGATTTTCATAAAATTTGAAATGACTCGACAAAATTTTGCGACAATGATATATTTAAAATTTCAGACCATTCGGAAGGCTGTAGCATCATTAAAATGCACTTGCAATAATTTTCCCCATTGGCCGTAATGTAAAGAAAACTTTTGACTGTCCCTGTAATTAAACTATACATCCGATTTTCATAAAATTTGAAATGACTCGACAAAATTTTGCGACAATCATATATTAAAAATTTCAGACCATTCAATTGGGTAGTTTTTGCTCTGTTATATGCGGACGGACAGACGGACAGACGGACTGAACGACGACTATAGGTGCTACGTATTTTATTAATTACGAACGCACCTAAAAAAGGCTAGAACTCCACCCGCAAGACAATTTTAAAACATATCATTTTTTTTTATAGAATGTAACAAATAAGATAAATTATAAATCCTAAAATAAACTTTAAAAAAATGAAGAATTGAAACAGTTTATTACTTATTTGACTCCACCCTTCCACTATTTAAAGCAATTTTTTAACACTTAATGCAATAAAGAGAGACGGCTAAATATTGTCTTCCATGGGTGATTCAGGAAGGCAGAGTCCCTTTATCACCAATTTCCTTTTCTTTTAGTAAAAAGCGTTTTTGCTATCCTTACTTTCTCTCTTAGTGTTTGATTATTTAAATTATTTGAGAAAAATACATTTTTTTTTTTTAATCACCAGAGAAAAAGAATAGTTAATTAAATCTGAAAATCCAGAAAGGGGCAATTGCCCCAAGCCCCTGAGTTTTGAGACAGCGACTTAGTCTAATATCTATATTATAAAACAAAAACACGTCCGTGAGTAACGTTGATGTCATATTAATGGTGGCAACAATTGACTAATAAATTTTTCTTTTGGTTCTTTTCAGCTCACAGGCTATCAAAGCCTGAGAGTTAATGTGCTCGCAAGTTCTGTATGTACAGTCGTGGGGGAAAAAGTAAACACCCCGTACAAACTCTGCAACAAATTTTTGTGGAAGAAAATTGTTTTTTACCCAGCGATTGGAAATAAAGTCTAGTTTTAAATGATGTATATAAAATTTGCTTAGGACGTCATCAACATATCAAAATGAGCACAAACTTTTTTTTAATAGAAATACTCAAGTTTCTAAAAATATTGGCCCTTGAATAGGGGCGGCCTTTAAAAGAAGTTTCACAGTATTTGAAAATGCGAAACATCATCAAAACCACCTCAAATGTTTTTTCCCCATAGGTCGTTATGTTCTTGTAAAGGAGCTACACACTTCATTTTCAATACCTAATAACATACCATAAAAAGTCTCAATAACATACATTAATTGCATGGCAATCAGACTATATTTACGCGAGTTAGAGTGGTTAGAGCACGGACAGACAGATAAACAGAATTCATAAACACTTTTCAACTATGTTGAAAAGTGTTAAAGAGAAAAAAAAAATAAGGGGAAATTAGCTATCCCGTACGGGGACTAGCATTTAGTCTAAAAAGTAAAGCCGGTTCGCAAAAATTGAAATGACTGACAACACTGAATGCTACTTTTAACCTCTTCGGTCCCTGGGTCCCCATACGGGGACCTCCGTTCTTTTCCTTATAAAATCTAAAATGTCCGATTTTTTTACATTTTCACATCACTACTTAATAGCTGAATGTTTTTTGCGTTCAAAGCAAACGAATAAATGGTGGAAAATCTAAGTTGATTTCCACATAAAATAAATGTAATTTTCATCTGAGTTTGCAAAATGGCTAAAAATGACCAAAAGACAGTATGACCAAGAAAATGAGAAATTTTCAGAAGTTTTTAACTTAAATCTTTTTCAATAAAAAATGTTGAGTATTTGTAAGTTATTTACTTGTTTAAAGATCTTAAATTTGTGATTGCGTTCATTTAGGTTAGTGGTTATTAAATTGATGTTTTAAGGGGGTTTGTAGTTTTAGATCCACATTTTTAAAACCTAAATTACTAAGCGCCTAAAGGATCCATTTCAGAAAAGATATTTTTTCTGTCATTTACGATGTCATTTTTTTTTCTTTTTGGAAAAAAAACAATGCATAAGCATTTGCATTATTATTTTAGCTTCGGAACTGAAGAGGATAATTAAGACGAACTTACCTCAAACCGCAAATTTCCAACAGGTGGTTTAGCATAGGGAATATTCCTAAAAGAATATACTTCCTGTTCACCAACACGCATTAATAGCCCTTTCACCGGTCCATATTTGGTAATAATTATTTTTTCCTCACATAATCCGAGGCTCAACAATGCAAAAAATACAAAAACAAGCATGGTGCTTTTTAAACTAAGCGAAAATGACCTTCTTTATTCGGAGTGTGAATAACTAAATTTTGGACGAGTTATCCAATACGCGAGTGCAATTAAAAGAATAATTTATAATGTGCGCGAAGAAAAAACTCGAAGCCGCGGATTATCGAAGTTCAACGTTCCGTAGCTGATATCCAAGTTTACAATGATAAGAATTATGAGTGATACCCAAGATACTGTTTAAGATGCGGGCACTCCAAAATGAACAATTGCGAGAAGAGTGTTGAGGGATGAATAAGGATAACACAGTGGAAACCTCCTACACTGTTAAAAAAAGAAAGAAAAAGCACTATACATAGGGGTGTGAAATTTCTGTTTTTTAACGGAAATTTTCCGTTTTGAGAGAAAATCATAATTTTTCCCGGAATAAACGGAACAACTTTTTTTTTTTTTTTTTTACCCTTGATCGTTGAATATAAAAACGGAAATGTTCCTTTCAACTGAGAGAAGATGAAAAAATTCTAGTTAAATTTTTGTAATTGATATTTTGGTCATTAACCAAGTCCGTGTAGGGGACAGAACATTCATTCTCTAATAGAGGTTCCTCGAATTTTTCTCAAGTTAAGCGCCCCGTCAGTCAAGGGTGACTGACACTGAACTTTCCGTTTAGAACGCATCATTCACCGATGACCGACGGTCTAAAATATGATATAAAACTAAATATATATGTAGTATATTGTTTTAAGTAATTACTGAAAATTTATTTACATTTTACTTACCTTTTATTTATTAGAGGATTATACTTTCTTAAAAAATAATTAAAATATTGTAAATTTTCCAGCTTCTGTTTCAGTCACAGTGGCACTCAACGTGTTAAATATAGAGGTTCGAAACCAGAGAAAGGCAAGGCGGTTAAAAAAAAAAAGTGTGTGATAATACAATGGACCTGTTCCGTGTAAATGTATGTCAGTATATATATTATTATTATTATTATTGTCCTATTGCTCACATTTATTTCTAAAAACAGGAATTTCCCGTCTTGAGTAACGGAAAATGCCCATCTTGAAAACAGGGGAATACCAAAAAAGAAGTTTTGTGATAAAACGGAAGATAGGCGGCAATTTTGCTGCCCAGTATGTTTTCCGTTTTTTCGCGGATTTTTTTTTCTTTTTACAGTGTATAAGGAAATGAAAGGGATCGCGAAAAATATTCATTATACGTGGATTTCATCATAACAGATTTTCTTACAACATTAACAAACAACTGTATTAAGCATGTTCTCAAAAATATATTTTCCCCAACGAAACTGTTTGATATATTTACGGAAACACCTCGAGGCATCATTACTGAAGTGATTTGGAGACGAGTAGTTTTTCATATTTTGATTAATTTGAGGTATGTGACATGCATTTCTTGTCTCAAAACAACCTTTCTCAAGCTGCCGCGTCCGGAAATTCGGTTCAAAACTTCAACATTGACAGCATTTTCTGAATGATCCTCTGCATTTATCGGAAAATGGAAAAAACTTTTCGGTTTCATATTTTAGGAATAAGAACACCTACCAATCTTAAGAGTTTACGAACAAAAAGGAATTCAGAAATGTGTCAAAGTATCCCGTTTGCATTTGAGAAACTTCAAAAAACCTTAAGAAACTTTATTACGTAACGGAGCACTAGTAGTAGGTTACGATGTTTAGAATAATGTATACTAACGAAAACAACTATTTAATATATATATATATATATATATATATTTAGATTTCCTTAAATATATTTAAAGTTTTATTAATTTTAATTCCGCAGACTTCTCGCAATAGTCACGTGGGCACAGGAACGGAGGTGTGGGGGAGTATAAGGAATACAGTTGTACCGGGCCCTAAGCTGAAAACTGCTCCGTGAAAGTTCTGCGATTTCTGACTCACAAATAACGTAAAAAGTCTGATAGCATCAATATAAAAATGCAGAAGAAGAAGAAAAAAAAAAAAGTGAAATCTGGATAAAAGTATAAACTCAAAGGTATAAAATTCTACTCAGTGGTATTTTTTTATCTGAAGGAATACATTTTATAATAAGAAAATAATCATTGTTGATAGTGGTGATTTTTAGTTTCAAATATTAGAATATGAATAAAAAGTAAATTCAAAAACTTTTTTCATTAGTGTTAGTTCCAGATTTTTTTTTTTTTTTACTTCTTTTGGATTATTTAAACGAATCTCTTTCATTTTAATTTATGATCAGAATGATTTGTCTGAAACGCATATTATTCATCTTATCGAATTGTTATAGGTACAGTCGACTTAACGAAAAAAAGAGAGAGACAGAGTTAATCACCAAATTGTCGCAGAAAAGACGAAAGTAGCCATTCTATTGGGAATTACATCTTCTTCAATTTATGTTTATATATTAACAAAAAGTTAGGGGTCATCTTCATAGAGAAATTGTACTAAACTCTGAATTTTCCAATTCAAGCACTCAATTTTGACATCGCATTTGGATATTTCGGAAATTTTGTCCCTAGTCGTTTAGGAATCCGAATCGTTTAGGAAGTTGTTTAGGAATTACACAGATTTAAAATTCGGAGATGCTTTAATGCTTTTTTTTTTTTTTTTTTAAATACAATAGAGTCTCGAAAATCTGAGGTAATTGGGGCTGACACTACCTCGGATTACTGAAAACTTGGATTTTCCGAAAAAGTAGAAAATTCTTACTAATTATAGTTTACTCAATTAGGATGAAAAAGAATTTACATACCTTTATTTCTTTTGTAATGATATACAGGATACTTTTTTTTTTTTTCTGCTTTAACACATTATTTTTCTTTTTAGATAAAATACATAGCCAACGCTTAAAAAGCATAACATCAGCAAGGGAGGCTTCATTTTGTTGTTCTACATATTTTAAAGCCAGTTCTAAAGATGCAAAACCTTCACTATGGGAGATTTTTTTTTTTTTTTTCCAATTACATATAGATGCATGTTTGTTGATAAAAATAAATATTGTTGGATATTATATAAGTATTATAACTTCATTTCAAAATATTCAAATTAAATAATTACTATCAGTTATGTAGATAATTGAAATCATTTGAGTAGTATATGGGGCCTACTCTGGAACACTTTTCATACTCCACTAAATAGAAATATTTAACGATTTTTGTAAGATTTTGCTCAAAAAAATTGCCGGTTAAAATATCGAGGATGTAACGATTTTATTACGATTTATCGAGCAAATAATGATAAAAAATTGTATGATTTGCATTGGTTGGATATTTTTATTTTTTCTACAAAATTATGTAAAGAAGAAGTTTTAAGAAAGGGTTATAAAGAATCAAATAAACGGGATAATAACGTAATCAATTTAGATTAAATAATGATCATTTTTAAATGCTAATATTTAATTATTATTGTGATGAAAAATTTTGACAGACGTCCTTTCTTAATAGTCTATCAATTGCTAATAAACAACCTTCCTCTAGGATAATCTTGATAGGAAAAGCAAAGAGCAGCGTTATATAATAAGTTATCGGCATTATAACCAATCCTAAAATCTTTAGTTGCATTAAAAGCTATAGAATAGTATAAGTTATTATCTCCGGGAATATAAATATGAAAATATTCTTTTGTTTCTGGTATTATATTCCAATTGTCATCACATTTACTTTCTATCCAAAAATAAACACCAGGTTGAGAAAATTTAGAGGCTTGATCCATTTTATATATTTTAGCGGTGAAAGTTAATTTTATTGTATCATTGAAACTATGAAATATAGTATAATTATTAGAGTTATCGATGCTATGATTTGTAATAACGGGGTCAAATTTAAAATAATGAAAGGTAGGCGAAAGACAATTAAAGAGTAAAGTACTTATGACAAAATATTGTAACATTTATTTCTAAATAAATTTTCGATAGATTAAATAAAATCCATTCGAACAAAGTTTAGACAGATGAAATAAATAAGAAATATCAATTGCATTATATTGAAGTCTGAAATAAAAGTTAAATGATTTTTATGATATGTTTTAAATTTTGAATAGATCTCTCTTTTTTATTAGCAATAATAAATACTATTCTGGATATTTTGATAGTTCGATAAAATTAAAAAAAATAGTTTGTGTGGAAATGAACCCATCTTTGCCAGAAAAGAAATTTGTACTTAAAAACAGATATATTTTTGATTTCCGTAAATATTATTCTGGTAGTTTGATAGTTCGATAAAAGGTCCATTCGATTATTGTAAGATTTAAAACAAATTGTAGGATTAAGCTTTTTCTAATTCATAATCATAAAAGCCGTCATTATTTTTTCCTTTAAAATGAAAGATATAACCACGTTCATTCAGTTTTGTTATTGCTGCTTCAGAAATTTTTCCATGACTCTTTTTAAGAAAATAATCCTTTTCTACATCATTAACTTCTAATCTTGCAATAGTGGTATTTCCAAATTTTGTTTGAATTTTCTTCAACGAAATCAGTTTGTATTTCCCTGTCTCTAAATCTTTTAGCTTATGAGTTACAGGGAACGATCTGAGACTGTTGAATTCTTCCATTTATTAAGAAACAATTTTTGAAAGAAAATTTTTATAGTACAGACATCTGTACATAGAACAACCCTGTCCTAGGATTCGAACGCATCTCGGTACTTCTAATATTTTTATAGGAATTCCCCATTCTTCAAAGGTACTTTTCGGAAAAACTCCTCCTTTAAAAGCAAATGTCCCTCCGTATATCTGATGCAATTGTAAGAGATAATCTTTTACATTGTCGCTACTAATCCATAAGCCTGTATTATCTGAATATCGTTTAAATCTTAAACCATGGATATCGTTAGTACATCTACGAACTATTTCATGGTCTTGATCACCTAATTCATAGTTAGGTGTAAATACAGAAATCGTTTCACCTATTCCTTCTTTTAAATGAACCCAGCTTATTTCTCTCGCTATAGATTTGAACGGAAGTATAAAACCTTGAACATTTATGATAAGAGTGACATCGTCCATTTATTAGAAAAGATTTTTTATAAATTAAAAATCTGGCTTAAAATCCAAAAGGTACAGTATCAAAGTTATCTAAAATTCTTCTTTTATCATATCCAAACATATATCTTTTATTCATTTTATTCACTTTAATATTTTTATCTTTTTGTATCTGAAATTGATTTATTTCTACATCTATATGCTCAATTTCCCCAGTTATTGTTTTCATTCTCTCGTCAAAATTGAGCTTAGTTTCGCTCTCATAACTCATTTTAAATCCTTTTACTTTTCCTTTTACAGAACCATCGTTCAGAATATAACCATAATCTTTACTAGCTCCAGATATCCACGATTTCATATATTTATCTTCTCCTAATTCATCGGTCCATTCGCCTAACATACAGCCTGTTTTTACTTTATTAGAGCCATCATCGATATAAACAATACTATCTGTATCGTAATACATTACTTTATCTCCTAATTTATCAAGCATTTCATATAATCTTATTCTAGCCGAACTGGTTGTAAAAGCCGCTATATAATTATTCGTATTAAAGTTATTCTTGACATATTCATCTTTCATCTTATAATCCATTTGCACACACTCATCATTTAAAAATATCATATTCAAGTCTTTAATGCGGTCGTTCAGTATAATTCTATAAAAGTCTGCCAATTCTGTAACATTCTCTGTATGTTTCATAATTTTTCTCTGTCCGAACTTTCCCCATAAAGAGTTTAAACAAATTTTGGATATAAATCTCATTCCTGGGTTTTCTTTGATTTCTCCTAACCTTATACCCAATTTCTTTTCTACGCACCTTTTATATTCTTTTTCAGTTTTGAAATTATATTTGATAATATTTTTACTTAAATGAAGATCAATTTTATTCATATATAATGAAATAAATGTATGAAATGTTTTATGATGGGATAAATTGATAAATAAATCTTTATATTTATGAATTATAATATCGTCTAATCTTTGAGCCGACCCCATTTATATAGAAGCATTTTTATAAACACTTTTATTTTTCGTCTTTATTTAAAAGCAGTCGCAATTCATTAATAAATCGTATTAAAATATTTTTTAATTCCAAAACTTCATCTATTAATCTTTCTCTATGAGGTTCTTCTTCTTCATAATAATGGCCAAATTTTTTATTTAATTCACCAAGTTGAACGGAAAGAATTTTTTTCCATTTATCGTTATAAAAATTATCTGGTAATTGATCAAACTTATATTCAATGAGATTACAAAAATCGAGTTTATGCATATATTTTTCTAAAAACCTTTCACCAAATGTTTGAAAGCGGGTTATTAGCAACCAATTCAATCCTTCTTCTAATGTGCACATAGTGTTTTCTGAAAGTTGTTGGAATCTGGATACTTTATGTAAATCTAATTTTTCATGATAGGTTTGAATAAATTCGTCACTTAAGGTTTGATATTGAGAAATAACAACCCAATTTATATAATTCGAATGTTTTAATATAAATTCTTCAGACAGCTTTTGATTTTTAGAAACTAAATTCCAATCTAATTCTTCTTTGTACTTTTCGATAAATTCTTCCGAAAGTTTTTGAAAAATGCATATAACATTCCATTCAATATAATCTATGAGCTCTTCCATAAAACATTCGGATAATACTGAATATCTACAAACTAACTTCCAATTGAGTTGATCCTTCAAATTTCGTAGGACATCTTCGGATAAATTTTTCGTTTTAGAAAATTCGTCCCAGTTGATATCCATTTAATAATGGACATATTTTAAAAAGGGATTTTTTCAATATGAATATAAGGTTTTAAACTGTCTGATTCACCATCAGGCAATATTGAAAATGTAATGATATCATTGCGTTTTCCATAGGCCAAGCAAGTTGCTGAATCTCTTTCAGCCATTCTTCTTTCTAAAATAATTTTATCATTGATTTTTAATTTTATCAATGCATTCGTATTAAGATCATAATCAGCATAAATATTATGCATGACTACCTGTTTCTTTTTTAAATATATAGTAATTTTCATATCCATATCAGTAGATAATCACATTTCTTGATCCAGTAATTTAGAACTCATCAAATCGAAATTTACTTTGGTAAATTCTTTATCTGTAAAAGTCTGAAAATCATCTTTTATAGTAACCCAGATATCTTTACTGTCTACATATATTTTATTGACTACGTCTGTATCGTTTTCGGGTTCCGAAATATTCGTAATTATTTTATTTTTTTGCATCAAATTTATCACTCTTTAATATTAACGCATTTTTTTCTAAATATCGTTTATTCACAACATTTTTATCATCTTTCGGATCTGCGACATTTCCTATTCTTTTTCCTTTAGCGTCAAAAGATTTTCCATCGATTAGATGTAAAGTGTTTTCATCCAATTCTTTAATTCTCTTACCAGTTTCTTCAGCGAAGGTTAAAAAATTACTATCGTAATTAGTATTATTTTTTTCTATAAAATCTCTTAATTGGAAATGATTATTCTCTATTTTATTCAAAACGAAACTTTTAGTAGTTAAATCTAAATCATCGATTGGATCTGAAGCATTTTTTAATATCTTATTTTCCATATCGTAATGACCATCGTCCGTTAATTTAAAACCTATACCGGGGGGTCCGATAGGGCCTTTTCGCACTGGATTATCATAAGGTGGATAATAAACAGCCATTTATAAAGACTAAAAAATGTTATTCTCCTAACGTTTTAATCATAGTAATTTCTTTTTTATTCATATTTAATATACATTTCTTTCTTACTTCTAAAATATAGTAAAATACATATTCTTTGGTTGTTTCTTTTTCTAATTTCCAATTGAATTCTATTCTCAAATTTTCAAGAGTGGTATAGTTTACATGATTTGACAAATCAAAATGAATTACAGGATATAATTTACCAAAATCTGAATAATTTACCATACAACCGGTTTCTGTGTTTAGATTATTGAGACCTGATTCCAGAAAAGATTCATATAATCTATTATATTCCTTTTTACCAAAATCCATCGTATATCGCTCTGCTGGTAACGGCGATCTGTTAATCATCAACCAACATTCGATCATATCCAAATTATCAAATATCATATTATTTTTTTTTAGGATTTTCATTTCTGTCAAAATATTGCGGTATTACAAATAATCTTAAAACTTCATCGGATGTAGCAGATATAGAATCGGAACCACTTTTATATTTATTAATAGGACTAGATCTGTTAATTTCATACTGATTCCAGTTTATTTCTATATCCGTATTAGATAATTTTAATTCATTATAGAGAATCTCCGCTCCATTTTTAAAGTCGACGTATCTCACCCACAGCGCTATGTCTTCAATTTCTACTATATAATCTGGATTTGCAGCATCTGTGTAAATCATATTTCTGCTATCGTCTCTTTGGAATTCCAGTCTTATTATGAAACCAGAAATGGCTTTTTTATATTCTGCGACGAAATCAAAAATTTCCTTTAAAGGCGTCCATGTTGTAACTGAATTACTATTTTTCGACCATTCCCATCTTTTTTTAAATCCTTTATTGTAGTTTTCATTTTTTACAATTTTTAATTTATTGACGATATCTGTTATAGGGGTTGTAGCCGTTATCGTACCATCGCTTTGAAGTAAACTTTTATTTATATCAGCACTATCACTGGTATCTGGATAAAAACCTATATTGGTGGCTTCTGATGTTGAATAATCTCTGGTATAATCCTTCAGTCTCTTAACCTGCAGAATGTAGGAGTGATAGTCTCCAACTGATTCGATTATTTGTTTACCTATCTGAAGTTTTACGCCTTTCATAGAACATACAGCTGTGACATTATCATCATTTATAGAATCGCCATTGGATTTTAAAATTTTCCACTTTGTCTCCAGATAACTCTCCGATAATGAAATAGGATCATTGGTATCGGTAATTTCGAAATGAAACGTAGTATTTTCTTTTTTATCATTATGTCTTGTACTAGGCAATCTTATTTTTTTTAATTCGCTACTTTTTATATCGTTATTATAATAATAATGAGTATCTCTTAGATCATAAATTTTTTCCATTTATTTAGGAAGAATTTTCAGACCTGTTCCTTTCATCTTTTTTGAAAATATTTCTTTCAATATTTCAGCATCAGTCAATCTGTCAACAACTGCTTTTTCATTCAATTCTAGTTTTTTAGCTTTAAAAAATCCCTTCCCTTGAATTCTTTTACTTTTCCTATATAATCTGTGTTTATTCATTTATTTACTGAGAAAATTTAGTTAATATCAATTGATATATTTTTTCAACATAGTCCTCTTTTTCCTCTACGACTCTAAAATTATATTCAATCAAACCTTTATTTAAATCAATTAATTCACCATTTTGATTCGTAACTCTCATCCTTATTCTACGAATTGAATCCCTATTCACAGGATAATATATTAAATTATTGAATTCTTTCGAAATGATAACACCCGGTACATCCCTCGGTGTAAAAGAATAAATAACTTCTGAATTATTCTGGTTGATTAAAGATCCATTAACTACATCACAATGAATATATATAATGTCGTTTCCGTTTATTATATCTGCTATATTTTCACCTTCTATTACAGTCTCTTCATCATGACTTTTATAAACTTTTTTTTCAAAGCCTATTAGTTTATGAAAATCGCTTTTTGTTAAATCGATATTCCAACCTTTAGTTAATTTAATAAGCATTCTTAGTCTAGATTGTATTCTACCAAATTTTACCGGAGGATCGTCTGAACCAAACGCTTTCATCACATCTATATTTAAATCTTCAACATTTTTATTACCATAAGGAATAGTGATAGATTTAACATTATTCTCATCTGTGTACAGGTCAAACGTATTAGTTTTATCTGTTATGTTAAACCATGAGACTGTCATAGTAAAAGATTGCAATGCTAATTTTTTTAATTTAAGAGGTTTAGGAAATTCAACAGTGAAATCCTCTGATTTTTCATGACTTTTTGGTTTCAATTTGATCATTTATTAGACAGAAAAAATCTTTAAAGATGAAAAACAAGCTCTTCGTTATAATCGCTAGGCTGTTGAGTAAATGAATTAAGTACACATTCTGGACATTTACCTTTATTTCTTTCTTTTATATATTTCATACAAAATAATCCACGTTTGACAGAAGTAGGTTTTTGTAAAAAACTATCATTGTGAGCTATACTGACTTTTTTATTGGAAAGTTTAAGAAATTTCATAATATTTTCAGGAATATATTTTTCTTTGAGTTTAATATTTTTATATATATATTCCCCGAAAGGATCGAAATATTCTACATAATTATAATTTGGATCATTATAGTAACAAACCCAATGTGTTCCAGGACCTGTCGAAATATCTAAATTAATAATCCCGCTTTCAAAATTTCCAATCTTTTTAGGAAGTAAATCGGAAGAGAAAACACCTCTGAATCCTTTTTCATCTTTCATATTTTCTTTAATCGTTTCATCTGATATACCCAATTTTGTTATCGGGATTTTTTTTTTTTAGACAGAGAAGCTGACTTTTTTTTAAGACCAGATCCTTTGTTTTCCCAAGGTTGAAAAACTCCAGATCCTGAAATTTTATCCAGGATTTTTTTAGTCCCCCAACCTGCTGCACCACTCGCAGCACCGAGCCCTAGGGATGTTAAAATAGGAATTAAAAAAGGTAAAAATCCACCGTTTTTATCTAATTGAGTTTTGCTTATATTTATTCTTTTACCTTTACTAATCTGATTAATCTGTGTTTTAGTTAAATACATTTCATAATTGGGAGTTTTAGAATTGTCTATCTGTAGTGTCAGTTCTTCTTTTTTTCTGAGAGCAGATTTCAATTTACTAATCTGCCCGTCACTCAAATGAATCTTCTTTTTTACATAACTCATTTATTAGGCAGCAAAAAGCTGACGCTTTCTAAGAAGAAATTGATTGTATAATCGTTCTTTATCTCCGTTAGTTATTTTTTTAACTTTAATGAGTTTGTCTATTAGCAGTTTCACTTCATTTCTTAATTTTTTCGACTTGCTACCTTGACATATTTTATCCAATAATTCAGATAATAAATCTAAACCTTTACCGACTTTCATTACTTCGCTACCTCGAATTGTAGTTAATCTAGCCAGATATTTTTGTAGCTCATCTTCTTTATATTTAACAGCGTCTATTTCAACCTTTTTCTGACTTAATTCCTCCTCTGAAAGATTTTTAGCCCGCGTAATTGTACTTTGTAAGTTGCCTTTTTTCTTCGATAATTTTTCTTTTAACTCCTTAGCCTTTGTATACATTTCGTCTAATTTTTCTTTATTGTCTAGGAGTTTCGAAGGTTTGTATAATTTTTCAGATATTAAATAATCTGTATCTAAATATTGATCAACATTATAAATAAGCGGCGGTTCTTTATATAATTCTTTGACGTCTTCGATCGCTTCAGGAATAATTCCAGATGATTCTGCAATGGGCTGTAAAGATATATTTAATTCGTCCAATTTATCATTGATAGCTTTAATATTTTCTTTTCTACTTTTATCCTGTTCTTCTAATTTTTTAGTGACAGGTTTATGAAATTCAGTTAAACTTTTGTCTATACCTAGCTTTCTATCACGCTGTTCTTCATTATTTTTTCTAATATCTGCTTGTAATTTGACAAGTTTTATTGCATTTTTTAATTCTTCTTTTTGTTTCTTATTTCGATCTTTTTCTAAATCGTTTATTTTATCCATTTATAGACAGCGAAAAGCTGTCGCTTTGTATTTTCAAATTTTTAGTGACAGCTAATTAGAAGCGATAGCTTAGACGTCTATTTTTACTGACAGCTAATATGTTTTTACTGGCAGCAACATTAGAAAGCGTCAGCTTTTCGCTGTCTAATAAATGATTAAAATTAAAGATTACACAGAACCGGAAGAATTGCCTGACCCTAAACAACATCGTTTTTTACCTAGACATCCTTTCAGATTATTAATAATCGGCCCATCAGGTTGTGGAAAGACAAATTTACTAATAAATTTATTAAACGGCTTTGAGAATCCTAGTAATTTAAGATTAGATTTCGACGCTTTATATTTATGCGCAAAAGATATTTCCGAGCCAAAGTATTCTAAATTACAAGAAAATTATACACAGTTTGAAGGTGTTGAAATAGACGATATTATAAAATGCAAAAAAATAAGTAAAAATAAAAGAAAGCAATTATTAAAATTGTATGATAAATATAAAAAGAATATATTATTTTCTTCAGATTTGAGTGAATTTATTACTGTCGACGATTTAGATTCCTCAGAAAAAAATCTCGTTGTTTTCGACGATTGTGTTACAGAAAAAGACCAGAAAGTTATAGAGGATTTGTTTATAAGAGGTCGAAAGAAAAATGCATCCATTATTTATTTAACGCAGTCTTATTACTCAATTCCTATAAATATTAGAAAAAATTGTAATTACTTCATATTTTTTAAACTACAGCCTAGGGAAATCAATCAGATAATCAGAGAAATAGACAGAAATCTAACAAAAAAAGAATTTCTAGAAAAATATAAATCTTGTATGGGTAATTTCTTTATGCTAGATTTAGTAAATTCTGAAATGAGATACAGAAAAAATTTTGAACCTATATAAATGGAAGAATATTTAGAAAAGAGATTATATGTTTATCGGAAAAGTTACAATTTGTATCAAAAGATAAGTATTTCCTTATCTGTTAGCAAATTTATGCTAAGTGCTTCAGGATTATCAGCTTTTGCGTTCATACCACTGGCCAGTTTGAGTTTGAGTGCTGGAATTGTAGAAGTCATTGAGAAATCTTTAAGTATTTTGGAACGAAAAGAAGAATACAAGCAATGTTATAATTTTTATAAACAACTGTTAAATTTGTTGAAAGCTAAAAAAATTTCAGAAGAAGAAGTGTATGTTAGAGAACAAGATTTTATAAATAATTTAGTATATTTCCCAATCGAAAAGTATGTGAAAAAAGTACAGTTGAATGGATATAAATATACTTCTTAGAAAGCGTCAGCTTTTTCCTGTCTAATAAATGAGTTGTAAAAGTAAAAAATTTGGTGTTACGTCTTTAACTAAAAAAGGTAATTTTAAAGGCGGATGTTTAAAATGCGGACAAACTGGATCGGGTTTTCTGAATAAAGTCATTAGTAATTTACCTTTCGAAATGCATTTACCTAATCATAACTTCACAGGCCCAGGTACACAATTATTATGGGGGAAAACGCGATTAAATCCAGATTTAACGTATAAAAATTCGTCTAAACCTGTTAACAGAGTGGATGAAATTGCATATAAGCATGACAAATGTTATTTGGAAAATAAAGATACGAAAAGTAGAAATGAAGTATGCGATAAGAATATGATTGATGAATTAGATAATATTCAAAATCCAACGATGAGAGAAAGAATTGAAAGAGGAATTGTAAAACCGATTATTAAAGCTAAAAAGTCTTTTGGTATGGGATCTATAAATACAAAGATCTATTGTTTAAAATGTAAAAACCATACAGAAACTAAAGATATTAAAAATGCAATGTCTAAAAATAACAGGCCAATGATGAAAGGTATTTGTCTAGATTGTGGTTCTAAAAAGAGTGTTTTTTTAGGAAAACCTTAGGGATGAAAGATCCTAAAAGTATCTTAGGGATGAAAGATCCTAAAAGTATCTTAGAAAAAATATATTATCATCCTGAAAGTGGTTATTGTGGTATCAATGAATTAAAACGGAAAACAGGTTTCAGTCAAAAGCAAATTACAGATTTTTTACACAGCCAAGATGTTTATACCAGACATAAGCCTTTAATTCGTAAATTTAAACGAAGACGCATTTATGTCAGTCATATCGATGATCAATGGCAAGCAGATTTATTGTTTATCAAACCTTTTAGTAAATATAATAACGGAACTAATTACTTATTGACAGTGATAGATATATTTAGTAAATATGGGTGGGCCATTCCGATAAAAAGAAAAACAGGACAAGAAGTAACTGAAGCATTTAAAAAGATATTTAAAGAAAGAATTCCTGAAAGATTACAAAGTGATAAAGGAACCGAATTTGTAAATAAATGGACTTTAAAATTATTTAAAGATCATAATAGTCAGTGGTTTACAACTGAAAATGTTGAAATAAAATGTTCTGTAGTTGAACGATTTAATAGGACAATTAATAAAAAAATTAGAACCTATCTAGCAGCCAACAATACTAAAAGATATATAGATGTATTGGACCAATTAGTTAAAAATTATAATAATTACAAGCATAGGTCTATCAAAATGACACCTAGCGAAGCGAGTCGAGCAGAAAACGAATCTGAAGTTTATAAAAATTTATACGAAGAAAAAATAATAAGAAAACCGAAATTCAAGGTTGACGATAGAATAAGAATTTCGAAATACCAGACTGCTTTTACCCGCGGATACCAACCTACTTTTACGGAAGAAATTTTCATCATTTCAGAAATATTAAACACTGACCCTATTACTTATAGGATAACGGATTTGAATGGCAACGAAATAAAAGGAACTTATTATGAACCGGAATTAGTTAAATATAATAAAAAAGATAAAATGTATAAGATTGAAAAAATAATAAAAAAGAAAGGAAAGAAATGTCTAGTTAAATGGTTAAATTATTCCGACGAATTTAACTCTTGGGTTGACGAAAAAGATATCAAGTCAATTTAATTTTTCCGCTATAATATCAAACCTCCCGCATAGACGAGACTTTTTGAAATATCATTATGTTTTTAAAATAACTCATCAAAACTCCCGCCTAGACGGGACTTTTTCAAATATTAAAATATAAACAAGCTATAATGTCAAAACTCCCGCCTAGACGGGACTTTTTCAAATATTAAAATATAAACAAGCTATAATGTCAAAACTCCCGTCTAGACGGGACTTTTTCAAATATCATTATGTTATTAAAATAACTCATCAAAACTCCCGCCTAGACGGGACTTTTTCAAATATTAAAATATAAACAAGCTATAATGTCAAAACTCCCGTCTAGACGGGACTTTTTCAAATATCATTATGTTATTAAAATAACTCATCAAAACTCCCGCCTAGACGGGACTTTTTCAAATATTAAAATATAAACAAGCTATAATGTCAAAACTCCCGTCTAGACGGGACTTTTTCAAATATCATTATGTTATTAAAATAACTCATCAAAACTCCCGCCTAGACGGGACTTTTTCAAATATCATTATGTTATTAAAATTACTCATCAAAACTCCCGCCTAGACGGGACTTTTTCAAATATTAAAATATAAACAAGCTATAATGTCAAAACTCCCGTCTAGACGGGACTTTTTCAAATATCATTATGTTATTAAAATAACTCATCAAAACTCCCGCCTAGACGGGACTTTTTCAAATATTAAAATATAAACAAGCTATAATGTCAAAACTCCCGTCTAGACGGGACTTTTTCAAATATCATTATGTTCTTAAAATAACTCATCAAAACTCCCGCCTAGACGGGACTTTTTCAAATATTAAAATATAAACAAGCTATAATGTCAAAACTCCCGTCTAGACGGGACTTTTTCAAATATTAAAATATAAACAAGCTATAATGTCAAAACTCCCGTCTAGGCGGGACTTTTGGTTTTAAATGCATTACATTAAAATAAGTTTAAATAAATGAATTGTGACTTTTTTAAAGACGTTTTAAGAGATGATTCTGATTCTAACTTAATGGATTCTTTTGACAAAGAAAACAGATGTCAAATACCCGAAAAATATCTCAAAATTTATGACCAGATGAAAAAAAGTGAAATAATGTACGATTCGGACGGTGAATATTTTACATATAAAAATATAGATGTTTTTTTAAGCGAAAGACGCAAATCCCGGATAAGTCGCTTTAACGCATTGAAATGGAAATTGAAGTTAAATATTCCATATAAAGCTGAAGAAATGTTTATTCAATTTTTAGATTTAGTGTATTATAAAAAGTCGATAAATTACCTATATTTCATAAAGAAAATATTAGATTATTATAATATTGATAATAATTTGAAAGTAAAATTTAATAAGAAAAACGAAGACATTTGGAATAGCTTTCTAAAAAATTTTTCTTAATAAATGGAGCTGTCTAAAATTTGCAAGCATTGTCAGATGACGAAACCTTTAGACGAATATTATACTCGATTTCGTTACGGCAAAACAGAACATTACGCTAATTGCAAAAGTTGTCATTTAGCTATGAAAAATAAAAAAATTGATTGCGAATGTGGTAAAAAATACACTTTAGCTCATAAAAAGAGACATTTAACACTAGAACGGCGGTAGGGGTCATTTTGACACCTGAGTGCTTTCGTTCGTTGATTACTTTTGTTTGCTTGGGCGAAATCGTTTGAAATTTTTTGACTTTTCCTAAATAGATAACATATATTTCTAAAGAAAAATTCAGCTTTCTAGATTTGTTAGTTTTTGAAATATGGGCTTGTATTCCTAGAACGGCGGACGGGGGTCATTTTGACCCCTTTAATAAAATACTCTTTGTACTCGAAACTGCTTTTGTTGCTATACTATATGTTCGAGGAGCAATAAAAAAAAGGGTTTAGATTTATATTCATTGTCGTCCAAGGCATGAGGAATACTATTTTGCAAAGAAACTACCCCAAGAGATAGATTCAAAGAAAGAAAAATATTTTTTAGGTTTGATGAAAAGACAACAAGATCTAGCAGACTACAGACTGTTAAATTTGCTCTTGCATCTAAAATGTGGAATAAATTTATTGAAAATTGCAAAACATGCTACCGACCAGGACAAAATATTACAGTTGATGAACAATTGTTCCCATCTCAGGATAGATGTAAATTTACGCAATATACGCCAAATAAATCGGATAAATTTGGAATAAAATTTTGGTTGATCTGTTGACGTTGATATTAAATACCTCTTGAATGAATCTATTTATCTAGAAAAGGATGAAGCAGCCAATCCTTAATTACGTTTATCGGAAAATGTTGTCATGAAATTAACAGATCCCCATCTAAACGAAGGGAGGAATATTACGACAGATAGCTATTTTACTAATATCAAATTAGCAGAAATGTTATAAAAGCTAAAAATACAACTTTGGTTGCACAATGAAAAAGAACAGAAGAGAAATTCCTATATCATTGAAAAATATGCGCAGTACTCTTTATTCATCGAAGATAGTGGAATGTGATAATATGACACTTACCATCTATCAAGCCAAAAGAAAAAAAAGTGTTTTTCTACTTAGCTCATTACATTCTACTGTAAAAACTGAAGACGGTCTCAAGAAGTTGCCCGATTCAATAGAATATTACAGCGCAACGAAGTATGGTGTGGATATCCATGATCAGATGTGCCGAAAATACTCCGTGAAATCGGCTTCTAGACGATGGCCTGTACATATCTTTTTCAATATTTTGGATCATGCAGCTTTAAACGCCTGGATAATTTATAAAAGTGTAACAGGCAAGCCTATCAGCAGAAGAGATTTTCTATTAAATTTAGGAGATGTGTTCAGAATGGATCTTATGGTTTCAAATCTCCCAAAGATCTTTCCTGAGTCTTCAGAAAAAAAAAAAAAAAAAAAAAAAAAAAAAAAAAAAAAAACACGAAAATAAAATAGATATCAAGAGAAAAAATGTCAAGTACAGACATGCAATGGAAAACAAATCTCAAGAATTTTGCACACCATTTTTCAAAGTTGTGTGCGGAAAATGTACTGGAAAAATTGCTTTTTTTTTTTTTTTTTTTTGATACAACTGAATTAATTCCTAATACGTGCGTACAATTTGGAGTATTATAAGCATTAAATAAAATTGGAACAGAATGCTTAACATATTAACCATTCAGCTACACTTATAATGAAATAACGGAAACAACAGAACATATTTCTCATTTATGGATTTAGAGAGTGAATCATTCGGCGAGTAAGTAGATGAAAATATAAATATATATTATTTTATAAATTGTGTTTTATTTTAGTTAACATTTGTTTTAATTTGTGAAAACATTAATTTTAAATCGATTTTTATATCAAATTAATGAGTTTTTTGAGTAGTCGTAGTATGATCCAATTAATTGCCTGTAGGCGTTACATATACAGTACTTTAAAAATTCAATAAATTATCGAAAAATATTAAATATAAATTATGAAATACACGTAAATTACATATTTTTGCCAATGTATGGCTTTTAAAATTATTTTAGCGTTGTTATTTCAATAGTTTCATCGAGGGGTCAAAATGACCCCTTCCCGCCGTTCCAGTAGGTAAGATTTTCCCGCCGTTCTAGTGTTAAAAAGCAATTATCATATCAAACGAACGTCAAAATAAATTTATGATGTTGTGTTTTAAATTGAATGCATTTTTTTAGTTGAAAATATTATATTGAATGTTGCGTTTTATATTGAACTTGCTTATTCAATGTTGTGTTTTAAATTGAACGTATTTTTTTAGTTGAAAGTATTATATTGAATGTTGCTGTTAGTTAAAAATATTATATTCAATGTTGTGTTTTTAATTGAACGCATTTTTTAGTTGAAAATATGATATTCAATGTTGTGTTTTTAATTGAACGCATTTTTTAGTTGAAAATATTATATTCAAAGTTGTGTTTTTAATTGAACGTATTTTTTAGTTGAAAGTATTATATTGAATGTTGCATTTTCAGAAATTATTCAATTGGAGTTAAAAAAAACTCGATAGTTTCAAAATATAGAAAAATTCCAAGACAGAGTGGATTGGTATTTTATATTCAAATGTCAGAAAAATTTTATTTAGAATTTAAAGGTAAAATAGAAGTGCCTGATTATGACAGTGATTTTTAGGCTAAATAAATGGGTAATTCAAAAAGTACAAAGATTTTGACAGGTAATTGTACAACTGAAAGAATAAATGTAGATTGGAATCATACCTTTAATGTTCATCCCAATGTTCATATAACGCCTGTATGTAAATACAGCGAACCATTTTTTGTTAGAATAACAGAAATAGATAAAAACGGATTTCGATTTGAATGTTTAAAATTGAATGGCGAACCTGTAGGAAAAAATTCAGATTTCTTTCAATGGACAGCAATTAGTCCTTTTGAGTAAACGATCTTCTTTTTGAAATATATTTTTTAATAGTTGTTTTCAGAAATTCTTCAATTTAATTTAATTCATACTTTTAAAGACATTCATTTTAAATCGCTTAATGTAAAATTACCTGCCACCGAAAGTGGTCTAATTTAACGAGCATTTATAGATAGTGGTCGCTTTTAAAAATGTGTCGCAAAAAGTATTTATAAAAATGTTTGTATATAAATGGAGGAAACTCTAAGATTGATATCTGTTTCAAAAATACATATTTCAAAATTAAGGCAGGTCGTAAAACTTTTAAATATAAACCAACCCCAACATTGTAAAAAAGATGATTTAATCAGATTGATAATAAGATATATAAAAGAAACTGGGGAATACAAATATGTTTTAGTAGATTTATTAAAATTAGATGTCACAGATTATTTAAATAAAATACAGACAAAATTTATCGAAAATCCTAAAAAAAGAAATAAATTGAAAAAAATATTCGATTCTTTCGATTTAAAATTTAACAATAACACAGAAGAATTTGATCCAAAAAATAACGAAGAAAAAAAGATAAAAACAGTGGTAAACCTTAAAAAATTATTTCCTGATTTGAATGAAAAATTGAAACAATTTATAAATGAACCGAAAAACCGTCCAAAACTTAAAAAACTCTTTGATTATTACGGCTTGAAATATAAAGATGAAAAATTGATCAAAAAGACAGAAAAGAAAGTCAAATTGCAAACAAATTTGGAAAATCTGTTTAGACCCGATTACGAAATTGTTGAGAAAGAAAAAAAAATTATTAAAAAATTTAATACTTATAGATATGTTTATAAAATAAGACAAATAAACAAACTCACACCGGGCCAGTATTATAGTATCTTAAAAGATTTATTCAGGAGAGCAATTGGAAAAATTGAAGGAAAGGTAGATATAATTGTATTCAATCCCTATTTAACACAACCCTTCCACCCTAAAATGATGTCAACGAAAGAAGCCTATGAGACCTATTTAGATGTTTTAACGCATAAAATTGAATACAAAGAGTTGGATATTAAAGACTGTGAATTTATTTTTACAGTCGTTGATTTGCCTAAAGGTGGTAAACATTTGAAATTACTGAACGATAACGATGTTGTCAATAAAAAAGTATTCTTCAAATTAAAAATGACGATAATATCTGTTTGGCTAGATCCATCGTTACAGCCCTGGCTATTCAAAATCGTAAAATTTTATGCGAAAAATTAAATCTAGAAAAACTTACAGATTTAGATGTTAAATACATAAAAATGGGTAGAAAATTACAAAAAAGTTTAGCGATAAAATTGCATGAAATGTGTGATATTCCGTTAGAAATGTGTAATTTAGAGCATATTAAACAATTCGAAATTTTTTTAGATATTCAAATAACTATATTTTGCAGAGAAAATTTTAACGAAAAAATATACAGTGGTACCTATAAATCTAATTGTGTTTACATTTTAAAAAATAGAAATCATTTTGATGTCATTACAACGGTTACAGGATTTTTAGGAAAAAAAAATTATTGTGATTATTGTAAAGTCAGTTATAAAAGAAGTGATCAACATAAATGTTCTTTAAAATGTAATAGATGTTTTAGGAAAGAGAGTAATTGCGAAGGAGATGATATTCAGTGCAATGATTGTTTTAGATCTTTTAAAGGAAAAAACTGCTTCGAAAATCATAAAAATGAAGCAGTCTGTGAAACACTGTGGAAATGTTTAAAATGTAAGAGAAATATCAATAGAAGACAAAGAAAACCGAAAGATCATAAATGTGGAGAAAGACTATGTAAAAACTGCAGAGGATGGGTTTTGGAAGATCATAAATGTTATATACGTAGGAAAGAATCTAAGGGAGGGACTTGTAAAAATATCTGTCCTAAAAATATAAAAGACAGAAAGAAATGGTGTGAGAAATGTGAAACGTCAGAATTTACAGAAAAATATATGTTTTTTGACGTTGAGACGAACCAAGAGACAGGAAATCACCAAGTCAATCTAGTTATAAATCATGATTTTAACGGAAAAGAAAAAATATTTAAGAATGAAAATGAATATTGTGAATGGTTATTCCAAGAGAAACATTGCGGTTATACAGTATTAGCGCATTATGGAAAAGGATTCGATTTTCAATTTCTAGCTAAATACTGCTTTAAAAATAAAATTAAAGTGTTTACAATATATCAAGGAAATAAACTCATATATATGCAAGCAACCGTATATAATATAAGGTTTATCGATTCTATAAATTTTACACTGATTCCGCTAAGAAAATTTCCTAAAACGTTTGGACTAACGGAATTGGCAAAAGGTTATTTTCCTCATTTGTTTAACACTAAGAAAAATCAAAATTATGTAGGAAAATATCCTGAAAAATACTATTATGGTTATGATACTATGACTTTAGATCAAAGAAAAACTTTTGATAAATGGTATAAATCGGTAAAAAACGAAACATTTGATTTTCAAAAAGAAATTATAAAATATTGTAGGTCTGATGTTGATATTTTAAGAAAAGGATGTTTAGAATTGCGAAGATTATTTCTAAACATTGCTAATATTGATCCTTTTAAATATGTCACTTTAGCTGGCGTTTGCATGGCTATATACAGAGATAAATTTATTCCAGTGAATACAATAGCGATTGATGAGGAGTGTATTCCAAAGGATCAATTCAGTAAGAAATCGATCATTTGGCTAGACTATCTGTCTGAAAAACACAATATCAAAATACAGCATGCTTTAAATGGTGGTGAGAAAAAATTGAAATTAGGGGATAAAACTTATAAAGTAGATGGTTTTTATAATAATACCGTTTATCAGTTTCAAGGATGTCATTGGCACGGTTGTCCTCGCTGTTTTACAGAATCCACCGTCAATCTTCAAAATCAGATATGTATGAAAGATTTGTATGAAAGAACTCAAAAAATAAATAAAAAAATAAAAGATAAAGGATTTGAATTGATTGAAATATGGGAATGTGATTTTGATAATCACAAAGAAATTAAAAAATATATGAAAAATGAATGGAAAAGAGATTTTATAGAACCTTTAAATCCTGGAAACGCATTCACCGGAGGTAGGTGTGAACCTACGAAATTAATATACGAAATGAAAGAAAATGAAAAGGGTAGATATATCGATGTTTGTTCACTTTATCCAACAGTGAATTACTTTGATTACTATCCTGTTGGTCATCCGGTAAAAATTTATAATCCGGAAAAATATGATAAGAATTGGTATGGTTTGATACAATGTAAAGTACTTCCACCTAGAAAACTCTATCATCCTGTTTTACCTTATAAAGGAGAAAAATTAATATTTAGTTTGTGTAAATTATGTTCAAAACCTATAAAATGCGAAAAGAAACAATGTAAAAAATGTTATGATATGCGGAATAATGAATGTAATCATACGGATGAGGAGAGAAGTTTTACTGGTACGTGGACAACTACCGAAGTTGAACTGGCTATTGAAAAAGGTTATAAGATTTTAAATATCTATGAAGTTTGGCATTTTGAAAAAAAATCTAATACATTATTTAAGGATTATGTTAAAATGTTTTTGAAAATCAAATTAGAAACAGATGATAAATGGCCTGAAAATTTCAAAACTGAAAAAGAATATAAAAGGTGCGTAGAAAAGAAATTGGGTATAAGGTTAGGAGAAATCAAAGAAAACCCAGGAATGAGATTTATATCCAAAATTTGTTTAAACTCTTTATGGGGAAAGTTCGGACAGAGAAAAAATATGAAACATACAGAGAATGTTACAGAATTGGCAGACTTTTATAGAATTATACTGAACGACCGCATTAAAGACTTGAATATGATATTTTTAAATGATGAGTGTGTGCAAATGGATTATAAGATGAAAGATGAATATGTCAAGAATAACTTTAATACGAATAATTATATAGCGGCTTTTACAACCAGTTCGGCTAGAATAAGATTATATGAAATGCTTGATAAATTAGGAGATAAAGTAATGTATTACGATACAGATAGTATTGTTTATATCGATGATGGCTCTAATAAAGTAAAAACAGGCTGTATGTTAGGCGAATGGACCGATGAATTAGGAGAAGATAAATATATGAAATCGTGGATATCTGGAGCTAGTAAAGATTATAGTTATATTCTGAACGATGGTTCTGTAAAAGGAAAAGTAAAAGGATTTAAAATGAGTTATGAGAGCGAAACTAAGCTCAATTTTGACGAGAGAATGAAAACAATAACCGGGGAAATTGAGCATATAGATGTAGAAATAAATCAATTTCAGATACAAAAAGATAAAAATATTAAAGTGAATAAAATGAATAAAAGATATATGTTTGGATATGATAAAAGAAGAATTTTAGATAACTTTGATACTGTACCTTTTGGATTTTAAGCCAGATTTTTAATTTATAAAAAATCTTTTCTAATAAATGGACGATGTCACTCTTATCATAAATGTTCAAGGTTTTATACTTCCGTTCAAATCTATAGCGAGAGAAATAAGCTGGGTTCATTTAAAAGAAGGAATAGGTGAAACGATTTCTGTATTTACACCTAACTATGAATTAGGTGATCAAGACCATGGAATAGTTCGTAGATGTACTAACGATATCCATGGTTTAAGATTTAAACGATATTCAGATAATACAGGCTTATGGATTAGTAGCGACAATGTACAATTGCATCAGATATACGGAGGGACATTTGCTTTTAAAGGAGGAGTTTTTCCGAAAAGTACCTTTGAAGAATGGGGAATTCCTATAAAAATATTAGAAGTACCGAGATGCGTTCGAATCCTAGGACAGGGTTGTTCTATGTACAGATGTCTGTACTATAAAAATTTTCTTTCAAAAATTGTTTCTTAATAAATGGAAGAATTCAACAGTCTCAGATCGTTCCCTGTAACTCATAAGCTAAAAGATTTAGAGACAGGGAAATACAAACTGATTTCGTTGAAGAAAATTCAAACAAAATTTGGAAATACCACTATTGCAAGATTAGAAGTTAATGATGTAGAAAAGGATTATTTTCTTAAAAAGAGTCATGGAAAAATTTCTGAAGCAGCAATAACAAAACTGAATGAACGTGGTTATATCTTTCATTTTAAAGGAAAAAATAATGACGGCTTTTATGATTATGAATTAGAAAAAGCTTAATCCTACAATTTGTTTTAAATCTTACAATAATCGAATGGACCTTTTATCGAACTATCAAACTACCAGAATAATATTTACGGAAATCAAAAATATATCTGTTTTTAAGTACAAATTTCTTTTCTGGCAAAGATGGGTTCATTTCCACACAAACTATTTTTTTTAATTTTATCGAACTATCAAAATATCCAGAATAGTATTTATTATTGCTAATAAAAAAGAGAGATCTATTCAAAATTTAAAACATATCATAAAAATCATTTAACTTTTATTTCAGACTTCAATATAATGCAATTGATATTTCTTATTTATTTCATCTGTCTAAACTTTGTTCGAATGGATTTTATTTAATCTATCGAAAATTTATTTAGAAATAAATGTTACAATATTTTGTCATAAGTACTTTACTCTTTAATTGTCTTTCGCCTACCTTTCATTATTTTAAATTTGACCCCGTTATTACAAATCATAGCATCGATAACTCTAATAATTATACTATATTTCATAGTTTCAATGATACAATAAAATTAACTTTCACCGCTAAAATATATAAAATGGATCAAGCCTCTAAATTTTCTCAACCTGGTGTTTATTTTTGGATAGAAAGTAAATGTGATGACAATTGGAATATAATACCAGAAACAAAAGAATATTTTCATATTTATATTCCCGGAGATAATAACTTATACTATTCTATAGCTTTTAATGCAACTAAAGATTTTAGGATTGGTTATAATGCCGATAACTTATTATATAACGCTGCTCTTTGCTTTTCCTATCAAGATTATCCTAGAGGAAGGTTGTTTATTAGCAATTGATAGACTATTAAGAAAGGACGTCTGTCAAAATTTTTCATCACAATAATAATTAAATATTAGCATTTAAAAATGATCATTATTTAATCTAAATTGATTACGTTATTATCCCGTTTATTTGATTCTTTATAACCCTTTCTTAAAACTTCTTCTTTACATAATTTTGTAGAAAAAATAAAAATATCCAACCAATGCAAATCATACAATTTTTTATCATTATTTGCTCGATAAATCGTAATAAAATCGTTACATCCTCGATATTTTAACAGGCAATTTTTTTGAGCAAAATCTTACAAAAATCGTTAAATATTTCTATTTAGTGGAGTATGAAAAGTGTTCCAGAGTAGGCCCCATATACTACTCATTTGTAATTTAAATATTTTTAGTAACAGCTATATATTATGTTCAAAAAATAAACTGTTCTATACAGTGAACCATAGATATCTTGAAAATACTATCAAGCATTATTTGATTAATATATAATAAAATATTAAAGATTTGTTTCAAAAATGTGTTCTTAGTGGGGAATACAGATAAAAAGTAATCTATTAAAGTAACTTTTAAATATGTGATATGTGGTTATTACATAATATTATATGATGTCAGAAGTAAAAGCTTTTTTACAGACTTTTACACTGATTTATTTGTGTTATTTCAATTTCAATTGCTTGTACAGTTAATCAATAAAAATATAATAAGATTTCTTAATTTAATACATATACTTTAAAAAGATAAAGGACTACCCTGCCCTCACTTCTTAACAAAACAAAAAACCCAATAAAACCCAAAAAGCCTAATAAAACCCTAAAAAACCCAATAAAACCATACCAGGTTGGGTTTTTTATAAAAAACCCGGGTTTTTTGCAACCCTGACAATAGTCGATTGAGTTATTTCGAGCATTTCATCACTGTTTAGTCATTCTTTAACGTCATCTGCATTACAATTTTCACAGCCAGGTACTTCCTGGCTAAAAATGAACACCAGGTCCTGAGTCTCTCTGTCACTCGAGGAAGGACAAGGGACATAATCTTTGAGAATAAAAATTAAAAAGTATCTACAAATATTAAATTTTTTCTAAATTAGACATTTTGCATTCATAGGACATCGTGTGCATGCAGAAAATCGGGCCCAAACATTCTGAAACCAAAGTATCTGATCAAAAAGCAGGTTTTTCAACTCTAGTTTATAGTTTATGCTCTAACAGGGGAGGGGGAAAGGGGGGGGGGTGTGTGGCTACAAATGAACACCAGGTCCTGAGCCTCTCTTTCACTTGAGGAAGGACAAGGGACATATCTTTGAGAATAAAAATTAAAAAGTATCTACAAATATTAAATTTTTTCTAAATTAGACATTTTGCATTCATAGGACATCGTGTGCATGCAGAAAATCAGGCCAAAACATTCTGAAACCAAAGTATCTGATCAAAAAGCAGGTTTTTCAACTCTAGTTTATGCTCTAACGGGGGGGGGGGGGTCTACAAATGAACACCAGGTCCTGAGCCTCTCTTTCACTTGAGGAAGGACAAGGGACATATCTTTGAGAATAAAAATTAAAAAGTATCTACAAATATTAATTTTTTTTTCTAAATTAGACATTTTGCATTCATAGGACATTGTGTGTATGCAGATAATCAGGCCCAAACATTCTGAAACCAAAGTATTTGATCAAAAAGCAGGTTTGGCAACTCTAGTTTATAGTTTATCGTCTAAAGCCAGGGTTTGTAAATATATTTTCGAAAGTATCAGATATTTTCAAAGCAGTCAATTTACTGCTGATTATAAATATTTTCAAACATAATATAAATTAGAAAATAAAACATATCGCACTTAACATGAAAATTTAATAAAACAAAATTTTAAATGTCTTTCTTTCTACTAGATCAAAAACAGAAACCATTTTCTGAAAAGTTAAACAATTTGCTTTTTACACTCACCAAAAAACAAACTATCAAGAAAATTTTATGTTTTATGAAACAAACTTTTTAATAATTTATATTTTTTATTAAAATATTCTAATAATAATGTAAATCTGTTGCCTTTTTTATCCCCTAACCTGTTGTACAGTTTAAATTGAACTAAACTAAAAACAACAAAATCTTTCCAATTAAGCTGTAAATAACTGATTATCTAAATTAAGCAATTTTGATGGCTGTTCTAAGTTAATATTGTTCCACATAATTATTGGCTCAATATTTAAAAATTCAACTTCATATGCGAAGTTTCAGAATTTTTTTTTCTTTTTCTTTGGCTAAAAAAGTCACTGCCAGAGGTAAAAGTTCTTTGTCTACAGAATGACACAGTCAATAACAGTTGAAAAATTAATTTACATTTACTTTTATAAAAAATATCAAAACTATCATGCTGAATGATATTTGAAAATAAGTATCAAACATATAAAAATGTCGAAAATATCAAACATCTTATTTTAAAAATAAATATCGAATATATATCAAGATGTATATCGCCAAACCCTGTTTAAAGCCTTAAGAACTACACACAAAGAAGATACAAAACACAAGAACTACAAAATTTTATACCTTGATAATTTGCATAATTTCTGCCTATGCATATTTATCTCCCCTCTTTCCAATCTTAAATCTATTTTTGCAATAGAAAAAAAAAGCATAATTTCTGCTTGACGAACACGAGATAAATTTAAATAAATGAGATGTGAATAACCACAATCCTTTGCTATATTGGTGTACAACATTGGTTTCCCTATTCGGTACATTAATAGAATCATCATGAAGTTTCACAGCCCTTTGCTTCAACACAGAAATATAAATTTCACCATGAGAGTTTTTCGGAAGTTTAAGTATATACCTATTATATTTGAAAGAAAATTTTTAATTAATTCTAATATATCCCACCCCCCACCTCCTAGTTTAATGGATTTACTCGTCAAACATTTGAACCACACTCCACTCAATTTTCGAGTCGGCATACATGAAATACTCATTACAATTGAGGGACAATACCGGGAAATATTATATAGGTATGACTAAGAGAAAGTTTGTTGAAAGGTTAAAAGAGCTTTGTAAGAGCATAAAACAAAAACTATCTACAGCTCTGGTCAAGATTTTATAATAAAATTATAATTGCTGTGTTGATTTTGAGATTGTTAAGATTATTTATCCTGGTAATGCCACACATAAGAATTTAATTAGAGAATCAATAAAAATTTTATATATATAAAAAAAAAAAAGATGAAGCATGTAATGATAATATGTCATACAATATTCCGAAAATTTCATTAAATATCCTAAGAAACATTTAATTTTGAGTTACGTAGTTCACTTCTATTGTCAGATATAGATGGAGTCAGTGTCTTTTTGTAAGACTTATGTTATTATCATATCTAAACAGATAGCACCAGTGAAATCTGCTATTTTCTCTTATTCAGGCTCAATGGTTGTTTTTTTTCCCCATTTGTATGATTTACAGTCATGCAAAATTTTGACATTGTTGATCCAGCCATTCATGAAGATGACCATGGGTGTGAACTGAAACTGTAGAAGATTTCAGGCTTTTAATCTATATTAAATGTTGTACACCAATATAGCAAAGTATTTGGGGTTATTCACATCTCATTTACCGTATATTCTAGTGTATAAGTCGATCCCCTAACTTTCAAATGGAAATTCTGGAAAAAATCAAAAACCCATGTATAAGTCACCCCCTAACTTTTTACTTCAATTTTGCTCAATTTAATTGTTTAAGCTAGTTATTGATTAAGCTAGAAAAGCAAGGGGTCGTCGGGTAGCTTCATCGCCCCGAGCCCTCCCTTCCCGCTTTTCGGTGTCTTTAATTTGTGTAATTTCCCTTTTAAATTTGTCCGGTTTCAATTTTTGATTTTTTTTTTTTTTTTTTTTTTCAATCTGGCTTTCGCTAGAGAGTCTTTCATTTGGGACGTGGCTGGGGACCTATGAAACTTGCTTCCGAAAAAGAGTTGGAGTAGAGTAGAAGAATAAAGGGCTGCGGACGAAGATGGGCCGCTCGCCGCGGCGGTTGTCCCCGTTGTTCTTTGTCCCCTTAAGTTAATAAACATCATGACAAATAAATATATAAGTTTTGTTTATAAAATATTTCATAGATGGCAGCACCATATAATATTAAACGTCAAACAAATTTAATCTTCCTAAATTTTGACGATTTAGATTTTAATATAAACTATAAAAGAAAAACTATTTTATGAGAAAGGAAATTAATACTTTCAGTATATATTTCGATGGACACCTACTTTTTTTTTTCTAAAGCATCATAATATTTTACAAAAAGATTTGATAAAATATATTAGTATGTAATGTTCTCAATATCTTTCAAGAGATCTGATTCGTTAGTCTTTTATCTCCATTATGAATCATTTTTAGTATATAAAACGTAGATCTAGTCGTATGAAACTTATAGTTTGTTTCAATGCAAATTTATCTACTGTTAATGCAAGCAATTACACATTTTATTTCGATTTTAATCTAAAAAAATACAATCTTTACATCAATATGTGAAATTATTAAACATAAAATAAAATAGATGGCAACACATATGCAAGAGAAATATTTAAATACTATTTTAATTTTCATATAATTGCACAAGCATAGCCGAGCGGTTACCTCGTCTGATTCTATAAGTCACTGGCCGTGTCTTTGACACTGGTCTTGTGTCCATTAGATCATTTCGTTGTACCGTTGACGATGTCTTGTGTAAATTTTTACAGACTTTTTTACAATCCACATATCGATTTCGCCGACGATACAAAGATTTAATAAATTTGAAAATATCATTTAAAATCATTTTGAAGCCGCGCCCCACCAGTGGCCGAGAGGTTCTGCTCTCGAACCTGGTAGACGGGAGGTGCTGGGTTCGATCCCAATCGCGCCCGTCGGCCTAATCGTTCGGAGTTTTCGTGGTTTTCTTCGAGCCTTGGTTCTCCAAGCGTTAATACGGATTAGGTTCCCTTAGAAAGACCTCCACGGAAGGCACTCCCCCCCTTAGGGCCCATATCCCACGTGCAGATAATTGGCCGACATAAATACAACCAACCAACCAACCATTTTGAAGCCGAAGGTTGTGGGTTCGATTCCCGGAGGGGCTGTTTCCACGAAAAGTATATTTATCCTTTTTTTTTTTTTTTAGGTTTTGCAGTGTTAGCATGGGCGCCCGTTGAACAAATTCCAGGGAAAGGGGCAAGATTTTGGAATAAATGTGTGGAATGAACTCAGCCATTTTTTCTCTGGGACGATTTTCTGCAGTTCTAGAAAGGAAATTGCAATTGACCATTACTGGGAATAAAATCTCACATCTTCCGGGTGGGGGATTTTTGATGGTTCAAGGAGGTGTCCCCCCCCCTCCACCCCCTAAATTCCGCTGCCAAGACCTTTTTTTTTAAATAAATAATTAAAAAATAAATAAATAAAAGAAAGAACAAGTTGGAAATTGCTCGTCAAACGTGGCAAATGAGGTGCGTTCGTACTATAGCTAGTTTTATAATTATTTTTTGCACCCTATATTGTACTGAATGTATATTTTTTTGCACTTCATAAGTGCATAGTATGTAACATCATTAAAATGCACTGCAATAATTTTTTTCCCATTCCCCGTAATGAAACGGAAAATTTTTCACTGTCCCTGTCATTAAACTATACATCCGATTTTCATAAAATTTGAAACGGCTCGACAAAATTTTGCAACAATTATATATTTAAAATTTCAGACCTTTCGGAAGGATGTCGCATCATTAAAATGCACTTGCAATAATTTTTCCCATTGGCCGTAAAGTAAAGAAAAAATTTTGATTGTCCCTGTCATTAAACTATACATTCGATTTTCATAAAATTTGAAATGGCTCGACAAAATTTTACAACAATGATATATTTAAAATTTCAGACCATTCGGAAGGCTGTAGCATCATTAAAATGCACTTGCAATAATTTTCCCCATTGGCCGTAATGTAAAGAAAACTTTTGACTGTCCCTGTAATTAAACTATACATCCGATTTTCATAAAATTTGAAATGACTCGACAAAATTTTGCGACAATCATATATTAAAAATTTCAGACCATTCAATTGGGTAGTTTTTGCTCTGTTATATGCGGACGGACAGACGGACAGACGGACTGAACGACGACTATAGGTGCTACGTATTTTATTAATTACGAACGCACCTAAAAAAGGCTAGAACTCCACCCGCAAGACAATTTTAAAACATATCATTTTTTTAATAGAATGTAACAAATAAGATAAATTATAAATCCTAAAATAAACTTTAAAAAAATGAAGAATTGAAACAGTTTATTACTTATTTGACTCCACCCTTCCACTATTTAAAGCAATTTTTTAACACTTAATGCAATAAAGAGAGACGGCTAAATATTGTCTTCCATGGGTGATTCAGGAAGGCAGAGTCCCTTTATCACCAATTTCCTTTTCTTTTAGTAAAAAGCGTTTTTGCTATCCTTACTTTCTCTCTTAGTGTTTGATTATTTAAATTATTTGAGAAAAATACATTTTTTTTTTTTAAATCACCAGAGAAAAAGAATAGTTAATTAAATCTGAAAATCCAGAAAGGGGCAATTGCCCCAAGCCCCTGAGTTTTGAGACAGCGACTTAGTCTAATATCTATATTATAAAACAAAAACACGTCCGTGAGTAACGTTGATGTCATATTAATGGTGGCAACAATTGACTAATAAATTTTTCTTTTGGTTCTTTTCAGCTCACAGGCTATCAAAGCCTGAGAGTTAATGTGCTCGCAAGTTCTGTATGTACAGTCGTGGGGGAAAAAGTAAACACCCCGTACAAACTCTGCAACAAATTTTTGTGGAAGAAAATTGTTTTTTACCCAGCGATTGGAAATAAAGTCTAGTTTTAAATGATGTATATAAAATTTGCTTAGGACGTCATCAACATATCAAAATGAGCACAAACTTTTTTTTAATAGAAATACTCAAGTTTCTAAAAATATTGGCCCTTGAATAGGGGCGGCCTTTAAAAGAAGTTTCACAGTATTTGAAAATGCGAAACATCATCAAAACCACCTCAAATGTTTTTTCCCCATAGGTCGTTATGTTCTTGTAAAGGAGCTACACACTTCATTTTCAATACCTAATAACATACCATAAAAAGTCTCAATAACATACATTAATTGCATGGCAATCAGACTATATTTACGCGAGTTAGAGTGGTTAGAGCACGGACAGACAGATAAACAGAATTCATAAACACTTTTCAACTATGTTGAAAAGTGTTAAAGAGAAAAAAAAAATAAGGGGAAATTAGCTATCCCGTACGGGGACTAGCATTTAGTCTAAAAAGTAAAGCCGGTTCGCAAAAATTGAAATGACTGACAACACTGAATGCTACTTTTAACCTCTTCGGTCCCTGGGTCCCCATACGGGGACCTCCGTTCTTTTCCTTATAAAATCTAAAATGTCCGATTTTTTTACATTTTCACATCACTACTTAATAGCTGAATGTTTTTTGCGTTCAAAGCAAACGAATAAATGGTGGAAAATCTAAGTTGATTTCCACATAAAATAAATGTAATTTTCATCTGAGTTTGCAAAATGGCTAAAAATGACCAAAAGACAGTATGACCAAGAAAATGAGAAATTTTCAGAAGTTTTTAACTTAAATCTTTTTCAATAAAAATGTTGAGTATTTGTAAGTTATTTACTTGTTTAAAGATCTTAAATTTGTGATTGCGTTCATTTAGGTTAATGGTTATTAAATTGATGTTTTAAGGGGGTTTGTAGTTTTAGATCCATATTTTTAAAACCTAAATTACTAAGCGCCTAAAGGATCCATTTCAGAAAAGATATTTTTTCTGTCATTTACGATGTCATTTTTTTTCCTTTTTGGAAAAAAAACAATGCATAAGCATTTGCATTATTATTTTAGCTTCGGAACTGAAGAGGATAATTAAGACGAACTTACCTCAAACCGCAAATTTCCAACAGGTGGTTTAGCATAGGGAATATTCCTAAAAGAATATACTTCCTGTTCACCAACACGCATTAATAGCCCTTTCACCGGTCCATATTTGGTAATAATTATTTTTTCCTCACATAATCCGAGGCTCAACAATGCAAAAAATACAAAAACAAGCATGGTGCTTTTTAAACTAAGCGAAAATGACCTTCTTTATTCGGAGTGTGAATAACTAAATTTTGGACGAGTTATCCAATACGCGAGTGCAATTAAAAGAATAATTTATAATGTGCGCGAAGAAAAAACTCGAAGCCGCGGATTATCGAAGTTCAACGTTCCGTAGCTGATATCCAAGTTTACAATGATAAGAATTATGAGTGATACCCAAGATACTGTTTAAGATGCGGGCACTCCAAAATGAACAATTGCGAGAAGAGTGTTGAGGGATGAATAAGGATAACACAGTGGAAACCTCCTACACTGTTAAAAAAAGAAAGAAAAAGCACTATACATAGGGGTGTGAAATTTCTGTTTTTTAACGGAAATTTTCCGTTTTGAGAGAAAATCATAATTTTTCCTGGAATAAACGGAACAACTTTTTTTTTTTTTTTACCCTTGATCGTTGAATATAAAAACGGAAATGTTCCTTTCAACTGAGAGAAGATGAAAAAATTCTAGTTAAATTTTTGTAATTGATATTTTGGTCATTAACCAAGTCCGTGTAGGGGACAGAACATTCATTCTCTAATAGAGGTTCCTCGAATTTTTCTCAAGTTAAGCGCCCCGTCAGTCAAAGGTGACTGACACTGAACTTTCCGTTTAGAACGCATCATTCACCGATGACCGACGGTCTAAAATATGATATAAAACTAAATATATATATATAGTATATTGTTTTAAGTAATTACTGAAAATTTATTTACATTTTACTTACCTTTTATTTATTAGAGGATTATACTTTCTTAAAAATTAATTAAAATATTGTAAATTTTCCAGCTTCTGTTTCAGTCACAGTGGCACTCAACGTGTTAAATATAGAGGTTCGAAACCAGAGAAAGGCAAGGCGGTTAAAAAAAAAAAGTGTGTGATAATACAATGGACCTGTTCCGTGTAAATGTATGTCAGTATATATATTATTATTATTATTATTGTCCTATTGCTCACATTTATTTCTAAAAACAGGAATTTCCCGTCTTGAGTAACGGAAAATGCCCATCTTGAAAACAGGGGAATACCAAAAAAGAAGTTTTGTGATAAAACGGAAGATAGGCGGCAATTTTGCTGCCCAGTATGTTTTCCGTTTTTTCGCGGATTTTTTTTTTCTTTTTACAGTGTATAAGGAAATGAAAGGGATCGCGAAAAATATTCATTATACGTGGATTTCATCATAACAGATTTTCTTACAACATTAACAAACAACTGTATTAAGCATGTTCTCAAAAATATATTTTCCCCAACGAAACTGTTTGATATATTTACGGAAACACCTCGAGGCATCATTACTGAAGTGATTTGGAGACGAGTAGTTTTTCATATTTTGATTAATTTGAGGTATGTGACATGCATTTCTTGTCTCAAAACAACCTTTCTCAAGCTGCCGCGTCCGGAAATTCGGTTCAAAACTTCAACTTTGACAGCATTTTCTGAATGATCCTCTGCATTTATCGGAAAATGGAAAAAACTTTTCGGTTTCATATTTTAGGAATAAGAACACCTACCAATCTTAAGAGTTTACGAACAAAAAGGAATTCAGAAATGTGTCAAAGTATCCCGTTTGCATTTGAGAAACTTCAAAAAACCTTAAGAAACTTTATTACGTAACGGAGCACTAGTAGTAGGTTACGATGTTTAGAATAATGTATACTAACGAAAACAACTATTTAATATATATGTTGTAGGCTAATTGAGAAATCCGGCTCTTTGCAAACAGCCTAGGCTCTTTGCAAAGAGACGGGCTAATTGGAGAATCCATCTCCCTTTTTCCAGTTAGCCTGATATTTTTCAGGCTTATTGCAAAGAGCCTAGAAAGCGTTAGGCTAATTGAAAACTGACCACTTATTATCCAATCAGGGTGATTTTTTTAGCTCACAGGCTATCAAAGCCTGAGAGCTTATGCGCCCGCCGATTCTGTATGTACGTGTGTGCGTACGTACGTACGTATGTACGTAACGCGATAACTCTTGATAGAAATATCTGATTTGCTTCAATTTTTTTTTCTAGGTTCATTCTGATAAGGTGCTTCCCTGATTAGTTTTTGGGGAACATTGGTTAAGGATAAAGGGGGAAAAGGGGGCTAGTCCCCCCCCTCTCCCTTAGTTTATATAAATGGATTTTCATGCAGAAACATTCGATTTGCTCCAAATTTGGTATAGTTGTTTATTGTGTTAAGGAGCTTCTCTGATTAGATTTGGAAGCTCATTATTTAAGTATAAAGTGGGGAAAGGGTGGCTACCCCCCTTAAGTTAGATAAATCGGTTTTTCATGATGAATTATTCGATTTGCTCCAAATTTGGTATACCGGTTTATTAAGTTAAGGAGCTTCCTTGATTAGATTTGGAGGTTCATTAGTTCATATAAAGGGAGGAAGGGGGGCTATACACCCCCCCCCCCCCCCCGTAATTTAGATAAATGGGTTTTTCATGCAGAAATATGCGATTAGCTATAAATTTGGTATACCGGTTAATTATGTTAAGCAGCTTCCCTGATTACATTTGGAAGATCATTATTATGTATAAAGGGGGGAAAGGGGGGCAATTGCCACTCCCCTTAATTTAGATAAATGCGTTTTTCATGTTGAATTATTCGATTAGCTCAAATTTGGTATACTGGTTTATTCTGTTAAGGAGATGGCTTGATTAGATTTGGAGGTTCATTAGTTAAGTATAAAGGGAGGAAAGGGGTGGCTAGCCACCCCCCCCCCCCTTAATTTAGGTAAATGTGTTTTTAATGCAAAATTATTCGACTTGCTCCAAATTTCGTATACCGGTTTATTATGTTAAGGGGCTTCTCTGATTAGACATGGAGGTTCATTAGTTAAGCATAAAGGGAGGAAAGGGGGGCTAGACCCCCCCCCCCCTTAACTTAGATAAATGGGTTTTTCATGCAGAGTTATTCGATCTGCTCCAAATTTCCTATACCGGTTTATTATGTTAAGAAGCTTCCCTGATTAGATTTGGAGGTTCATTAGTTAAGAATAAAGGGAGGAAAGGGGGCTAACCCCCCCCCCCCCACCTAATTTAGATAAATGGGTTTCTCATGCAGAGTTATTCGATTTGCTCCAAATATTGTATACCGGTTTATTATGTTAAGGAGCTGCCTTGATTAGATTTGGAGATTTATTGGTTAAGTATAAAGGAGGGACAGGGGCTAGCGTCCCCTTAATTTAGATAAATAGTTTTTTCATAGAGAATTATTCGATTTGCTTCAAATTTGATATACCAGTTTATTACGATATTGCTTCCTTCATTTGATTTGGAGGTTCATTGGTTAAGTATGAAAGGGGGGAAAGGGGGCAATTGCCCCTCCCCTTAATTTAGATAAATGGGTTTTTATGCAGAATTATCTAATTTAGTTTAATTTTTTTCTAGGTTCATTCTAATAAGGAGCTTTTCTGATTAGATTTGAAAGTTCATTGGTTCATCATAAAGGGGTAAATGGGGGAGCTAATCCCCCCCCCCCCTTAATTTAGTGAAATGTTTTTTTCATGCAGAATTATCTGATTTGCTTCAAATTTGGTATACCAGTTTATTATGTTAAGTAGCTTCCCTAATTAGATTTGGAGGCTCTTTGGTTAAGTAGAAAGGGGGAAACGGGGCTAATCCCTTCATTTATTTTTCGAGGGGCATTATTCTTTGAAATAAGAGTATAATATACAATTAGTGTGAATAGCCTGTGAGCTCAATGCCATCAGTTTAACTGGGCAATTTTCTTTTTATTAGGCTTATTAACGCATAACCCTACCCAAACCCGAAAAAAAATTACAACATACCGTACCCCGATCCGAGCAAGACAAAATAATTTCAGTCTACATGCAACCCGACCCGAACCTGAGAGTTCCATTTGAAAAAACCCGAAATCCCGAACCAAATCTGATAACCGACAAAAATATTCCAAAGATCCATAACCGGATCCGAACAAGACAAATTAGTTTCCGTGGAAACGCAACGCTACCAGAACCTAAAAATTCCATTCGAAGTCAACCTGAAATCCGTCCCGAACCAAATCTTAACCGACAAAAATATTCCAAAGAACTATAACCCGATGCAAGCCAGACAAAATAATTTCCGTCCACCGGCAACCCGATCCGAGCTTGAAAGTTCTAATTGAACTCAATCCGAAACCTGGTTGTGGTCGGTTTTCGGGTTGACCTCAAATGGAACCTTTAAGTTCTAATCCGGTTGAAAAAAAATTAAACTAAATTAGATAATTCTGCATGAAAACCCATTTATCTAAATCAAGGGGAGGGGCAATTGCCCCCCCTTTCCCCCCATTTATACTTAGCCAATGAACCTCCAAATCAAATGAAGGAAGCAATATCGTAATAAACTGGTATATCAAATTTGAAGCAAATCGAATAATTCTGTATGAAAAACCCATTTACCTAAATTAAGGGGACACTAGCCCCTGTCCCTTCTTTATACTTAACCAATAAATCACCAAATCTAATCAAGGCAGCTCCTTAACATAATAAACCGGTATACGAAATTTGGAGCAAATCGAATAACTCTGCATAAAAAACCCATTTATCTAAATTAAGGCGGGGTGTCTAGCCCCCCTTTCCTCCCCTTATACTTAACTAATGAACCTCCAAATCTAATCAGGGCAGCTCCTTAACATAATAAACCGGTATGCGAAATTTGGAGCAAATCGAATAATTTTGCATTAAAAAACCATTTACCTAAATTAAGGGGGGGGTGGCTAGCCACCCCTTTCCTCCCATTATACTTAACTAATGAACCTCCAAATCTAATCAAGCCATCCCCTTAACATAATAAACCAGTGTACCCAAATTTGAGCTAATCGAATAATTCTACATGAAAAACGCATTTATCTAAATTAAGGAGAGAGGCAATTGCCCCCCTTTCCCCCCTTTATACATAATAATGATCTTCTAAATGTAATCAGGGAAGCTGCTTAACATAATTAACCGGTATACCAAATTTATTGCAAATCGTATATTTCTGCATGAAAAACCCATTTATCTAAATTAAGGGGGGGGGTATAGCCCCCCTTTCCTCCCTTTATATGTAACTAATGAACCTCCAAATCTAATCAAGGCAGCTCCTTAACTTAATAAACCGGTATACCAAATTTGGAGCAAATCGAATAATTCATCATGAAAAACCGATTTACCTAAATTAAGGGGATAGCCCCCCTTTCCCCCCTTTATACTTAAATAATGAGCTTCCAAATCTAATCAGGGAAGCTCCTTAACACAATAAACCGGCATACCAAATTTGGGGCAAATCGAATATTTCTGCATGAAAAACCCATTTATATAAATTAATAGGGAGGGGACTAGCCCCCTTTTCCCTTTTTATCCTTAACCAATGAACCCCTAAAACTAATCAGGGAAGCACCTTATCAGAATGAACCTAGAAAAAAAAAATTTGAAGCAAATCGGATATTTCTATCAAGAGTTATCGCGTTACGTACATATGTACGTACGTATGTACACACGTACATACAGAATCGGAGGGAACATAAGCTCTCAGGCTCTGATAGCCTGTGAGCTAAAAATATCACCCTGATCGGATAATAAGTGGTCAGTTTTCAATTAGCCTAACGCTTTCTAGGCTCTTTGCAATAAGCCTGAAAAATATCAGGCTAATTGGAAAAAGGGAGATGGATTCTCCAATTAGCCGGGCTCTTTGCAAAGAGCCTAGGCTGTTTGCAAAGAGCCGGAATTCTCAATTAGCCTACGACATATGTTTATATATATATATATATATATATTTAGATTTCCTTAAATATATTTAAAGTTTTATTAATTTTAATTCCGCAGACTTCTCGCAATAGTCACGTGGGCACAGGAACGGAGGTGTGGGGGAGTATAAGGAATACAGTTGTACCGGGCCCTAAGCTGAAAACTGCTCCGTGAAAGTTCTGCGATTTCTGACTCACAAATAACGTAAAAAGTCTGATAGCATCAATATAAAAATGCAGAAGAAGAAGAAAAAAAAAAAAGTGAAATCTGGATAAAAGTATAAACTCAAAGGTATAAAATTCTACTCAGTGGTATTTTTTTATCTGAAGGAATACATTTTATAATAAGAAAATAATCATTGTTGATAGTGGTGATTTTTAGTTTCAAATATTAGAATATGAATAAAAAGTAAATTCAAAAACTTTTCTCATTAGTGTTAGTTCCAGATTTTTCTTTTTTTTACTTCTTTTGGATTATTTAAACGAATCTCTTTCATTTTAATTTATGATCAGAATGATTTGTCTGAAACGCATATTATTCATCTTATCGAATTGTTATAGGTACAGTCGACTTAACGAAAAAAAGAGAGAGACAGAGTTAATCACCAAATTGTCGCAGAAAAGACGAAAGTAGCCATTCTATTGGGAATTACATCTTCTTCAATTTATGTTTATATATTAACAAAAAGTTAGGGGTCATCTTCATAGAGAAATTGTACTAAACTCTGAATTTTCCAATTCAAGCACTCAATTTTGACATCACATTTGGATATTTCGGAAATTTTGTCCCTAGTCGTTTAGGAATCCGAATCGTTTAGGAAGTCGTTTAGGAATTACACAGATTTAAAATTCGGAGATGCTTTAATGCTTTTTTTTTTTTTTTTTTTTAAATACAATAGAGTCTCGAAAATCTGAGGTAATTGGGGCTGACACTACCTCGGATTACTGAAAACTTGGATTTTCCGAAAAAGTAGAAAATTCTTACTAATTATAGTTTACTCAATTAGGATGAAAAAGAATTTACATACCTTTATTTCTTTTGTAATGATATACAGGATACTTTTTTTTTTTTTCTGCTTTAACACATTATTTTTCTTTTTAGATAAAATACATAGCCAACGCTTAAAAAGCATAACATCAGCAAGGGAGGCTTCATTTTGTTGTTCTACATATTTTAAAGCCAGTTCTAAAGATGCAAAACCTTCACTATGGGAGATTTTTTTTTTTTTTTTTTTTTTTTTTCCAATTACATATAGATGCATGTTTGTTGATAAAAATAAATATTGTTGGATATTATATAAGTATTATAACTTCATTTCAAAATATTCAAATTAAATAATTACTATCAGTTATGTAGATAATTGAAATCATTTGTAATTTAAATATTTTTAGTAACAGCTATATATTATGTTCAAAAAATAAACTGTTCTATACAGTGAACCATAGATATCTTGAAAATACTATCAAGCATTATTTGATTAATATATAATAAAATATTAAAGATTTGTTTCAAAAATGTGTTCTTAGTGGGGAATACAGATAAAAAGTAATCTATTAAAGTAACTTTTAAATATGTGATATGTGGTTATTACATAATATTATATGATGTCAGAAGTAAAAGCTTTTTTACAGACTTTTACACTGATTTATTTGTGTTATTTCAATTTCAATTGCTTGTACAGTTAATCAATAAAAATATAATAAGATTTCTTAATTTAATACATATACTTTAAAAAGATAAAGGACTACCCTGCCCTCACTTCTTAACAAAACAAAAAACCCAATAAAACCCAAAAAGCCTAATAAAACCCTAAAAAACCCAATAAAACCATACCAGGTTGGGTTTTTTATAAAAAACCCGGGTTTTTTGCAACCCTGACAATAGTCGATTGAGTTATTTCGAGCATTTCATCACTGTTTAGTCATTCTTTAACGTCATCTGCATTACAATTTTCACAGCCAGGTACTTCCTGGCTAAAAATGAACACCAGGTCCTGAGTCTCTCTGTCACTCGAGGAAGGACAAGGGACATAATCTTTGAGAATAAAAATTAAAAAGTATCTACAAATATTAAATTTTTTCTAAATTAGACATTTTGCATTCATAGGACATCGTGTGCATGCAGAAAATCGGGCCCAAACATTCTGAAACCAAAGTATCTGATCAAAAAGCAGGTTTTTCAACTCTAGTTTATAGTTTATGTTCTAACAGGGGAGGGGGAGGGGGGGGGTGTGGCTACAAATGAACACCAGGTCCTGAGCCTCTCTTTCACTTGAGGAAGGACAAGGGACATATCTTTGAGAATAAAAATTAAAAAGTATCTACAAATATTAAATTTTTTCTAAATTAGACATTTTGCATTCATAGGACATCGTGTGCATGCAGAAAATCAGGCCAAAACATTCTGAAACCAAAGTATCTGATCAAAAAGCAGGTTTTTCAACTCTAGTTTATGCTCTAACGGGGGGGGGGGGGGGGGGTCTACAAATGAACACCAGGTCCTGAGCCTCTCTTTCACTTGAGGAAGGACAAGGGACATATCTTTGAGAATAAAAATTAAAAAGTATCTACAAATATTAATTTTTTTTTCTAAATTAGACATTTTGCATTCATAGGACATTGTGTGTATGCAGATAATCAGGCCCAAACATTCTGAAACCAAAGTATTTGATCAAAAAGCAGGTTTGGCAACTCTAGTTTATAGTTTATCGTCTAAAGCCAGGGTTTGTAAATATATTTTCGAAAGTATCAGATATTTTCAAAGCAGTCAATTTACTGCTGATTATAAATATTTTCAAACATAATATAAATTAGAAAATAAAACATATCGCACTTAACATGAAAATTTAATAAAACAAAATTTTAAATGTCTTTCTTTCTACTAGATCAAAAACAGAAACCATTTTCTGAAAAGTTAAACAATTTGCTTTTTACACTCACCAAAAAACAAACTATCAAGAAAATTTTATGTTTTATGAAACAAACTTTTTAATAATTTATATTTTTTATTAAAATATTCTAATAATAATGTAAATCTGTTGCCTTTTTTATCCCCTAACCTGTTGTACAGTTTAAATTGAACTAAACTAAAAACAACAAAATCTTTCCAATTAAGCTGTAAATAACTGATTATCTAAATTAAGCAATTTTGATGGCTGTTCTAAGTTAATATTGTTCCACATAATTATTGGCTCAATATTTAAAAATTCAACTTCATATGCGAAGTTTCAGAATTTTTTTTTCTTTTTCTTTGGCTAAAAAAGTCACTGCCAGAGGTAAAAGTTCTTTGTCTACAGAATGACACAGTCAATAACAGTTGAAAAATTAATTTACATTTACTTTTATAAAAAATATCAAAACTATCATGCTGAATGATATTTGAAAATAAGTATCAAACATATAAAAATGTCGAAAATATCAAACATCTTATTTTAAAAATAAATATCGAATATATATCAAGATGTATATCGCCAAACCCTGTTTAAAGCCTTAAGAACTACACACAAAGAAGATACAAAACACAAGAACTACAAAATTTTATACCTTGATAATTTGCATAATTTCTGCCTATGCATATTTATCTCCCCTCTTTCCAATCTTAAATCTATTTTTGCAATAGAAAAAAAAAGCATAATTTCTGCTTGACGAACACGAGATAAATTTAAATAAATGAGATGTGAATAACCACAATCCTTTGCTATATTGGTGTACAACATTGGTTTCCCTATTCGGTACATTAATAGAATCATCATGAAGTTTCACAGCCCTTTGCTTCAACACAGAAATATAAATTTCACCATGAGAGTTTTTCGGAAGTTTAAGTATATACCTATTATATTTGAAAGAAAATTTTTAATTAATTCTAATATATCCCACCCCCCACCTCCTAGTTTAATGGATTTACTCGTCAAACATTTGAACCACACTCCACTCAATTTTCGAGTCGGCATACATGAAATACTCATTACAATTGAGGGACAATACCGGGAAATATTATATAGGTATGACTAAGAGAAAGTTTGTTGAAAGGTTAAAAGAGCTTTGTAAGAGCATAAAACAAAAACTATCTACAGCTCTGGTCAAGATTTTATAATAAAATTATAATTGCTGTGTTGATTTTGAGATTGTTAAGATTATTTATCCTGGTAATGCCACACATAAGAATTTAATTAGAGAATCAATAAAAATTTTATATATATAAAAAAAAAAAGATGAAGCATGTAATGATAATATGTCATACAATATTCCGAAAATTTCATTAAATATCCTAAGAAACATTTAATTTTGAGTTACGTAGTTCACTTCTATTGTCAGATATAGATGGAGTCAGTGTCTTTTTGTAAGACTTATGTTATTATCATATCTAAACAGATAGCACCAGTGAAATCTGCTATTTTCTCTTATTCAGGCTCAATGGTTGTTTTTTTTTCCCCATTTGTATGATTTACAGTCATGCAAAATTTTGACATTGTTGATCCAGCCATTCATGAAGATGACCATGGGTGTGAACTGAAACTGTAGAAGATTTCAGGCTTTTAATCTATATTAAATGTTGTACACCAATATAGCAAAGTATTTGGGGTTATTCACATCTCATTTACCGTATATTCTAGTGTATAAGTCGAACCCCTAACTTTCAAATGGAAATTCTGGAAAAAATCAAAAACCCATGTATAAGTCACCCCCTAACTTTTTACTTCAATTTTGCACAAAATCAAACCAAAGATTTCACTTGCCAATGCAAAAAGGTAGTAAATAAACAAAAACAAATCATTGAATTTTTTTTAAGGATAAAGTATTATTATTTGTATATTTCATATATTATTTTTTCATTCATACACATAAAAAGTCATAATTTTGCAGTATTCAAAGTTTTTGTTTTTGCTTTTTTAGCGGACTTGCGTATAAGTCGACTCCCAAATTTGCTTACCGAACATTTTCAGAAATTCCTCGACTTATATGCGAGTGTATACAGAATTAAAATTTTGATTATCTATGTTGCAATAGTCCAAAATTATTTATAAATATGAGATAATTAAGAATGGTGGGACTAACTTCACATTTCAACTTTTATGTCAACTGCATTCTTTTTAAAACTGATTTTGAAGCCAGGATTAAGTTTGGCACTGGATGCAGAAAGGAAGGTATATTTTCTTATCTGTTAGTTCTGTCTTCTTATGACTTTATCACAATTAATGTGGATGCTTCATGATAATTCATGTCCTAGGAAGCTTGGCTTCCAAAATTTCCCAAATAACTGTTTAAAGCCAAATTTTGTCACCAAGGTTGTCAAATTTGGTGCAAATGTTGGGTTCTAAACAATATACATAATAATTTACAAATGGCAATAAAATTACATATTAAACAATGATAGCTCATGTGCGGGGATTTTTAGCATTTTCTACCAAAAATTAAAATTTTCTTCAGTTGAAATATATTTTAATAATAGCCTATAGGTGGTAATATATTCAAATTATTTTGAGTAGCTCTGAATAAGAACTATAAGTCATACACACTCCATAAAGATTTTTAGCTCTATTGGAAAATGTACTTCAAGTAACAACTACTTGTAGATGGTAATGTACTTAAATTCTGTTTGTAAGGTCCGATATTATAACGACAGATTTTACACACCATGTACAATCGAACTTCTATTGATAATTTTTCTTATAAAATTAAAGGCAAAATAAATTCATGAATGCTGATAAATACAAGATGCTAAAAGTTTTTCAAGATTTTATACATTTCTTGTTTTAATATAGAAATTCAAATATTGATTCCTATGTTTAATTAACTCCCTTCTTTTACTTTTAAGTAACTTTTAAGAAAAATACTGTATCCTGCCCTAAAAACATCTCATCGTGGAATTAAAGAAAAAAAAAAATTGTCAGTTTTGGGTTTGTTTTTCAGGTTAATATTTTGGGCAAATATTTTAAGATGTCACTGTTCATTAGAATATCTTACTTAACCCTTTTAGGAGCAAGTAATTGTGTTTCTATAATAATAAACTAGCACCAGAATTTTCAAAAGTTTATTTGAAAATAAGAAAATATAATTAAAATTATAAAATGAAAATTTTGTTGAGAAATTCTGGTACAAATCTTGATTAAAATTAAGTGGTATAAAAAATATCCCACCATCCTTCAAAGGGTTAAGGTGTTCTCAAAAAATAGATTTCCCCGTGTAACTTTGACACATTTGCAAATTCATTTTTAAATGTAAAAAGCATGACACTTGCAGACATGACTATTGAAGTGATTTGTAATTGAATGGTTTTCTTTATTTTTCGATTAATTAATTGCATAAACAGTTGTTAAAATACTTAAAAACAAGATCGTTATCAAAGAAAGGTAAAATGTGAATGGCATGGCAGACTTTGATGGGAAATATGTCAAATTAAAGCTAATAAATTGAAACTAACGATCATGCAAGAAAATTAAGGAAATAATTGCTATAAAATAGATAACTATTGAAATATAATTAAAAAACGTGTCATATATTGTGACAATTGTATAATGAGTTATCACCTGGAAATTCAGTTCAAAATGTCAACTTTGGCAGCATTTTTTAAAAGTTCCTCTGCCTGTATCAGAAAATTAAAAAACTGTTAAACTTTATAGTTTCTGAATAAGAGCAACTGCCAATCTCGTGCGTTTACAAACAAAAATGAATTTAGAAATGTGTAAGAAAATAGCCAATTTTGATTTGAGAACAGCTTTACAAATATTTTAATTTTTTGCAGTTTAATATTTTTTTAGCATACACAATTTCAGACTTGATTTTTGACATGCCATTACATTAAAAAAAAAAAAAAAAATCAGAAGTAATCAGTGTGAATGGCTTGTATTTTATCGTTTAAGTAACTGAAATTTTATAAATCAGGCATGAAAGTGGAAAACAGAAGGAACATTTTTTTCATCAATACAATGGTGCCAAACTCTTTTAGTATAGACACATTTTAACAGTTATTTATATAAGAAAATGAAATATAACTGTACTTATGATTGCTATTTTCTTTTCATAACTTAGAAAGTATTAAAAACAAAAGATAAATTTAAACAAACAATAAATGTATAGGCTCACTGAATTAAAAAAGAAAATTGAAGACAGTTTGCTAAAGGTGTAAATCCAAATATATCGGATGAACTTATTGGGTAAGCACAATGATTAATTTTTCAAAACAAATACAGTGAAATACATTTAACACCAAAATGCTTAACATGAAAAATCGGTTAACACAAAATGATACAGCGGTCCGGACGGAATACTATGCAATTTAATACATTTTTTTTTCTTTTAACATGAATCAAAAATCGTTTAACATGAAAAAAATTCGCTTTCAATCTAGCGTTGAAATTGGCGAATTGTGTGTTAAAACCACTTAATTTTGGGTGAAAATCAGTGAATTTCGTATATATATATATATATATATATATTTAATTGCTTGTGTTTTATGAGCACAATAACTGAGAAATTGGTCCGAAAACAAACTGCTATTTCGCTTCAAATGAAGATGAAGCTGCTTAATATACAGTGGAACCCGGTTAAGACACGTTTCAAGGGAGTGGGCAAAAGTCGCGTATTAAGCGGGATCGCGTATTAAACGTGATTTGTATCATGTTGCAGGAACTGGGCTTATTTACACATTTAATCGTCTAAATGAACTTTTGAGCTTTCGTTTATATGTTTACGGTCGAAAATTGTGTCTTTTACATATATTTAGTTTAAAATTAAATTGTATTCAACTTTATTCTTTTTATATGACTGAATGGAATAAAAAAGGAAAATAAATGTGGATTCCAACCTGGTTTTGTTGTCGATTTGTACTTTGCAAGCAAAAATAAAACAACAAAAATAATTTTCCTACTATACTAAAAATTTTTTAACAAAAAGAATAAAACTTTGAAGCACAACCCATTTTTAAAAATCAAATTTAGTACTTGTATTAATAAGTACCATTATAATTGACCCTTCTTTTTAATATAAGAAGAAACTATTTTTATTAATCTTCGTGTACATAATATTGTTAGCATAACAAAAAGTAAAGAAAACATAAAAGAATTATCCAATCGCAGTCGTATTTATTTAATCTTTACGAGTTTCATTTTTTGTTACCTATAACATGCATTATAAAACATAGTAGTGATATAACGTACATTTAAAAGCTCACTAACAACAGGCATGATTATCTCTAATCATAATAATTTTTATGATGTATCTGAGTAACCTGAATTCGTCTATATCTATCTTACTGCTGTAAAAACATACACGAAGCGAGAGGCAAAGAATGTTAGAAGGCGGAATCAAAGAAGAATTGCAGTTTTACTCAAATATCTACCACTATTTCTGATTAGTAATTTTTGCGTTAATTAATCTGTTATTAAATAAAGTAAATAATACTATTCGAAAACAGTGTTTTTTTATCTGAATAAAAATAATCCGCAAAATTGCCAACATTTGAGAAGAGAGACGGAATTCGCATCTTGATCAATGAATCCGCGTCTTAAGCGTGATTATTTTCCCTCAAAGGACCAAAAATTTATCGCGTATTAAGCGGGATCGCGTAATAACCATTCGCGTATTAAACGTGATATTTTTATATTAGTCTTATGAGCGATATTCAAGGGATCGGAAAAAATCCGCGTATTAAGCGGGATCGCGTATTAACCGTGAGCGTCTTAACCGGGTTCGACTGTAGTTGATGAATAAGAAGGGCAAAAACAGAAATCTGCAAAGAGTTTGGCATTCCCAGTTCTACTTTATCAACAATAATAATAAAAAAAAAAAACAGGGACCCCATTACGGTAATGTTTGAGCGCAGTATGTTTAAGCCAGAGAGACAACGTATGAGAAGCGTTAAGCATGAAGATTTAGAGACAGCTTTGATTCAAACAATCTAGATCTCAGAATGCTGAAGAAGACACTTCAAAAAAAGATATCTAATTCTCCTCCCCTCCAAAGAAGAAAAAAAAAAACTTTTTTGCCTGCTTTTTATCCTAATGGATGCAACCTACTAGTAGTTTAACAGGAAATCGAAATAAAATTTGATGACGTCGAAAATATTTGTGAGTTTTGTTCTTTTTTTTTACAAATCGTTTAACGCAAAATTCTTTTAACACAAAAAAAAATTTCGGCCCCCTCAATTTCATGTTAAACGTATTTCACTGAATTATTCTAGATGGTTCGACTGTTTAATTCTTTATGTCCCAAATTATGAATTCATGAAAATTTCATCTTCTAAAGCGTTTTTCATAAATTTTTGAAACTACATTAGAAGATCTACACAATCATCTAATAAATTTTAGGAGGATTTTTCCAAAAATTAATTAAACTTATATTTATAGGGATTTTGTGCGATATTTATAACTTCAGTCAAATCTTTTATTTAAAATATTTTTCTTAGTATTTTATAGAATAAGGAAATGTACAAATATAATGCTGTTATAATAGAATATAGAATAATTCCAAACTGAAACTTTTCACCCACAGCCTTTCAGCATCAAGAAAGCTGAAGAGATGAAAATGAAAAAGAAATCATCCTTTTAAAAATATTTTTGTTTTGTTCAACCAATAATGCTTTTGGAATAAGATAAAGTAAAGTACCTATATCTCATTCTAAACTGCATTACTACTAATCGATATATTAAATGAATTTTATAACAAATTATTTTAATGGTATTTTATTGCCAGGGCATAAAGGGTTAAGATTTTTCCCCTTCTTTTATTAAAAAAAAAAAAAAAATCTCCATGCTAAATATATGCTCGTCAAATTGATCTTTGCTACATAAATACATGTCCTGAAAATGTTGTATACGAGTAAATAGGACAAAATATTGTATTTCAAAATGAATCACATAGAAATTTTCTTTCCCTTCTAAAAAATTCCACTTTGGAAAGACACTTCAAACAACTTCATTTACATGACTATCAGATGCTTAAGTTCACCTTTGATTTGAAACCTCAGCAATTCAGAAACAAACTCCCAGGATTTAATTAAACAAAATGTCTGATTATTAAATTTTCAATTTTCCACAAACCCTCCTTCCCCCTTCTTATATGCTTCCAATATCTTCTCTGCATTCTTTGCATCAATTCAGAGAATGTTTTAAATTGCTTTGAAAGAGGTGAAATTTCTTCTTTAGAAGGAACTCTTTCATGCCTGATAAATTTCATTTTTGAAAATAAAAATATTTCTGTGGTTCAGCACTTTCTAGTTCTCATAATAAAAACCCTGGAACCAGTTTAGTACCAGCTTTGTGGTCATAGTAATGGGTTAGTAAACTTCATTTTAGGGAACCCAGCCCTTTCTTTTCCCCACAATAGGTGATTCATAAACTCATTCTTGCGAAACAATTTGTTGAACCTACAGGTGCATGTTTTGAAAGCTTCTAAAGCAGAAATTTTATTCAGAGACTTTCTTATCAGAGTTCTACAGTATTGGAACAAAAAACTAATTTTGAATCAATTTTAGAACTGAAAATTTTATTAAAATTCAGTTTTGATATTTATTTCTGCAGAAATAATATTTTTTTTAAAATTTTAATTCATTTCCCGTCTAAATAAGTTGAAATAATATTTTCTCCTTGTATGATGAAGAAACATTGATAATTTCACTCTTTGTACAAGGTCCCAAGAAAAATTATTTCTGATGTCAATATCCCTTTTTCTATGCATGTACTAAATGTACTATGATGAATGAGGTAGTATATACAAAAAGTTTTTTGAACAGGCTCTTGACCTATACACCCAGATTTCACTAAATACGTTGTTTGATAAAAATTGCAGTTAATTAAAAATTAATAAAAACATATCAGCAAATAATCTTATTGCAGTCAGACAGCTTTGTACAGGTCGATTAACTTAATAATCTTTAACCTAGTCATTTTAATTCAGACGCATAAATGAAAGTTACAAAAATGTTTTGAATTGGATAAGAAATATTTTACAATGAAAGAAATTCCTCTAATTAAGGAAAATCAATCTATTAACACAATGCTTTGAAATCAAAATATCAGTTAATAAGCATTTTCTCATATATTGTCTGAATCAAGTTTATCGGTTGTGTTTGTGATTATAAAATTCTTGAAAATTATCTGACATGAAACAAGTAATTATTTAAAAAAGAGAAATGACTTCCTTTACTACCCTGCATATTTTTTTTTTTTTTTTTTTTTTTTTTTTAGAAAAAAACTTCTTTCTTATTATAGATTCAAGCCCTGAATTTCAAACCCTGACAACAATATATTATGACACAATAACATAACAGATTTATAATATTACTGTGATACATACAGGTTCTATCCAGAAAGTAATGAGATTGATTCCATAAAATGAATTTATTTGAAGATAGTTTTACACACTTAATATTCTTCAAAACAGCATCCTCCTGCATTAATATACCATTGCCAACGATGCTGCCATCCATTTATGCCTGCCTGGAAGTCTTGAACTAGAATGCTTTCCAGAGCCTCCATATTGTCAAAACGATGACCTTTAAAGCTGGATTTTAAGCAAGGAAATAAAAAAAAAGCCGGGTGGTGACAGATCGGGGTATGTACAGTGGTTGGGGCAGCGTTGCGATGCTGTATCTTGCCAGGAACTGAGTTACTCTGAAGGTGTGTTAGAACCAGCTTACAATATCTTTATCATTTAAAGTCTACCTCATTTCTAAGCATTTTCTAACATTTTAATAATTCAAGTTGAAAATTTTCGAACTGGGTAAAAAAGTGTGCAGGGAAGGAATCAAACCTAGAACCTTCAGTTTAAATTGCCAATGCTCTTCCAATCAAGGTTCATAAATATGATATTTTTGAAACCATAAAAAATATCCAATATTCTGATACATAGCCAACATTTTTTACATATATGGTATTTTCAAAATAGTCAACTCATTGATGATTATAAATATTTTCAGATCTAATATAAATTAGAAACAAAAACATAATGCACTCAGCATGAAAGCCTATAAAACGATATTCTAAATGCATTTTTCTTTTCTTTTTTTACTTATGTAACAAAATTGAAAATCAACTAATTAAATCATTAAAAAAAAAAAAAACTATAAGGATTTAATATCAAGTTTTAAGAAAATTTTATGTTTTATACAAAAAAAATTAAGTACAAAATAATTTGTTTTTATTGAAAATTTTTAATATAAATGTAAGTTTGTCTGCTTTTTCATTCCCTAACCAGTTGTGCAGTTTAAATTAAACAAAACTCACTGCCAGAACAAAAGTTCTGGTTAGAAAATTTGTTAAGAAACTTTAACAAAAGTTCTTTATCTACAGTCAATAACAGTTAATTTACTTACACTTGTTTTGACCAAAAATATCATACGTACTTGGGCTCAAAAAATCTATTGCCGACATGCCTGGGGCATGTAAAATTTCCGTTTGGGCATGTTTTATTCTTATCAACAAGCCCAAATGGGCATATATTTTTTATGGCATTTGATATGCTATTTGTGATCAGTGAAATTTAGAAAAGACATCTAATATAGCTATCCACAGCTATAACTCAAACAAGATATCACCAATATGATACTTTGATTGGTTGAAATAATGTTTTGTTTTCTACTTAGTACATCTGTATGTGAAAGGGATTTTAGCTGTATGAATCGAGTGAAAACCTCCCTTTGACTGTTTGGCCATTAAAACACAAAATATCAAATCTTCTGGGGGGGAGGAATTCCCTCCCGGGCCACCCCCTGAATTCAACACTGTCTCAGAGTGGCTTTGAGTACAGTTTCAGTGGTGAAAACAAAGTCATTCTCAAAATAAAAGATAAATTTCACCCATGAAAATACGATATTTTACTAAGATTGTGTCAATATGACATCACTGAACTTTCTCTGATCTTTTCTTCTGCACATATAGAGATCAAACTTTTCATTTATTTATTTAAAGATCTTTGGTATGCACAGAATAAAGCATTTATGAAAATTATACCATTTTCATGTAAATATAAAAATAATTCAATAAAACTAAAGCATATTAAAATGATTACAGTAATTGATGCATTAAACTTGGAAGCATAAAATGGTTCTAAGGGTGAAAATGAAATCATTATATTATGATTGAGTCAATGTAATGTCATTCATTTAATTTTCATTTTGCATATAGAGAGACCTAACTTTCTTCTTATATATTTAAGGATCTTTCATATACATAGAATAAAAGCTTTGTAAAAATTCTGTAATTTCCATGCAAAACAAAAGCATTTAAAAATGATTATATTAAAGGATGCACTAAACTCGGAAACATAAAATGGTTCTGGTGGTGAAAGTGACGTCATTTTCAAAACAGAAGATGCATTTGCATCCATGAAAATAAAATATTATGTTACGATTGTGTCAATATAACATCATATTCACAGGTCTTTATTTCTGCATGTAAATAAACTTAACTATTCATTGAAAGATCTTTGGTATGAATATTTGATAAGTTAATCAGAAAAAGTGAAAATTAATAATGTGTTGTACAAGGAAATTATTTAAGTAGTAGAAACTAGTATAATAAAGTTTTCTGTGATGTTTACTGTTACCCAGTTCTGTTTTTACAGGATTTTGATTTAATGTTTTTTTCTTTGAGTAATTTATTGTTTACACAAGTTGATAAAACAAACTCATGTAAAAATAGAACGATTTTTTTTAAAAAAAAAAGTTTATGCTAAATCAAAATCAAATAAAAGCAGATTGAGTGTATATCATACATCTATGGCAATTGGCCCAGTTTTACAGAAATTAGAAATTTTCAGCAAAAAAAGAATTATCAAAATCAGAAAATTTGTTATGAACATACATTAAAAAAAAAAAAAAAATATATATATATATATATATATAACCATTAATTAAACATAACCTACCACCATCAAATACACTATGACGCAAAAGTTTAGACAATGAAGAAATTCTTACATACTTTGAAAAATATTTATTCAATTTTCAAATCACTGCTTGAAATTAATGTGCTGTACATATAAACAATATTTATAACAAAGAAAAGTGGAATTGTGCATATTGCAATAAATTAAATGGTAACAAAAATAAACGGCTGTCTCAAAAGTTTAGACACAAATTAAATAAAATCGAAATAAACAATTTTTAAAACCTGGTTGCGCATCCATGCTTATGTATTACGTCATATACACGAGATTGCATGGAAGAAACTAAATCTTGCATAGTTTGTGGATCGATATCGTACCATGCATTCTCAATAGATGTCTTAAGTTCCTTTTCAGAAGAGTATTGTCTAGCGTTGCTATAAACTTTGCGACACATGATGCTCCAAAGGTTTTCTATAGAGTTAAGATCTGGGCTACATGCTGGCCAGTCGAGAACTCTTATATTATGGGAATTAAACCAAGATTTTGAATGTTTTGCAGTGTGAATTGAAACATTGTCTTGCTGAAATTCCCACTGAGGACCACCTAGAAGCTCAGCAAATGGCAGTAGGTTTTCTTCTAATGTCTGTGTATAATGCTGTGAAGTTTGACGACCACTGGTGAAGGTCAGAGATACTTGTCCATTATAGCAAAAGGCTGCCCAAACCATCACCGAGCCCCCTCCTTGTCTGCGACTAAAAAAACGTCGAGGTTCCTTCCGCAAGTCATGCCAATACGATAAACAACCATCTGGACCATCCAGATTCCACTTTTTTTCATCGCTAAATATGACTGACTGCCATTTCTCTCCATATGACATATGCTTTCGAGCCCACATAAGTCTTTGTAACTTATGATGTGGTTTCAGAGCTGGTTTCTTCTGCATTTTGCTATAAACGATTGTTCCTTTTTCCAAAATTCGTCTACGAATCGTATCCTTTGATACAGAGAGTCCCGATGAGCTTTGAACTCCACGTACGCTCATTTGTTGAGTACTCGCTAGTCTTTGTATCAGGCGATCCTCTCGTACGTTTGTCACACATGGCCTCCCAGACTGACATTTTGCTTTATATTCGGAACCACTCGATAAAACTCGATAAATAGATTTTTTTGACCTATTAATAATAGCAGAAATTTTAGAAACGCTCTTCCCTTCACCTTTCAACTGCCAAATCCTTGAAACCTCATTCACTTGAATTTCTTTAGCTCTCGGCATGTCGACTATGAAGCGCAATCGTTTGCAGAACTTAAGTACTCTAAATTTGTGACATCATCGATTCTAAATTTGCATATGCCAGCGAATATTCAAAGAAATTTAGAATAGTGTCTAAACTTTTGCGACAAGCACATTTGAATTTTTATGAAAAAAAATTAGTATTATAGCAAATAAAACGACTGTCTTTTGTACATAGCATTTTAAATCAGTTTTTGAATATATTTACAGGTTTTTGTAATTCTGACGTCATAATTCTACATTTTAAAGCTGAATGACGTCATTGTCTAAACTTTTGCGTCATAGTGTATTATGAATTAAAGCTGTAAGTATTAAAAAAAAATAAATAAATAAATAAAATAAAATAAATATATATATATATATAGCTCTATTAAAAGTGAATGATTATGAATTCAGCTATATTCACTTAGTGCATATAAGAAGCTGCGTTGCGCCTGATGCACTGGGTTATTTGTTTAAAAAATTTTTGAAAGCATTATATATATATATTATCAAATTGAATAATATGAAAAACAGTCTGAAGTCATTTAAAAAATGAATTCCAATTTAAAGTTTTGACAGTTTATTCTGCAGTCAAAATCCCAATGATTCCATATTTTGTACTCTAATTGTATTGTATTATTTTTGTCGGGACTATAATTTTTCTTTATTAAGATGGGATTCCATTATAGACAGGTTCCATTTTCAAAGGCTTTACCGTACAATAAAATCTCACTTTTTAAATTTCTATAGGAGTTAAGAAAAATAATAAATTTTTTAATTGATAATGTCGTTTTATACTAAGTTACCCGACAAAAATAAAAAGAATAATTTTCTTAATTCATAATATCATTTTATACTAAGTTAACTGACAAAACTATTTTCTACAACAAATTTTTTTCCAAGTCAAACATATTTTGAGCAAAACTGTTATTCAAATAAAATCAAAGAAGTACCACAGAGAAAAAGAACTATATACAATACACGTCTGTGATTGTGAATTTTCTACAAAAAAAAAATATGTAGTTGATAGCCATGTCTATAGATTGAAGTGAAAATTACAGCATTTTTTAAATCAAACAATCTCCCTAACAAGATTTGAAAACTATAGAAAAGAAAATGCATTATAAGTAAAAGTTTCAATTATAAAAGGATGGCAAGTTGGATTAATTCCGTAGCTACTTAAAGAAGGTGGCATTTGCCATTTTAACAAATTTTCCTCTTATCCATGCCCATGAGTCATTTTTGCAAATGAATTATATAAAAAAACTCAAACAGAAAACACTTGTCACACGGCTCCAGTTCAGCTCGCATTCTGTTAAAGTAACTAAGAAAAAACCTGATATTAATTATTTTTCATCCAAAACGTAACGACAGAAATACCATTTAATCGATTTTTTAAAAACTAACATTACTTTCCAAAAGATAACTGTTGTAATGGTTATTATAATACCTATATGGGTCAATATCTGAAAATTGGACAATTTACGTCCATTGCCAATCATATTTCATTAATTATACTGAAACCAAAAACTGAAAAATGTAATATATTGTAACATTTCTTATAATAATTATCAATGGAACAGATGTTATATATTACCACAGCCGCCATCTTGGATTTTTTTCTTGGCGTAAAAACCCCTTTTGTGGCAAGTAGTAAATGTTGCCAAGCAACGATTTATGCCTATGTTAGGCTTCACAGGGTTGCCAGAACACGTTGGGATTGCCTTATCGATAAACGCCAACAAATTCAAGATGGCGGCTGTGGGAATATACAGTCGGAACTCTATTTAACGAACCTCTTTTTTGCAAACTTTTATTTGGAACCAAGAACATTTTGCGAATTTCTTCGTAAAATAACCTCCAAATAGCGAAGTGCATTCTCTATTTAACGAACTTTTCCTTGGGATCTAAATTTTTTTTTCTCCCTATTTCTTAACATATATCTGGACATTTCAAACTTATTCTTTCTTTTAACACATTTTATGATGATCAATGACCATGAACAGGTCTTACCAGGCACCTAACTCACTGAGAATAGTAAAATCGTTGTGAATCTTTGCTTTCCATCCAAGAAGTGAAATCTTTCAATATCCCCTTTTAACCCTCAATGGAGCTGCCCCATGTCCTTAAACAGTGCTTGAGCATCAAAGAAGCAAAAAATTATTCTTCATGAGGTGGATAAAGGCGTGAAGAAAAAGAATACCGCTTTAAAATTTTGTATTCCTCCAAACAGCTTATCAACCGTAACAAAATATCGTAATTTTAATGTAAAATTATTTTTTAACTAAAAATAGAATGTATTTCCAGACAATGTTTTGTTTCATTCTTATTTCCCTTGTAGATTTCTTTTTGATGGGTAAAATAAATAAAACAAATAGATATAATTCATAAAAAAAAGTGTGACTAATTACTTTTTAAATTATATTTAGTGCTTATGGACTTAAAATATGTTTTATGTAGTTTAAAGTATTTTAAAAGGTGACTCTCTATTTAACGAATTTTCCATATAACAAACTTTTTTTGGGGATTTAGCGACTTCGTTAAATAGAGGTTCGACTGTATAACATCTAACCCTTACTATGATAAATGGACATATAATTAATTTTAAGCTTTAAGCAAATGAAATCATCATTTCAGTCCCTGTCCCCATGTACAAATGTCCAATATTAATTAAATGCTGTAAACATTTCTATAAATATTATTAACTTTTGCTGTTATATATTTATATCTATACAGTATGGGAAAATATAATTATTCTTTATTAGTATAGATTATATAGAAAAATATTGTAGTAAATATATTTGTCCCTGACGTTGACCATCATCTCAGTCCCTCTAAACCCACATTTAGGTTAACAAATACTAGGTGGTGCTGGCAGAATTATTTCCATTGCAACAGCAATTAAAGTTCAACTAGCCACCATGGATGAAGGTAAGTTGTTCTTCTCTTTGTTTCATATTTAGAAATGTTTAGTTTTTGTTCTGAATAGGGATATGTATTTTTTTATAGCATCATTCATGTCCCCATATTTAAATTTTTATTTATAAAAAGAAAACTTATTGCAACTTTATTTATGTAATATACAAATGTCACATGGCATATTTGATAGTTTACATGTGTGCAAAATGATTCAATAAAATGGTTGTGCAGCTGTTAAGACAAAAACATCACCTCAGTCCCAATTAATAGACACTGATTACAGTGTTAACAGACACTTTCTTCCATTAAAGTTTATCCTACACATAAAATATACATCCTTGATCTCAAAACACTACAGCATTCAAATGACAAAACATGTATCATAGTATATAATTGTATTTGGAAGTTGGTACATTAATTCAAAAACGTCCAGTTTTCAGATATTGACACACATACACACACATATATTACTTCTATTTTTTAAATCCCAATAAAAAAGTTTCAAGTAATTTGATTAATTATTATTTGATCCAATAAATTTGTTTTTAACTGGAACATCATGATCATGCAAAATGTTTGAGAAATTTTTGAATGCGGATGTGAACAAGTACCCCATCCCCTGTACTAGACTATTTTGATGCACAGATATGAAAATCGACATTTAGATAAAATATGACATTTAGAAATATGATAAATAGAAATCAATAAGCAAAATCTACCAATTTAAGGTTTTTCAAAACAGTTTATTATCAAACCTAATAAAATTCTATACATTTCCAATTTATAATATACATACATTAATCCAGAGCACCACACTCATGGAGCAGTTCTTCTTTTTCTTTAAAATAAGCTCTAAACCATTCAATATTTTCAAGCTTTCGTTCTACAGTAATGTAAGGGTTTTTTGACAATCCAACACACACCAGTTCCATGAAGTGACGAATAGGACCCTTTGTTGGAAATCCTTTAAGGTGCCTTTCCAAGAAGACATGTTCATGAAATCCAACTTTTTCTTCTTCTCCAAATTCTGAAAATAATATCCATGAAATAAATATAAAAGTAAAAATATTTTTAAAAAACCTCTTTTATGATCGTTCAATGTTTATCTTAAAAGCCGCATTTAACCCTTTATGGCCCAAATTACGAATTCATAAAAATTTTATCTTCTAAAGCATTTTTCGAGAATTTTTGAAACTACATTAGAAGATTTATACAATCATTTAACCCGGCAGGATGGCTGCCGTGAAGCGTAACACAAGAACGGGCATGGGGTGTCAGCACACCCCAAACATATTAAATGGCATAAATACGAAAAAAATCTTTAGAATTCTATCTGTTAATGAAATTCATGATAATTATATTCTTTCTCATGAAAAATGATAACTGAAATGTTAAATTATCATTAATTTAAAAAATTAATAAAAAATAAATTTAAAAGCACTCACCTTTATTTTCTTAATTCGAAAAACTTAATTTTTCTTTACAATTTTTATTATAATAAAATTATACATCATTGCGGATAAAAATACTGAGATTTATGAATTTTCATAATAATTAGGGTGTACATGGATCAGAAACTTTAGTTTTTTCGCAGTTTTTACATATAGCTTCAATTTCTATAAGACTTTCTATAATTCTATAAGACTAAAAAAGAGTCTGAATTCGTCGTTTTCATACACTCGCACGGAAGGTGACCTAGGAAGCAGGTACTGATGGACCCGACCACTTCGGTTTATAGGGAGAGGCAGCAGGTAAATATTTTCGGGCATAAGGTGTCTTTGCCATTTAAAATTAATTATTTAAATTTGTGTTTATAGGGATTTTGTGCAATATTTATAACTTCACTTACATGTTTTATTTAAAATATTTTTTTTAGTATTTTATAAAATTAGGAAATGTACAAATATAATGCTGTTACAATAGAAATATAGGAATAATTCCAAACTGAAACTTTTCACACACAATCTTTCAATGTCAAAAAAGCTGAAGAGATACAAATGAAAAAGAAATTGTCTTTTTAAAAATATTTTTTAATTGTTCAACCAATAATACTTTTGGAATAAGATAAAACAAAGTATCTATAACTCATTCTAATACATATTACTACTAATCAATGTATTAAATGACTTTTATAACAAGTTATTTTAATGGTACTTTAAAGTACCATTGGACCATAAAGGGTTAAAGACACAACTGTAATTCATACTGTTCCAAAAAATTTTTGTTACAATACATTAATTTGATGTATATCCCTGACTACTGAAAATTCACTGAATTAATTTATGATTGGCAGAAAACACAAACTAGTTAATTTATTAAAATATAATTTTTGCTCTGTTTCTTTTTTAAGATAGAACAATAGGGGAAAAAAAGCACTATTTAAACTAACAATCCAGGATTTCTAAATTGTTTTCTCAACGTATAAACCTAATTTAATTATTATTAATCAATAAAAGTTTTTGTTTCTAGCTTTTAATTACTTTTTTCCCCCCTGCATTTTAGTGGTTAAAATATTTCATTGTTGCAATTCCAAGCCAGTTGGCCTATTTTAGAAAGAGTGGTTTATTGCATAATTAACTCCATTCTTGTTATAACTCTTATGTACTTGTAATCCAAAAGAATATTTGGCAATTTATCACCAGCACTTGGCTAACTGAAAAATGACTTAAAATTAATTTATAATAAAGTTTTTTTTATCTTTTACCGTTATTGGAAACTCACCTGAGTATATAATTTGTATGTCTAGCTTAGTGAAAAATCTATGACAAAATTCAATCTTTACATACATGAACCAAGTTAAATAAAAGAGTGTAAAAACGGAAAGAATGTTAGAAACTGCTACTGCAAAATGCTTCTGTTGTTAACAGTAACAAAAATTTATCAGGCAATGTACTAACTGATAATTACTAAGATGATACTTGGCACAGTATAATATAAATTTAAAAGCAATGTTAAAAACACCAGAAAATGCAAACTTTGAGCAGACTAGTTTTGGTAGTGTTTAGCATACCGTCCTACACTAACCACCACCAAATCTACAAAATAACAGAGAAGTACAAACAAATTACATTAAATATATCATCCCTATAAAAAGCTATTACTTCAAAGCAAAAAATGGTACTTTTCCACTATAGGGGACTTGCGAGATAGAGAAAATGGCCTTAGCGAGAGACAGAAATTTAGCAACGTATTTACTGGCAACTTATTGATTGTTTCCTATACACAATCAATTTTTTAATATTTATTTAGTTTATTTAATACAAAGAAGCCATTTATTTATTTTTATATACAAACTATATTTATAAAAAAATAATTCTTATAAATAAAATGTTTAGATATTTATGTATATATATATACATATAAACAAGCATAAAAAGTTCATGAGGTTTGTTTTCATAGCTGAATTTCCCATAGCTCACATTTGGCAACAAATCTCGCTTTCTAAAGCCTGAATTGAACCAATCTTTTTAAAAAATGTGAAAGCTCCATATACTGGAAAAGTACCCCAAAAATATTTATTATTAGTGATGGCAAATATTTTCCCGGTGATATAATGACTTTTCAATCAAAGTTACAACTTTTCCCAGTATAAAAAATAAAAATGTTTTAAGTACCTTTTACAAACATTGCATAAAAACAAACTATGCAAGTCATAAATGTATTAAAATTATTTATATCAGTCATCCTTTAAAAATTACATTAGTTGGGCAGATTTACTAGCGATGAAAACAGGTAGGCATTCAAAAATAGACTAAAACATAGTAAAGGCTGAAAATTCCACCCACCCCCACATACACAAAAGGCAGAATTTAACATCAACAACAACAAAAAAAGAATATATATTTAATAATTAACATTCTATTAAAGTAACAGAATAAGCATTTTGCATATGATTCATTGGAAGGATAAAACACCTGTTTCTCCCTCCCTCACTGGCTGATTCCTGTTGAAAAGGATTTTATTAAAAAACAAATTTCCAAATGGCTAGAAAAGGGAATAATATGAAAAAGTACTTCTAATTTCCTCCACTATTGTTTGTGTAAAAAAAAGAAATATGATTCATTTCAACTGGGAGTTATTATTACAAATTAAATTCTAAAATATACAAATAGTGTTTTCCTCTCCTAGTAAATGATGTCATTATTGATCAGTTGCATTCTCCAAAAATATTGACTCTTAATCTTAAAAATGCATTCTTCCATGTACAAGGAGACAAAGATGGTTCTTTGTGACTTTATTGATGAAAAAAAACAAAAACTTATTTATCCAAATGACATCATAATCCCAGCTGAAACCAAAGCTGAAGGGCTGCAAAAATTACAATGCGTCTTTACCATTGCATCCGAGTACGGTCTGGAAATGAATATTAAATGACACATTTTATAATCCAAAACAGACCTTAGACTATAACCTTAAAAATGGATAAATGCATCTATCTCCTTTGAAAACTAACACTGTTTTAAATTTAGCTGAAACATGAAAGATGTACAATCTTCAGTTGGTTTGACATAATATTTTTGAAAATTCATCCATGATTCCCTTTAATAGCTAAATACTTGGCAGATTTAGTTAGAAAAAATACTAAATTACCCTTTGGTGACCAATAACAAATTGTATTTGATCAGCTGAAATATATTCCAAGACAGTTTCAAAAAGGTACTGCATCCAGCCTGCCTACTGGTTTTAGAAATACCCTTCTTGCCCCTCATAAAAAAAGCACATTTTTACCTTTAGTTAAGAAAAAAAAAAAAAAAAAACAATTGTGCCCTATTACCTTTTGTACTAAAAAAATTTGCTTGCATATTAAAAACTGACCTAGTGTGAAAATAATGTCGTAAATTTTAAGTATCAAAAGTGCTTTTAAAATTTTTAAAACTGCTTGTGAAAAGCACTCTTCAGAATCTAAAATCTGATCTTAAAAAACTAAAAAAAAAAGCAAAGAAAAATTCTAAAATTAAAAAGGTGCCCTTTTTTTATTAGCAGCACACTGCCTTTTTTTTTTTTCTTTTTGCTTAATCTGGAGGAAACTCCACAGATTTTGTTTATTTTGAAATATCTATCTATCTATTTATATATATATATATCTGTGGCACGAAAATCAGGCTGAATTTACAGCTTGCCATTTGGCAACAACCACAGCGGCGATTCTCAGTGGTTAATTTACGGGCACATGTCCTGGCCCTTTCAGCAAATCAAAATTCAGAGAGAATCTCATTTCAAGCACATGCGTTCTTCTCCTAAGTTTGTGTCATGTCTTTCAAAGAGTTTTAAATGAATTTAAGTCATGCTGTGCAACATTATAGTCGAAAAAATGCATTTTTATTTGCATTTTCAACAAAGTTTTCTATTACTTTTTTATACATTAAAAATATTAGTAAATTTCATATGTTAAAATGATTTATGATAATACTCATTCTGGCTAGAGTTGATGCAAATAGTGGCGAGCGAGCTGGGATTGCATAGAGCTCCCAATCTGAATGCATTGCAATGCACAGGTGTTGGCGAGCATTAGTGAGCAGGAGACTGAGTCTCTTAGTTATACATAAGCGTATTAAAAATTGCTTCAAAGTTATTAATAAGGCATAATTAATATATAAGGTAAAATAATAACTTAACAGAAAAATTGCTAATGTGTAAAAATTCAGAAAAACACAACAACCAAAAACTTTACCTGCTTCATTATCAATAGGAAATTTCCAATGTTTGCCTTGTTCAGTCCACATTATCATTTCCTCAAAGGCGTTAGCAGGAGCAAATTGAGTAAGAAGTCTCACTTCCCTTTCTTGAAGTTTTTCCCAAAGTGTATTTGTAGATTCTAAAAGCAACAAAATCATTATCGTTACACAGCAGGGGGGAAAATGTAGTAAAATACTAGGAAATACAGACAAGTAAATTAAATAAAGGTAAAAATTTTAAGGAACCCCCACTTTTTTTTTTAATATAAACATTCAATATTTATCTTTAAAATCACGCCTAATTTCATGACTAGAATTTACACTGCTTCAAAACATTTCTGTTAGAATATATGAATTTCACCTATGGAAAAGTCACTGTTTTCATATATGTTTGTATATGTTTCATAGAAAGTGCAAATTAATGGAATTTATGAAAAACTATATAATTTTTGGTCCGTCTTTTTTAAGATTTAGCAACAGGAGAGAAAAATAAGCATTATTCGAACTATCTATACAGGTTTTCTAAATTGTTTTCTCAACATATAACTACAATTTAATTAATATTAAACTATTAATTGCAAAAAACAAATTTTTAAAAAATTACACTCTTTATTTTATACTAGGGAGATAGCCCATCAAAAATGATGGAAAATGTACTATATAGATCTATTATATACAACACATATGCAAGAATATGAGTTTTCTTCGCTTGTTCTGCAGTGATAGATGAAAATAACACATTTAAAAAAAGAAACACGTTTATGAAAAACTATGTATAATGAATACATAAAAAATGCAATTTAAGTGTAAAATAACATTTGGTCAGAAAACTTCAGGATATACGACGTTTTTGTAAAAACTCTTTTATTATCTAAAAGCTGACCTTGCTTTTCAGTATCTTCGACATACATTTTTAACTGTCCTTCTTTACATCTTGAAATAATTACATATAGTTGCCCATGAGAAAAAAACTGTTCTTTTAAATACAGTCCAACTGTTGAAAATGTTTATCCTTGTAACTTATTTATCATATTTGTAAATGACAGTATAAATGAAAATTTCATTCATATCAATTCATTTCATTCATTACTCGTTACTTTCAAATGAAAAATACTATAAATTATTGAAAAAAGGCATTTCTTTGTTAAAAAACATATTCTATATCAGATCTCTACTTCATTATTATTTTTCCAATCAAAGAACAGAACAAACCTAACAAAAAACCATTGCTGCTTTGAGCTGCCATTATCGTCTGCATGAGAAAAAAATAAACACTATAAAAACCATGCAGTTTCACAGTCAGTTGACATATTTTAATGAGCGTAGTTTGGTGCATAATTAACTCCCTTGTTATTGTAACTGGTATACAAGTGTAACCATAAAGAATAATGAGTGCTTCGTCACTTGAGTTCGGCTAATGGAAAAATGCTATAAAATTACATTATTAATTTACAATAAAGTTCTAAAAATATTAAAATGTTGAATTGTCACTGGGAATACACCTGTATACATAATTTTTATAATTCTAGCCTATCAAGAAGCAACATAAAAATAGAATCGAAAATTCCATCTTTATATACATGAACAAAATTAAGTGAAATAAAAGGGTGCAAAAACTTATAAAATGAACTTTATTGCATACAGCAGCAATCTAAAATAATTGGCAAATCAGGCATATGAAAACAAACAAAAGTCACATAGGAACACAGATATGCAATTCAGTTATTTAGCCAAAAATACAGGGTGCCTCACTCAGAGTCAAACATGTACTCATTCTATTCTACAAACTGTTCATTCAAAACTTTAACCATAACAACTATATTTAAAAAAAATTTCAACAGGCTGACTGCTTTGTGAAAAACATGATAAATACTGGAAGTGGCCACTAGCCATATCTAAGTAACGCTGAGCTAGATTGTCGATATTTTTATATGTAGCTGCCAGTATGTACAGTGACAATGATCCAAATCTGAGTACTTTCAGCATTTTTTATAATGCCATCACATCTCAGATTTAGCAAAAACTATCAAAAACAGCATTACAATACCTTCATCATCATTAGAGATCTGAAAAAAATTGGTTTGAGCTTTGAATAAGACACCCAGTATTTTTTACTAAAAAAGAAAATTGTGAAAAGTTCCTTTGTGGTTTTTGCTTCTGTATGCTTGACCTGCCTTTCATTTTCACCAAATATTTTAGAATCGTACTATGTAGATAACCAAATTCTTTTGCAAGTTCCTGTAAATGAACAATAAATGCTACATACTATTTTGTTTGCAGAAAGCATGTTGTAGTGCATTTCAGTGATGCTTATCAATTAAAGGAGCTGTTTTTGGTGCAGCATATTTAATCTGGCACGGATCATAGAAATGAGTTAACATCAGTCAGTTGAAGCATAAATGCTGACGTCAGTGATATATGCAGTTATGAAAATTTTATACTTTTATGTTAGCTAAGTGTAAATATTGCTAATATTTTTTTTTTCTGCCAATAGTAACTTTTGTATTTTGCATACGTAAATTGGAAACAATTCTTTGATTTCAAAATAAAATGTTTTGGTTTACAGGTTTATATTTCATTTTTTTTCTTTTTAGTACTTTAAATAAAATTAAAGAAAGGAATGCATTTTAAATGAAATGAGTGAACAATTTACATTTTAAATGAAATATGTGTAATATGAATATTGTATGGGAACAATATTTGGTGATTTAACACCTGTGCTAGGCTAATCTAAAAGTACCAAAAAGTCCTAACTGTATCAAGAAAGGAGAGCAATGAAATAAAAAATCAGACAAAGATAAGTATCTAAAAGAAAGTCAGTAAATTTTAATAAAATTGCATGCCATGGACCAAAAGTGGGCGATACTGACAGCAATTGATCTGATTATCATAAGTGACAACCAAAAGTTTTGTTTCTACAAAACCGTACTCACTAAAGTATGTCAATTAGTATGCAGCCTACTGCCAAGTTTACTAAAAAACAGAAAACATATTAGGAACAATAAAGTTTAATATAAAAGTGGATTCCACTAAAGGCTTTTCACAAAAACACTTCATTGCACAATTGCACCAAATCGTATTAGCTAAAACATGCAAACTGACAGTGGACCCAATTAAGGAAAAATTTTAAATCTCTGCACTATCAAACATACTGCAACTGATAAGTAAACGGGGATACCAAACTGGATACCAGAGGCAGACAGTCAAAATATAAATGTTACACACTTCATATTAAATACGGAATATCTTACAATAAATTTCCATAACAAAGTACATTTATAGAAGTTTAGATTTCCTCGGGACAAGGGCAGATAGATGAACCAAAGTCACAAAACCTTTCAACTATGTTGTAAAGTGTTAATGAAAGATTTGAAAAAAGGCTCTATTGAAAAGAGATCTTATAGACATGAGTGCTTGATAAAAAGAAGTGGATGTATTTTATTTAGATTTTCCTAATCTTTCATGACTTTGAAAAAAATAACTTTTATTTATATTTTTTAAAAGTGATTGAAATCAATTAAACATTAAGTGTAAAAGTTATGATTTGAGGTATAAGTGTCTAATTATTATACAAACTATATATTAAATGTAATAAAGCATTGGATTTTCAAAACACTCAGCCCAGTTTTTTTTTTTTTTTATTATTATTACTTCTCCCCATATTCTGGATTTTAAATTGTTGGTGACCCTATTTATACAGATAAAAACCAAAAAATTTCACAAGACAGAAAGATAGTAATAGATTTCCATAATGCTGGGATAAAATGTATATAACTCCTATAAAATATAACTATATAAAAGTAAACACATTACAAAGATGATCTTATAGGTCTGTAAAGGCATATTCAATTTCTTAATGGAATTATTCCTGACTAATATAGATTTATATATATGAGTTGCAATTTTCCAACTGAGCAAAAAATGTCCAAGCCGGGATTCGAACCCGGTATCTCTTAGTTGAAGCTGCCAATAACTATGTCGACAGAGCTATCCTGGACAAATCTGAAGGATCTAATTCACCCAGCTAATTTTATTGATCATAGCATCTTGTCTGATATGTGAATCAGCTCAACAGAACAGTTTTTGACCAGATATTATGATCAATAAGGTCTCAGTGTTAAAGCATCCATGGATCCACTTATATCTATATTAATAAAAGAAAGATGTTTGTATATCTCTGTGTCTAAATTGGCAATGGCAAAATGGCAATCTTTATTGGCAATGGCTAGGGAAATCTATCGCTCATAGAGGTTTGCAAATTTGGATAATGACAAACAAAAACAGGTGTAAATGCAAATGAAACTCAGATTTTTAGACAATTAGAAAAGATATTAATTAAAACCCCCATCGAATGTTAATGAACAAGTTACTACTGTTTCGGTATTTGCTTCTCTGTGTGTCTGGGGAATCTGACGTTTTTCAAGCACAGGTATAGTTTTTTTTTTTTTTTTTGATTTTGAAATCACAATTGCTGCTTCTATGTGGAGTAAAAAAAAAAATAATAATAATAATAAAGAAAGAGACATATTTGCAGTATTTTCCCAGTTGTAACCGTATCTGTGTTTAAAAGAATATTAATAGTTACTATTTCAAAAACCTATTTCCTTTCCCAAGTTTAAAATTGCCATCTGCATGTTCAGTATAGTCCTCACTCTGTCAAAAAACACTTACAGCAAATTTCTTTTCTCCTCTCCATAGTACCTTTTATTTAAAAAAAAATATATATATGAATTTTTTACTCTTTCAAAAAAAAAAAAAAAAAAACTATTTGCTATAGGTTATTTTCAAATTTTTCCTTCTTTCCTGAGATCAGATCACAGTTGCCAAGAGTTTTTATTTATTTTTTCTCAGTGCCTTCACCTTCAGACATATAATTTGTTTTAAGATACCCGCAGCAGAGTTTTTGTTTTTTTTTGTATGGGAGGGTTGATTTGATATATATATATATATTCTTTTATGTGAATACTGAAAGATGCATGTTAAAAATATCAAAATGTAATAACTCCAGAGCTAAGTGCAATTTTGCCCCTGGAACTCCACAATGTCTGTCCCAGAGCTGCAGAAATCCCCTTCTGATGAAAAATGTCTGAATTCAATTACCAATTTTAGGTAAATTTAAGGTTATTATCCCATTTTCAGCCAACACAAGTCAAGTCAGCAAGTATATATACAGGTATACTCAATAATCCAGCATTCGGAAATGCGACAACTTCAAAAATCTGGCAAAGTCATCTTCCCCCATCTATTTCTTTTTTTCACTCTTCCAACTTACATGAGAATAATAACACAAGTTTATGAATTAAAAACTTTGTGATCAAAAGGAATGTATTAGCAGACAGCAAAATCACTGAGGTTGTGCTAAATAGAACTGCCGATAATGCCAGTAGCAGCTCAGAGGAACGAGGATGAGGAATCTGTGAGAATACTTATCACAATATTTAAATTTGGTTTATTTTTATTTCCTTTCAGCTATTTTTTTGCATCGATGTCTATTTGAATTCAATCATTGTGCCGCGATGTTGATGTTTTTTATCTCTCACCGTAAAGCGAATCTGTTTTCGCTGCCGATCTGTTTCTCTTGGCTTTCAGGCGAGTCGGCAGTATTGCGCATGTGCACACTCTGCTTTTTTTCGGAGCACATCTCTGGAGCTCTGGTATCGCTGAAGTCAACTTGCATTATGATGACGTCATTGAAATGCTTAGCACCGGACTCTTTTGACGTATTTGTTGCGTGCTTTGCTGACAGGAGGATTTTTTGGTTTCGTTTTCCAATCAGTGAAAACATTTTGAATTCTGCAGTTTGTAATTCGATTTTCATTAATTTCCTGTAAATTTTAATTTAGCTAATCAATTTAAATTCTACCTTTTAATTACTTTGTCAACCCCGTATTCATCATTTAAATACTAAAACTCGTTAATTTTTAAATCAGAATTTGGTTTGATGTTGTGCTAAAAAGATGTAGTTTTCAATGCAATGTTTTCGCGGCGCGGGCCTTGTCTGTCGTTCGAATGCCGCTAAGTTTGCCGAAAGAAAACGTCCATATAATGGGTCGTATTTTTGTGGATACTTTATGTCATGCCAAAATTTAATTTTTAAAGATGTGCTGCTCTCATCGAAAGGAATCCCATGGAATAATTCCTCGTTTGCTGTTATTTTTCTCATCTTTAAGAGATTCTGTTCTTTTATTTTGAAATGGTGACCAGAAGCAAGAATTTCCTAACCTTCTATTACTAACGTCTGAAAATAAAGAATTTATTTATTTCATCAGTTTGCCTCTTCACTGCCTTCCTGTAAAGTAAGAACATTCCTGTTTTTTAGGTAGATTTCGTATGAAATACTACCTATTGGGATCGTTCCTATGTTGGAATTTCTGAAAAATTTTTGCAGATCTACACCGATCATGACCCCTAGAACCCAAAACCACCCTCAGTAAAAAACTTTATATATATATCTATCTATCTATCTATCTATCTATCTATCTATCTATCTATATATATCACTTTCTTCTGGACACGATAACTTTCGTAATTCTGCACCAATCTCTTCCAAACTGATACATAAAATCAATGGGCATAAAATCTCGGTCAAGTTCGTTAATGGGCAAAATCGGACCAAGGGGAGGGAAATAGGGAGGGGTTTTGTGAAAACAGAAAACCCCCCATAACTTCTTAATAATTGTACATATCAAATCAGTTTAAAGTTTTTATTACTTCTAAAAATAGGGCCAAAAATTTATGTATCACAGATTTTTGATAAAGTTAAAAATGGGCTCAAGGGGCGCAAAAAATAGGGTTTTTGGGAGAAAAAAATTCATAACTTCGTCAATTCTCAAGATATCAAATTCAATTAATTTTATTATAAATCTCCTTAACATTATCTAAAACTTTTATATTCACAAGTTTTTGATAGGAGCAATTCGTACCGCAAAAAAAAATTAAAAACGAAAACAAAAAGGGCGTTTGAAGAAGAAAAAAATCCATAACTTCGTCAATTCTCAAGATATCAAATCCAATTAATTTTAACATGAATCTCCTTAACATTATCTACAACTTTTATATTCACAAGTTTTTGATAGGACCAATTCGTACCGCAAAAAAAAATTAAAAACGAAAACAAAAAGGGGGTTTGAAGAAGAAAAAAATCCATAACTCCGTCAATTCAAAAGATATAAAATCCCCATGAATTTATCATATATCTTCTTAATATTGTCTACAACATCTATATAGACGAGTTTTGGATAGGACCAATTCTTAGAGCAGAAACAAATTAAAAATACATACCGGTTGAAGTAAAAAATGATCTTAGTAAGGGTGTATTCAAATCCAAACTGCTCATTTTCTGACTCATTTTACAATTCATTTTTGCTCTCAAAGGCTTCCAATTGGTACGTGTTTTACTCAGAAACTATATAATGTACCGTAATGGTCGATTTTCTGATAGGGGCAGAATATATTTTTTTAAATGCTGTTAAAAAGGGCATTTTGAACCGAATTTACCGAAGCGGATTGTGTTGGAAAAATCATTGTATTAGGGATGCGCTTAAATCCAAACTGCTTATTTTCTGACTGATTTTTAAATTCATTTTTGCTCTCAAACGCATTTAATTGGTAGATTCGCTTATTCAGAAACTATATAATGTACCGTAATAATCGATTTTTAGATAGAGGCAGAATATATTTCAAAAAATGATGTTAAAGTGGACATTTTGAACGGAATTTCCCGAAGCGATTGTGTTAGAAACGAAAAATATTGTCCTTCTGAGAAAATAATTGTTTATATATCAAGTTTTAATTAATTGAACAAAAAATAAAAACACAGGTCGCTTATAAATCTCTTCAAAAATCACGTCAGCAAGTTTCATATTTTTTTTTATTAAAAATGAATCTGGAATTATGCCAGAAAATTTCGAGTTGTTGAGCATGGAAAAGTATTTTTTTGAATACCGCCCTAACATGATTCTGATAAAACCAGCTATTATATGAAAATGAAATAAAAACTCATCAAGAGCGGCCAGATAAAATTGTTAAAGTGGATTTATCTATAATCATGATTTAGTTTTTGTTTGTGAAATTAGTATATTTGACTTCGAAATCTACCTCTGCCTGTAGGCCGGGCCGGCAGGGATTTTTTATTATTTCCTTAACGATCAATAGTTTCATTAAAAGAACTTCGCAATATGTACTTTAACCACTTAACGATCATTTTATTACCGTCACAGAGCTGGCAGAAGAAAAGTTTTCATTGGAAAAATGCATAAATCTGATCGAGAAATTAATATCTGCTTTAGAGAAACAAGACTATTTTCGAGATCGATATTTTTCACTTGCATAAAATCCAAGAAAAACTTGTTAAAGAATGGCAAAAAAAAACTGAAGTGATAAAATTGACATCCATGTTTCTTAAAACACACACACACAAAAAAGGACTTCACTGTTTCTTAGAAATTTTTTTTGTAACATAAAAAATATGAAAGTAATTTTTTGTAAATATTTAATTTTCTCACATAGATATGACTTGGCTATGAATTTAATTATGAATAAAAACACCATTAAGAACATCTGAAGTATTTTAATATCCTTTCAGAAATCAAGAGTTTTAAAAAATCTGGCTTTGTCTCGGTCCTGACCATACTGGATTTTCAAGGTTTTTCTCTATAATATGTAAAGTCTAAAAATTGTGACTAATCTTGAGAATTTTAAATTTAAATCTCTTGAAAATGGCATTAGTTTAAAAAAGCTACAGAAAATTTCTGGTAATTAATTTGCTTGAAGCCCATTATTTTTACAATAGAAGAGGAATTATTACAAAAAGAACATTTTAATTTCTATAGATATAATTATTAAATAACATTATTGATTCGTATCATGCTCACCAGGTTTCGTTTCAGCATTTGGATCGAATATATTCAATGGAGCTGCTCCAAACAAGTTAACATGTTCTATTTTTTTAGCAGCAGGAGATCTATAAAATATACAGACAAATAATATATTTAAATAAATGTTAAATAAAAAAAAAACTTATCAATACTGATCAATATGATATCAATTAGAATTATTTTTTAAAATAACAATAATGTGAAGATTCATTTTAAAAAATGTGAAATACATAAACAAAATTATGATTAAAAAATGAAACTCTGAAAGTATTCTGCTTACTTGAGAACAGGCTTCACAAATGACACTCACCAAATAAAGTGAGGAAATCGGGGTATGGGTAGTAAAATTTTATTCACACCAGCCACTGTGGGTTTATGACAAATTTGTGGGGAAACTTTTAAAATGTCCAAAAGTTGTGAAACAAAACTGTTTGAGACATTTAGACATTTTCTGTTAGTATGTATGAAGAAGACAGCCATGAAAATCTGATGGTGTGCTTGGATAAAAGAATCTCTTTTGCATCATTATTTGCCAGATTAACTATTGTTAAAAATACAGAATCAGGATTCATACTCATTTTCCAAGAAAAATCCCCAGAGAATCCCCTGATGTATTTTTGGGGCTGCATAACTTTTCCATGTCGACAATTAGCGACACTTTTTAAACCAATATCATGACACCCCCCCCCTCAAAATAAAATAAAAACAAGGTAATCTCAAAAATAAAGTTTACACATCACCTATATAAAAAGAACTTTAAAAGAAAAACTTTTAAAACATAGACGAAGTCTGCATGCCTTGTGGAGCTGTTCTTGATGGATTGCTGCAAGAATTTACTTTAATTTCCACTTTTATTTTATTACCTCTTTGAAAAGTATTATGAGTAATGTGAACGCTATAAGTGCAAATCAATTTAAAATAGGAATTTAAAAATGTCCTTTATTTCTCTTAAGTTCCTCTTGATCAGTTTTCAAACCTCACGGATATTAGCATTGTGATTACATATAACATATATTTAATCTGAAGGAAGAAGTGGTCAGTTTCTAATTCTCCATATCATGTATTAGTTTTATTTCATTTGCGAATAGCAGCAACTGACCTCATTTTCCCAGAATAGCTAATCATTTTGCCAGGTTTGGAAAATTTTTTGCATTATTTCCTGAGATTCTTCTGATTTATACGACCAAAATTATCCCCTGAACCTCATAATCCCCTGATGAATATGAACCCTGAGAATGCTTCTTGAATATAATCAAATTAATAGAAACAATCCACACAGCGCAGCTACATGAACACAGATTTTCATCCACAAATTGCATAGAAACAAAATTTCATATTTAGAACCAGGAAGATGTATTACATGATTAGCTACAAAGGAGGTTCTATTTACCAGTTTGAAACCTCTTTTTTTTTTCACATTTCCGTCCTCACTCGCAACGCTCAAGTAGTTTTTTCTTTCTTTTTTTTCCCCATTACATATTGAAAATGAGTAAACGAACAAAATTACTGATTTCTTTTAAAATGGGGGTTATTAAAATGCCAGAAGAGATGCCTACTGTAATGAAACAAACTTTAGCAGAACAATTCATAATTCCTGCTATAACTTTAAAAGGCATTTTGAATTGCAAAGATGTAATGAAGGCAGCTAACAAAGAATGTGGAATTCATTCTAAGAAATGGAGTAGAATACAAAAGTCGAAAATTTGATAAAATGGAAAAGTGGTTTAGAGAAGCTTGTGCTTTCGATATAGGGTCATTCCATGTCAAATCAACCAAAAAATTTCAATTTTCAACCTGACCATTTCAGATTTCAATGAAACTGCCAGGGATCATTCTCTCCGGTGATTTAATGAGAGTATATTTTTATAATTTTTTTTATCGTGTTAAATTTTCATACAATTAATTATTTAAATTTTGAAAAATCATCATTTTTTGGGTTGCATAAATTTTTCAATTTTTAATTTCTCAAGTTCTATAAGGTGTACAGAATTTTATGACCCTTCATTTTAAAGAGAATTTTATAAGTTTTAATTTGATACCCAAATTGACTATGCTCAGTTAAAAAAATTAATTTAATTTTTTTTTAAATTTAAAATTAAAAAAATTTTCAGATAGTGTTTTTTTTTAATTTTGAAACAAATGTATGTTTGTTGTAATATTATAAGCTAAAATTTCTGAAATTTTTAGAGTGGGATCTCAATGGGATCAAGAGCTATGACATAAAAACTGAAAATTACCATTCAAATTATATATATAATGGTGCAAAGTGTATAACGCTTCCAGGGTGAACACATCCTGATCTTGATAATCTTTCGTTAAAATGAGCCATTTTATTTCGGCCATGTTAGGCTTAAGCATTCTGATGGCGTATTATAAGTTGAACAACTGCCTTATTTAATCTACGTTGCATAACATATATCCTTCTTCAGTTTTTTAAAACCTTCAAGAACTGTAAAATCATCATATATATTAAACGCAAAGGTAAAATGTTAAGTAGACCCATTTTGGGACATCTGCACATGCATCAACCCAGTTCAATTTAGAGTGATTGAGAACGAGTTCTCGGTGGCTGAGTGGTGTAAAGCAGCAGTTTAAAGCGCCGATATTTTGTAGTGGATTGCAGGTTCGAGCCCAACACTCGGCAAAATGATTTTTGTATTATTTTTCACGATAAGTTATTTCAATAATGACATATTTTATTAGGAGTAGAAGTTATATGATTTTTATTTTATTATTATTATTATTATTTGAATGCTTTATAATTAAATAAAATTTAACGCTGAACAATATTTAAAATAATAATAATGATTTTATATTTAAAATATTTCAGCTAAAATTTTTTAAATGTAATTATCAATTAAATAAATTGAGCTGATCTACAATTTTTGTTACATCTTATGACCATTATCAAGAATATATGTGTGTGTGTGTCAGGAAGAAAAGTTTGCCTTTCTTTTCCTTAAAAAAAGAAAACGGAAAGAAAGAAAGATAGGGTCAGGTGGGGTAAAATGGGTATAAAATTCACTATTTTTAAATGTTCAGTTAAAATTTTCTCATAAATGTTAAACAATTAAAACTTTTTTTTATATTTTCGTTACATTGCATATTCTTGGAATGGAAATACACAATTTTTATTTTTTAGGCTACAAAAGTATGTCTATAACAAAACATTTAATAGATGTATGCTTGGTATACCCATTTTACCCCACGCAGGTGAAAATGGGTATAGTGTGGGGTAAAATGAGTATATAAAAGTTTAACAATGAATACTGTACAAATAGATTTACCAGAGATTATATAATGGAGTACCGTATTTTCGGGCGTATGAGCCGCGGCGCATACGAGTTTGAAAGTATAAAATATTCTAAGTGCGGCTCTTACGCCAGGGCGGCGGATACGATGATTTTTTTTTCTTTTACAACAATGTCTTATGGTGTTTTTTTTTTTTTTTTTTTGTCAAACCAATATTTTACGACGCCATTTCCCCCCCTTTCATCAATAGTTTCATGCTCTCGAATACGTACCAAAATTTTAGAAAATGTCCCTCAACCGCAGATGTCCGAGAAATGTTATTTGTTTTGTTTATTTTTAAACAATCAGCGAGATGAATAACATTTGTCTCACCGGTTCTCAAGTTAAAAATTATTACATTTTCCGCGCATCCATCAATAATTACTTTACCCTCCGGATACTGGAATGTATAGCTGTCGCGAGCTTTTCTTCTAATAAACACCCTTTCCTTCCACTTGCAAAGCAAAACTGCTTACAGAGTGCTCACTCTGTGAAATTACTGGTCTCTAACTAGAGAAATATCAAATCCCGGCATAGAACTTTTATGGAATGGGTCTCCTAATACATAGTAAAAACACTGGAGAGCAAGATTTTTCTTTATTTTTTTTTTCAGTACCGGACTCTATAAACTCGGCCCCTAAAATAGAGCCGTACCCGACTCGACCAAACAAAATGAATTCAAACTTTGAAACCGACCGGGTCAGCAGAATTGGTACAGTTTTTTTAATGAGCCGGACCAGGCGAACTACAAAATAAACGGTCCTGACCAATATAACAAATTAAGTGGGCCGACTTCCGCGATATAAATATTGGGCTATTTTGCTCACGCAAAAACACCGGCTCATTAATGTAAATCCTAAGAAAGAAAATTTTTTTTAAATATGTCGTTCGCTTTCCATTATTTTTAAATGATCTTTTTTGCATTGGATAGCTGAGATCGGTCTCTACAAAGAGTCATTTTTACTTTTTCGATTGTGTTTAAAGGTTTTTTTTTTTTTTTTTTTTTTTTTTTTTTTTTTCTACTAGAATACTTTCACTTTCGAAAGTGATTGCGAAAATCGAAGTATACTACGAAAAACATCTGTAAACAAAATCGAAAAAGGGTCTTTTTAGATATCAACCTCAGCTATTCGACGCAAAAAAAAAAAAAAAAAAAAAACATTTAAGCATGTTGAAATGCGAATCATGTATTAAAAAAAAAAAAAAAATTCTTCCATAGGATTAACATTAACGAACGGGCGTTTACCCTTGAGTGAAGTAGCCGAACCATAGTGGGAAAAAAATCGGCACGGCCCGTACAAAAAATAAATTAATTAATGGCCCGGGCTTAAAAGCTAAAAGTTTGGCCTGGCCCGGAAAACATTTAAAATCTCGGCCCGACTGAATTTCTTCAAAACAATGGTTTTTATGCTGATATGGTTAAAAATTGTTTCGTTACGAAGAGTTCTCAACAAAAATACTTATTTTATCTTTTTTTTTTATGTTTATAATATTTATTTTTAAAGAAGCGCCTAATAAAATCACTCAAGTTCAAGTATGCATTTATAATTAAAAAACTAACATGTAATTTTGTTATCTCTTGACTCAACTAAAAAGATAAATACACTTGATTTCAAATTCACTCCATCTCCTCGGACCGAACGTTCTCAGACACATTGCCCTATGACCTTGACGTGTAATAGTTTCAGTTTTGCTTCTTTGAAAAGAACTTTGAATGCAGTAGAAAAAAAAGAGGTAACGAGATAAGAGAGTTTTTTAATGCAAAGTGGATTCGTAAATTTTCTTCTCTTTCCTTAAACTTATTATATGATGATAATTATTATGAAGATATGTATCATAACTTATGATGAAAAGAAAAGTCTAAATTCTGAGCAAGAAATATTTTTAAAACTTACAAAATTATTTTTAAAAATGAACAAGAAAAGATGCGTTTGTAGCAAATAAAAAATAAAATTTGCCACAAACAGAATCAATGAAAGAGTTATCAATAGATGAACTGTTAAGAAAAAAGACGAGTTTCTAGTTATCCTAAAGTGGTTTCGGCAGTGTGAGATCTGCACGGGACGGGCCATACTCTTTTCTGAAGCTTCTGTCCGTGCCGGGTTAAGGCCTTACTTTTTTCCTGAAAGATCGGGCCGAGCTGGACCTAACTTATTTTTTCTGTACAGAGCCGGGACTGGTTTCATTCCTAGTCTTCACAATCCAAAATTTTCAGTCCTAGTTTTGACAAAGCCCATATGAAAATCATTGTCTCGTCGTGGCCTAGTCCGTTCAAAGGTCAGTAAAATTAGGCCTGGACCAAAAATGTTTGCAAAAAATGCATACATTTTTAAATCGCCATTATTCTACAATTAAACATTAAAAATTTATTCTATTTAAAGAGTAGTAGATTTCATAAGCTTATTAAAATATAGCTAAATTAAAATATAGTAAAATGAGTGAAAAGAACCTGCCTATGACGGAATCCTGTTTTTAACTGAACAACGTGTTGAGGATCTTGTCTATAACGCTTTTTTTTTTCTTTTTTATACAATTCTGTCTTAGCAGATTTTACTGTATAACATTTTTCAGATTTTTAAAACACTTCAATACACAGAATTTGGATTAATAATAGTAATGATAACTGAAACATTTACATACAAGAAATATATTCATTAAAAAAATAAATATCACAGCCTGCGGCACTTCATCAATGTTTTATAGAAATTCACTCGGGCTGAGCCGAGATTTTAACTTTTTTCCGAGCCAGTCTCTGGCCGGGCCGAACTTTTAAATTTTTTACCGGGTCGGGCCAATATTTCTTTTGTACGGGCTGGACCGAACTTTTAATTTTTGTATCGGGCTGGTCCGTTCCGAATTTTTTTTGCGAATCGGGCAGTCCCGGGACGAATTTTTTTCTACGAGTCGGGAAGTCCCGACCTAGAATTTTCGGGCCGGGCCCGGAAATTTTGGCCCGTGCAGACCTCTAAGTGTCTCTATACGATATGTCAAGACCTCTAAAATCCGGAAAAGCCGCGGTCGAAACGATTCCGGAATTTAGATTGTACAAATATCAGCTCCTCGGGTGCGGCGCTTACGATGGTGCGGCGCTTACGTCGATAAACTTTTTTTTTAAACAGATTTTCATTGGTGCGGCGCTTACGGTGGGTGCGGCGGGTATTCCCGAAAATACGGTAATATGGAAAACAATGTTATATAAGTCTTAAAAAATGTTTTTTTTTTAATATGGAATTTAAGTTAATAGATAAATGCGAAGTTTTACTATGAATCAAGCTTAGGTGTAAATGAAAATATTTTCTGGCTATACTTTTTTCAACTCGTATTCTCACACTTTTACATTTTAAGTGTTAAAAGTCTATTTATCAAAAGCATAATGGCCCAGATTATGTAAATGTTGATTCATTTAATGTTTCTATTATCTGCTTTCTTTTTACAATATAATCTATGAGAACGTCCATTGTTACTGTTATGATCATTAGAACAAAGTTTCAGAAAAACTTCCAATTACTTAGTTATAAAATATAATGTGGATAAAATTGAAATAACCAGTTAAATACCAACCATCATGTTCCACTCCCATTAAATATATATAATAAATAAAAATTTTGTTAAAAATTAGGTAGACTCTCATAAAATATATCTAATTTGTAATAAAATTCTGATTTATTATATAGACAAGTAAAATGTTTGTTTCAAATTAGATATATTTTATGTGAGTGAAACACAATGATATTTAACTAGTCATATCAATTTTTATTCTAATAATAAAATAATTGGAAGTATTTCTGAAAATTTGCACTAATGGTCATGAGAGTAATGAGTGGATGTACCCCAGTGTCTTCAGCAGACTTAGATAAAATATAAAACTGTCTGCAAACTCAAATAATTTCTTTAAAATTTTCTGCAGAAAAATGCCACGCCCCTCCTAAGTCCTATATCGTCGCTAACAGCAAAAGTGAAAAAGTCCTCTTTTCAATCGCTCACATTACGTTACATGCTCTCAACCCTCCCCTCCAGTTTTCTGAATTAGACTTTATTGAAAAAAGGATAATGTTTACTAAGATATTAAAACCGAATTCCCCTTTCAAATGTAAAAAAGTCACTGCAAATCGCAGAGAAATGCTAAACAAGCGCATAAACATTCGCTAAAATTTCCAACCAAATAAACTTTATTTAAAAGAGATAGACATTTAACATTTACTTTTCAACATAAAATTTATTTTTAATCTGTTAAATTAATCTGCAAAACCTAAAATAATCTGCAGCACCTGCTTCGGTGCTGCACTGTTTCTGCTACCGGCCCTGGCAAAAAAAAAAAAAAAAAGCATTGTACCTGCCGTTCCGGCATAAGCCCCGCACTTCCAATATTTTTAAGTTTTAAAAATATATATGCCACAGCGCTTCTTTCATGGTACATGGCAAATAATTTCTAGATAGCTTTTTTTATCTGCAGACCTTCTCACAAGTCTGTGGCGGGCCTCGCACAGATTCTCCGCCTGGGGTCTTAATAATTTTTTTTATGAAAAATTTGTAAAAAAAAACCCATCAGAACTGTCTGCAAACTTTGAACATTTTCTGCGAACGGCGTTCGCGTGTTCGTCTATATTATCTGACTCTGGTCTTCAGCATCAGGGAAAACATAAAACGCAACCAATCTTGGACTTTTCCAAGAATTTTACTTCATATTCATACGTTTCATCTTCTTCAATAGCCATAGTTTTGCCACTGTCTTTTTTCCCAAATATTGGACGTTCAATCATGCATCTACAGATACATCTATTTTTACTTCGGGAATATCTTCCACACATTAAGTTAAATGTCTTCATTTGTTACAACTTCATCTGCTATTGCTTTGACATGCTTATGTTTCAGCTTTGAAGTTTATTCTAAGATTATTTGGAGGTGTGGCAGATTGATAGGTGTTGAGAAAGCAAGGATGTGTCAAAGCCACACTGCTCTTATTTTTCTCGACAATTCTGATTCTATTTCCCAACTCTTTCGACTAACTCTTCTTAAAATTTCAAATCCTATCAGCACCTGATATGTCATCTAGAAAAGGAATATTTCTAGAAGTGGGCAATGATTTAACTAAATTATATACAAGGAATTTCAAGTCTTTCTGATCTTAAGAATATTGCACTGGGTGCGAAACTAGCATTTTTTGCATCTGGAACAAACATATATTTTGCACCCCTCCCCCCCCCCCAGCAAAATATATTTACAAAGAAAATTTTACTAATTTTCTAATAGCCGGCTTATTTTAAAATTTAAACTATGTAATACTGACGTAAATACATGTAATATTACATAATCTGCTTTGTTAAATACTGATTCATTGAAATCTTGAAAATGGAATCGAAAAAAAAAAAAAAAAAATCTGCTTTATACAGGATCCTTATGCCATATCATCTTTAGATTCTTCTATGCTTTGGCATACCCCAGCCAGGATAATTTTAACAATACCGTGTTAAACATTGACTTGAAAAATCGGCAAACAAAATTTTCGCTTGGTGCCCAGGGCACATGCCCTTTCTGCCCCCCCCCCCCCTAGTTTCGGCCCCGTATGTGCATTATATAAACATTTTACAGTATTTTTAAAACTAATTCTATCCTAATTCCAGTAAAATAAAGAATTTTAAACAGAAAAGTTTTATATAACACCTTAAGAATACTACAAACATTAAGCATAACACTATACCCATTTATAAGATTTAAGATAAAACAATAAAAACAAAAGACAAGAAGTTTATTCAGACCATATGTGGCATGAAATTGTCCTCAAACGGTTTTACTGTTGCCACTCAAATAGAAAAAACTATAAAAACAAAAATAAAGTAGGAGAAGAAAGCTTAAACTTCAAGCAATCATACATAATTTTGAAAACAATAAATATCTTAAAAAAGTTTTAAAAAATTAAACAATATTTTTTGACTACCCATTTTACCTCACCTGACCCTATTCAGAATGTATAAAAATGTAAAATAAAATTAAAGTAATAAAAATTATATGCTGCACCAAGTTTCAAATTTGGGTTTTTAGAGAATGAGACTGATAAAAATAAAATTCATGGCAGCTTTTAATGGTCATGTAGTTAAAAAATCATAATAAATAAACAAAAATAAATACTGATATTTTTTCGAAAAAATGAGACCATAGTAAATAAAAATAAATGCTCTACCCACTATTTTTAGTTAAATTTCTGGTAAAAAGAAGCATAATTGGTTGTAAATTATAAAGTTAAAATTCTGTGACTTCATTGAATAGGTTTGGCTGACTGTAGCCCCTATCGCTTTAAAGAAATACAAATCACTTCTGCAATATAGAAATTTGTCACAATTTCAATAATTAATTTAAAAGCAATTCATTAAAAATTTAAGAATTTTTCTAATGAAACATTCAAGTTATTTACCATCAAATCTTGACGGGTACCATCTAGTAATACATAAATAACAAAATAGCTAGAATTAGATTGTTATTTGAATGGTAATTGTTAGTTTTTATTTCATAACTCTTGATCCCATTGAGATCCCACTCTAAAAATTTCAGAAATTTAAGCTTATAATATTACAACAAACATACATTTTTTTTTTCAAAATTTTTAAAAAACACTATCTGAAAAATATTAAAAAAATTTTAATTTTTTTTTAAACTGAGTATAGTTAACTTGGGTATCAAATTAAACCTTATAAATTTCTCTTTAAAATGAGGGGTCATAAAATTCTGTATGCCTGATAGAGCTTGAGAAATTCAAAATTGAAAAAATTATGCAACCCAAAAAATGATGATTTTTTTAAATTTAAATAATTAATTGTATGAAAATTTAAAGTGATAAAAAAATTATAAAAATATATTCTCATTTATATCATCAGGAGAATGATTCCTGAGAGTTTTAGTGAAATCTGAAATGGCCAGGCTGAGTCACTGGTTGATTTGACATGGAATGATCCTATACCGGTCAATTGCCCGTCTCTAAGAGAAAAGGGTTTAGACTTTTGAAATAGACCTTAGTTTAGACTTTTGAAAAGAAAAAAAAAAAAAATCTGAATACCAAGGAAAAGGATGGATTGATAAACTTAAAAACAGGCATGGATTAGCTATGTGCATCATAAGTGGTAAAAGTACACACATTGAAGGAGGTAATGATGAGCGGTAGTTAAGTGGTTTGCCATCTTTATTGAAAGATTATAAGCTTAGTGACATCTTCAATTGCGATAAAACTGGACTTTTTTTCAAAATGATGCTGGATAAAACGACACATGAAGCATGACAAGGCAGTAAAAAAAGTAAAAAGAGACTCACAATTCTACTTTTCTGTAATGCTAATGGCTCTGAAAAATTATATTCTTTGGTTATTGGAAAATCTGTTAAGAAATCATTGTTTTTTCAAAAATGTAAAAAAACTGCCATATGAATAAGATAATAGCAGTAAAGCATTGATGAATGCTAACATCTTTTTGAAATTTCTTCAGAAATTTTATGCAAAAATAGAAAAAGAAAACTGGAAAGTTACTTTATTCATTGACCAGTACCCTGTTCCCTCTTAGGATTTCTCAAAGCTCAGCACTGCAAAAGTTGTTTTCTTCCATGCAAACTATACAAGTAAACTTCTGTCACTGGATTTGGGAATTATTCGTTTTGTGTGAAAGTTAATTACAGAAAATTTTTGATTCAGAGAATTCTTGCCTCACTTGAATTAAAAAGCGCAGTAAAACATCTAAAAAAATGCCTATGCATTAATATGCTCTGTTTTGATTATAATTTTGCCCATTGTCCTGGTTAAAACTAGTTTTGACTAGTCAAAATTACAATACTGTCGCAAATTGTAGATTATAGCCAGAATTATCATTTATAAATCTAGTTAGACATTTTCAATCACCATAAGATTCCTTAAAATTGATCAATGAGTTCATTGAGGTTTTGAGAATAGAAAGATTGGTGGACTAATACTTTTCATTTTCAATTTTACCTTTGTTCTCAAAATAGTGTTACTATTTATTTATGACTGCCGATTATCTGCACAAGGGATATAGGCCCTAGGAGGAGTGCCTTTTGTGAGGGGTCTTTCTAAGGGAGCCTAACACATATTTACACAAGGTTTCTCAAGGTTCGAAGAAAACTCTGAACGGTTAGGGAGACGGGCGCGATTCGGTTCAAACCCAGCACCTCCCATCTACCAGCTTTGAGAGCAGAACCTCTCACCACTGATGGGGCCCTTTGTTCTCAAAAATATTTTAAATACTGGAATATGACAAACTGAAAATTGTAGCCAGAAGCAATTTCTATTTTCCCCTTATAAGTTCAGTGTATGTTATACAACCTTTACTGTGACTATTGCAGGCAAACAGACAATTTTTGTAAATTTTTCACTATATGTCATTTAAATTGTAGAATGAAATTAGATGCTTATATGAAAATCACAGACAGACATTCCAATTTCATACACTAGTATAGATTAACATCATAGTATTCTCACTCTACTGTATACCTGCTAACTTTGGAGCAAAAGGGAAGAGATTCTTGGGTTCACATGCAGTTTAAAAAACCCAGATAAACATTAAGTTATAATGAGAGAGAGTGGTTGTGGAATATTTTGCAACTCTCGAGCGGCCTCTCTTAGCCAGGCGGGTGCCGCGAAGGATCACGTGACCTTCCAGAGAATTGATATTTGAAAACATTTTTTACTCTTTCTTTTTTTAGTTTAGTTTTTGTTGTGAATGTGAATCTTGAACGCAGCAGGGCGACTGCGTATATATATGTTTTTTTGTCGTGGTCTTCTATTAGAAGAAATGATGTTTAATTTTAAAAAAGGGGGAAATTTATTTCCGAATATGAAATCATGCATTTGTCTTGGCTTCCTTGTAGAAGAACGTAATTGCTGATATTTTTAATATGATTATCCTGAATTCCTAGCGAGGAATAACAAATATTATTCAAATGTTTCACTGTATATAATGTATATATTTAAAAGTGTAAATATAGAATTAACAAAGTTTTTAATCATCCTGTGCTTGACTTGGATTTGTACTGAACAACACCTGCGCCACTTTCAGTTGTGAAATATGCTTTATTATTTTAATGTGATTTTACATGCTTCGTGAAGTTTTTCATCTAAGCTCTCCCAACTTTGATTTAAATTAAGAATAATGTGAAATTTCTTGAATATCATGAAGATTATTCTTTATCTTTTGGTGCCTCAACAACCCAGAAAAAAGGTAAGAAATACCTTTATTATTCTGCATGACTATTGACTCTTGATTTATTGAAAATAATGCTTTCTCATGATAATTTATTTTGAAAATTGAAATAAATTTTAAACATGGATAAGACTGATAAGCTTAAAAGTAAAAGAGCTACTGTTCGCGCAGCAGTTACAAAATTAATCACAAAATGTGATACATTATTATCTGTTGATATTGATAAAACTGATTGCGATTCTTTAATGGAATCGTTAGAGCTCGTAAATGAAAAGGAAGCTCTACTAAAGGAATTAGATTTCGAAATAGATGAGCTAATTCAGGAAAAAACTGAATATGAAAAAGAACTAAAATCGGCAGAAGAATATTCTGAAAAAATATCAAGTTTGAAATTTAAAATTAAGATGAGGCTTAAAAAATGTAAAATCGAAACTGAACCAAAAGTTTTACTCGAATCAAGTAACGGTTCAAAAATCAGAAGTAAACCAGTTTCGGCAGTGAAGCTTCCTAAACTTAACATAAAAAAATTTTCTGGTGATGCAAGCCAGTTCTTAGAATTTTTTAATTTATTTAATAGTGCGATAGATTCAAACGGATCGTTATCAAATATTGAAAAATTCCAATATCTGAAGTCTTTGTTGTCTGGACCTGCATATAATATTGTATCTGGTTTTGAACTGACAGATCAAAATTATTCAACTTGTTTAAAGTTGTTAGAAGAAAGGTATGGTAAGCGGGAAAATATAATAAATTGTTATATGAACAAAATTCTAAATCTTGAATTAGTGAAATCCACTAACAATGTTAATTCTTTAAGAAAGTTGTATGATAATATCGAAACTAGTATAAGAAATATTGATGCGTTAGGAGTAACATCAGGCTCCTACGGCCATTTATTACTACCCATATTATTAAGATTATTACCCGAAAATTTGATACTAGATTTCCATCGAAAACGTGACCCCGATGAGGACTGTGAAGTCACCGATTTAATAAATTTTATTAAATTCCCAAAGCAAGTCTTATGAAAATTCTAAAACTAAATATGAAAATTCTTCAAGTAAATATCAAAATTTTCCGCAAAAGAAAAATATACCTTCAGCTGCTGCTTTAAATACATCTACAAAACAGTTTTGCATATTTTGCAAGTCTTCTGATCATGTAGGACTAAATTGTCTAGAATTCACTGATGAACAAAAACGATATAAATTAAAGAAAGAAGGTCGCTGTTACAGATGCTGTTATAGGTCGCATTTATCTGCAAATTGTAGAACAAAAATTAATCCTTGTTCCAAATGTGGTAACAATACCCATAGTTATTTGTTCTGTTTTAAAGAAACAGCGAAAGAAAATCCTGAAAAAGAAATGAAAGGTGCAATTGTATCTATGATGTCGGAACAAAAATATAAACAAAATAAATCTACATTATTGCAGACTTGTACAGTTTCTGTGTCTGCTGGTAAACAATGCTTATTGGCTCGCATTTTATGTGATAGTGGTTTAGAAAAATGCTTCGTGAAGAGATCTCTAGTACAAAAATTAAAATTGAAGCCATTGCGAAGAGAAAATTTATTAGTTTATCCTTGTGGGCGAAGACGCCCTTATGAATCTTGTTATGAAGTAGTTGCTCTTGAATTATCCAGTGTTGTGCAACCTATTAACTCGATAAATATCGAAGCACTTGTGGTTGATAATATAACTGGAGCTTCTGTGAAAACCCTAGAACCAGAACTTCTAGACTTAATGAGAACAAGAGGCTTTAAGCCTGCTGATACAGGCCTTGAACAGGAAATAAATATTTTGCTAGGGTCTGACAGGCAAACAGACAATTTTCGTAAATTTTTCACTATATGTCATTTAAATTGTAGAATGAAATTAGATGCTTATATGAAAATCACAGACAGACATTCCAATTTCATACACTAGTATAGATTAACATCATAGTATTCTCACTCTACTGTATACCTGCTAACTTTGGAGCAAAAGGGAAGAGATTCTTGGGTTCACATGCAGTTTAAAAAACCCAGATAAACATTAAGTTATAATGAGAGAGAGTGATTGTGGAATATTTTGCAACTCTCGAGCGGCCTCTCTTAGCCAGGCGGGCGCCGCGAAGGACCACGTGACCTTCCAGAGAATTGATATTTGAAAACATTTTTTACTCTTTCTTTTTTTAGTTTAGTTTTTGTTGTGAATGTGAATCTTGAACGCAGCAGGACGACTGGATATATATATGTTTTTTTGTCATGGTCTTCTATTAGAAGAAATGATGTTTAATTTTAAAAAAAAAGGGGAAATTTATTTCCGAATATGAAATCATGCATTTGTCTTGGCTTCCTTGTAGAAGAACGTAATTGCTGATATTTTTAATATGATTATCCTGAATTCCTAGCCAGGAATAACAAATATTATTCAAATGTTTCGCTGTATATAATGTATATATTTAAAAGTGTAAATATAGAAGTAACAAAGTTTTTAATCATCCTGTGCTTGACTTGGATTTGTACTGAATAACACCTGCACCACTTTCAGTTGTGAAATATGCTTTATTATTTTAATGTGATTTTACATGCTTCGTGAAGTTTTTCATCTAAGCTCTCCCAACTTTGATTTAAATTAAGAATAATGTGAAGCTCTTGAATTTCATGAAGATATTTCTTTAGTGATTAAACAGTGATCTTTTCAAATGGATATGTATCAATCTATAAAACAGAAAAAAGATTTCATATAAGGATGTCTATTTCAGCTTGGCAACAAATTTCCTTGACTTTTACAGGCTTCCCATACCAATAAAAACAATTTTCCTGGTATCAATATTTTGTGATGTTACATACAAAAAACCTTAAAACTTGTCTATTTGAGAGCGGAACTCGCACAACTGATTCTGAAGCACAAACTACTGATTCTTTAACCCCTTGAGGGGCAAGCAAAAATGGCTATAAATATTGAATTCTCACTGGAATAATCGAAAAATCTTATTTTTAAATAAGGAAAAGCAATTTTTCAACGATATACCTCCAAAGTTCAAAATTTAGTTAACATTTTCTGGTGAGAATTTTGTTTAAATTAGGTGGGATATATTTTATCCCACCGCCTTTCAAGGGGTTAAGCAAATTTTTACAAATTCTCGAACTCCGAGATATTTATTTCATTTTTTATAATTGCTTTGCCACTCCTATATGTCTTAGTGAGAATATTTTTCTACAGGTTAAACATTCTGCAAACACAAATTTTGAGCATCATATTCCACCCATTTTGTCCAATCAAGATGAAATTCTTTATCACATCTGTCGTGTTAAATACAGATTGCTTTGACATATTTTAATAATAATAATACAAAAACTTTTTCTTTATAAGTAATATACCTGCTCTGTTATCTAACCCAATTTAAGGATTATAAATATTCAATAAATTAAGCTAACAAATGTTCAGTTCACAAACAAAGATAAGTAAGTAAACAGACTGAATTACCTGAGCAGTCCTAAAAAATTATAAAAAGTTTCGGTGATGCTGGTAATTATCCGAGTTACAAGGACTGAAATAAGGATAAGAAAAAGAAATTGCATAAGAAGTTGAAACAATACTTATGAAGAGCAAAGTTAATTTTTTTTTTTTTTTTTTTTGGAGCTCAATTTCAAATCCTTAGTTTTATGATCAGAAATTTTCTTAGATGTTTCAATTTTCATTGATTTTTTCTCATAAATTTGACTTTTCCTCAAGAATGGTAAATTTTTCTCACTTTTAAAATCCACATATTTTTCTCTGACTTTTCCAAGTTTTTCAGGTGGCTAGACACCCTGTCTTGTGGATATTTTAGCATAAAAAAATAATCAAAAAAGTAATTTTTTAGCACCAATCATTTAACTACAAGCACTAAGGTAATTGTTATGGTTATTATCAATTGATATTTTTTAGAAAAATAACTTTACACCTGATTATGTAGTGTAACAACAGAGTTAGATTTCAATAAAAATTTTTCATAGGAATATTTGTCAACTTTATGGTTTTGGAAATGATATTGTATAATATGTATTTTTTAAATGCTCAAAAAAAGGAGGGGAAGGGGGGGGGGTCGAATGTAAAAAAAAAAAAAAAAAAAAAAAAAAAAAGAGCAGCAAGTGTAAGAAGTCTCCCTTGAATAAAAGTAAAAATATTTTTTTAAAAACACATGCTAATAATTTATGTACTTTAAAATTTACTCAGTTTCTTTTTAAAATATGGCAACAGGGTAAGAAAAAATCATTTTTATTTTACTGCAGAGGTCAGTTTAAATTATTTAAGAAACAAAAAATTATTGTTGCGTCACATGGTAATAGGTTGAAAAAAAGCTCATACCTGAAAATTATTTAAACTTTTTAGGATTTCTAAATTGTTTTCTCTACACATAATTAAAATAATTTTAATTCAAGTTCAAATAAATCACCATAATTTTAAAAAACAAATATTGTTATAAAAAAGGAAATAATAACAACATCAAAGAACAGATATTTAGAGAACAAAATAATAGCGTATTCATGATATATGGAAAATTAGAAGCTATATATGTTTAAAACAATTAAACTCACTAACACAATATATAAATGTATGTTATAATTCATTATGGACTCACCTTGCTCTTGGTATAGGTCTGTCTGTTTGTTTTACTTTTTCTGAAACTTTTGTTTCCTTGTGTTTTTTCTTAATAACCATGCCTTCAATTACTGATCTACAAGAAAAAAAAAAGGGGGGGAGGATAGTCATAAGGCACACATTTTACAATATAAGTGTGAAGTTATATTATACAGAACAAATTAACAAAACAGTCCTGGCAGTTAATAAAATTTTTAAAAAGCAAACATTTTAATCAACTTGTAACAATGAAAACCTTGAAAATATCTTTACAATATATAATTTATTAAGAAATTTAAATGGGATGCTATTCATATGCACAATGTTTAGAAAAATATTATGTTTTAAATAAGCATAAAAGTATTTTTTTTTTTTAAATCACGTCTTTTAGGAAAATCATGCCTAATTATCATGATTGCAATTCATGATTAAATAATTTAAAAAAAAACTGTTACAATACATTAATTTGGCATCAGACCAAACACAATTATAAAAAATTCACTTTTACCATTTATTTTTTCAATGCTTGGTAGAAAGCAAAAGACAGTGAATTAACTTTTGCTGTGTTTCTATTTTAACATATGACAAATAAAAGGGGGGGAAAAGTATTATTTAAACTATCTTTTTAGGATTTCTATATTAATTTTTCAATGTATAATCAAAATTTAATTAATTAATATGAAACTATTGGGTTAACAAATTAGTTCGGCCCATTTTCAAAAGATGGCGCCAGCTGTTCTAAATGTTTTATAGTGACAGCTGATTTCGGTGGTTTCAGAGAGGTTGGACATCTGTCAAAAATATCAGTTCTTATCACTTTCAGCTTCATACAAAAACCTTGTTTTTTACTGTGTTTAATATGATAAATTTTGTGTTAACTAAGCAGCATTTGCAGGAGGTTTTAGTTTTCTGCTTTAATTAGAAGAAAAGTGCAGCTGAAGCCCATCGAATGCTTGTGGAAGTTTATAGTGATGTTGCTCCAACTGATAAATCATGTAGGGAATGGTTTCGACGTTTCAAGGATGGTGATTTCAGTATTGAAGACAAGCCTCACTCTGGACAGCCAAAAAGAATTCAAAGACAAAAATTTAGGGACTGGAAGAAGATCCGAGTCAAATGCAAGAGGATCATGCAGAACCAGTGGGAGTCAGTCAACAAGCTGTTTCCATATGATTGAAATCCATGGGAATGATTCAAAAGCAAGGAAATTGGGTCCCTTATGAACTGAAACTGAGAGGCGTTCAAATGTGATTTTTCACAAAAGTTGGAAAAAATATTTGGAAATGGTCAAGTGGGATGTTTTACTGCACCCTTCGTATTCTCCAGACATTGCTCCTTTTGATTACTGGTCGTTCCAATGGTTGCAGCATGATTTAGCAAGTCACCGGCTCTCTTCTTTCACAGAAATCGAAAATGGGCTCCAAACTTGGATCTCCTTAAAAGACGAGTTATTTTTTAGAGATGGGATTCGAAAATTGCCTGTAAGGTAGCCAAAAAGTAGTAGCCAGCGATGGACAATACTTTGATTAATCTATTCATTCATTTTGTTTTGAAATAAATGCATAGTTAAACACACAAAAAAACAGACCGAACTAATTTGTACTCCCAATATTAATTGATTTTTAAACATATAACATATACATTATTTATTTATTACTTTTTCTACTTTACCACACCAGTCCAGAGACAAATATTATGAGGGACCACAAAAACCAGTTTAAAATTACTATAAAACATCTCCAAAGATGTATCAATCTATATAACGATGCTTATAATATGCACAAATTTATTAAAAAGATCCAGAAATAATTTTAACAATTCTGGAAGCATTTAAATTAATTTAAAAGGTGTTATTTAGTGTCTTGTACAGGCGACACCAGGACTGAGGAGGTTATAGTGTAAAATATTTCACTGTTGTAGCTTCAGAGCCAGTTGGCCTGTTTTTGGCAAGCGTGATTTGGTAAGTCATTAAACATATTGTTATTGTGACTGATATACAATTGGAATCATAACAAATATTTGATGATTTATTAGCTGTGGTGGGTTAACAGAAAAATGCCTTAAAATAAAGTTATAGGCAATTTATAAGCAAATTTTAAAAATATTAAAAAGTTGTACTTCCACTAGAAATACACCTTTATATATAATTCTAGCATATCAAGAAGTGAGTTAAAAATCAATTACAAAATTCCATCTTTACATATAAAAACTAAGTTAACCTCTTCGGTCCCTGGGTCCACATACAGGAAACCTTTGTTGTTTAACACTCAAAGCAAACAAATAAATGGCAGCATCTAAGCTGATTCTCGCATAAAATATATGTTATTTTCATCTGAGTTTTCAAAATGCCTAAAAATGCCCAAAAGACAACCAAGAAAGTGAGAAATTTTCATAAGCATTTAACTTAAATCTTTTTCAATAAAAAAATTTTGAGGACTTTTAGATTATTTACTTGTTTAAAGCTCTTAAATTTGTGATTGTGTTCATTTAGGTATAGGTTAATGGTTATTAAATTGATGTTTTTAAGGGAGTTTTTAGTTTTAGATCCATATTTTTTAACCTAAATTACTAAGCACCTAAAGGATCAATTTCAGAAAAGATACTTTTTCTGTCATTTACGCTGTCATTTTGTTTAGAGAAAACCAATGATTAAGCATTTGTATTATTATTTTAGCTTTGGAACTGAACAAGTTAGGAGGAGTGTTAAAGGGGTCTAAAAAAGGCAGGGTGCTACAGTTGAGAAAGAGTACTTTTGAGATTCTAAAGACATTCTTTTTAACCCTCCGACTGTCTTGGAAAAGGGCAAAATTGTAATATTGTTTTCTCAGCATTTTGTTTTAAATGCTAAAAAAATTATTCTTTGAACATTTTATAAAAAAACTTAATAACAAATATGAATGCAATCCTTGGAAGTATTAATCATTGTTCAATGTATTAAAAATACATTAAATCAATAGAATTATATTACTTTAAATATTGCTTGTATTGCAGTGAAACCTGGAGCTTAGTGAACGTATTAACACGGTCTTGTCAGTGAGGGGGTTAAACACACTTTTAATATTTAAAAGCCAGGGCATCCTTTTCAAGACATGACAAGGAATCAATTTTTAATACACAAGCAATTTTTTTAATACAAAAGACAGTAAGAGTATCAATTTTTTGGCAGAACAAGATGGGCAGTATTTTTTTTTAATCAAAGGGCACCCTCCTGAAAATAAAGTTCTGACCTCAGTGTTCATGTAGAGTAAAAGGCCAATAAAACTGAACTGAACTACTACCCTTTGTGCTGTGGCTGGAACTGTTGTAGTGATGATGGCATATGCAGAACATTCCAGGTTGGTGACCAAATTTCTTGCCACATTTAGGATTTGCTCTGCCCATCATAGAAACAACTGATTAAATAAACTGGCACACTATATTTACGATCATATATTGTGTGTTAAATATAAGTAAGTAACGCTAGAAGCAATGTGGTTTAAAGTAAATAGGGATAACAATAAACTGCTACCCCACCCCCACCCTCCAAAAAACATCTCTGTTTTGAAAAATTATTTTCTAAAATATGATAGCTGATCAAAGGTAAAACTGGGAAATTTTAGTAATGGCAATTGGTCAATAGTAGAAAACTCTATGGTGGCAACTTGCCAGTAATAAAAAAAAAATCACAAGGGGACTGAGTTTTTTTTAGTTAAAAGTGCTGAATGGTAGGCTTTTTAAAATCTGTCTTATAATGTTATTAACATAAAATGAAACAGCTTAGATTTTAATATTAATATGTTAATATTAATAATATGACAAATGGAATATTTTTTTTAAATGAAGCTATAACGATTACAATCTTATTTTGATTCTGATAGAAAAGATTTCACAGCAATTAAAATTATTATGCATACATTAATATCCCTAGTGGCATGCTTAAAATTATTATGTACACATTAATATCCCTGGTGGCATGCAGTTCCATTCTAATTAACATGATCAGAGTGAAAATTCAGTAAAGATTGTAATGTAATCACCTTGGAATATTCCAGATATAAATTTCAGACAATCTATAAAGTAATATGACATAAGCATATGTTCTGGAACATATAAAGTGCACTTTCAAGCAGAGTCAGATAATATAGATGAACACGTGAACACTGTTCGCAGAAAATTTTCAAAGTTTGCAGACAGTTTTGATGATTTTTTTTTAGAAGTTTCTTTATTTAAAAAAAGAAATTATCAAGACCCCAGGCGGAGAATTGGTGTAACGCACGTTGCAGACTATTGACAAGGTCTGTAGACTATTTTTCAACTGGAGAAGAAAAAAAAAGTTTGCTAGAAAGTATTTGCCATGTACCATAGTACAGTATTTTTTGGAAGACGTGCCACAGCTCATACGAGTTAAAAACTTTAAAATATTGTAAGTGCGGTGCTTATGCCGGAACAGTGAGTACAATTCCTTTTTTTTTCTTCTCCTGCCAGGGGCGATAGCAGAAACAGTGCAGCACTGAAGTGGGTGCTGCAGATTATGTTAGACTTTGCAGATTAATTTAACAGATTAAAAATAAATTTTGTGTTAAAAAATAAATGTTAAATGTTGATCTCTTTTTAAATAAAGTTTATTTGGTTGGAAATTTTAGCAAATGTTTATGTGCTTGTATATAACTTTTCATTTTTGCTGTTGGCAGCGATATAGGACTCGGGAGGGGCGCGGCATTTTTTTGCAGAAAATTTTAAAGAAATTATTTGAATTGGCAGACAGTTTTACATTTTATCTAAGTCTGCTTTTAAGAAACTATCAAGAAATGAGAAAAATTGTAATTAGAGTGGCTATTGAAATATACTTAATTGCCTTTTTATTTTTATAATTTAGTTGTCCTGCGGCTACTGGTGACTACTAATTTCATCTTCACCAATTGACATACAATAAATATACAAATACAAAAAATAGTTAATCACTTGATGCAGTTTTTTTTTTATTTTTTAATTACTTATTTTTGATCTTTCGACCATTGATTAACTGAAGACTGGAGAAAGTAAATATTTAAAAATAAAAAACATTTTATGGCAGTTCTCAAATCTAAACTAGCTGCATCCTGTTAAATTTTTAAATTCAATTTTGTTTGGCAGGGCTCTTATTCATAAACTTTGTAATCAAACAATTTTTCCCTTTTTTGGTAAAGGTAGGAAATGTTTCAGAAAATGCCGCCAAAATTGGCATTTTGAACCCAATTCCTGAATGCGACAGCACAGGAGAGGAAAAAACTGCTGTCACGAGGCAACAATCACAAGTTAATTTAACCAAAAAGAAAAAACCTGTCTGATTACAAATTATTTCCATAATCATGCCAGCAAGTCTCATGCTTTTATGTTTAGAAATGAGTAAGAAAGTTCTGCATTGTTGAGAAAGAAGTTTTTTTTCTTTGAGAGCTGCCTTAAGTACAAAAGACAAAAACTGCAATACTGATGTACAGATCGTTCATCTGCAAGAAAAGTGACACAACTCAAAAATTTAGTTTGCATATTATTGCCTTAATAGGTCTGACTTAAGCACATCTTGCTACAGGAAAAGTGTCATAAGTGTAGTTATCCAGAAACCACTAGATTGCGTTATTTGTCCATTTGCTGCCACAGAAGGCAGACAAATTGTGTATGTGTGTGTAGGAGGGGGGGGGGGGATAAATTTATTCCATCCTATAAACCTCTTCTACATCCCCATTTGTTGGGGTATTATGCTGTTACGCATGCTTGTACAACTGCATGCAGAGCTAAGTGCTGTAATTTTATGTTACAGTAAAAACATCCAATTCTTCTTCTTTTTTTTCCATCTACTGTGAAATATAGTATTTTAAGTTGTGTCACTTTTCTTGCTGTTGAGCAATATAAAAAAATAACTCTTACCTCATAGATTTCTTCTCATCAGCTGATTTTTGATCTAAAGATATTCTTATCAGTCTTTTAGCCAGCTCTGATCTAGGAGGTATAGGATTTTCACTGATTGCAGAGGCAACTTCTTCCACTGAAGACATCAAATTTGCACTCACTTTATTATCAATACTGCAAAGGAATAGATAAACTGTGAATAACAGTTGAAACAAAGTTGAAATTCAGCAATAGCATGTTTAAAAACAGTTTTTATTTATTTATTGTTTAAGGTATAAATTAATATGTTTGGATGTACCGTATTTTCGGGAACACCCGCCGCACCCACCGTAAGCGCCGCACCAATGAAAATCTGTTTAAAAAAAAAAGTTTATCGACGTAAGCGCCACGCCATCGTAAGCGCCGCACCCAAGGAACTGATATTTGTACAATCTGAATTCCTGAATCGTTTCGGCCGCGGCTTTTCTATATTTTAGAGGTCTTGAAATATCGTATAGAGACACTTAAGAGGTCTGCACGGGCCGAAATTTTCAGGCCCGGCCCGAAATTTCTAGGTTGGGACTGCCCGACTCGTAGAAAAAAATTCGGCCTGGGACTGCCCGACTCGTAGAAAAAAATTCGGCCTGGGACTACCCGACTCGCAGGAAAAATTCGGCACGGACCAGCCCAATACAAAAATCAAAAGTTCGGTCCGGTCCATACAAAAGAAATATTGGCCCGACCCAGTAAAAAATTTAAAAGTTCAGCCCAGCCCGATATAACAGCTAAAAGTTTGGCCTGAGACTGGCTCGGAAAAGTTAAAATCTCGGCCCAGCTCGACTGAATTTCTACAAAACATTGCTGAAGTACCGCAGGCTGTGATATTTATTTTTTTAATGAATCTCTACTTCTTGTATGTAAATGTTTCAGTTATCATTACTTTTGTTAATCCATATTCTATGTATTGAAGTGTTAAAAATCTGAAAAATGTTATACAGTAAAATCTGCTAAGATGGAATTGTTTAAAAAAGAAAAAAAAAGCGTTATAGACAACATCCTCAACACGTTGTTCAGTTTAAAACAGGGTTCCGTCGTAGGCAGGTTCTTAATTTAGCTATATTAATTTAGCTATATTTTAATAAGCGTATGAAATCTACTACTCTTTAAAAAGAATAAATTTTAATGTTTAGTTGTAGAATAATGGCGATTAAAAAATGTATGCATTTTTTGCAAACATTTTTGGTCCAGGCCAAATTTTACTGACCCTTGAACGGACCAGGCCACGACGAGACAATGATTTTCATACGGGCTTTGTCAAAACTAGGACTGAAATTTTTGGATCGTGAAGACTAGGAATGAAACCAGTCCAGGCTCTGTACAGAAAAAATAAGTTAGGTCCGGCTCGGCCCGATCTTTCAGGAAAAAAGTAATGCCCTAGCCCGGCCCGGACAGAACCTTCAGAAAAGAATATGGCCCGGCCCGAAAAGCCGGCTCGTGCAGATCTCACACTGCCGAAACCACTTTAGGATAACTAGAAACGCTCCTTTTTTCTTTTTTATTAGCAGTTCACCTATTGATAACTGTTTCATTGATTCTGTTTGGGGCAGATTTTATTTTTTATTTGCTACATACGCATCTTTTTTTGTTCATTTTTAAAAATAATTTTGTAAGTTTTAAAAATATTTCTTGCTCAGAATTTAGACTTTGCTTTTCATCATAAGTTATTATGATGATAATTATTATGAAGATATATATCATAAGTTTCAGAAAAGAGAAGAAAATTAACGAATCCACTTTGCATTAAAAAAACCTCTTATCTCGTTACCTCTTTTTTCTACTGCATTCAAAGTTCTTTTCAAAGAAACGAAACAGAAACTATTAGCCAACTACACGTCAAGGTCATAGGGTAATGTGTCAGAACGTTCGGTCCGAGGAGATGGAGTGAATTAGAAATCAAGTGTGTTTATCTTAGTCATGGGCGTACCCAAGGGCGGGGGGGGGGCTGATGGGGCTACAGCCCCCCCCCCCAAATTTTCGAAATTGATTCGAAAAAATTGCTGGTTTTTTCTTTCCTTTTTGGGAAAATGTTTCATTTTTTTTTCTATCATACAGCGAAATGGCCATTCTCATTAGTCCAATATTACTCCATATTGACTCCAAAGAAGAGAAAAGGGGCTGTTGGGGGTTACGCCCCCCCCCACCCCCTTCTCTCGAAATATTCAAAAATTAAATGAAAAAAGTGTTTTTTCCCTACTTTTTTGGACAAATCTGTACCTTTTTCTTCTGTCATACAGCGAAATAGTCATTTTAGTTATTCCCATATTAGTCCACATTGACATCACAGCATGCTCAAAGATGGGGAGGGGGCTGATGGAATTACAGCCCCCTCATCTCGAAATAGTCGAAAATGAAATGAAAAAGTAGTGCTAATTTTTTTTCTTTCTGCTTGAGAAAAATTTGCATTTTTCTCCTATCATTCAACAGACTCCCTTCTTTTTAGTTCCATATTAGTGCACAGTAACACTACATTATACCTAAAGATATAAAAGTGACAAATTGGGTTACAGCCCCCCTCCCAAAATAGTCGAAAAATGAAATGAAAAAATGCTTTTTTTTGTTTGTTTGAGATAAAATTTGTAATATTTTTTCTGTAATCTTTAGTTTTTTAGATAAATCTAATTTTTTTCTTCTGTCATACAGCGAAATAGCCATTTATGTTAGTGCCATGTTAGCACATTGACATCACAGTATACTGAAAGAAGGGGAGGGGGCCGATCGGATTACAGCCCCCTCCTCCAAACTAGTCGAAAATGAAATGAAAAAAAATGCTTTTTTTCCCTTCTGTTTGAGATTAATTTGTAGTATTTCCCCCCTATCATTCAACAAACTAGCCGCTCTCTTCTCTTTAGTTTCATATTTGTACACCGTGACACCACATTATACCCAAAGAAGTGAAATGGGGTTACAGCTCCCTCCCAAAATAGTCGAAAATGAAATTTTAAAAAATGTTGAATTTTGTTTGAGATAAATTTGCAACTTTGTTTTCTGCAATATAACGAACTGACATTCTGGTTAGTCCCGTATTAGCACACATTTACACCACGGTATACCCAAAGAGGGGAAAGGGCTGATGGGGTGACAGGCCCCCATTCAAAATATTCGAAAATGAAATGAAAAAGGTGCTGATTTTTTTTTTCTTATTGTTTGAGATAAATTTGTAATTTAGATTTCTGTTTTACCGCGGATTAGCCATTCTCGTTAGTCCCATGTTAGCCCACATAGACACCACAGCATACCCAAAGAAGGTGAAGGAGACTTTATTTTCGGTGGTGAGGAGAACAATGTTAAAGATTTTAAGCTGCAATGACTTTCTTTTGAATGAAAGTATATAAAAAAAACCCATTAACTCTTTCCAACTTGATTCGGTGTGGGGCGGTCTCAGAATCGGGCCCGTGCCTCTACCCCACGGATGATTCTGAGTGGAAAAAAAAATTCTGAAATTCACAGCAAATTTTCTGAAAGGTTACAGCAGAGGGGGGAATGCCTTCCCGGCACCAATTATTTCCGTTGCTTTTTGCGTCAACACTGTTTTCATTTCATGTTGATTTCAGGCTGAGTGTAGATTCCTGCAAGTTGGGTTCGGGTTAACCAGACTTTTAAAAAGTCAGTTCAGCATATCACCTCAGTTTAAAAACTATATCTATAATAATAAACATAGTTGTTTGTATGTGTGCTGTTTCCTAATGAGACCGCTGTGTTTTTTCCACTTTGTTTGTTACAGGTTTTATCACAACCCTTTGCCGAAATTCGCACTTTTTCTGCGGTCCTTTAACGAAATCTGCGTTTTTCCGCGGCCCTTTGACGAAATTTGGGTTTTTTGGGATACTTTGACGAGATTTGCATTTTTTACGCCGGCCTTTTTTCGGAATACGTACTTTTTCCCACGATCCTTTGTCGAATTTCCAGTTTTTTCCTGCGGCCTTTAGACGAAATTCGCGTTTTCCGCTGCCCTTTGACGGAATACACGTTTTTTACGTGATCCTTTGTCGAAATTTGCATTTTCGCGTCTTTTTGACGAAATTCGCGCTTTTTCTGTGACCATTTGACGACATTCGTTTTTTTCCGCGACCCTTTGGCGAAATTTGCGTGTTTTCCGCGATTCTTTTTCGAAATTCGCTTAAGGCTGTTCTTAACTAATCTGCTCAACAAACGCAAAACGTTTTGACACATTTACAAATTCATTTTTTAACGGAAAGATATAAAATTGGAAAGCCAGGCCGTGGAAGCGATTTGGAATTGAACTGTTTTTTCCATTTTTTTATCACTAAGTTACCTATTGAGTTATAAGCATTTTTGATCACGTGACAAACACGATTTTTGCCCTTCACGGACTGGTTTGTCTGCTTTCTTCGGGAACTTCGGTTCAAGACGTCAACTTTGGCACCATTATGTGAAAGATCTATTGCGTTTGCAAAAAAAAAAAAAAAAATGGAAAAAACTCGATTACATAGTTTCTGAACAACAAGACCTGCTAGTTTCATGCATTTCCGAACAAAAATAAAGTAAAACTTATGTCAGAAAGTTTCCGTTTTGTATTTGAGAACACTCTTAATTAAAACGGCCTTCGCGTTTTTCTGCGGCCCTTTGACGAAATTTGCGGGGTTTTTTTTGCGATTCTTTGAGAGTCTGTTTTTCTACGCGGCCTTTGTCGGAACATGTACTTTTCGCTGTATCCTTTGTCTGATTTCGCATTTTTTTTTTTGCGGGCGAAATTCGCGTTTTTTCGCGGCACTTCGACGGAATACGCGTCTTTTTCACGATTCTTTGTCGAATTCTGTTTTTTTCCCCGTGGCTTTTAGAGGAAATTCGCGTTTTTCTGCTGTCCTTTGACGGAATACACGTTTTTTTCGCGATAATTTGTCAAAATTTGCATTTTCCACGGTTTTTTGACGAAATTCGCGTTTTCTCCGCGGCATGTTGACGAAATTCGCGTTTTTCCCGCGATCTTTTTACGAAATTCACGTTTTCTCCGCGATCCTGATCGACAGTTTTTTTTGGGATTTTCTGGCGAAATTCGCGTTTTTTCGCGGCGGAATTCTTCGACGGAATACTAATGTGCTTTAATCATAACACTTTAAAATATATGATGATTATGCACGTTAAAAAATGTAATTAAATGAAGCAGATAACGCATATGGAAACTTTTGGCTGGGAAAAGGATTATCCTGGAAGTGAATATGTAGAAATGGTATTATGATCTTTATGAAGGCAAAGTAAAAAACGTATGCAGATTAAACAAAATAAAGAGTTTATTTTTGATTCCAAACACAGACTTGACATCAGTAGTAAATAGCAGCATTCATTTTAAACAGACATTTTGTAGACCTTGATGACGATGTTTCACATATCAGAACAGACATTGTTGTTTGAAAATATCACAGAATTAAACTTTACGATAAAACATAATTATACAGATAAAACATACAACATCCAGAACGTGGTCCAGCCACGTTCAGTAACTTGAAATATTTCTTCCATTAAAGGAAGATAAAAGTGCATCCTATTAAGATTGGAATCGCGTATTTATATAAAAATGGTCGGATTGAAAACGTCGTTTCAGATGAACGAACCAATCAGAGAACGGCATCGAATCGATGCAAAGCAAGATTCGATGAAAAGATTCGATTTGAAAACGATATTCTAAGTCGCCATCTGGCGGGAGAAATATCGTCATGGAAGTTGAAACGTAGTCGAAAGAAAGTTTTTGCCGGTGAAGTACGGTAATGAAATGAAATTAAAAACGGCAAAATGGTATGAATTACTATGGATGTTAAAAGGGTCAGGAAACTTTTATTACAGCTGGATATTGTCTAGAATCAATAGAGAGGGTAAGTAAAAGTTTAAGAAATATTTATTACTGTCATTGTTTAAGAAATAAATAAATGTAAATAAAGTAAATGAATGACAATGAACTTAGAAATAAAATGAAGTTTGTGAAATGAGGTTTTATGACAGGAGATGATAAGAGGCAATGAGAAATACAGTGTTTGTATCTCTATCAAATGCCCCCCCCTCTCATTGTCTCTTAAAAAGAGATAACTTGTGAAAACAAGTAAACTCAAAGACGAAGGATTTAAAAAAAAAATCCAAAGACTATCACCAAACAGCATCTTCACAAAATTTTAAGTTTAACAACATAAAACTATAAAAAAAACTGGATAAAGGACAATAAACTGGAAGGGTTTTTAAACTTGAAAATTTATAACTTTAAAGTGCAAACCTGAAACATTACACCCCCAAAAAAAATTTAAATGCCCCCCCAATATGAGGACTTGAAAAATGGTTCAATTTTGAACCTCAAAAATTGAAACAACCTAAATGGTTGAAAAAGTGAAGTTTGAACTTCATTAACAAGTTTAAAGAGAAGTTTTAAATACTTCAAAAAGATTAACTAGGAAAAATTTTAACAATTTAACTAGAAAAGTTTAACAATTGATGATCTCAACAATTTAAATTGAAAAATGAAGTAGTAATGCATGGAGAACTTGCTGGATAAAAGAAAATGATCCAATTTAATGAAAGCTTGTTGGCTATAAGGTACACCTTCTAAGTCCAAGACCAGAGGTCGACGTAATCCAGACAGAAGGTTTAAAAAGGTCCAACAATGTTAAATGCAAAATTCTCACACAGTTACTTAAAGAAAAAGATGAATACGTACCAATTCAAAAATCTAACAATTTCCAATTTGGAAATGTCAGCATCAGCTCAATATGACAACTTGATCACTATGTTACATCAAATACAATTCTTTATTACAATTATATAAAAAAAAGTTATGTAGATAATTAAACAGTTAATGATGATTCATATTCCAGACATCTAGGCTCGAAAGACAGGAACTAACGGCTCTTACAAACTAACTAGCTTACGTATTCATAAATGAATAAAGGGCTCATTCATACAACTCGCAGTCTTCTGGTGCACCTGAATCAATTAAACCACATAAAAAGGATGGCGCTCTAGATGCCTAGGATGAACAAAGCAAGAATTAATGATATGCATAAAATAAATTTCAATGTATAAGCACAGTTAATCACAATATTGGAGGTCTTTCAAATATTAAAAACTGTTATGTAAAATAAACCTCTTTAAAAAGAATTCTTTAAAACTTATGGCATGATCAAGTGACGCTGATGATATAAAAAATGCATATAGGCAAATTAACAAAGTTAAGTAGCAAGCGTCTACACTAATCCCTTAACACTTGTGAATAACAATTTCAGAAGGTACAGTGTAGCGACAGAAAGCTTAAAAAAAACAATTTTTACAATTCAATTCACCATAATAGCATTTAATGAGGTACGATTTATATGAAAAATTTATATATGAATGAGATACTTTAAACTTAAAAGATATTTAGCTTAAAATTAATATTACATCAGAAAAATTAACTTTAAGAAGCTCATGATCTCACTCTTAGATAGAGGTTTGGTAAAGGTATCCGCCAGGTTAGACTTGCTCCGCACGTGAGAAAGCAGAAATTCCCCCCTGTTGAAAAGATCCCTTATAAAAAATAACTTAATATCAATATGCTTGGACTTATAATTCTCAACAGGAGATTTAACGAAGTCGATTGCAGCCTGATTATCCGCTTTCATTTCGGCTTTCCTCCCAAGTACATGAATGATCCTTTCCTGCGCACACTCGCGACGTATCCGGTCAAACCAGACCAGGTTCTTGATGGCCTCAGTCATTGCAACGAATTCAGACTCCATAGTCGATAACGAGACGCACTTCTCCTTGAAAGTGCGCCAATCGACAGGAGCTTCGTCAATCATGACTATTTGGCCGCCGATCGAGGTTCGGTCATCGCGGTTAGCCGCAAAGTCGGCGTCAGTGAAGATCATTAGATCATTAGATTTGCACGAGAGTTTAAGCCGGAAATGTTTAGTGGATCTCAGGCACCCTAGCAACCTCAATAATCCGTCCCAGTGCGCAATCCCTGGGTTTGACTGGAATTGACTTAAAACATTCACGGCGTAAGACAAGTCAGGGCGAGTGCGATTAGCAATAAAAGAGAGACAACCTAAAAGGCTGCGATAAGGAATATGTGACATTTCCTCTATATCTTGATCAGAAACAGGGCACTGCGACCTCGAGAAGACTACACCTTTACTAATTGGTAAAGATGAAAAAGGTATCTTGAATTTTTGAAAACGATCACATACATCTTCGATGTAGTTCTTTTGGTGAATTATAACTCCGGTTGGAGTATCTTCAAATTGTACACCCAAAAGCTTTCTTGTCTTCCCAAGTACCTTAATGTCAAATTTAGACCTCAGTTTACTTAAAGTCTTGTCGATTAGCTTCTGAGTCTTCCCGAAAATCACGATATCATCGACATAGAGTAAAAGTAAAATATCAGAGTTAAAAATATAAACACAGTTGCAACTTGTAAACTTTTTAAAACCAAGTTCTAGTAGGACTTTGTGTATTTCTAAAAACCATTCTCTCCCGCTTTGATGCAAACCGTACAGGGCGCGATCCAATTTGCAATACAGATGCTCTTTGCCTGGCTCTACAAAACCGGGAGGTTGACTCATGTACACGTCTTCACTCAGTGGTGCATATAAGTAGGCGCAGGTTACGTCACACTGAGTGTGTGACCACCCGCTGTACGACACAAGAAGAGAGAAGAAGAACCGGATGACGCCAAAATTAACAACGGGGCTAAAAGTCTCTTCGTAGGACTGGCCCTTAATTTGTTTAAAACCTTGGGCAACAAGGCGAGCCTTGTGCCTGGCGATCCGTCCATTTTCATCTCTTTTTGTCGTATACACCCACCTGCAACCGACTGGAGAGACATGCACTGGCAATTCCGCCAAGTGCCAAACCCCACGGTCATGCATGACCTGCATCTCAAGCTTCATCGCTTCCCACCAGATCGCACTCTGTTCGGATTTGCATGCTTGTTTAAAAGTGCGGGGAGTATAATTTTCCCCAACTAGTCATGCTGTAGGATTTACATAACTGGATTCACTGGAACAGGATTCATCTTCAGTATTTGAATCACTATCTGAATTTGAATTATTTGGTTTTGGGATTTGACCTGAATAGTGATTTGAACCCTGAAAATCGAAAATCTCTGGTTTAAACAATATCTTGTTTTCCTTACAGTATTTCTGTACCTCATTCAATGAACGTAATCTGTTGGTTTTTCCCGTTTCATAATAATATATATCGTAACGGTTCTCATTTCTGCGCTTGACTGCTTTCCTCAACCAACTAACTTCTCTAAGTGAGGAAATAACTGGTTGATTGATTTGATTTGGCCCTGAATCCACGTCCTCCTCCCTCCCAATCGGGGAATCTTGAGAAGTGTTGGAAGGACCTGGGATATCCTCAGGTTCATCTTCGACAACATTATCTCGATTCCTCTCCGTTTTGGGAGAGAAGAGGGCATATTCATCAGAGCCCAGCCTTGCTCCATTGCGCTTCAAACCGTCAGAGTTCTCATTGAAAGAGACATTCGAGGATTCTACTATTTCGTCAGTATCTGGCAACCATATACGGTATCCTTTTGTACGGAAAGCGTACCCGACCAGGAATCCCTTCTTGGCTCTGGCATCCAATTTCCCACTTCTCTGTTTGGGAATTTTCACATAGGCTGTTGTGCCAAATGGTTTTAAGTGCCTAACAGAGGGCTTCCTGCCACCGTATAATTCAAATGGTGTCCTTCCTAAAAGTTTAGGACATACTCTGTTCCATGAGTAAACAAAGAATTTTAAAGCCTCGGGCCAAAAGGTCAAATCCAAATTGCTGTCAATCAATAACGTCCGCATCCCATCGGCTGCTGTGGACATAAAACGCTCAGCAACGCCGTTTTGTTGCGGTGTGTAGCAGTTGGTAAATTCGTGGCGGATCCCCTTCTCCTCAAAAAAATGTTTAAAAGAAGCATTGTCGAATTCCCCACCGTTGTCAGTTCTAAAGCTCTTAACTTTACGATTCAGGTAAGTTTCAGCTCTAGTAATGTGCCTTTTTACCACGTCAAAAGTATCTGACTTTAATCGTAAAGGGTAAACTGACACACGGCGAGAAAAATCATCAATGATAGAAAGAAAATATCTTTCACCATTTCTGCCTTCAACTCTACAGGGTCCCCACAAATCAGCATACAGCAATTCCAAGGGGTGATTGGAACGAATATTTTTATTATATTTATGGGAGATATTTCTTAATTTCCCCAATTTACATGATTCACAGAAAAAGTTTGATTCCTTCAGACCTGGTAAACCCCGAACACCATTTTTACGACTAGTATGAGCAATTAATGAAGGACTAATATGTCCATACTTCCGGTGCCAATTAAGCATTTTTTCATTATTTACTGAGGAAGTCTCAAATTTAACAGATCTAGACTTGGAAACTGGAATTTTAGGGTAAAGACGATAGATGCGGTCTTTCAGATAGGCACTAAATAAATACTCGCCCCCCCGACGGAACCTTACCTCACCATTAAAACCATGAAAGGTTAGACCATTTAGGTCGAGTTGTGGGCCAGAGATCAAATTTCTACGAAGTTGGTCACTATACATTACATTACATAGAGTGAAAACTCTTTGACCAAATCGTAGTTTTACTTCCCCCTTCCCCTTTATAGGAAATAAGACATTTTTCACCGCTACAGACATTTCATCGTTAAGCTCTTCAAATTTAGAAAATAAAGCTTTATTAGAACAAAAATGATAGCTAGCGCCACTATCGAAAATCCAGTCACAGTCACTATTAACTTTACTCAAACTTGAGTGAGAGATAAAGAAAACTGACTTACGTGAGGAATCTGATAGTTTTGCACGAGAGCCACCATTCCTGCCTTGACAAAAAGTAGGAGAACGGAAACGTCTGCGGGACTTGATCTGGTCTCTGGAGCCTCTGGATCGTCTAGGAGCAACAGGTGATATGTCAGGAGAGTCATCACAGGAATCAGCAAAGGAGTCGGTGAAGGAATCAGCAGATGGGTCAGATGAATCGGTGCAGCGTCTTTCTGAAGAGCAATACCGGTGACGATGGTGAGAACCCAATCTTTCTCTAGAACTGCGACGTCTATAAGGCACAAGAGAAACATTTCTTGAACGCTGAGGGCTACCTGGGACTCTGGCATAGCAATTTATTTGTAGATGCCCTGGTTTGCCACACCTCCAGCATCTTCTACGTTGAATCTTACGAAAAGTAGATTTTTGTTTCACGGAAGATTGCTTTTCAGCCGTTTTATGGGTATTGGAAATGTTAACATATGTTGCACCATCTTTGTCACGTAATTTTTGACGGGTCTCTTCAGCAACTAATTCGTCGACGATGAGGTCAAATTTAAAACTATCATCTGGCCTGGCCAAAACTTGCTGTACTAATGTGTTATATGTTGATGGAAGAAAACGTAGAAACTGATAGCTGAGATAATTCTCGGAAAAATTTTTATCAATTTGTTTAATTTCCATGAATATTTTCTTCAGCCTTGTTGCAAATAAATTCATTGTTTCCCCATGTCGTATCCTTTCCTCCATCAAACTATTGAAGACTGTCATATGGTGGGTGCGGGAGTCTGGATGAAAGTTTTTATGAAGGCGTTCCCATGCATCTACTGGTTCAGAACAATCTGCTATTAATCGTTTGAACTCAGGTTCAATGTTAAGGTAAATCAGCGATAGAACCTTATTTGCACGGGTTTTAAATTTTTCGACGTCTTCAGCAGTGACTGTGGTACTTACTTCAGGGACACTCTGTTTTTTCTCAACAATTTCCCATAGGCCCTTTTCAAGTAGTAGATATTTCATATCACAGCTCCATGTGGAGTAATTTCTGGAGCTCAGCTTATCAATTATGTTAGTGGCCATTTTTGGGAAAAGAGGAAAAAAAAATTTCAAAATTTAATAAGAAAAAAACTTTTAGTAACCACAGTATGACTGCCCCCCCCCCCCCCCCCCCCCCACTTAATGATCAGCTCTTCTTCCTCTGTCAAGCACTTGTTTGAAAAAAAAAATTACTAATTTTAACATAAAAGTTTCATAATGTTAAATCATAAAAATAACAGTCTATTGTCATAGTAAATTGTAATGAAAAACAGAAAAAAAGTTCGGAAATCGGCAAAACTATTCGATGAATAATACAGAGTTCAGCAATCAAAAATTAAAGTTCAGCTTTAACAGGTGAAAGGTCAGCAAAATTTCAGTAAACTAAAATAAATCTTCTTGGTATCTTCTATAAAAACTGCAAATTAAAATTATTTCAAAACAAACTGAATCACAAGTCGGCAAAGTTCGTAAAGCAGGAAAGTAAAAGTTCGTGAAAATAAACCAATTATTTATCAAACTAAATTACATCTTCATAAAACTGCATAATTATTCTTGATTATTGCAAATAATAACTGAAAACCAACATATTTCGTAATTAAACTGCAACTTAAAAATGTAAACAAAAACGTAAAGATCGCTCACTTGACTGAAAACTTCCACTTTTTCAAACTTTTTCAGGCTTTCCTTTTCTTTCCACCATAACCCTTTAATGTGCTTTAATCATAACACTTTAAAATATATGATGATTATGCACGTTAAAAAATGTAATTAAATGAAGCAGATAACGCATATGGAAACTTTTGGCTGGGAAAAGGATTATCCTGGAAGTGAATATGTAGAAATGGTATTATGATCTTTATAGAAGGCAAAGTAAAAAACGTATGCAGATTAAACAAAATAAAGACAGTTTATTTTTGATTCCAAACACAGACTTGACATCAGTAGTAAATAGCAGCATTCATTTTAAACAGACATTTTGTAGACCTTGATGACGATGTTTCACATATCAGAACAGACATTGTTGTTTGAAAATATCACAGAATTAAACTTTACGATAAAACATAATTATACAGATAAAACATACAACATCCAGAACGTGGTCCAGCCAAGTTCAGTAACTTGAAATATTTCTTCCATTAAAGGAAGATAAAAGTGCATCCTATTAAGATTGGAATCGCGTATTTATATAAAAATGGTCGGATTGAAAACGTCGTTTCAGATGAACGAACCAATCAGAGAACGGCATCGAATCGATGCAAAGCAAGATTCGATGAAAAGATTCGATTTGAAAACGATATTCTAAGTCGCCATCTGGCGGGAGAAATATCGTCACGGAAGTTGAAACGTAGTCGAAAGAAAGTTTTTGCCGGTGAAGTACGGTAATGAAATGAAATTAAAAACGGCAAAATGGTATGAATTACTATGGATGTTAAAAGGGTCAGGAAACTGTTATTACAGCTGGATATTGTCTAGAATCAATAGAGAGGGTAAGTAAAAGTTTAAGAAATATTTATTACTGTCATTGTTTAAGAAATAAATAAATGTAAATAAAGTAAATGAATGACAATGAACTTAGAAATAAAATGAAGTTTGTGAAATGAGGTTTTATGACAGGAGATGATAAGAGGCAATGAGAAATACAGTGTTTGTATCTCTATCAAATACGCGTCTTTTCGCGATTCTTTGTCAAATTTGCATTTTTTCAGCGACTTTTTGACGAAACTCGCTTTCTTTTCCAGGCCCTCCGACGGAATACGCGTTTTTTTTTCGTGATCATACGTCGAAATTTGCGTTTTTTCAGCGACTTTTTGATGAAATTCGCGTTTTTTCTGAGACTCTGACGAAATTCGGGTTTTTTTCCGCAATCCTTTGACGAAATTTGCGTTTTTTCCACGATCCTTTTTTGAAATTCACGTTTTTAAAAATGGGCTTCACATTTTTTCGCAGCTCTTTGACAAAATTCATGGCTTTTTTGCGATGCTTTGACGCGATTCGCTTTTTCTACGCGGACTTTGTCGGAATACGAGCTTTTTTTCGCGATTCGTTGTCGAGTTTCGCATTTTTTATCCGCGGTCGAAATTTGCGCTTTTCCTCGACCCTTCGATGGAATACGCGTCTTTTTGCGATCCTTTGCCAAAACTTGCAGGCTTTTTGACGAAACTTGCTTTCTTTTACGCGGCCCTTCGACTTAATACGAATTTTTTTCCTTGATCCTTTCGTCGAAATTTGCTTTTTTTGATGAAATTCGCGTTTTTTCCGCCGTTCTTTGACGAAATTCGCGTTTTTTCCGTGGCCCTTTGACAAAATTCGTGTTTTTTGGGGGATAATTTGACAAAATTCGCGTTTTTTTGGGGATAATTTGACGAGATTAGCTTTTTCTACATGGCCCTTTGTCGGAATACGTCCTTTCTCTTGCTATCCTTTGTCGAATTATGCAGTTTTTTTGCGGCCCTTCGACGAAATCCCGTTTTTTGCAATCATTTGACGAAATTCGCGTTTTTCGAGGCCCTTTGACGAGATACGCATTTTTTTCGCGATCCTTTGTCGAAATTTGCGTTTTTGCGGGGGTTTTTTGCGAAATTTGCTATTTTTTCCGCGGCTTCTTGACGAAATTCGATTTTTATTCACAATCCCTTGTTGAAAGTTACACTCTTTCCTCGTCTTTTTCACGAAATTCGCATATTTTTACGATCCTTTAACGTAATTCACGTTTTTTTGCAATCCTTTGACGAAATTCGGGTTTTCTCCACGGCCCTTTGATGGAATATGTTTTTTCGACATCAATTGTCGAAATTCGCGTTTTTTCCGCGATCCCTTGATGAACTTCACTTTTTTCCTGGAGTCGTTTGGCGAAATCCACGTTTTTTCAGTGGTCATTATACGAAATTCGCGTTTCCTCGCGGTCATTAGACGAAATTCGCGTTTCCTCCGCGGTCATTTGACAAAAATTGCATTTCCTCCGCTATCATTTGACGAAATTCGTGTTTTCTCCCCGATCCATTTACGAAATTTGATTTTTTTGCGATCCTATGACGGATTTTTTTTTAATTTTTGGAACCTCATGCCTTAAATTTTTGGAAATTTCGGAACAGAATCACCCCTGCAGCCCCCCCCCTTTCCCCTCTCTGGCTGCGCCCCCCTCCCCCCCATTACTGTCAAAAATGATTTCCGTTTACAACAAAATTCAACGTGTTTCGAAAGATATGGAACGTTATGGAAATTTAAGTCACCCCCCCCCCGAAATAAAATCCTGCGTACGCCACTGATCTTAGTTGAGTCAAGAGATAACAAAATTACGTTTGTTTTTTAGTTATAAATGCGTACTTGAGTGATTTTATTAGGCGCTTCTTTAAAAATAAAGATTATAAAAATGAAAAAAAAAAAAAGAAGTATTTTTGTTGAGAACTGTTCGTACGAAACAATTTTTAACCATATCAGCGTAAAAATCAATGTTTTGAAGAAATTCAGTCGGGTCGGGCCGAGATTTTAAATGTTTTCCGGGCCAGGCCAAACTTTTAGCTTTTATGCCGAGCCATTAATTAATTAATTAATTTTTTTTTGTACGGGCCGGACCGATTTTTTCCCCCTATGGATCGGCTACTTCACTCAAGGGTAAACGGCCGTTCGCTAATGTTAATCCTATGGAAGAATTTTTTTTAAAAATACACGGTTCGCATTTCAATATGCTTAAATGATTTTTTTTTTTTTTTTTTTTTTCGTCGAATAGCTGAGGTTGATCTCGACCCTTTTTCGATTTTGTTTACAGATGTGTTTCGTAGTATACTTTAATTTTCAGAATCAGTTTCGTAAGTGAAAGTATTCTAGTTAAAAAACACCTCTAAACACAATCGAAAAAGTAAAAATGACTCTTTGTAGAGACCGACCTCAGTTATCCAATCCAAAAAAGATCATTTAAAAATAATGGAATGCGAACGACATATTTAAAAAAAATCTTTCTTAGGATTTACATTAACGAGCCGGTGTTTTTGTGTGAGCAAAATAGCCCAATCTTTATATTGCGGAAGTCGTCCCACTTAATTTGTTATATTGGTCAGGACCGTTTATTTTGTTTATCGCCCGAACCGGCTCATCAAAAAAACTGTACTAATTCTGCTGACCTGGCCGGTTTCAAAGTTTAAATTCATTTTATCTGGTCGAGTCGGGTACGACCTCTATTTTAGGGGCCGAGTTTATAGAGTCCGGTACTGAAAAAAAAGAAAGAAAAAATCTTGCTCTCCAGTGTTTTTATTGTGTATTAGGAGACCCATTCTACAAATGTTCTATGCCTTGATTTGAGATTTCTCTAGTTAGAGACCAGTAATTTCACAGAGTGAGCACTCTGTGAGCAGTTTTGCTTTGCAAGTGGAAGGAAAGGGGGTTAATTAGAAGAAAAGCTCGCGAGAGCTGTACCTTCCAGTATCCAGAGGGTAAAGTAATTATTGATGGATGGGCAGAAAATGTAATCCTTTTTAATTTGAGAACCGGTGAGATAAACGTTATTCATCCCGCTGATTGTTTAAAAATAAACAAAACAAATAACATTTCTCGGACATCTGCGGTTGAGGGACATTTTCTAATATTTTGGTACCAATTCAAGAGCATGAAACTATTGATCAAAGGCCATAAGACATTGCTGTAAAAGAAAAAAAAATCACGTATGCACCGCCCTGGTGTAAGAGGTGCACTTAGAATATTTTATACTTTCAAACTCGTATGCGCCGCGGCTCATACGCCCGAAAATACGGTAATAAAAAAAGGGGAAAAACACAATCGTAAAGAAATTATACAGTGAAACCTCTCATTATCTGCGAAAGTTAACTGTGTACATTTTTTTTTTTTTTGTCTGAAATAAGAGTTTAGTATATATTTTTTAGCATAGAACAGAATGGTTATAAAAAAACTAATAATGCTGATATCGTCACTCGTCATTCTATACAAAGATCATCTTCAGTAAGTGATATCAAAGAATCCAAGAAAAAAAAAAAATTATGATCAGGACACTGCTTTTCCAAGAGAAAAAAAAAAGTGCTTCTCAACCACTGTATGGAAGCAACAGATATATTTTTTCTATATTTAGAACAACAAATGGATGTAGACTTGCTTATCTCATGAAGAATTTGACATTTTGTATCGAAGAAAGAAACCAATGATTTCTAATTACCATTATTTCAGGAATATGGACCGCACCCACCATCAGCGCATGTACGAAAATACATTATTATTCCTCAGAAGGCACATTTACTAAAATACATTAAAATAAAAAACTTAAGCAATTTTCAGTCGGTTTTTCTTGTGTTTTGCGACAGTTTTTTTTACATGATTAAAAAAAAAAATCCAGTTTTAAACTTTTAGCTCTCCTAATTTTGTCCTTTTTTTCAATAAAATTTAATCTAAATTCCTGCAGTGTTTTGAAAGTTTAATAGTTTTTTTTTGTGTTTTACGGGTTTTTTTCGAAATTCATAACAGAAACTCAGTTTTTATCTATTAGCCAACTAAAAAAATTCTGTTCTCTGCAATTTTTCAATTTTTTTTTTTTGTGAATTTTAGCATTTTATTTAGTTTCTCTTTGACACTCCCACATTAATAAAAGGAAATTGAGCTCTCACAATTTGGCAAATCTAATCATTCATTTAAACACCAAATGAAGCATTTTGTTGCAATTTGATAGAATGACGAGCGGCAGTGAGAACTCTAGTAACACGCTAGTTTTTTTAAAAAGTGGTGCAGAGAGAAGCATAATACAAGAAAATATTAGTTTGAAGCGAGCTTTGATATTAATTTCAATGTTATGTCAGGCAACAATTATAAATTTCATTTTATAAATCATGTGATCCTCCTTGATTCTTTTGTGCAAATAGTAGTGGCATTTGAAAATTATTTTTAATGTACTAAACACATGATTCAACAGAAAAATTTTCATCTATTTTATAATTTACTTGCTTATATCATAACATTTTTAATATTGTAGATACATATATCATAAAGCAAAAATATGTCTGTGAGTAATGTTGATGTCTATAAATGGACAACAAATTGAACAATCAAGTTTTTGTTAACTTCTCCCTAGTAGCAGAATTCACTGCGTTCTGCAGCAAATCAAAATTTATCTGTGACCCAAGAATGCCGGACTAAGCTTACTATCATTAAAAGTTATTACAACCCATAAAATAGACAAAATTTGCATTTACAAAGAAAATACAATAAATTAGTAACAATATACTTGCCAACCTCCTGCTTCTTTTTTTTTAAACGAAGTAACATACTTTCAACCAGAAAATTTATTAAATCAAATGTTTCTTGCTTCAATGTGGTAGTTATTCAAAACCTACATGCTGTCATTTATTGAATAAATTTTCTGGTTTAAAGTAATTTTTCTTGATTTTTAAAAAGCGGGAGGTTGGCAAGTATGCAACAAAAATTAAATTTCAACAATTTTTCTTTGCACAGAACATTTTTTAAAGCAGTTAGATGGATCTGCAAGTTATATAAAAAATCTACACCACCCAATGGCGTGCTGCACTGTTTCTGTTACTGTGCTTCTAAATTGTGCTGCAAAATTGTAATTTTTTATATTATTAAATAGGAGAAAAAATGTACTTTCAAATGCAATTTATTTGTAAACTGTATATTAATTCACAGATTATTTATAGTTTAAAAAATAATTTCATGCATAATTAAAAAAAAAAAAAAAAATGCAGATACAGTCTGATTACAGAAGACTAACCCATTTGCACTTAAAACAATATATAAATGGTTCAGTATTTGTTTTTGGCTATTGTCTAACATTGCATAATGAAATTAAACTTTGTCAAAATAAATAATTTAATTAACAGAATAAAGTCAAATACTTATATAATCAGAATAAAAATTAAAAAGTTTCTGTAAATAGTGAAATCTTTGGCAATGTCTTTGGCTACTAACCTTCAGCATGTAGCTAATACAAAAGTACCGATTTTAATGAATTTTAAAACTTTATCCAAATACATAATTGATATTTTTATATAAAAATTGCTTTTTGGTATTAATTAATAATGGGCAATCTAGAAAAATATTAAATATAATGCTTTTCCTCTATTTTCTGTACATCAGGCAGTATAATCTGGGAATCCTAGGCTAGTCTCTAGTTTATGTAAACAGGTCCTAGTGTTGAATGGATTATTTTTAGTACATACAGTTGTTTTTCTAAAATAATAGATTGTACAATTATAAAGATACTCTGAAAGTGTGATGGAAATTTAGGCAACAAAACAATTGGTAAGTGGATAAACAGTAATTTTACATTCTAATATAATAATTATTATAAGGACAGTAGATAAAAGTAGGCAGTGTGCAGTTATGCACAAATATGTATTTTTATTTACTTCATGTCCTCATATCATCTTAATTTAGTACACTGCTATCTGTATGTAGCTTATTGTAATGCTATGTAATATGTAGCTTATTATTACTATTAACCCTCTAAGTGTGTCAGTACTGCTGTATATCTGTTTAATGGTTAATAAAAAGTAGCTATAAAAAGTATCAATATGAAGATTTATATATGAATACTTTACATACTTGTTCTTTTTATGGAATTGAAAAAATCAACACCAATTGAAAAATTTTGTTACATCTGCTTTTGAATTTAGAGTTATGAGACAGAAAGTTATGAGACAGAAAAAGACAGCCCAAATAGGTAAAGGGTTAACCATACATTTTTTAGGAAGGGGGGGGGGATGCATGCTATTTTAACACAATTTAATATTCTTAATATCACTATTTATACAGGGGTGCAGAAAATGTTTCTACTCCCAACATTTCCCCCAATCCACACGAAAATTTCCCCAAAATTTTAGTATGTTATAAGTAAGTGCTGTATTACCGTAGATATAGAAAATTTATTTTTCAAATATTTCTCAACTTATGCGCGAGTATATATTGATGTAATTAAATTATATAACTATATAAGTTTAAGCAGAGTTTAAGTTAAAAAGGCAGAAGAAACGTTTATTAGCTGAACAACTCCAAAAACCTATTTGTAAAATTAAATCAAATTCTGAAAAGTCAAACATGTTTAAATAATTAAATAGATAAAAATAAAAGGCAAGACTATGTAATTAAATAAATACCAGAGAAGTTTAAAATACACGAAATGTTTATTAAAAACAAAAAGATATATATAAAAACAGATTAATCATTTAAGTAAACTAGCTTTAACAGAAATAAACTTTAACAGAAAAATACCGGGTGTCCCAAAAAGGACTGACTGATTTTAAAATTCAATAACTTGTAAACGGTGACAGATATTTAAAAAATTCTTGCAGGAGGGTTATGCATAAGGTCAAAAGTTTTTTTACAGTGATTTTCAATTTTAGTTCGAATTACAAACAATAGATGGCGCTGCGATCGATAGACGCTAAATTCAGGCTCGATTTTTGGTACTTCGTGGCCCGGATAATACATTTCCATCTCCTTTTTCCGCATAGAACAAGATAAAGGACTAAAAATCGAGCCTGTATTTAGCGACTATTGCTTACAGCGCCATCTATTGTTTGTAATTCGAACTAAAATTGAAAATCACTGTAAAAAAACTTTTGACCTCATGCATAACTCTCCTGCAAGAATTTTTTAAATATCTGTCACCGTTTACAAGTTATTGAATTTTTAAATCAGTCAGTCCTTTTTGGGACACCCGGTATATTGCTTTACTTAATTATATCAGGGAGCTTCATAACAAGAAATATGAAAGAATACTTTCAATTTAAAAAGAGCATATGTAATCGACGGTCCAGAGCAAGCTAACATTCTATCGTCGAAACAACTCAAGATGAACAGCACGTAATTAAAGACTCCAATTCCATAAGTCAACAAGTTGATCCGGACGTCAGTAAAATGAACTGTAGTAAAAGCAACGGTGTTGATTCACAAACAATCTACAATAGATAACTGGATCACAACTATTCAAAGACGTCATATTCATTTCACTATAAAAACACTTCATCCGTGAATCCACTTAAAGAAACAAGACATTACGAAACTCCATCACTCATGCCGCCACCTTCCTGTCGTTCGTTAAACACCATATCAGAGGTTAGTAGGTCAAGGTACGAAAGGCGAGATAAGATTCTACTGGTCGGCACTTTATACGATCCGGAGAAACGAAAACTAGGTCATTACGCAATGCAACCGACAGCTTCAAACACGTGCAAAGATGACGACATGATTTGTACATCGTTACATGATAGCTGTCAGGATTACGTCATCAAGTACTCAGTGGAATTATTGAAACATGACAGAAATAAACAATGAAGTAACGATACGTAAGTTAAGAAAAATAAAACAACGTTATTTAAGAGGAGAAAGCAAAAGGAAATAAGGTAAGTTAATTTATTATAATGCATTGTATCTTACTGTAAATAAAAAGTACTTTAATAAAAGAAATAGTGAAATAACAATAAATAGATTTGTCAATGGAGATACACGTATGGTGACAAGACAGGTATATATTGTTATCATATATGGCAGGGGTGATTCTGAGTGAAAAAAAAACTTCCTAAAATTCACAGCAAATTTTCTGAAAGGTTACAGCAGAGTGGGGGAAATCCACTCCCAACACTATGTATTTTTCATGGATCTTTTGGTGCAATTCGCATTTTTTCGCGATCTTTTGACGAAATTTGCAGTTATTTCGCGATCTTTCGACGAAATTTGCGGTTATTTCTCCTTCCTTTTTACGAAATTTGCAGTTGTATTGCCATCATTTGATGAAATTCGCGGTTGTTTTGCGATCGTTTGGCGAAATTTGTGGTTCTTTCGTGATCTCTTGACGAAATTTGCAGTTTTTTTCGATCTTTTAACGAAATTTGCGATTCTTTCGCGATCTTTTGATGAAATTTGGGATTCTTTCGTGATGTTTTGACGAAATTTGCAGATTTTTTGCGATCTTTTAACGAAATTTGCAGTTATTTCGCCCCTTTTGACGAAATGCGCGGTTGTTTCACAATCTTTTGACAAAATTTGCGTTTATTTCGCGATCTTTTGAGTAAATTTACGTTCATTTCGCAATCTTTTGACGAAATTTGCGGGTTTTTTTCGCTTTTCTTTGACGATATAGAAGATTTTTCGCCCTTTTTTGACGAAAATCGCGGTTATTTCGCCCTGTTTTGACGAAAATCGCGGTTGTTTTGCGATCTTTTGACGAAATTCGAGGTTGTTTTGTGATCTTTTGACGAAATTGGTGATTGTTTCGCGATCTTTTGATGAAATTTGCGATTGTTTCACGATCTTTTGGCGAAATGTGCATTTATTTTATGATCTTTTGACAAAATTTGCGTTCATTTCACGATCTTTTGACGAAACCTGAGGTTATTTCGCGATCTTTTGAAGAAACCTGCAGTTATTTCGCGATCTTTTGATGAAATTTGCAATTCTTTCACGATCTTCTGACGAAATGTGCGGTTATTTTGGCGATCTTGTGGCGAAATTCGCGTTTTTTCCGTAATTCTTCGCGAAAATTCGCGGTATTTTTTATGTCTGAATTTTCAGATGATCGATTTTTTTTTTTTTTTTGGAACCAAATGTCTTAAACTTTCAGAAAATTCAGAACATAATCACCCCTGATATACGGTACATATTATTCTGAGATCGATTTTGTAAAGGTCGCCATACGGATATTTTTATTTGTACTGAAATTGTTCTATCACAGGCAATTATGAAATTCGTTGTTAAAATCAAAATCAATTGTATATGTTTCTGAAAAATTTCCCCAGGGGGTTAAAATTTCCCCCGATCCTAGATCGCCGAATCGGACATATTCTGCAGCCCTGTATTTATATTAAACTTCTTTAGCTAAAGATAGATTAACTTGATATTTTTAAAACATATTTTATCTTACCATGAATTATTTTTATAAAAATATCTAAGCATTTTTAAACAAGAAGCTGATAAGTATCACGAATGCATGACATTTAAATTTTAGCATTTTCTATAGAGAAATAATTATTATAAAATTCCATAAAATATATATTGAAAATCATATTAAACTGTACTATTCACCTATATATTACATCATTCACAATGTAGTTAGTTCACTAAGAATATTGTGGTCTACTGTAGTTATACATATTTTAAGAAAAGAAAACAAGCAAGAAAACTAATACAGTCAAGGATCTATAATCCGCACTCCCATAATCCGCAATTTTCTATAATTTGCATTGCTTAATGAATGTAAACAATTAAACAAATTTACAGATTCTTGATCCAAAAATGATTTTTTTAAAGAAATATCTGAAAATTTTAAATATAAAAGTAAATATAATCAATTTTTTAATAAAAGAATTGGAAAAATGCATTTTTTGAGATAGCATATTAATTTATTATATTTGATATTTTTCTTTTCATGTTATACTGAATATGCAGGGATCTGTTTAGGAAGAAATTAGGTCCTTTAAAGGACCCTTCACAAAATTTTTCATCTCAAAACAGGACCCTTCACAAAACTTTTCACCTTAAAAATGGGACTTTTACAAAATTTTTCCAGCTCTAAACTATACCTTTCACAAATTTAATTATTTAAAAGTAAAATGTTTACATATATGAAGAAAACATATGTATTTTACATAGATATATCTTTTAAAATATATATATAAAAGAACCTGAACATAAAGATCATTTCAAATTCACAAAATTAGGACTAGATTTCTCGCAAATGCAAAAAAGCTGTTCACAATTTCACAAAAATAGGACCAAAAGTCTGGACAGACCCCTGATATGGAATTAAAATAGTGTCCAGAAATAAGAAAATAACATATAATCCATAATACTCCATAATCCGCAATATTCCATAATCTGCACAACCTTTGGTCCCAACTTGTGCGGATTAAAGAACTTTGCCTGTATAAATCTCTCAGATTATTCTACTGACTTTTTTGTTTTCCCTATTAGTTCAAAAATGATACACAATTTATAAATCTTTGAATTTTGTAAAAACATGAAAAACTGCAGTTTTGGATTCACTCTAATTAAAAGGATTTTTAAGATAGATATTTTTTGCAAATGGCTTTTAATTTCTTTTCTGGATAGGTTTCCACATAGAAAGTATTAAACGTGTGTGTATGTGTGTGTGTGTGTGTGGGGGGGGGGGGGTGGCAATGAAGATAATAGAATTTCTCGAAACAATGTGGAATGATTTTTAGTTGTTCCATTAATTTTTTTCTGCCAGTATATAAATAAATTTTTAATATAAAGTAGGAAATCATTATTTATACATTTCCATTCATTATACAGAAAATATTTAAAAAATATAACAAATATCAGATCACTTTTGTTCTTGAGGTCTTTTTCCCTTTTTTATTAGCATTAGAAAAAGAGCTAAAAAAATCCTTAAAATAGCAATATACATTTAATTATGTTAATTTTATAGTCTTTAAAAATTTTACTTGTTTTATGATAATGTAAAGAAGAAGTTGCCATTTTGTTTACCTCTACTATAAAGAAACTTTATGCACAATGTATAAATTATGTAAATCACATACTCTTAGTTGCTATTAACCCCTAAAGTATCGCCCCCGTCAATATGACGGGCTGGAATATTGTTGTCTATTTCTTGTGCCCGTGATATTGCTGAGCTGAAGATTTAAAAGCACACTACTGAAGAAAAATTTTGAAACCAGAAAAATTTAACTGACATTTCTTTATGAAGTCTTTGAGAAATAACGTTGGTTGGTGTGATTTATATTTGAGTTAACCGTCACACGGGGACTCAGACAGCATCTATCAAGTTTTAGCATGCATTCTCAGCCAGATGCTGCCTGAGCCCCCATGTAAAGATTAAGTATGGATTCTGATAAATCAAGCACTTCTGATGATAACTGGAGTATTAGTGAATACGGCAGTGATTCTGAAGAAAGTAAATTTTCTGGAGATTCAGATGATGAATCTGATGACACCTGTGAAGATCAGTACTGTTACCTGACTGTGTATGGTACAAAATTACAGTATGATGGCTGTTTTGAAAATGCGAATATGTTTTATTTTTATTTATTTATTTATTTTTTTTATTTTTTATTTTTTGCCTAAAACAAGTAACTAATTATATATTTTATTTAAAAACCTTATAATTATTTAATTTCTGCAATAAAAAAAAATAGGTACTTTTTTATGGTTTTCATAAATACCCTATTTACTTGTGTATAACGTGCACCCATACTTTACAAGAAAATATGGCTGATTTTTTTTTTATCTTGCATATAACATACACCATAAATTTGATATGCAAGTGAATAAATGATCAAATGAATTTTCGTAAAGACAGTCAAAATAAATGTTTTGTCAGGCCAGAAAAGAAGGCGAAAATCGATTTTTAGACTTCAGGTAGGGAGTGAGTAACGGGAGATGAGAGTGAGTGATGTATCAAGCTGTGGTGAAGTTACTTGCTTAACGAAATACTTGAGAGTGTCTTTTGACAATGTGCAAGTAAGATGGAGAATCGATGTAGTTAAACTGTGACATTTAAGTTGAAAATAGTTCAGTATGCAAAAGAAAAGGTAACCATGCTTGAAGTCAGAAGTTTGAGATTGGTGAGTCAAGTGTGCAAGAGTGGAGGAATATGAAAGAAAAATTGAAAAAAAAAGCACCATGCAAAAAGTGTGCTTTTCAGGAGGAAATCATGTAAATATCTGCAAGTGAAGCAGCAGCTTTTAACTGATGTAACGGATTTGTGGCACTCAGTCTCAATGAAATATTAATGTTCGAGGCCTATAAAATAGCTAGGAAAATGAATATTCCAAGAAAGGATTTCTAGGGGAGCTATAGCTGGGTGCGACACTTTATGATCCATAACAATATCTCTATCAAGAGAAAAACAATGCAATAATCACAGAAGCTGCCAGAAAAATACAAAGAACAGCATATCAAGTTCTTACACTACGTTATAAGGCTACGAAAACAAAAGAGATATCAGATGTCGGAAATCGGCAATGCAGATCAAACTCCATTGTGGTTTGATATACCGGAAGCCACAATCATTCATCCCGTTGCAGATAGAAATGTTCAAGTGTGCACAACAGGAGCAGACAAGTAACTATGCACCTTTATGCTGGTCATTACGGCTGACAGCCGCAAGTTGTCACAATATGCAATTTTTAAACATAAAATTATCCCAAAATAATCTTTTCCAGTCGGCATAATTATAAGAGCACAGGGAAAAGACTGGATGAGGGATGAGCTCATGAAAGATTGGATTAACGTTATGTGGGAAAGTCGACTAGGTGCTTTATGTTAGCCATCGATGCTGAACCTGGACAGCTTCTGTGAATACACGATGATGCCTGAAGCAAACGCGAAAACTCGTCGCTCAAGTGATTTGGGTGTGATAACAGGTGGGATGACAAAAGCGCTATAGCCCGCAGACATTGTCATCAACCGACCATTTAAGGTATGGATGACAACAACGGATCACAACTTCACTCCAAGCGAGAGAATGAAGCGTGCATCACTTCCAACTGTATGTGAGTGGATATGTTAAGCTTGGAATTCCATCTGAGCCAAGATGATAATTAAAAGCTTCAAAGTGACTGGAATTTCCAATCAGATGGATGGAGCTGAAGACAATATGATTTAGGAGGATATTGACTGCACCAGTGATGACGAGGACAACAGCTATAGTGGCAATGATAATTGCTAATTAGCATTTAAATAATGTTACTAGCGCTGTTGTATAAAAAAGTGCAAGGAGTGCAATAAAGATGCAGCAATACTTCTATAAGTGAGATTTTTCTAGTTTTAATTTCTTCTTTGAATACATTTCTTGATTCATATGTATATCATGTGATTACATTCAGCAATAAAAAAATATTTTGTGTATAACGTGCACCTAGGGTTTTTGCCCTAATTTCTTTTTTAAAGTGTGCGTTATACACGAGTAAATATGGTATTAAGTGATCCTTAATGGGATAAAAACACACATGATTTCATATTCTATAAACCTTTACTTTTATGCAATATAAATATTGTCATAATTAAGAAAATGCAATACAGATATAATCATTAAAAAAATTAATTAATAATTAAGACAAACGGTGAAATATCTTGAGTAGCTTCAACTTCTTCTGCTACTGAATCTTTTTGAGCCAAATTTAATGTAGTTAACTTTTCCTTCAGTTCTGATTCAACTTTTTCTGAATCTTCTTTAAAATTGCTGGCCACAGCTTTAACAGCCATATCCATCTTCTTTTCTGGTGTACTAACAAAGAAAAAGGAGTACAATAAGCAATAAGACATAAGTTACATATAATCACAAAGCTTAATGAATAAAAATATAAAATGCTGAAGGAGATGTAATAAAATTATCAATATAAGTAAATGTCATTAGTAAGTATTTATAAATAAAAACCACATTGAATAAAAGTTTATTAAAGGGACTAAAAGGGATAGTTTGATGATTTTGTTTTTATATAAAGAAATGTAACATTACATAAAGCAATATTTTAGATATAATATATATTAAATATTTTATATAGAAAGTAAAAAAAAAAACTCCATACTATTTTATCACCAAATTGTCAAGAGAGATATCATTTGACTGGGAATTGTGTCTTCTATCTGAACAGTTTTTGAAATAGACGTCATCTACTTATTAAACATCGTATTGGCTTTTCCAAATGGTAACACACACTTTTGGCATCAGATTTGAGCTCCTCAGATCAAATCATCCCAGAAAAAAGCATAGTTTATGTACTTTTTTAAAAATCTTCATAGAGTTATAAAAGAAAATATGTTAGCGATTTATCCATAAATTTCAGAAAATAAAATTAAGATATTACGAGGAGATGTACCAAAAACACTCAGTTGCCAGGAAAATTATACAGAAATTTATATTAATAAAAGAAAGATCTTTGTCTAGTGTGTGTAAATAGCTAGGAAAACCTATCTCATATAGAGGACTCTGAAAATCTGCATACTCTGAAAATCTAATAACTAAAAACCATAATGAACATTACAAAATACCGCTCTGCTGCTCTTTGTGGCAAATTCCAAAACTTTCTGGAGACTTCAAAGCAATGAAGAAAGGGAGGGGGAAACGGCTTTTTTTTTTTCTTTCACGTTTTCTAAATCTTGTATCAGCTTAACTTATTCGAAATATGGAAAAACTAAAGATACTAAAACTACACTTATGCACTTTAAGCTTTCAATTGGTGCAATGCATTGAAACTATGCATGTGTCTTAACCCTTTCAAAATAATTAATTTAGAAACTTCAAATTTGTGGGTTTTTTTTTTCTTTTTTTTGTGTGTGTGTGTGTGTGTTTTGAAAATTTTCTGAATTAACTAAAATGCGGAAAAACAAAAAATACCCACTTGACTAGAACAGTTTTTTCAAAACAATGTCTTCAGTGAAAAAAAAATATAAATTAATAATAACGGTTTCATAAAAATTCTTTTCCAAATCTGTCACAGAGTTTTTGCTTTAGCTTCAATATTACTTCTGATAAACATACAAAAATAAAATAAATTAAAAATATCAGACCATATCTATGCAAATTTTCCTTATGGAAGGTGGTATCCAATTAAAAAAATATCAATATTAAAACTTTAAAAAAATATTTGTTTCTGAAAATCACAATTACAAGGGCTCCTTAGTTCTTCTGGATAGATTTTCATTTAAAAATATAAAATCATGCAACTTTGAAGATTTAGGCTGATGAAGACAAAGGTTCATTTGGAAAGACTTATGTTTGAACATATAAATTTATGCAACACTGAGTATATTTAAAGTAATCATGGGCTCAAGCTATGCCTGAGTTTAACCATTATTTTTTGTTTAAAAATACAAAATCTAAACAGATCACACTGTGTGTATGATGTGTAGCCTGCGTATGGTGATGAAGGCAGTAGGACTTCATACTCTAAGGTTTGTTTGGGTGGACTTTTATTTAAAATATAAAATCACACAAATTTGATGGCATAGGCTGCCAAAGGCAGTGGGATTCCCAACATTAGGAAAGATTTTCCTTTAAATATATTATATTATTCAACACCGATTTTAAGTTATTATTATGTGCCGGCACAACGCTGGGAGGATCAGCTAGTTATAAATATAAAAGAAAGTGTCTTTTATATGTAAGAAAATTCTACAAAATTTTTATGGTAATTTTCTAAGATTTTTTTTCTGCAGATGACAATGATGACAGAAGGTGGTCCCCTTAGATAATCAATAAATAAACTGAGTTGTAAAAGAATCATGTTTTGGACGATACTCATTCCTTTTAGGTAAAAAATAATGTAGGCCATAATTTACAATTAAGGGTTACCATTAACTACATCACACATATTTCATAGTTTTTTACCCCCTTCCTCCCCATATTTCTGTTGCACTCAAGTGATACCCCTCGTCCCCTGGTTGTGATGTCACATTTTATACAGCTATTAATATAGAGCTCATTTTATGTAAAAACATTATATTGATCTGTTAACTACTAATATAAATATTATAAAATTGCTAAGATCTCATGTGTTCTTATTTCAAGTTCTTGCAATTTAAAGAAAAAGTAATATATATCTAATGCAGTAGAATACTGCTAATCTTCATACCTGAAATCCACAAATACATGTAATCTACACTATATATAGGGGAGAGGGTGGCACATGTGAACAGTACACATTTTACTCAGTTAATTTGAAATAAAAAAATTCAAAAAATTACCAATAGATGGTAGTATTGGTACCATCTTTTGACTGAATTTTCAGAACAATAAACCATTTTGATTTTTGGTAGTTGTAATTTGTTTGTTTTAGAAGGAGTGAAGTAAAAAAAATCTTTTAAGTTATTGAAGTAAAAATTCATTCAAGACATTTTTAAAAGTAGAATATCAGCATTGCATTCTATAGTGGCATTAATTAGGTAAGTCTACAAAAAGTTTTGTTTCCTTATTTCAATTAAAAATATCTTTTTTTTATAAGTTAGGCTGAAGTTGGTAGATGGGGCACTTGTGAACAGAACATATGGGGGCAGATGTGAACAGTTCACAAGTGTATTTTTTAAGTCTGTGTATGCATATATATTTTTTTTAGTTTAAAATTTAATTACCCTTGTCAAACATTGAGCTATAGATTCAGTGTTTTTTGGATTGCTTCACAGTTTTAATTTACTGGAAGTTAGATAACAATTAAAAGTGACTCAAAAAGAGTAGGTATATTAGTGTACAATTTTACGAATAATTTCTTGTATCTAAGTTGAAACATTTATTAAGTTATTCACACAACTAGAAAAAAGGCATCTAATTAGTTTTTATCACAGTTTTTATTCACAAAAAAATATTTTTGTCTTATTTATGCATGTGTTCACATGTGCCCCAGGCCCCAGGTATGTTCACAACTACCCCTCCACTGGGGCACATGTGAACGAATTTAGACAATTTTTAGAATGATGATATAAGTTAAAAATTCTTGATAAATGCATCCAAAAGTTTCACCAAAAGAACAAACAAATTGTAAATACTCATATAAATCAATTTTTAGTTCAATAGCTCATAACAATTTTGAGAAATAGTCAAAAATGTAAAAATTGTTCACATGTGCCCCCCTCTTCCCTATGAATGTAAACAAATAAATTTAATCCTTGAGAAGTAATTTACCAATGGAAAATTTTGAAAATTTTCCCTCCAATTTAAATTTTATTTTTGATGTATATTATCATATATCATTTAATACCATTTTTTACAGTTTAAAGTGACAGTACATATAAAAATATTTTATTTCTTGGATGATTCATATGGTAAATTAAAAAAAGTCTTTCTCCGTTAATTATTAAAATAATCTACTGCATACAAAAATATGAAAATCAGTGGTATTATAGAGAAATGTTTGATAAACATGTTGATGCAGACAGTTTTCAAATCAAATAATTATTTTAAGAGATATTTAATGTTAAAGTTTGTCAAAATCGTTCCATTAAAAAGGTTTTATAGGAGTAAAAACTACGCATAGGAATTTCATGATTTTTAGATAATTTTATACACTAGAAGTTTGCGGTGTGCAAACTGCATTAATTTTTTTATTTGATTAATTTTTTGAGGATTTATTTCCATTTTAAATTCAAAATTTCAGCATTTCGAGAAATATTTTTTACATCTTTTAGAAAACAGTATTATTTTAAATTGTTGTCAATTTTTAAAACAGCACAAAGAATCAGAGCATATTTTAAGGAATTTTCACTGGGCGACAATAGGTTTGGTCTGTTGTCTAAAGCAAATGTTTATAAATTACCCCCCCCCCCCTTTCCTCAATAACTGCAAAACAAATAATAAGAATATCCATTGTCTGACAAATTTCTATACATTATTAGTTATGGCTACTGTACTTCTTCTGTTGCAGGTTAGTAAACTGCAAAATCTTCAATAAATCATGTAAATCACCTCATTTATAGCTAGGTAATATTAAACAAAAGGCTACATTCTCAGTTCAGACAAATTGTTAATCGTTATGTTAGTAATGGATCAAACATGATACCCAACCTACCAAATTTGTATGCCTATTTAAAACTTTATGTCAGAAAATTATCATCTAAATTCATGCTAAAATGTTGCTTAGATTTTTATTAGTTTGTACATTAGGCTTTTGTTCATAACCATAATACGTCAGACATATTAGATAATTGGAGCCTGGAATACATTTTAAAATTGAAAAGTAAATATGACCTGAATCATTAAATATTTTCTTTAGTGAAATAGTACCGAACTATAGTTTTAGACCCAAAAGTGAAACCCATCATGAAAATAATTTTTCTCTTGATGCTTGTTTTTAAAACATGAAAAATTAAAAATATAATTAAAATAAAAAAATAGCATGTTAAATTTTAAAACATGTTTTCAAAATGCCAAATCAATAATAATTATATTGGTTAAATTTATTTTGTCTCTTACAAGTTACTGCATTTTGCAAAGAGTGGAATTAAACAAGGACACAGATTTTGTTCTTTATGCTAAAAAATAAAAATTCTTCTATCTATAAAATAGTTCCAAAATGCTACAACATTTATTATTATTGTCTCAATTTTTTATACAAAGGACTTTCGTATGCAAACAGGAAAATTAAGCTGGCAAGGAAAACGATTTAGTTCTTTATGTTTTAAAATTTGTAACTTTATTAAATTTTTATAATGTTTCCAAAATGCTACAATAATAATTACAATCGTTAAGTTTTTTTTTTTTTTTTTTTTTTTTACAGGTTTTTTTTTTTTTTACAGGTTACTGTCATTAGAAAAGAATTTCTTGACAAATTCATGATTTTGATAGGTTTCTTTGTCTGCAAATTTTCTCCTTCTTTCTTTTCTCTCTAGGAATCGTGCAACAACAGATTTTGGATTATAAAAAGCTGTTCCAATTCCTTTAAGAGCAATAAACATCTTTAAATTCAATAAAAAGTTAAAATTTTTCCGTGCAAAATTCACCTTGATTAGTAATTAAAATTCATAAGATACAAATAAATGTAAATACATTGCTTACAAGTGCGTCAAATACAATAAAATCCTTTAAAAACACATTAAGGTCATTTTAAAAAACAAAACGTTTTCAACCGAAACTTACTCGCAGGGTTGCCAAGTCTCCGGCTTTTTGCACACCACTATTATTTTAAAGAAAATGTTGTTCTTTTAAATCACCCAAATGTTAGAATTTAACAAAAGAACAGTTTCTGTATTAAAATACTGGTATCCAAAAAGCCGGAGACTTGGCAGCTCTGTACTCGGCCTTCATCAGTGAAAATCTAATAGCTGTTGTCCCTCTGCGTCCTCTAGCTTTGCCCGGAACAGACCATTTTACTTCAAGGGTGGTATGAAATATAAGGTGGAATAAAATTTTTTTTTTCTCAAAAAAGTACAGGTTTATTAATTATGTATTAATTCTTTCCAGACTGCGTGGATATCATATGATAACATATCGTTGCAGACTATTTCTTTATTAGCGATTATTTCTAGAGATTCTCTTATGATACCTTCTTGGTGATTATTTGTACGGAAGATAATTTTGGATCTATTGAAATCTACTTTTATAGACTGAGTTTGTGCTAATCTTGCTAGCGCAATGTGGGGTCTATTTAATCTCAGATCTGCTTCATGTTCTTTTATTCTATCTCGAAATTTCCTCAGTGTCATACCTATGTACATAAAGTCTTTATTCTCTTTCTTGAAGGGTATAATATATCTGATCTATTGATGGTTTGAATTGGGTCAATTTTCGTAATTAACAAAATTTTTAACTTTGGGGTAGGAACTGCTATTAATGTAACACCAAACTTAAAGAGGGAATGCCTCATATACACTCAAAAAAACCTTCGGATGTAGTTAACTTTACAAAATTTCAAACTTTTATCTGGAGCTGTACTTCGTTTTTCTTCATCTTTCACTTTAAATCTGTTTATGATTTTTTTCAATGAAACGGGTGGAACTGAATTCTCGGCAGCTATTTTTCTAATAACCTCTATTTCCCCATTAAGGAAATGGCTTGAACAAACTTCTTTTTACTTCAAAAATTGAAAAGTGCTAACTTGTAACTTATAGGTGAACTGATACTAAATGGGATAGTGGAATTAGATCTGTTAACTTTTCTAAAAACTGTTCGATCAAGATTCTGTTTAGCCATATTTCTGATTAGTTAGACATCCAAAATCGCCATCTTTTGATTTTGCTCTACTTCTAGTGTGAATTTTATTTTGTTGTCTAAGCTATTGATTTTATCTATTTAGAAAGGAGTATAATTGATCTTTTCCGTGATTCCATATAATGTAAATACACTGGTGTGCAAAAATTAAGGAAAAGTCACAAAATGCTAATTTTCAAATACGCGAACACTCAAAAGGAAATAATATAATTCGAGTAATTACTATCTCTACAACACAGCTAGTCCATATAACATCTCATTCATGTCACACATGGTCACAAGTGTCACAGTCACTACGGTGAAGCAAAAAAATAGGAAATTCCATACATCTCATTATGAGTCTCAAATGATCACTATATGCGACTCCACTGAGACGTCACTGTGACTGCTGCTTTGTGACGAGTCACCATGTGACTTTACAATGTAGTTACATTGTGACTCTCATGTGACTGTCATTTGTAGACTCAATTTCAAAGTCATCGTGAACGTAGCATTGTGATAAGTTACCAAATAATGTCACATTAAAGTCACATGATGACTTTCAGGTGACAGAGAGACTACTGTGAAGTCACCATTGTGCTCTTTTGGGAAAAGTCTCCATGTGACTATAATATGATATTATTTGGTGACTTATCATAATGCAACGTTCATGATGACTATGAAATTGAGTCTAAAAATGACAGTCACATGAGATTCACAATTTAACTACATTGTAAAGTCACCTGGTGACTCATCACAGTCACATTGACTTCTCAGTGGAGTCACATATAGTGATCATTTGAGACTCATACTGAGATGTATGGAATTTTCTATTTTTTTGCTTCATCGTAGTGACTGTGACACTTGTGGCCATGTGTGACATGAATGAGATGTTATATGGGCTAGCTGTGTTGTAGAGATAGTAATTAACCGAATTATATTATTTCCTTTTGAGTGTTCGCGTATTTGAAAATTAGCATTTTGTGACTTTTCCTTAATTTTTGATAACAAGTGTATATCATCAACGTATCTGAACCAGCAATCCGGACCCGGTCTTATGGTTTGCAGGATTATATTTCCAAGAGGACGTAGTTTAAACTCTGCAAGCAAACATGAAATGGGGGAACCCATTCGGGCCCCATTAACTTGTTTGTAAACTTGATTGTAGAAAATAAAAACGTTGTTGTTGATAATTAAATTCAAACCCGATTTAACTGTAATTTTAATATTTTCTGTAAAAGTAGGATCGGAATCGATCATACTCTCTATGGAGAGAGACAACAGCTAGTAGTTTCTCACTGATGAAGGCCGAGTAAGTTTTGGTTGAAAACGTTTTGGTTTTTAAAATGACTTTAATGTGTTTTTAAAGGATTTTATTGTATTTGACGCACCTGTAAGCATTGTTTTTACATTTATTTGTATCTTATGAATTTTAATTAACATCTTTGAGTTTAAGATTTCTTTTGACAGCCCCTACTGTTTGTTGGATTTAAACGTTATATGTATGGACACAGCTGTTTCTGGGTCAGCACTGTGAGGTGTCATATAAACATATGGCTGTATAAATTTGTAGAGTTAGGTTGAGACGCCCTAAATTAGTAATATAATCTTGCTTTCGATGAGGTCATGTCTGAAGAAAGATTTAGTTTTCAGCTGCATACAAAGCCATTGCATCCTCAGTAAAATCGGCAACTTTTTCTTTATGAAGAAGGTTCTAAACATCTTGGCGAGCTGTACTAACAACCTTTGTTGGTCTTCTTGCCTTTACGAAAGCATCTATCCTGTTGGAGATGCAGATCTTTTTCCAATCTTAGGAAACAAATTCTTTACAACACAATAAAGTTTATTTTCTCACTGCACACCAGCATCTCTTGATAGAAACTGATGTGTTGTTAACTTTACATCTACGAGGATTTTCTTCAATATCCGAATCATTTTCAGATTCCTTAGTGCCTTAATTTATTTTTATCAGCTGTTCATCGTATTCACCAGAATAACGCCTATCTTCGACAAGAGTCAAAGAATGAGTATTTTTTTATTTTTTAACAATTTTACATCAGGCAGTGTAATGAAAGATCTTTGACTGTCTTTTTGAACTTTTTCAAAGTGTTTAAGAAGATCTAGAACTAGGCAAGTCAGGCATTGTTGTTCACTATCTTTCATCTACAATCGGAGGAACCCGCGAACAGAAGCTTGTTCAGTTTTTGAAGAACCAAGTTGATGATTCACAATGTTTTCTCACTGTTTTTGCATGAAAGGATGATTTTGCCATACTGCTTTTGTTAAGTTTTTTAAGTGTTTCACGAACTGTACTTCAAAATATGCAGTGAAACGAAAGGCAGTTTGACTTTCTGTTCCAGCTATTCTTTCAAGTTCTTCAAAGCATAGAGCAGAAACTCAATAAAATGACCTTACTGCTTTTATATTTGATTCCGGGGCTGCACTTTGATAACTAAGGATTCAAAATTAGACATAGCTAACTCGGACTTGTGAGCAACGAACGAAATGCAAAGCAAATCTCTCTTAAAATACTGTATCATACGAACAAAAAGGTCGATTTTCTTTGCCTGTAGTATTTACATTTTTCCCATTTGGAGTTATGCCTGTCAACTTATTTTTTGCGAGATTCAAAATGCCAAGTTATCAAACACAATCCTGACAGTATTAACAAGGCCTTCGGCACCTCGCTTACTTTATTCACATTCTCCTGGAAAAACTGATTTCATTTCTTGTTCTGCTGTAATAAATCGTACTGTAACAAACTTGTTATCAACTCCACATTTCTCAATAGAACCATCTGCTTGGATAGAAAAACAATCAGCATATTGTAATTGTGCTACTGTTTTTCTTTTACTTTATGTGAATGATCAAGCGAAACCGATTTTTAAGATAGGAGCCGGATTTCGGTAATCTTCCTATTTTCGGCTGAAAATGAAAATGTCCAAAAAATGTTTTTGCGCAATTAATACATTACATAAATATACAGAATTATTAATTAATTATAAGTGTAATTATCACGTGGCTCAAGTTGGCTCTTTGCGCCTCTGACCAAAACTTTTTATTCTCCTATAAATTAAAATTTAATTTATTATGTGCGACTCAAAATGATTTTCTAACTAAAACGAATTTCTTGTGATTAAGAAATGTTTTAGGTATATATACCTCGATTTTTCTTTTACGATGATTTTTGCAAATTATCATCTGTTATACTGATAGAACTTTCTCAAAGAGTATTCGAAACACTTTTGCAGTTTTAAACTAATTTTTTTCTATTAGTCTTAAGTCTGTAGCTTTTAAGGAGCACATAAAAAGAGTCTTCAAAGTTTAGTCCTATAGGCATTGCTTGCTTTATAATTTGTGCTCATTTCTTGAGTCAGTCATGACTGATATTTATTAACAGTGAAGTACATAACAATAAATAAAGAGTGTCTCATTTGAGCTCATACAGTTCAAATCAATGAGTAATGTTGAAAATTTACGAAACAAGAAACGTGATTTTTGGAATACAGACAGTTTCGGCCCGGCCGAATTTTCGACAGCATTTTCGCCGAACTAAGATTTTGAGCCAAAAACGAAACCGAATTTTCGGTCGATCTCTATTTTTTGTGTTTACTGCTATGACGACCATTGTCATTCGTATCATCTCCTGAGTCCTGAGTCACAGAGTTAACATATGTTATTTGCTCGTTTTTTATTTAAAACTAGCCGGCACCATCCCCTGTGACTGGGCGACAATAACTTGGTACTGGGCGACACTAGTGTCGCCTACTTTATATGTTATTTTATGCCCTGCAAAGAATAATATTTTCTTCAAATTAAAAATTTATTTACACATGACTTTTATAAACAGAAAAAAACTTTCAAATTAGAATTAAATGATTATGTTTTAAAAACAGGAAAATATAGAAAATTAAGTCATAAAAACTATATTTACACATGAATTTTAAAAGAGAAAGAAAATTATAAAAGAATAAATTAATTGATATGCATTAAAAGTCATAAATGGAGGAAATTATGTCATATTTAAAATGGCCAAACAGTTTAAATTTAAAAATATATTTGCACAAGACATTTATTGCATATTTTGAGATAATTTTAAACTATTGTTGTGAATTCTAAGACAGCGCAAATAATATTCCCTTTCTAACAACAAAAGTATTTTCTTGTGAATATTTTAAGAAAAAAAACGAAAACTTTGGTGAAAATTACGTCAGATTTAAAACGATTCATTCAAAATGTCTTATTTAAAACAACTTTCTTATAGCGATGTTAAAAAATACCGGGAGACAAAGACTTTGTTTACTTAATTAATTTTATATTAGCTTATTTTCAAATGTTTCACTGATATCATTTAATCAAAGAAGAAAATAGCCGTTAACAGGGAGATCACCACTGTTTTTTAAAAATTATAATTCAGCCTTCTGAAATTTTTTAAAAGCTGATCAAATTAGAGTGCTTTTAGAGTTGGCGGTGTCTGAACAAGGGTTGGCATGCTTAGCTCGTAAAGGGCACAGCCCTCTAGTTTGTTCTAAAAAAAGATAGTTACTTGGACAATATACAGTAGACTCCCTCAAATCCGCACATCATCGCAGATGTAAACAAGAAACTTTCAGTTCATATGTAGGGGCAAAATTACCGAAGTTTGTAATTTTATATCATTCTGTATGTATTTTAATATTTAATTCTTGATAATATAACTGAACTCATAGTTTTTCATGAAGGAAGTATAAATTTATTTCTGAAAAAAATCAAGGTATTACTGGTAATCACAATCTTATTACCAAATATATTTATGTATTAATCAAGCTTTTTTGGTTATAAAGACTGGCTAAACCTGAAATAAAACTCCCTTACTTTGTGATTTTTATGTGAATTAATAGGGTACTTTTATGATGAAAGTTTCATTGAATAATTCCAGGAAAATGTATCTCATCTTTATTATGCAGATTTAATTATACATTATTAATTATTTACTTGACCTTTACTTTTAATAATTTAATCATTTTTAAAATTACCTCACTTTTTATCAGTTTAGTTTATTACTTTACTTAATTATTTTAATATTTTATTGTATTGCAAGCATTCATTATAATTTTGATTGCATTATTACATTCAAATTAGATTAAAAAATGTAAACAAAGCAATGAGCAGAAATCCACAAAATTCTAAAATCCACACAACCCCTGGTCCCAAGCTGTACGGATTTGAGGGAGTCTACTGTATTTAATTTCTGCATCTTTTTGACTGCACATATTTTGTTCTACTCAGTTGAGTAAAAAATGGAATTATGCAATATTTAGAAGCTAAGATACATGTAATCAAAATAAAAGCAATGGTACATATCATAACATTTAGCTTTATTTTGCTACATAATGTAGAAAGAGAAAATAAAACAAACATATTTACAAAAGAAGCATTACTTAAGAAGTATTAGAACAATAACATTAATATTTATTTAAAAGACAGGGAGGAACTGTTTGAAGCATAAATACAAGCAGTTGCACCAACTTAAATATAACCTTTTCTATGACGAATGTCAAATATATCTTAAGTATAAAGGGCTCAGAACCAGTATTTTTTAATTGATAATTTTGCCATGTTTAATCACAGCATTTCTGCCATTCAATTAGGCAAAAATTTCTATTTTCAAAAAAGAGCAATAAAAGATTAAAAATCCTGTAACGGATACTCACTGTGAAGGGATTAGTTAAGCTCAAGTTTTTTTAAGGGTAAAACAACACAGACAGCATTTTTTTTTTTTGGGGGGGGGGGGGGGTGAAGGGGAGAGACAGAGAAAGATGATAACTCTAACTCACATTAGCTATAAAGCTGACTAAGAGAACCAGTTATAACAGTGACCCATATAAGTTGGTGACACTGAATAAATACAAGCTACAGCAGGTACAAATATAAATGAAATTAAAAGCAATTAGATTTCTAATTATATATAGATATTTAAACTTTTAAGACATTTCTAAATACAAAGCTACCAAGATAACTTACATTCTTTCTTTTTCCATTTGTGCTAGTCGCTCCTTCTTGGTTATACGTTTAAGAGGTCTTGCAAGATTTAATGAAGATTTAGATGTATTTTCAGATGTTATCTAACAAAAGAGATAAACTTTGTAAAAGCAAATAATTTTATTATTTTTCTACTATTAGCCAATTACAAAAAAAACTGTATGTTGTATGTATGTGTATATATATATATATTACAAAATTTTAAATCTTTTTCGCCAAGGTTAACATTATTCTATATAAAATTTCCTTTTAATAATATTCCATATATTATACCAGCTTATTATTAAATTAAAAACCTATTTAAACTAATCTATCTCCATAGGTAAAGGTATAAGATCTTTATCCACCTAATAATATTTATTCCAAATTGCTTAAATCTAAAAATGGTGCTATATTCCTTAAATAAAGCCCTTTTATTATTTAAATCCCTATTAAAATTCAGTATTATTTCCTGTGTACAGTGTGTATAAAAAGTTTAAGGACAGCAAAAAATTGTAAAAATTTTGATAAATTGAAAATGCGACAAGTGAAATGGTAATTTAATGTTGATCATAAAGTGGAAATACTAATATAAAAGCCAACAGAATGTATGGGTGTCCTTTTTATTGCAAAAAAATCATAATTATGCAAAAAAAAAAAAAAAAAAAACACTATTTTTGACTGTGTAAAAACTATAAGGACACCAGTATTTTTTTTATAGAAATGTTATATAGAATTATTATTAAGGATCGACCGAAACATGATTTTAAGGCCGAAACCGAAACTGAATTTCGGCGATCTTCCTATTTTCGTCCTATATTCCGAAAACGAATATGTCCAAAAAAAAAATTTTTAAGTAATTAAATTGTATGTATTAAAGTAATTAATACATACATAAATATATTATTAATTAATTATACGTATTTATTAAATATGTTTAAAAATTAATTAATTATACATTAACAATGAAGTTCATAGCAATAAATGGTCTCAAAATCGATGAAAAGTGTTGAAAATTTCCGAAGGAAGAAACGAGATTTTTGGAATACTGATAGTTTCAGTCCAAAATCTGAGTTTCGCCAAAAATGAATTTTTGGCGAAAACTATCAGTATTCCCAAAATCTCGTTTCTTCCTTCGGAAATTTATTGCTATCAACTACATTGTTTGTAATTATCAGTCATGACTGACTCAAGACTTGAATGAAGATTATAAAGCAAGCAATGCATATATAACTAAACCTTTTCATGTGTTCATTAAAAACTGCAGTCATAACAGCAATAGAAAGTTTTCAGTTTGAAACCGCAGATGTGTTTCGAATACTCTTTGAGAAAGTTCTAGTATAACAGTTGATCATTTATAGAAATCATTATAAAAGATAAATCGAGGTGTGTATACATAAAACTAAAATATTTTTTAATTAAATGAAATTCGTATAATTAGAAAACCTTTCTGTGTCGTTGATGAATTAATTACATTTTATTTTATATATATATATATAAAAGTTTTGGATCTAAGGCACAGAGAGACAATTTAGGCCCCACGTATAATTAATTAATAATTATGCATATTTAATAAATATGCATAATTAATTAATTTTTATACATGTTTAATTAATAATATATTTATGTACGTATTAATTACTTTATTACATACAATTTAATTACTTAAAAAAATTTTTTTGGACACATTCGTTTTCGACTGAAAATAGGAAGATCACCAAAATTCGGTTTCAGCCTTAAAAATATGTTTCGGTCGATCCTTAATAATAATTCTATATAACATTTTTATAAAAAAAATATACTGGTGTCCTTATAGTTTTTACACAGTCAAAAATAGTGTTTTTTTACATAATTATGATTTTTTCGCAATAAAAAGGACACACATACATTCTGTTGACTTTTATATTAGTATTTCCACTTTATGATCAACATTAAATTACCATTTCACTTGTCGCATTTTCAGTTTATCAAAATTTTTACAATTTTTTGCTGTCCTTAAAGTTTTTACACGCACTGTATATCAAACCCCTCTAAATTCTTTATTTAATTGCTAAAATGTCATAAGTCCAAAATTATCCCATTCTAAAAAACCTATTTATTAAAAATAATTCTTTTATTAAAATATCAAAATGTCTACTATAATATTTCAATGCTTTAATATTCTAGTTTTATTTCGCATCAATAAGTTCATTTTTTCTTTTCTGTTAAAATTCTGGCAATCTACAATCTATTTTTAGCCAGCACTCTCGAGCTCAGGGCTTATTTTTTATTTACACATTGTGTACCTTATTTCGAGGCTACAGAGTGTTCTAGAGAGAAGTTTTTGCGCTACGGATGTCGAATCACCTCAAGATTATTCCTCCGGAACTGTTAACAAGTCCCTCTTAAAGCAGTTATAATTGGAAAAAGGAAGTCAGGTGACTTGATTTGTCACTTTATGCAAAATTAACTTTCCGGCCTATAACCCGCGGCGACGTATAATCCGCAGCCGCAATTTTTAGCCCTTATAAAAAAATTTCAGCACATAATCCGCATCGGCGTATAATATGCAGATTATACGCCGGACAATACGAGAATTACTTATTGTTTTCAATATTACAAAGTACTACTAATAAATCACCTCCCTACTTATTTAGTTGCTCTATTTAAATGATAATTGTAATAAAATAATTGAAAAAAAAAAATAAAATAATTACAAGTTAAAAAATACAAATAATTTTTTTCATTCAATCTTATATTTAAAACGTTGAATGTCTTGTGAATACAGATAGTTCTGTAATAATTGCTGTTTTTAAATCATCTACTTCTACCGCTTTTTAAATAACGTTCTGTTTAAATTCTGAAGTGTTAAATAACAGGTTTTCTCTTAGATATTATTATAACTTTCAACGTGATATACAATCAAATTCATTTCGGTTTTTAATATAAATTATAAGGACATAATTGCATTTTATTATCCTATCCATAGAGGGCAGCAGTAAAACCATGAAACTACGATGCGATAATGATTCATTCGATTAATATGTGATGGATTCCCATTGATTGCATTGTAATATCAATCATCGTAATCAGTAAAACTGCTGTAATTTTGGGAGGAGCTATTTTATAAATGATTGAGATTGCAATTTTTGAAAGGGATGAATTGTGAAATGCTTTGTTCTTCATAGAAACATGTTGCCAAAAGGCTAAAAAAAAAAAAAAAAAAAAATCATAATCGGAAGCCACTCCCACTAGCACAAACCAATCACAAGCAACTCCACGAACGGTCAATAGCAGACAATTGTTTGATAACTGTTTACATTTTTATTTTATGACTGCCAGTAGAAGCTGGATATCTGCCCTGAACTTCTGCTTAAAAAAATTTCAGCAGATAATCCGCACTTAAAAATTTTGAGGTTTTTAAACAGATAATCCATGGATTATAGGCCGGAAATTACGGTAATATATGCACGAGCAGCCAAAGAGAGAGATGACGGATGGGAGGTGAGAAAGAGAGAGTGTTTTTCAGGGTGTAAAGAGTTCTATTCAAAGCTTTTTCCGAAATGTCCAGTACCCTCTACAACTATCACGTTCAAACCCAAAGATATTTATACAGTACCTAATAAGATCTGTGGTACCTGAATAATAACTTTTCATTGGTAATATCATGTTAATAAGGTTAAGAGCTTATTATGTAAAGAAGACTTGAAACTCCAACTGCCACATAGAGATGATTAAATAATCATTTTAATGACGAGTTGCTAGAGCAAGCATTTCACCTGCTTATTTGTTAAAGCTTAGAAATACAGAATTCAACTGCTTACTGATGGAATTCGCATATTTTCTTAATGATATAACCATCCGGACTATGCCTGTGCATCAATATATGGAAACCCAAACTGAAACAGATTTTGTCCACTGCCTTTTTAAGATCCAATGTATCACTTTATCACATATACCGGGTGTCCCAAAAAGGACTGACTGATTTTAAAATTCAATAACTTGCAAACGGTGACAGATATTAAAAAAATTCTTGCAGGAGGGTTATGCATAAGGTCAAAAGTTTTATTACAGTGATTTTCAATTTTAGTTCGATTTACAAACAATAGATGGCGCTGTAAGCAATAGTCGCTAAATTCAGGCTCGATTTTTGGTACTTCGTGGCCCGGATAATACATTTCCATCTCCTTTTTCTCCATGGAACAAGATAAAGGACCAAAAATCGAGCCTGTATTTAGCGACTATTGCTTACAGCGCCATCTATTGTTTGTAAATCGAACTAAAATTGAAAATCACTGTAATAAAACTTTTGACCTTATGCATAACCCTCCTGCAAGAATTTTTTTAATATCTGTCACCGTTTGCAAGCTATTGAATTTTAAAATCAGTCAGTCCTTTTTGGGACACCCGGTATATATATCCATTATTAACCAATTCAAATTATCATCAACAAATGTGAATATACAAATTAGAAATGATTTTATGCAAATTAAAAATTATGTATAAACAAATGTAAAAATCTTTGAAGCAGATCCTTACAACAAGTGCAAACAAGGAATTGAAATTACAGAAAACATTGGAAAAACGGAATTCTTTGTGGAATCAAAGCAACATCATCAGGGCCTAATTACCTACTATGGGCTAATGTACACAATAAATTCAGAAATAACTTAAGATAAAAAAAATATAGTGGATTGAAATAGATTAAAAAAAAGAAAAGCATATTACTAATTGAAGATCCAATTTAGGGTTAAATGATATAGTAAAAAAGATATAAGAAATGATTTGTACATGTTGCCAAAAATATTTGAGTAAATATCTATGATTAGGACCAAGGAGTAATAATGTAGAGTATAAGCAGGTAGAAATATTTAAAAAACAGTATATTTTCTAATGGAGAAGAAATGGTGCTGCCCTCTGTAGTGTACATCTAAATATGAATATATTACATACATATAACCAGAATAGATGACAATATTGTTCAACATTACACAAATGCAGGGATGGCACAGGCGACTATTTTTTAATTCTAACTGGCACCACTTTCTCTAAACAAAAATCCTTATAACACGTTTTGACAACATTTGTAAGAGAAATATTCTTCAAAATTTATATTAGAAAAATACTGGTGTGAACAGAATATTAATATTGTGGCAGCCCTGAAATGGGAGGGAAAAATGAAAAATGAAAGAGGAAACTCATACCTATTATGATAAATTATCCAAAGTTTGAAAATGTTGTGGAATGTAAAGTAGAATTATCAAGACCAAATTACTATAGATTCCACAAAACATATAAAATTGAATCCTAGCACAAGCTACAGTAATCTAAAAAGGGTACAATGGGGCTATGGAACATAACAAAGAAAAAAAAAAGATGAAAAAATGAGACATGCAAAATGAACAAAGTTTGAAAATATAATTTAGAATACTATTTATTTAAAAGAACTTATCCATATATAACTTTTAAGCAAGCGCTCTGATTTCGATCATTATTTCTTCATTGGAAAGTGTTTGTTTCCATGATGATCCTGTATAAAATTAAACTACCTACATAAAAATAGTATTTTGTATCCTTGTCTTTTTTTTTGGGGGGGGGGGGGGGGGAGGGCAGAGGGACATTCTAGAATCTAATTTGCATGAAGATTGAGCAGTCATCAGGAAATTTCTATTCATCTTAAAGTATACAACTTAACATTTTAAAAAGTATTATGTAATTTTTTATACAGATCCACAACAAAAATTTTAATATAGGATCATCTACTGTAAGTTAAACAAGAGCAATACTGGCAACAATGTTGTTTAAAGTGAATGTGAATGACAAAGGGTTGCCACAAAAAACAATCAGTTAAGCCAAACCACCCACTAGAGTACTCCAACTAGCATGTAAGATGGCAACAATTTTAATCACATGATTAAAATTGATGATTTAAAATAGTTTTTTTTTTTTAAAAATCAAATGGTCTCTCATTTTTTAAACGATACCACATATTATTAAAATTTAAGGTGAAATAGTTACAAATTTACCACTGAAAAGTTTTTCTCAGCCGAGTAATTATTACTGACAAATTTGAAATTCTGTTAGAATTAAAATATCTTTAAGATGAAAAGTGATGAAATAAGCACAACTTTCTTTTTTCTGTGGTCAGATCTTCGAGAATTGTTCCAGGGAAGTTCCAATCAAAATATCTTAATCCAATCATTAATAAAGTAATGCATAGTTTCCACTCTAGCCTCACTACTGGCAAAAAATTAGAAGTAGATTAATAAAAATGAACTGCATAAACGGAAAAGGAGCTTTTTCGATAAAAATGACAGTAAATAGTTGGGGGCTCTCTGGGGAACAAGCCTGACTGAAAAGACTAACCTGCAACCTAAGGTCTACTAAAAATCAAGTTCTGATAGAGTTTTGTCTCAGTTCTCATTATTCCCAACTACAACTTCCAATTAAAATAGCATGAGAATATAAGAAGAGGATGCTGTAATATATTACATATATTTTTTGCAAAATAAAAAATAATGAATTTCTAAGTACTTTTTAAGGACAAAATTATTTTTTACTGATTTATATAAAACAAAATACAAGGTTCCCATTCTTAGTCTGGAATAAAAAAAAAGGCTTTTTTAAGGCTTTCTTATGGTATTTAAGGGTCATTAAACATAATTTTTTTTAGCAGGCATTCTGCCATAAGCTAGCAAGAAGTAAAATATTGGAAAGAAATTGTGTAAAACCTGAAAATTATATTCTGTTTTCAAGGAAAAATAAGGATTTTAAAGCACTAAGGACGAAAATTAAGTGCTTATAAAAGCCAGTAGGAATGAAAAGTAAAAATAAGGACTTCTAAGCACTTAAAAAAAGACAGTGGGAGGCCTCTATATATACTGCAGTTGGTCTCAAATATGACCCATCCAAAAAATAAGACTGAACATGATTTTTCAGGATACTCATAACATTTCCAAAAATTAGCCTATCTCACTTTCCAAAACAATCATTTTCTAAAACAGTACCCATACTTTAAAAATGCATGCACTCTTAATAAGAATTTCAAACAATAAAATAATGATTTAAAATATTTTCTCTTTGAGGAAAATTTATGCATCCATGAATGAACATCCACTTTGTTAATCTGTCAGGAAGCAGCCAAATTGGATTTGAAAACAGCCATGAATAAAATGTAATCCTCTCCCCCTCTTTTTTTTATTTTTTTTTAATTTCAGTTTTATGAATGAATGTTTCTTTTATACATGACATCACTTTCTCAGGTGATAACATTCTGCACTTTCAAGATTAGGCTTTTAATCTTAGTACCAAAGAAACAGAAAATATTGTAAATTGCATCATTTTATAAAATCATGCTGTTTGAAGATTTGGGGGGCCTAATTTCAAAATGGGGGAATGGTTACATCAGTAAAAAGTTGCATCAAACTAACATTTTATTATAATACAGAAAATCTTTCAGACACTGAATTTTTGCTCTCTCAATTCTTAGATTAAGACTTCAGGTGTGTAATTTTGAAGGTGCTAGAATCAAAAGTCTGTGACTATAACATCATTGTGACTCGGTTAAAAAATATATATACAGTAAAACCTCCATAAAGCGACCATGTTCCACTCCAATAAAAATTGGTCGTTCTGAGAGGTGGTCTTTTAATGGAAGTCATGTTTAAATCTAGATTTTAATTGTTGAAAACAGGTAACAATTAATGTTACTAAAATTTATTTTTCACATTAGGAAAAAATATGAAAATTTAAGTATCAAAACAAAAGTTAATTACTGCAGAGTTTAAAAAATGAATACATTGACATTTGCTTCGATTTTACAGTTTTATCTTTTATAACTTTTATTTCAAAGTCCTTTAGAAATTCAGTAAATAAATGCAATATTTTTTTTTTTTTTTTTTTTGGGGGGGGGGGGGGGGGGGAGAAGGGGGATGGGAACAAATAATGACGATTTCATTATTTTATCTATTTCTATGAGAGTTTCCCGACAAAATAGGACAAGGGAGTTTATTCATCCTTAATTTGTAATCAGAGTTAAATTCATTGCCTAAAAAGGCACAAAGGAGTTTAAAAATTTAAAAGTTACCGGAATAAATAAAGTTTGATGTATAATGCACTCTCCATAATTATTTTTCTAATAAAACCTTCTTCACTTTGGTTCTGAAAGTGAATGTACCTTTATTTAAAAAATCTGCAACCGAAATCGAAAAAGTAAAAAATAGCCATATTAGAGATCAACCTCAGCTATCCTATGCAAAAAAAAAAAAAAATCATTTAAAAATATTCAAAATTGAAAAGAGCAATTCGAAAATAACCTACCCATAAGATTAACATTACAGAGCGTGTGTTTGTGAGTGAAGAGTCCCCTTAACCAAGTCAGTAATGACACAACAAATTTCAAAAAGTGCTAGAAATGATTTGCACATGTTGCGAGAAATATTATAAGTATAAAACTACTTATAAATTCATGCAGTTAAGAAAAACAGTGTGATAATTTTGAATTAGATTAAATACAGTTCTGCCTACTACTATTAGATTAGATACAGTGCTGCTCCCTATCAATAGATAAAACAATTAAACAGTACTGCCATTATATATGAAACAAAATAATACTTATTATTATATGTGAATTAATCTTTTAAAACAGTAACTTTATTAATTTAATATAAATGATGAATTTTAAAGAAAAAATAAATATTTAATATGGATAGGTTATTTGTGATTCAAATTTAAATAGAAGAATAAATAAATACACTATAGTATAGCAGAATAATAAATTTACATAAAGTAATATTTAATAATAATTTCCACAATAGTGCAGAATCACAAAAATAATAAATTTAGGTGGTGTATAAAACTAAATTAACATTTTAAAATAATGAATCAGGGTTTGAAATTCAATTTTTCCTAGGAGGGGAATTTCCCTACCAATATTTATAAATGGAAGGGAGTTGAGCTATTTGGGAGGGAGAAAAAAAAAAAAAACCCACTGTTATTTTACGTGCTGCTTAAAGATTTACATTAATTATTTTGTAATGTCTGTATTAATACAGACATGATAAAATACCATTTAAGCAATTTAAATCAACAATTTAGAATAATTATGCAAAATGTTTTTTTTTTATTTAAAAAAGTAAGAAAGTTAAGCGTTTATATAATTTATTTTTCAACTTTCAACAAAATATCATGGGTCCTTAACAATGGGGTTGTTAAATGAATTACTGAATTTAGATTTTATTTCATTTTAGGCCCTGAATCTTCTTTCACAAGGTAAACTTGTGACGGGCAGCACAAGCACAACATTTATAACTTTGGAAGTTATCGGAAACGTATGGTTATGCTCTCTTTAAAAAAAATTTCTAAAAACTTTGCAATATCTGACATGCCTTCACTTTTAACTATTTGCATGAACAATGTATATGTAGTGATGGAATCATCAATATCCATTTCTGAACAAAATTGCTTTATTATGTCTTTAATGGAATTATATTCAAAACCTGACTCCCTAGTACTATTTTAATTGTTTAAAATTTGAATGAAAATTTGAATGCTTGTTCAATCAAAGTCAAAAGTCTGAAATGGATACTGTTGATTCATTTCTTCTACTACACGAGAAATGTGGGTTAATTTTAAATTGTCAAGTCCTAATTTCTGCTAATTGCAAGGATCAACTTGTTTGGAGTTTCTATATATGTTTGATTACAGCTCGGAATATTTCTTTGATGTACACCACAAGATCTTTGCAGTCCTAATCTTATTTTTGTTTAGTACTGAATCTAGACCAATTTGCCATAGCGCAGCACCCGGTGACACTTAATGTCCTTTTTTGGCACACCTTTTTGGATATTTTCCTTTTTCTATTACAGGAAAAAAAAAAATCCTGAAATACGGCAATTGAGCGTAGGAAAAAAAAAAATCATGAATTTCCTCGATCGGTCGAGGGAAGAATATAGTGAAATTCATCGATTGGCCGTGGTATAAAATCGCAAAATTCATCAATCAGACGCGGGATAAAACTGTGAATTTCGTCAGTCTGTCGCAAAAAGTAACCGTAAAATTTGCGGGTGTTTCTGAGTTAAAAAAAAAATCTGAAATTCACACCATATTTTCTGAAAGGTTATAGCAGGGGATGGAAAGGGATTGGGAAATCCTCGCCAGGCGCTCATTATTTTTTGTTGCCGATCGAGTAAACTCTCTTTTTTTTTAGTTATTTAATTTCAGGCTATTTTTTTCTGCAACCCTTTGACGGAATTCGCGTTTTTTTTGCGATCTTTTGACGAAATTCGCGATTCTTTGACGAAATTTGCGATTTTTTGTGATCTTTTGATGAAATTCGTGTTTTTTGCGATCTTTTGATGAAATTCGCGTTTTTTCGCGATCCTTTGACGAAAATGCGCGTTTTTTTCGCGATCCTTTGACAAAATTCGTGATTTTTCGCGATTCTTTGATGAAATTCGCGGTTTTTTTCAGCGGCCCTTTGACTAAATTCGCTCTTATTCCGCGACCTTTTGGCGAAATTTACATTTTTCCGCGATCCTCTGCCGAAACTCCCATTTTTTTCTGCGTTCCTTTGCCGAAATTTAAGATTTTTTTGCTATCCTTTGATGTAACTTGCGTTTTTTTGTGATCTTTTGATGTAAATTGTGTTTTTTTGCGATACTTTGATGAATTTCGATGGGTTTTTTATCGCGATCCTTTGACAAAATTTGCGTTTTATTCGCAATCCCTTGCGACGAAACTGACGATTTTTTCATCGAACTATTGATGAAATTTAATTTTTTCGGCGATCATTTGCCGAAATTCGCGATATTTTCTATTGGACTGATGACCGATTTTTCATAATTTTCGGAACCTAATGCCTTAAATTTTCAGAAAATTCGGAACAGAATCCCCCCCCCTAAATTCATCAATCGGTCGCGGACACTTGTCAACCGATCCCGAGAAAAAATAATGAAATTTGTCTATTGGTCGCGTGAAAAATTCGTGAATTTCAACGATCTTTCGCGGTAAAAGAACCGCAAAATGTGTCAATCAGTCACGAGAAAATATCTGAAAATTCGCAAGGCATTCGCGGGAGTTGATCGTAATTTCAAAATGCAAAATTTTCAGGAAAATGGTGGGATTTTTTGGACGGGACCCTCCCGCCCACGATATTCTTTGGGCGGGATTTCAAAATTTTGGGCGCGAATCCCGCCTTGAAATTCAAGCCCTGTGAATGTAAATAAATAAAAATTAAAGTATAAACTTCCATAATAATAAAAATACGTAATTTTGGGGGAGGGAAAAGAATAAAGAAATATGTCTGACATTTAATGAATACATATATTTTTTATTTATACACTACTGTAATAGAATTTACTAATAAGAGATAGATATGATATTGTCCTCAATGGGCTAAAAATTAAAAGAAATATTAAACATTAACCAATATTATTAAATTAACAGAGGAAACTATTGATGTAAGGCATTATTGAAGTGTGCTTATATATTACCATATTTACTTGTGTATAATGCACACTTTTTCCAAAACTTTAGGGCTAAAAAACAGAGCATTCATTATACATAGAATATTTCTGAGAACTTTATCAAATCGAAGATGCTTTCACTAAATCACTGAATCATCACTTGGGTGGAGTTTTTTTCAATTTTTCTTCTTCCTTTTTCCATAATTATATGTAAAACTTGCCAACATCAAATTTTTAAGTTATAGCTGTGTTGCTATTTGCTTAAAAATAATCTAACACTTTCAATTGGAAAGCAGAGGCGAAACACAGCCTTTTGGGGCTGTGCATATATAACATTATCATTTTAGGGGGGGGGGAGGAGGGTCTAGCACATGATATCATAAGATATCTCTAAGGGAAGGGGGGATATCTTTTGATATTGATATCATTTTTGATACAACCAAAATTTTCTCTTTTTATTTGTAACATGGTTTTCACATGAAAATAGTATGTTACAGGGTTCATACTCTATTTGAATAACAAAATTCCCTGACTTTTCCAGGCCATATTTCCTACAATTCCCTGACCAAAATTCACGACATTTTTAGAAATATGAATTACAATTCAAGATCTTAATAATTAAATTTACATCTGAAAATTAAAATAACGTATAAAATTGGAACTAAAAATCTATATCATTTGACATTTACAATATATATATATATATATATAAAACAAGCAAAACTAAATTACAGTTCAGATGGATTCAAAGTAACTTTTTATTTACATAACTGGATTTACACATATTAAACATTTAACTTTTTTTAGACTTCTACTATCATGTCATTTATTTGTGTTGTTTCAGAAGCAGCGTGTTGTGTAAAAGTTTCAATTTTTTGTCTTTTAACATTTTAACTTCAGCTACAGCTTTTTTTTTTTTTTTTTTTTTTTTTTTTGCTTCATAATTTTCATTCTTTTTTTTATATAATTATTTATGATATCTCATTCTAGCCACCTTAACAAGGCTCAACATTTCTTTTGCTTAAGTACCGACTATTTGGCGACAAATTTGTATAGCTAAAAAAACTTAATGTTAAAAATGTAAATATAGCAAAAATTCTCCTTTTAAGGGAAAAATCTGAACTTTTCTGCAGACACACGGTGAACTCGGGAGAATGTTGATGCATGATATTGCATGAAAAAAAAAAAAAAATCCCGGACTTTTCCAGGTTTTAGAAAAAATGTTTAATTTTCCCTGACTTTTTGAACACGTGTCATTTTCCCTGTTTTCCAGTAGTGTAGGAACCCTGATGTTATCTTTTTTCAGTCTGTTACAGGGGTCGATTTAGAAAAAGAAAGTTGCATAGAAGTAACTGCTATACAAAGTCAGTTTTGAATAGCAGTTAGACACTTCTGTATAGCAAGTAAAAAATAGCTAACGTAACTTTTAAATCTTGAAAATTTACAACAAATTTTTTTTAAAAAAAAGCGTACTTCCTCGCTGTACTTCCATTGTAAATAAACACTTGGGGAGGGTGAAAACACAATGTATGTCATGTAAAAACACCTTTAAATTTTAACTTTTCTTTAAGTGTACAAGACATAACAAAGGGTGTGGGAAATATGCATCGCAATGATTGCGATTTAATGCATTTCTTGGATCGCATTTTAGTTAAATTTGAATTGCAAATTGCGATGCGATACCGCTTAAATCGAACCCTGGTCTGTTACATATTTTTATGAAAGTACAAAGTTATTATAAAAATCATTAAATTATTATAAAATTATTTAATTCCAAAATATATAATACCACCAATGTTTGACATTCTTATTCTTCTTCATATGTGTATGCATATATAATCGCTGTTCGAGAAACCATATGTGAAGTATATTTGCAATGAATCTTGTGTTTATTAATAAATATAACAGAAAGAATGTTGCTCACCTGTTTTGTTGATAAGAATTTCTATCTGCCCCCCCCCCCCCCCCCCATTCCATGAGAGACAAGCGCAAGAAGACATTATTACTGTTGAATGCATTATGCAACAAAAAGCTATTATAAAATACTTATAAATAGTAAGTATTTCTTTTAAGTTTTACTTGATATAAAGTTATTTTATATATAAAGTGATATTTTATTGACATCTGTTCATTTGAATCAATAAATTATGTGAAAAATAAATGTAACCATTTTTCATATATCACTCCAAACAAAAGAAATAAATTCCAAAAATCAAAGAATTTTTAGACATTGATAACAATATCATGACAGGGTGGGATGGGGATGCTCAAGGGATGATACGTATGATATCAGAAGGGGGGGGGGGGGGGAAATCCAAAATTACCAAAAAGTTGATAAGGTTATATATGCACAGCCCCTTTTCCCCATTGTAATTGCACACTCCCAGAAAACAGAATAAATGCAAATATGCAGCACACAACCATTTTTTCTGTTTTTCACATAGTCTCTTAATTACTAGTAGTAACATATTCTTGGTGTCAATAAATATTTTAAAACAAAGTTTCTAATGTGAAACAAGTATATATTGAGAAATCTTAATTTACAATGTGGCAAATATTCAATAAATATAGAAATTTAGGTTAGAAAGTTTTTTTTGAGGGGGGGGGGGGGGGGGGGTCAGGATTTTTACAGAATTTTCTTCAAATTCCTGAATTTACTGTTGTTAAAATACCACAGTACGCATTATACAAGAGACACAATTTTTTTCATTTTTCCCAATCAAAAAATATGTGTGCATTATACATAAGTAAATAAAGTGAATATTTGATGAAATGTGAGAATTTGTATGAAATAGTTTTTTACTTTGAACAGTAAAATCATCAACTGAATCACTTTCTTAAAAAAAATTAAAAAAAATCTAAATGGAAAATTTAAGACAATAGAAAATAAATCTTGAAATTAATGCTACAAAAAAACACATAAAATATGATCACATAATTAGTAATGTGTTTAAATAAATATATATATATAAAATAATAATTCATACTGTAATATTAGAAAGTAGAGACTTCAGTTTTTGCTTTGCAGCTTCTTTCTTTTCTTCAGTCAATGGAGGAGGTTTAAACCTATAATAAAAACACATAATTATAAAATAAGCTTTCTAAGATAAGATGAAATAAGCTTCCTTATTTCATCATTTGATTCTACTAGTTTATTTAAGCTAATAAAACAGAAATCAATTTTATCAAAACTTAAAAAAAAAAAAAAACAATTAGGAGTGATGAATGCATAGATATCTTACATTTCAAGCAAAAAAAATTGATTTCAAGATACTTATTGCTTATCACAACTCACATTTTTTGTTGACAATGTACATATAGGACTGTATACATTTGCAAGTAGTAATTATGTAGTTCAAGTATAAGTAGTAAGGTCAAACATTCACCATCTCGCCCAATAGGAAAAAAAATCTTGTTTGTGTAATGATGAAAATTCAACTTTGTAAAACATTTGGTGAATGTTTATGTTGGCAGCAATCATTGTAGAAGTATATCACTACAATTTTTTAAAGAATTTTTTAAATAAATCAGAGGAAATGGGAAAATTTGGAACAAAACCTACAACATGAAATGGATTTATAACACTGAATCTTGTGACAACTGGAGGTCCCATTTGCAACCCATCCAATATGTAATAACTTAAATATTATTAGTCTTCTGTCTTATCTAGGTCTTATTAGGCAGATCACACACTAAATAGACAAGCTACAAAAAAGCGTGAGTCAAGAGACATTTCACCTTGTTCACAAAGAAGAAACAGATTTGAATGCTACAATTTGTCTCATGTCGCACGCATTTGTCTGCTTGTCTGTTAAGTGTGTGATCTGCCTTAGATTCTACTAATCTTATCAAGGTTGCAAAATAATGAGAAATAATAGTTTTGGGCTAATACACTTGGACATCATGTAATAAATTTCAAATTTGGTTCATGAATTGGTTCCTGCTTAAGGAAATGTGTAATTTTAACACCATGGTTCATACACTCGAGAACAAATAAAATTCAAGCACTTTTCAAGCACTATTCCAGCACTATTCAAGGACTGTTTAGATACATGCATAAAAATGGCGTAGAATAACACATAGGGAAAATAGCTACCCCATTAATTACCTATTTCAAAGAAATCTTATCAAATCTTTTAATTTTTATAACAGGCATTTCCAACACATTATTTAGAGAATTTTTTTAAGAATAATGTGTTTTAACTTATTAAGGTAACATGGGAAGAAATTTCATATATAATAAAAAGTTAAGACAACAGAGCTTGATTTTTTTTAAGTGCAAAAAAATAAATAAATAAATAAATAAATAAATAAATAAATAAAATGTATGGTATCACTACAAGAGCAGAAAACAGGAGTAAATCAGTTAAATTTTAGGAATTCGGAACACTCATCAGGAGTCATATATTAGCATTTCTGAAGTTGTGAACAATATACTTTTTAATAAATATTCTCTGAATTCTCAAACCTTACAGCCTTTGCACTTATCCATACAAAAATAATTGAAATAAAGGTTAGATAATTTACTTTTACTTTTTAAATACAAAAGATTTTTTAAAAAATGAATTTATAAAAAGGAAATATATATATATTTTTTTTTATCAGTAACAGAGTGAAAAATTTGGAATTAATATAATTCGGAAGTTTTAACTGATTGACAACATTCACGATTTTTATAATTTTTTTTTTTTTTTTTTTTGGGGGGGGGGGGGGGGGGGGCAATATATGAAATCGTTATCAAACTGATGAATTTTGCGATTTCTTCGACAAATTGACGAAATTTGCATTTTTTATCGATGACCAATGGATGAATGTTATGGTACTTTTCCCCGGCGGATTGTTGAAATTTGCAATTTTTTTTCAATGACAGATGGAAGAAATTCGTGATTTTTTTTTTCAACGTATCGCTGACGAAATTTTCAAGGGTGATTCTGAGTTTTAAAAATTCTAAAATTCACAGCAAATTTTCTGAAAGATTACAGCAGATAGCAGAAGAGGTAAATCCCCTTCCGGCACTGGCTATGTGTTTTTTTCTAGGCCCTTTGACAAATTTAGTCTTTTTTCGTAACCTTTCGATGAAATTTCCCTTTTCCCCGCGATCTTTTGACGAATTTTGTGTTTCTTTCGCGATCCTTTGAAGAAATTTGCGTTGTTTCTGCAATCCTAGGGGTGAGTAAAAAAAAATAATTCTGAAATTTACCTCAATTTTCCTGAAAAGTTACAGCAGAGGAGGAGAGGGGGAAAACCACTCCCGACACTAACTATGCATTTTTTCTGCAGTCCTCTGACGAAATTCGCGATCTTTCAAGGAAATTTGCCGTTTTTTCGCGATCTTTCGAACGAAATATGCCGTTTTTCGCGATCTTTCGACGAAATATGCCGTTTTTCGCGATCTTTCGGCAAAATTTGCCGTCTTTTCGCGATCTTTCGACAAAATATGCCGTTTTCTCGCGATCTTTGGACGAAATATGCCGTTTTCTCGCGACCGTTTGACGAAAATGCCTTTTTCTCGCGATCTTTCGACGAAATATGCCGTTTTCTCTCGATATTTTGACAAAATTTTCGGCTGTTCGCGATTTTTTGACGAAATTTTTTGTTTTTCGCGATCTTTTAATGAAAATTTTGGGTTTTTTTGTGATCTTTTAACGAAATTTTCGGCTTTTTTCGCGGTCTTATGAAATCTTCGGGTTTTTCTTGCGATCTTTCCACGAAATTTACAGTTTTTCTCGCGTTTCTTGGACGAAATTTGCGTTTTTTTTTTTTTCGTGATTCTTTGACGAAATTTGCGTTGTTTCCGCGATCCTTTGTCGAAATCTGCGTTTTTCTGAAAAAGATTGGCAAAATTTATTTATTTTGACGACCGTTTGTCGAAATTCGCGATATTTTATGGCCGAATTTTGGGATTGGTGAACGATTTTTTTAAGTTTTCGGAAAGGAATGCCTTAATTTTTCTGAAAATTCGGAACAGAATCACCCCTACACGATCCTTTGAAGAAATTCGCAATTTTTGCGATCTTTTGTCGAAATTTGTGTTTTTTGCGCGATTCTTTGATGATAACGCGCGTATTTTTGCGATCTTTTAACGCAATTCGCGTGTTTTCGCGATCCTCTGACGAAATTTACGCTTTATTAGAGATCTTTTGTCGAAATTCGGGTTATTTCTTTAGTCTTTGACGAAATACGCGTTTTTTTTCCACGGCCTGTCGACGAAATTCGCGTTTTTTCCGCGATCTTCAGACGAAATTCGCATTTTTAAAGCGATCCTCTGGCGAAATTACCGATTTTTTAATGTGAAGGATTGTTGAAATTGATATTTTTCGGCAACAATTTGTCGAAGTTCCCGATATTTTCCAGCACTTTTCATTCCTTGAAAATGAATACTTTTTTTTCCAGCACTTTTCATTCCTTGAAAATGAATACTTTTTTTTCCAGCACTTTTTCTATTTTTTCCAAAGCGTACGAACCATGAACACGTTGAGTGCCACGGTGACTGACACTGAAGCTGAAAAATTTACACTGTTTTAAGTAATTTTTAAGAAAGTATAATCCTGTAATAAATAAAAGGTAAGTAAATTTTAAATAATTTTTCAGTAATTACTTAAAACAGTATATGTATTTTTAGTTTTATATCATATTTTAAAGTGTCGGTCATCGGTGAATGGCGTGTTCTAAGCGGAAAGTTCAGTGTCAGCCACTGGTGACTGACATGGCGCTTAATATGTTAAGGTGTCACATGTAATCATTAAAAAGGTTATGAAAACATTCAAATACAGTAACTAATGATGCAAGAGAATAACATTTCCTCCCTTTTCCAGCTATATTTTAAGAAAATTACAGCCTAGCTGTGTAGTGTGTACTGAAGAAGTTGAGGACAAGATAAACATTGTATCACTTGAAAACATTAAAATTTTCCAAACACAGATGAATTGATTAAAAACCCCTCTTCAGAATCCGTCTGAATGCAAAATGAAAAAAAAAAAAAAATAAATAAATAAAACCTTGCTCTCTGGACTGCAATAAAAATGCTCTACTTAACTTATGACAATTAAAAAATTTCAAATGAAGTCTTCTTGAAATGGTCAAAATACTCAATTTTATTAAGTCCAGATAAATTATATTTTTAATACAAAAAGCAAAGAAAGGGGTGTCAGGTTTCTGACATTAATGAGCATATGATTAATTAAGATTACTGTTAACTAATATTATTTTATTTTATTTATTGTATTTTGTATGTAAATCATGCCTTACATACTTGGGTTAGAAATACAGGATGTCTACAGAAATTTGAAAAAAAAACGTTTTCTGATTTTTCCCTGACTATCTTTATCAGACTTCCCAGATTTTCATTATTAACAATACACATATGGTATTTTCTCATGTATGCTGCTTCCTCATATAACACAATTATCGAGCTTGCTAATATCTCATTTGGAAGAAAAAACAAGAAAAAAACATAAACATTGCCTAATATTCATTAAGTATTGGTTGGCAATTTTATAAATCCGAACTCAAAATTTAGTCCAACAACTTCATAGAGTGGCTAATGGATATAGGGTGACCAGAAAATTTCCTCATTTTCAGAAAAATATTCAATTTTAAGACTATCTACATCTGACAGGATAGCTAATTGAATTACGTCGGCCAGATGGTCAGGTTACGCTAATGTATCATTTAAAATTTTAAAAAATGAGTAAATTGCCTTTAATGCAAGTGCTACCTACAGAAAATGGGGACATCTGATCACCTTAACTTTTTAATCACCGAACTATGAATGAAAGATAACACAAACTATTTATTGGTAAAAATCCCATTAAAATTCAAACTTAAGCACTATGAGTAATTTTTTTTTGTGTGTAGGATGAATAACAAGTTCCAGAAATGGAACACTGGCGGGAAACAGTTTTTTCACATGTTTTTATAAAATATGATTAACGATATTTAAATTAAAATCTCTATTTCTATGCCCATTATTTTTAATACAGTAGAAGATCTTTATAATGCACAACTTCTCAGATGAAAACGATGAATTTTTCAATTAAAAAGCACCTTCATTTTCATATCGTAAAAAATTGCTACTCTCTATAGGACTAAATTTGATATATTAGTTCAACTTTATCTCCTAATTTAAGACCTTTTTACTGAAAAAAAAATACTATTATTACAATAAACATTTTTGAAAATGTCTAATATAAGGGATGATTTGGTCAGTTATATTTGGATCATGTTTATAAAGTAAATTTAACATTATGTACAATTTATTACGCAAAAATTTATAATTTGGATAACTCATGGTAACAAGGAATGCAGTATAAAGATATTCTAATGTATTTTCATATGTTTCAGACATATTTGACCATATTTACAAGCTAAATTTAATGATGTGATCCATATAACGCAAAATTCTCTATAACACACAACCTTGCATTTTTAAGTTTGCGTTATAAAGATCTTCTACTGTAATTACATGTTAAGTTATAAAAGTTATTCAGGAATAACGCAGGTTAAGCAGAAAAATAACAGGGCATTTCCCATCGAGCCTTCATTGTGCTCAAGATTCCAGCAAAAATTGTCAAGAAGCGGTAGGAAGCTTTCACAGAAAAAAGCTCTGCCACTAAATTAAAAAATATATATTATTTAGATGATGAGCAGAAATTACTGCATTAAAAAATATATTTATCAGAAAGGTAAAAAAATTATTAAAACAGCATAAAATAATAATAATAATAAAGATACCTGTACTAAAATTTGCAGCACAATAATCATAAGTGTAAAAAATACAAGGAGAAATAAATAATCTCCTAATTTCAAAGTGATATTATCTATAACATGATTTTTTCTTTTAGCTTTCTAAATTTATTTCTAGGCATTACTTTAGAATCAATTGGGACTGATAGATTTCTTGAGTGCTCCAATATAAATCTTTTCCGAATACTTTGACATCGCTAAACAATATGAATCCAAAATATTGACCTATATGATTTTCATCTACAGCTACAACTTCTCCTTTTTGAAATGCATAAAATGTTGCCATATTTGCTGAACACAGTAGACATTCTATTAGTAAGAACTTATGAAATATTTCAACTGGGGATAAAGAAACCAACTCAGGAAACATTTCAGAAATATTTGCAATGCTTTTAGTTGATTCCCAAATGATTATCGTTTCAACCAATCATAAGAGCAGAATATGCAGTAGCATCATCTATTGAATGAAAACAGAATAAAAGTTTAAACGAATTAACAATGGAGTATGGCAATGACGGCAACTATCAGATGAAAACAGAATAAAAGAAAATTTGAATACATGGTATGGCATGCAGTGGCGACATCTAGTATAAAATGATGAAAATAAATGCAGAACAGAAAAATAGAATAAAAAGAGATTTTTTGTCTACCGAACATCACAGTCAATAAAAGTTGAAAAATTCATTTATACTTGTTTTGATTAAAAGTATCATACACAATGATATCTGGAAAATAAATCTATCAAATACATAAATATACCAAACTTCATGATATTTTGAAAATAAATATCAAATATAAATCACCGAACCCTGTTTGGTACATTTAAAAAAACTTCACTAATAAATCGAAAGGAGCAAAAGTTATTCTTGCTGAATTGCCATCATCTGAATACATTGCATGTAATTTTTTTTTAACTTCAGTCTTTTTCTGACAAATAAACACTACATAACTGTAAAATTTTCCATCTAAGTCCATTAAAATTTCTCTTTGATAATAAAATATTTGTTTTAAAATATAAGAAAAATTTATTCATTTATTTTAATTCACAACAGAAGCCACCGAGTTAACTTTTTTCTTAATTTAAAGTTTTAAAGCTATGTATGTACATAATAACCAAAAGCATAATTTTCTGTTATTGTAAAGTTTACTGTGATAAGGCCTTATTCACCAAAATGTGTCTTTTTCATCATATTTGTCTTAAATATGATGTAAAATTGTTGTACAATTTATTTTGTTTTAATACCTTTAAAACCTGAAATATAGGAGTAACTGGACAGTCAAGTATTTGGCATTCAGCCATATAGTTACTATTCAGTATTAGTTTTACATGTGTGCTGAATATTCAGTATTCAGCCAAAATCAATATTTGCTGCATCCGTAATGTGTATGTATTTATGTACAGTCGTTGAAAAAAAAAAGTAAACAGTCACTACTAACTCTGCAACTAATTATAATAGAAAAAGTTATTGGTACCAAACGATTGGAAATAAAGTCTACTTTTCAATGATGCATATAAAATTTGCTTAGGGGGCAATCTACAAATCAAAACCAAACCAAAATTTGCTTTTTTTCAATGGCAACACTCAATTTGGACAATATGGTTTAAATTTTCAGTTCAAACTATGCCTAGGAATGAAATTTCAAATCATTTAGATGATAAGTTTTTGAATTACCGTAATTTTCAGCCTATAAACCGCAGATTATCTGTTAAAAAACCATAAAAATTTTTAAGTGCGGATTATCTGCTGAAATTTTCTTAAGCTGAAGTTCACGTCAAATATTCAGTTTCTACTGGCAGTCATAAAATAAAAATGTAAACAGCTATCACATGACTGTCTGCTATCGACCGTTCGCGGAGTTGCTCATGAATGGTTCACATATGACGTGTATGTGCTAGCTTCTGATTTTTATGTTTTTTTTTTAGCCTTTTGGCAACATGTTTCTATGAAGAACAAAACGTTTCTCAACTCATCTATTTCTAAAATTGCAATATAATAATGTCTAACACAAAACGTGTTATTTAATACTGCAGAATTTAAACTGAATGTTATTATAAAAGTGGAAGATGATTTAAAAGCAGCAATTATTATAAAATTATCTGTATTCACAAAACATTCTACATTTTAGATATAAGATTCAATGAAAAAAAAAAAAGTATTTGTATTTTTTAACTTGTAATTATTTTATAATTATAATTATTTTTGTCAATTATTTTATTACAGTTATCATTTAAATAGATCAACTAAATAAATAGGGAGGTGGTTTATTAGTAGTATTTTGGAATGCTGAAAACAATTTGTAATCCTCGTATAGTCCGGCGTATAATCCGCGGATTATATGCCGATGCGGATAATCTGCTGAAATTTTTTTTATAAGGGCTAAAAATTGCCGCCGCAGATTATAGGCCAAAAATTACGGTATAAACATTCGAAAATTAGAGCTTCTAATGTTAAATTTACATTTTCATATTTTTATTAATATCTCCTGAAATTATAATCATAATGTGATTTTTTTTTTTTTTTATGGTTATAATACTAAAAAATCCAAACATAAACACATTGAATTTGTAATTTTAAAAATTTTATAATATGAATTATGAAATTAATATTCGAAAAAAAATATGAATTGCAACCTACGATAGATTTATATTTAATATGTCCTGCTTTATGCAAATTGTCAATTTCAAGCTTTTATTCCAAGTAGTTTTTTAATTATGATTAAAAACTGTCAAAATAATGGTTTAAGGGGCCGTCTATGATGTGCAGAAAAAAACTGTCAAAATAATGGTTTAAGGAGCCATCTATGATGTGCAGAAAAGCATAATTTGAAGAAAATATATTTTACTCATTTTATTGAAACATTTGGGTTGGCAATAGTCGAAATATATTAAGCGAGTGAAATGGTCATATTGACAAGAAATAATACATTAATAGAAATGACATAATCATTTTGTAGCATTTGAACAATTGGGTACCGAACTTCAATTTGGATGCAGCCCCTAAAAGATGCTCATTTTAAAATGATTAATTAGTTTGAAAATAATCGTACGAATTTCATAAAAATTTGCATTTAGGTGTAATTAAAAGACATAGAATTTATTTATGGTGTCAAACTTGGGTACTGCTATTGAAAAAAAAAACAAAGTTTGGGTTTGTTTTGATATGCAGGCGGCCCCCTAAGCAAATTTTATATACATCATTTAAAAGTAAACTTTATTTCCAATCATTTGGTAGCAGTAATTCTCTTCTACAACAATTTGTTGCAGAGTTAGTAGGAGGTGTTTACTTTTTTTTTTCTCAAGACTGTACATATTCATACGTATGTATGTGTTCATGTGCAGTTGTATCTAAGTGTGTATTCATTGATTATATGCATGTAATATTATATGTTGGATGTTTTTCTAAACACAACTACCAAACATTTTTCACCTGAAACAAAAAGTATTTATTGATAATAAAGAGGTACAATGTTCTTCCATGAAATGCAGTTAATATGAAAGTACCAAAGAAACTAGAATTTAGAACAAATACAGACAAACAAAGAAAACCATTGTTAATAATAATAAGGGGAAAAAACATTACCAAACGGATTCTTTTTTCTTTGAGGCTGTTGTTCTGGTTTTCTAGAATTAAAAGAAATGAGTTAGAAGAATAATGAATTATTCATTAACTTTTTTATTTCACATATATATATTTATTATTAAAGAAACCTTATAAAAGGATTCAGTTACTAATATCTTAAGCAATAAAAGATCAATAACTTGTTTGAAACACAATAAAAGAATTGCATTTACATTAAATGACCTTGCACATATTTTCAACAATATCGCATATCCAGGGGTGGGGAAATACATCATTTTACTCGCCACTGGTGAGTGGATTTTCTGACAGAGCGAGTGAATTTGTAGGCAGTATTTAAAAAACTCCATGACAAAAACTTTATTTTTTTTTACTAGTTAGCTGTATTTTACAACTTTCCAAATTACTGCGATGTAAACTCGGTACTAAGTTCTATTCTTTATTAAACTTTTCTCTCGTGTATATTATTCTTAATTTTACAGGGGAAAAAATATATATGTGAAAATGTATTGTAGCAATAGTAATCAACTATTTTTGCAATCGCCTAAGTTTTATTATAACAATTTCCAACTGTACATTGCATTTTGCTGGCGGGTAAAATAAATCCTTGGCTGGTAAGATTTTCTGAAAATTCCCCACCCCTGCGCACACCTGAATTACTAAGCAATTTATATTTTTAAAGAAAATTAAAATATTTATGAAAATAAATAAGCTCAATTGGTATTCCAAAATATTTTACTTTTAAATATGTTATGCTACGTTGGAAGTCAACTGCTTTCAAAGCAATTATTATTTACTAGCCACCCTTGGCGACCAGTTTGGTCTCCCTTAAAATTTATGTTGGGGAAAGCATGCTAAGCATTGTATCATGTTACTTCTATTCATAATTTAATTTACTTGGACTCCCTTAAATATAATTAATATAATATCTCAATTTTTTTTATTTTACAGTGGAAGTCTATAGGAATTTGGCAAAATATTAGAGATATCACTAAGTTGGCAACGAATTCGGCGGCATTTGGTGACAGAACAGGGTTTTACCTATGGTAACGCCCTTATAGGTATGGAGCTGCATTGAATGCTGTTCAATAACCAATGAGATGCGTTTCATTCCGGCGTTGCCACTAAACAATTAACAAATAATCGTGATTTCTGTGCCACATATGATAGCGTAGTATAGGGTTCCCATTTAGTGTTTTTCAAAGGCCATTGCACCCTGCTCTTTTCGTTTAAACTACTGATGCCCTTTGTCCGGTTTCCCAATAGCTTCTTTGTGTCCTCTATTTTTTTCAAAATATTTGTCTCTTTCCTCTCCTCCCTGACTTTTGAAAACAGAAGTTCTGCTGCTCTGTGCACTCATGTGTTATAAGTTCTAAATCAAAGTAAAAAAACATGCAGCAGCTGCATATTGTATTGTATTTTGAAATCATAATACATTTTCCATTTCAAAATTGCCCCAGAACGGCACATGGTTCCATAAATGGAATATTCGAAAAATGGAGTTATTTTAATCAGATTATTTTATGATATTCTTAAAAATACAGCACGATTTCAGTTTACCTTGATAATATATATGGCAGTGAATCTAGAGTGTGCCTATCTCCCCCCCCCCCCCCCTCCTCAAAATGCCCTCAGGAAATTTAAGACTTAATACTAATTAAAGATTTAAAGTTAAAATTCCCACTTTTCAGAACTGACAAATGATAATCCAATGAGAGTGTGTTTTCACTCAACAATATTTCCCCCTTTACTCAGTATAAGTGCCCTTTTATTGGACAAAAATGGCCTTTCAGCAAATCCACCCTGCCCTTTTTAAAAGAAATGTGAACACTAGCGTAGTATATATATATAGATCCTTTATTCATGTGACATCTGCTGCTGCAGACCTGTTTAACAATTATTTCAAGTACTTGCAAAATATTAATTTCTAAAATCCTCAATTTAATCACATTTATTTTTTAGAGATTGCCATTTGCCAGTCTGTTGTCTTCTTCGTATCATTAAAGCATTAAAGAAATTTTTACTGCCATAATTTGGTATTTTTTTGCCTATTTTTAACCAATGTAAATAATTAAAGATAGGTCATCTTAACAATAACAATAGAGATTTTGTCAGGTTTTGTTAAGAGTACTTGTTAGATGTCTTTTGACTTTCAAAGGTATTACATATATATTCATATATGAGGGGTTCACAATCATAGTAGACCAAGTCCATTTTGAGAAAAAAATGAGACAGTCCAGTTAGAAGTTGTGTAAAATCTGTTTTATCCACTCCCACAGTGAACCAAGTCTGTTTTCACATATTTTCTCATATATGTCATCTGTTTACAGACTTTGTTTACTGTGGGAGTGCATAAAACCTGCTTTATGCACTAAAATAAAACAGGTGCATAAAACAGGTTTTATGCACCTTCTAACTGGACTTGGTCTACTATGGTTCTGAGCCCCTCATATATATATTCAGTGCTCAGTTGTAAAGCATCTTTCCTCATTTTTGTTGGGTGATGGCTTGAGACCAAATTAAAATCAACATTGCATGACAGTTCAACATGGCAACAAACTCTATGCTGGTTTCCCAGTCATCAAGTTTTCAATTTTAACGATGTTGCTCTCCATGAGTGCAATAAAGGAATGACCTGGACAGACGTAATCTTCAACACTGTTTACACCTGATTGAACACCTCAACCACCTTGTAAATTTGTGTTTGACCAATACAATTTTCATCCTATTATACTCTCATGCTTAAGTAAACTTCTATTGATCTTGCACCTTTACTCAGCAAAAATGTAATAACATATAATTCATACGACAAAATGCAATATCCTACCTTGATCCAATCACAAACTACACAATAGGATCTTTAAAAAGTTCTCTGTTTACTTAAAAAGTGACAGATAATAATAATAATACAGATGTTACAAGTTTAAAATATACCTTTTATTTAAATTTCCTAGTACTTTCAGCCTGCAATCCTGCTGCCATCATCAGGGAATATTTCTATTAATTGCCATTCTCTAATAAGATCAGCAATTAATGAAAATATACTCTGACGATAGCTGCGGGATTGCAGATTAAAAAAAAAATACTAGGAAATTTGGTACAGATGTCATATTCGCCCCATATTAGCGCGATTTTTTTCGGTTGCCAATTTGGCGAAAACATCAACAGCATAAACAACATAATCCGGGTTACCACATCAAGCAAAATAATGACACTTTGGCGCAAGTTAAGTACCTGTTGCCTATATGATATTGGCGACAGAAAAAAATCGCGCCAATATGGGGCGAATATGACATCTGTTCCGGAAATTTAAATAAGATGTATATTTTAAACTTGTAACATCTGTATTATTATTATCTGTCACCTTTTAAATACACAAAGAACTTTTTAAAATCCATATTGAGTAGTTTGTGATGTAATATGTAATAACATTTCACCAACTCTAATTTGGACCAATCTAGATAAAGAAGAAATGAATGAAAATGTATCTGTAAGAATGCCACCATCTTGTAAAATGGTTTTCTATCACTTTGTATTGAGATATAGGCATGCTAGCCTAAACTCTCAATAGCTATAGGAAAATCATTGTAAAATACAATCATATTCATACTTTAGATTTGTATACAATTTTTCTAGTTATTTATTGAATGACCCAGAAGAACATATTTCTCTGCTATAGACTCCGCTAATTTTCATTACCAAATTTGAATCATAAAATCATAACAAATGTAATTTTATCATACTTAGATTATTATTATAGTTGCAGCAAAAATTATCGTAACTAATTATCAGACATTTTTACATGCATCAGAATGGATTAACTCTAAAAGTAGAGTACCTGCAAATGCAAAATATCAAAAGATTATGGGGATTGTTCAAATGGCAGCACTGCGGCCAACAAAAGACACTGGTTATGATACTTCAAATTACCATGTGAATAAGGTAGGCTAAAAAACAGCTGAGATTGGCCTAGTATCGCGGCTTGTCTCTTTTGTGGGCTGCAGGTGGAACTACTTGTCAGCGGTAGAATTGATAAAAAAAAAAAGTCACTGGTCCCAAGGACCAGTAAACATCGGAGTTTACTGGTCCGCAGACATCGTCACTGGCCCGCTATACATACAATTCCATGAATTACCTTTAACCCTTTGAGTGACACCCCTCCCCTCCTCCTCCTAGAACATAAACCAAACTTCCTTTCAGTTACCCAAAATTTTCGACATAATAAAATGTAACATTATAATTTGCTAAAAATTAAATAAACAGTACATAAACAAAAACTATAAAATTATTAATTATGTATTTTATTTCCGATTATTTATTTCAACTGTCTGTAAGTTTTAATGTGATTTTTTAGTTTTTTAAATAAAATAAAATTCTGTGGTTTGTGTTTGGTTGTGATTTTCTCAGGGACGGGAAAATTTATGTTTACCTGTCAGAAAGGGAAAAAAATTACTGGTCCTGCAGACCACTAAATTTTTAAAAATAGTGGTCCGATTGAATTTTTAGTGGTCTCGGACCTGCGGACCACCAAGGATTTCGAACGCTGCTTGTCATAATCTTGACTCACATATCGGCTATTATATGAAAATGATGATATATTTAATTGCATGTTAGATACAATTAGAAACCTTATGGCGTCTAAAAGTGTATGAACTATAAACATTAATATTTTACTATATATGTTAATATATTATGTATGGGACATTTTCACCACTTGCTTACATTTCAGAATTTTTTTTTTTGTCTTTTTTTTTTTTTTTTTTTATAAGTTTAATAATTTCTTTTATAAATGGAAACAGGTGTTATGGTAAATGTTTAAGGTACATGAAAAATTAATTGGTCATGCACTTTGGCCTATAATTTAATATGTAAATGCTATTTTAATGTCAACTTGTAAGGCAAATTGTCAAGTCTGTTACTGCACAAAATTACTGAAAGTACTCAGGATTAAATTTTATTAAATTTTCTAAAATCAACTTACTTTAAAGTGACTTATGTCCCTGAATTTCAAAACATGATATTTATCAATATTACTTAAATTAAATTGAAATGAGAGACATTTACACCTCTAAGTTTCGACCACATAGAAAATTATACAATAGGACTTTTTCTAATAATAGCAATATATGTTCATGAAAATTATTGAATTTTAAGAAAATTGCATGTCTATTTTGTAGTTGAATAAAAATTAACAATAGAATGGTGAAAAAATTATTTTAATATTAAAATATCATAAAAAAAACTGTGTGATAACAGATTTAACATTTAGTAATGGATTTGACCCTAATCCGTTACCATATGTAAAGTCTATTTCACCACAGATTTTAATGGTCATATTTTCAACTTTATATATGTACTTTTTCATTTAAATGGTAGTTTTCTTTCAGCTATGATATCGAGAAATCATTTTATTATTTTATATTAAAATTAATTACTATATTTGACTTGAATATCAAACAAATAATTTATCAAGCAATTCCATCTAAATATTAAAATAGAAATTGAAGTAACTCAGACTTTACTATATATATCTAAAAGTATATTGAAAACCTCATTTGTACTAATTTCATAGGAATCCCCCCCCACACACACACAAAAAAAAAAAAAAAAATGTATACAATTGAAAAAATTTTACACTGAAAAAGATAAAAAAATAATTTAAGGAATATAATGTATAATTAATTATAAAAAACCTATAAATGCAATACATATAAATGAGGATTTACTTTACATATAGGGGAGAGTGGGGTCAAATGGGACAGTAGATTTTTCTCTTTATGTATCATTCTAAATATTTCATCAATCACAGATTAGATGAAGCAATGGTACCACAATCTTCAGTTGAAAAAAGTAGCTGATCTACGTAAGCTTGCAACTGTATAAAGAAAAAGATTATTTCAAGAATCAAAAGTAAATTTGCTTCATATACTTTTTATGCTTTCTGTATTAATGATTTGTTTATGCATAGGTGTAATAGTTTCCCTATTTATGGAACATTATACTGTATATTATCCATAATTTAAACTATGCCTAAAAGCAGTATTTCTGTTTATATAAGAAGTTTAATATAAAAGAAGGCAGTGAGAGGAATGTGACATGCAAGCAAAGGGGGGAATGGGATAAGTCTAATTCTTACTTTTTTAATAAGATGAGCGTAAATTGCTAATAGGCAAATATTTTTAAAGGGTAGTATATTAATTATAACATTGAAACTATATTAATTTACTTCAAAATATAAATAAATTGAACGGATGATTTCTTAATATCATCTCTGATTAACAATCCTGAATTGTCCTTCCAGTGATGAAGATACTGGAATTTGATATTATAGCAAAGACATTATCAACCTACAATCTTTGTTAGATTGTAAATATAGCTGACACTAGACTATTTGCTTCTTATAATACATTGTTTTATTGTTGTCCCATATCTCCCTGTTAGTGGGGGGGAGGGGGGGGGGGGGGTATGAGACACATTTTGAAATTTACAATTTCTTTAATTATAAAATTGCTTCTGAAAATTATGTATCTATATTGTTCAAGGACATTAGAAAGTGTTTCATTTTGTATTCTAAAAATTGAAATTTTTGTTTTTGTGCCAAACAAAAAAGATTTTCTCATTTTTAGGGTTTCGTTCATCTGACGAAACCCTATTCGTCTCGCTCCTCTGTCTGTCTGTCTGTCTGTCCGTCACAGAGCCTGTTCTCAGAAACTATACATGTTAGAGACTTGAAATTTTGGGTACTTATAGCTGAACACCTCACATCAAGCAACAAATTATAAAATTTTGAAAAAGTTGGTAATTAACCTAATTACGGGCTAATTAAATTCTAAAATTAACCAATCAACCTTTTGAATGCAGGTGAAAATGCACGTTATCGAAATCCTCCCCAGTTTCTCCTAAGGGTTGCCAGTAAACTCAGCGGATGCTCCATCAAATCAGCCGGTGCAGGGTTACCACGGAGTACTTTAAGCAATAAATGAAGTGGACCTTCAAAAAGCAAAATTGGATCTGCCAAAATAGCGGTCGTACAAATTCATAACAGGTGTAGAAATACGCGGAAAAAATTCTACTTTATTTTGGTATAAATTTCAAATTTCTGCGTAGAATAGAACGCAAAAAATCCACTAAAAATCGATCGATAAAAATTTAATTTCTGTGTTTTTAAAAACAATGAAAACAGATTTCCATTCACCCGAAGGCAGCTGTCATCATTTCTGGACATATCGGCGCGGGAGAAATTTAAGGGGAAGAAAGTCTAATACGAAATTTAAACTTTTTAAATATTAAATTTTTCGATTAAATTTTTTGACATCCGGGCTGGAAATTTCTCGCAGATTCCATACATACCCGTTTCAAAGAGATTGCTTCATTACGAGCTGAGATATTAATTATTATTTTATTAATTCCTTTTATTTCCATCAAATGCCAGATTAAGATGGAGGCACGTGCTTTTTTAACGGAGATTTCATTTAAATTAGGAAATTAACAATTTGCGTGGGGTGTTTCGACGGCGCGCTATGAGATAAGTATTAATTATTCAATATGAAAAAGTTTATAGGTTTATAAGTGTTCATCCCACTATTTCCGAATAGCAATTTCAGGAAATATCTTAAATTATTGTTTAAGACCGCCACTCGATGTCTTCGAAACTTTAAGATACTTTATAACACATAAGAAAAAGTGTAAAAAAGAATGGAGTGTGATATTTCGAGGAGTGGAGGGGCGGGGGGGGGGGGGACTAGATTTATTTATTAAATCTTAGCGTTTGTTATCATCGCGGAAATTGTTGGTTAAGACTGCACCGCCACCCTCCCGAACATGTATCTACAGAGAGATTGCGCAAAGGAGTTTCGTTCAGATATGCTTTTGTTAAGAATAGAGTGCGCTCCCTGGTGGTGGAATGCGGAACTAACGTAACGCGATTTTGTTAAAATTAGGAAATATAACAAGGCGATCCGTTTGCAACTTTAAGATACTTCATGACACATAATAAAAAGCTTATAAAATAATGGTGCATGCAATTTCCTGTGAAGGGAGGGCGGGGGAGGGGCGCTGGATTTCTTTTTTAAAAAATAGCGTTTACGACCTTTTTAGGTGTCGTTTTTTGAGCACTATGATATACTCAGACACGTGCTGCTTATGAAATATAAAAATGTCAAAATTTTAGTTACCACTATTTCCGAATAGTACTTTCAGCAAATTTCTTAATTTCTCGCTTAAGGCCGCCACCAACTCCAGTAACACATCCACTGATAGGTTGTTTAACAGAGTTTCGATCTGATACACTTTTGTTATGAATAGTGTGCGCTCCCTGGTGGTGGAATTTGCAACTAACATAACACAATTTTGTTAAAATTATGAAATCTAACAAGTCGATCTGCTGGAAACTTTGACATAGTTCATAGCACATAATAAAAAGCTTATAAAAGAATGTTCCGTGCAATTTCCTGGGGCGCCTACCTATCTCGGGTGCTATAGACCCGATCCCCTCGACTAATATACCTACAGATAGGTTGTAAATCGGAGTTTCCTTTGGATAGAGGTTTGTGTAGAATAGAGTGCGCCCCTGGTTGCGAAATGTGGAACTAACAGATTTCACAAAAGGATAAAGTATTTTAAAGGAATATTAAACGAAACCCTCTGTGCGATCTGTGATCACACTTACCCACTTGTTGTAAAAAGTGTCCCATTCCTCCCCACTCTCCCCTATACATAGAACCTATTTAAGACCTTTTTCCCACTTAAAAAATTAAATTTATATGGCCAATTTTTACTTCTCTCTTTACAGATTTTCTACTTATAAAGTTTAATATTAGTGTGTGATCCTTTACAGTAGAAAACTTCTATTGTTATACATATATATATATATATATATAATAAATTTGAAATCACAAATATATGAACAAATTGGTAAAATTCTAAAGATAAACTGTATATTTAAATCATTCAAAATACATTAAATGTTCAGGTGTAAATATGTCAGTTTATGTAATTTTTATTTCAGTATATTTAGTATAACTGAACTTACTTATAAAACTGATTAAATCCTCGGTAGTTTAAATCTGAAGAAAAAAACTTTATTATAAAGTTATATGCATGTAAGTAAATATTTTGTTCTTATTTTGTCTAGATTTGTTCCATGTGTAAGTTTAAACTTAGGCTTATTTCTCATCACATTCAGTGATTTGCCCTGGATTTGTATTATATTAATTATTTTTTGTCTCACTGTATCTAGATTTTTGTTCATATAAATTTTAACTCAGTGTGAACTAAAAACATCAAATGTCAACTCAATTAACTCATTTATATTTTTTTTAATTTATTTTATTTAAATTACACAATTGAATAAATTCAACCGTAATTTACAGCTAGTATTTCTCCAACATTTCAGGGGAAAATATTATATGGCTTTTTTTTTATGTAGTCCATTATAGTAAAGGATTTAATATTTATGTAAATATGTTTTGAGAATTATATTCTCATATTTTAAATGAAATAAAAAGTACTGTAGAAATGAAAATTTACTAGTACTTTAATACAATATATGAATATGTAGTATAAATAGCTGCAAATTAATATTTCTTTATTTAATTATATAATATACACACAATCATTAATTCAGATGTTAGAAAATTTTATTTTAACCATTATTTTTTAAATTAGGAATACTTACAGATTCTAAAATGATCATTATTTGGTTAATGACACCCTATGTGTAAAAAACCATTTATTTTAAAACAACAAATTTTACCTTTCCAATTTTTTTTTTAATTTAAAGCACACAGATAAAGCAATGTTTCTTCCAAGTTTCAGAAAAATTCATGATGATTCATCTTTTTTTATGGGCCATTACAGTCAGCCCTTTTTTGGGGTGATGTTTTCAGTTTGCACATAATAAAAAGTAAAGAAATGAAAATTTACTACCGTTTTGATGTGAAATATGCATTCTTTGTACAAATAGCTTCAAATTGGTACCAAAAACGTAGAATTTGAGCCATTAGTTGTCAAATTATGGCCATTTACAGACATTGATAAGATTTCAAGATGGCCACCATTTGGTAAAAATGACCAATTTTCAAATGGCTATATCTCAGCCAATATTGCGAAAATTATTTTTAAATTTCAGATTTCAGGGTTTCATTACCGTGTCTGTCTATGATAAAAATTTTAAAAAAATCTGTGACTATGGTGCAACACTTTTTCTTTAAATTGGTTGATTTCACGTGGAATGACCCAATACAGTAGAAGATCTTTATAACGCAAACTTAAAAATGCAAGGTTGTACGTTATATAGAATTTTACGTTATATGGATCACATCATTAAATTTAGCTTGTAAACATGGTCAAATATGTCTGAAACATATCAAAACACATTAGAATATCTTTATACTGCATTCCTTGTTACCAAGAGTTATCCAAATTATAAATTTTTGCATAATAAATTGTACATAATGTTCAATTTGCTTTATAAACATGATCCAAATATAACTGACCAAATCATCCCTTATATTAGACATTTTCAAAAATGTTTATCGTAATAATAGTATTTTTTTCAGTAAAAAGGTCTTAAATTAGGAGATAAAGTTCAACTAATGTATCAAATTTAGTCCTATAGAGCGTAGAAATTTTTTACGATGTGAAAATGCAGATGCTTTTTAACTGCAAAATTCATTGTTTTCATCTGAAAGTTGTGCGCTATATGGAGAATTGCATTATAAAGATCTTCTACTGTGTGATAAATAAAGTGACATTAATTTTTAAGGATTTTATGAATTACAAATTGAAAAATACCTCTAAATAAAGACATGATTTAACAATATCTCGTTTTTTCTAAAGAAATATCATTGTTACAGCAATGTTACAACTCAGTGTCAGTAGTGATTATTAACATTCAGTGCTACAAATAAAAAAAAAATCTGCCTCTTCAATTCCTAACTAATTTCTTTATTTAGTGTATATCAGTTCAAAAGTAAAAAAAATAAAAACATTTATTAAACCTCTAATGAAGAAGCTCTTTCTGAGCTTAACATTTTTATACCAATTTGTTCTTTTTCTCTTATACACTATAAGGCCAAAGGTGACCGGTCACTTGCGATTTTAGACATTTTCTTAAATATCTAGAAAAATACATGAGGAGTTATCTTGAAACTCCAGGTGTATAAACAGAATAGTACAGGTCACATATTTCCGTGAAGATTTTTTCCAGAAACCCCATAAGGGACCGTCAACAAAATGAAAAAGAACGAATATCTTTTGGATAACCCTGTAAAAACTAACGTAGCAAAAGCGTTCAACACAGTAGATTATGATTAAGTGCCTTATTGCAATACACTGTGTTGATTTTTATGAGGATAGCATATATATTCATAGAGAAATTAAAATTTTTATAAAAACAGTCCCAAATTTTGCCAAGTTTTTTGCTTATAATTTGTAGATTCTTAATATAAAAAAAAGTTCTTTTCAGAAAACACGACAAACAACATTGTACACAATACCCTGCAATCAGAATTAAAAAATAATAAAACTTGGATGAAAAATGAGCACTAAAAAATGTTTCACTGCGCATGCAATCAAAATATAATGTGCATAATGCATTAGCTAAGTGTATACACCAGCTTTTGTGAAAACCTCAAAAACATAGCTTGAAAATTCTGAAAACTATCGTTGAAAGAATAAGCTCGAAATTCGTTGTTCCCAAAATGAAGCAAAAAGATGAGGGGTTGTATCCATATATCCATTAATTAGTGCCAATATAGCATACACAATATTGCACGTACTACTGTATTTGGATACAGCCCCTCATCTTTTTGCTTCATTTTGCGAACAACGGATTTTGAGCTTATTCTATCAACAACGATAATTTTCAGAATTTTCAAGCTATGTTTTTGAGACTTTCACAAAAGTTGCTCTATACTAGAGATGGGCATAATTTAACGTTATTAGGATAAATAACAATGTTATTCCGTTAATAGTGCATTATTTAGTAACAGAATAACAGAAAGTGCCTGTTAAATTTGAAACGCATTACCCGCAAAGTATATATATATAAAAAAAGAATAGTTTTTCAGAAAAACACATTAAAATTATAATAAAAATAAAATTTTCAAAATTTATTTTTGATATTAACAAAAAAGAGAGCTTAAAATGGACTATGAAATTAAAAAAAGTCCTATTTTAAACCCTTATGAACGCTTATTATGACATGCCAAAGCTAATAGAAAGAAATCATAAACAACCGCAAAAAGTCAAAAATCTTCCTTTTATGTCTTTACTCTTTAGTAGTAGTATCCGATGGCTAGAATATATCATCCACTGCAGAAAAATGAGTAAAGCTTAATAACTATGAAGGACTATCTAAAACAACCAATCAGAGTCCAATTCACTATCAAACACCTGGCCATTCACTAGAAAAGAACGCTAAGACTGTTAAAATGTTCTGAGAAACCGTACAGAGCTTGGCAGTTATTTTATTACAAATATTCATTACTGTTGATTGTAATACAGTAACTGCTTTTAACTCAATATGAAGACAAAATATTTTTTAACACATTACCATCACACTGATATAAGTTAATTTGTAACTCTTGTAATTTGTTATACTGATAGATAAGTGTTGCATAAAATCATTTTAGTAGATGGGATTTTTTGGAATGAAAAATAAAACGTGTCTTTTAATACTGAAGGATATCGGAGAATGGGAATAATTCGACTTTGGTGCATTGGCAGAGTTAGCTTGTTAGCCATTTTTGACCTGGTAGAGGTTTCTTTGAATTTGAATGCTTAAAAGGGATCAGAGGATTGGAATAATTTTGATTTCGTTTCATTTTTGACACAGCTATTGCAGTAGCCATTTTCGATCGGGTAGTGCTAGTGGTTTCTTTGAATTTGAATGTTTAAAAGGAATATTGTTCATGGAGTTTGACAGGTTTTTTATGTTTTTTATTTGACATTAGATTTTTTTAGAAAGGAAGGGGGCATGTGTTTTTATTATTTATTTATTTATTAGTTTACTAATACTGGGTTTTTAGAAAATAAGAGCTATGAACACTTTTATTTCACTGTAAATAAAAGAAAGACAATAGCATCGCATTATTTGTGCGAGTACTTAATTTTAATACGATTGTAACTACAGTCGGACCTCTATTTAACGAACCTCTATTTTGCGAACTTTTACTTGAAACCAAGAACATTTTGCAAATTTCTTCGTAAAATAACCTCCAAATAGTGAAGTACATTCTCTATTTAATGAACTTTGGGATCTAATTTTTTCTTCTCCCGATTTCTTAAAATATTACTGGACATTTCAAACTTCTTCTTTCTCTTAACACATTTTATGATGATCAATGACCATGAACAGGTCTTACCAGGCACCTAACTCATCGAGAGCAGTAAAATTGCTGTGATTCTTTGCTTTCCATCCAAGAAGTGCAAACTTTCAATATTCCCTCTTAACCATCAATGGAGCTGCCCTCCTTAAACTATAGTTTCACGTTTTCTAGATTATTGATCATGATCAGTCGTGTTGATAATTTCGTTTCTTGTAGCTCAAAAATGTCAAAGCGAAAGTGCTTGAGCATCAAAGAAAAAAAAATTATTCTTGATGAGGTGGATAAAGGCATGAAGAAAACGAATACTGCTTTAAAATTTGGTATTCCTCCAAACAGCTTATCAACCATAATAAAAAATCCTGATTTTAATGTAAAATTATGTTTTAAATTGAAAACACAATCTATTTCCAGACAACGTTTTTTTTTCATTCTTATTCCCTTTGCAGTTTTCTTTTTGATGGGTAAAATAAATAAAACAAATAGATATAATTTAAAGATGAAAATAAGGAATTTTGCTTAGTGGCCACTGGGAGGTAAGTTGATTTTTTTTAGTAGCCAGTTACTGGCTAGTGAGAATAATTTCTTTAGTCGCCAGTAAGTACATTTATGTCACTGAATATTTAATTTAAAAATATATAAGTTTAGAGAAAATAAGTAATTTATGTAATAAATAAAAATATTTTAATTCATATTGTTTTGAATAATAAACTTGAGACACTAATTTCCAATCTATTTTAAATTTGAAATTAAGTTAACAGCAAAGTTATATGTAACATGCTTATATAGCAAACTACATAAGTCCACTATACTTAGGTACTTTTCAAAATAATAAAAAAAAAATCTGAAATTTACAGCAAATTTTCTGAAATGTAAAGGGGGGGGGGCTGAGGGGGTCTCTCCTGGGACTAATTGTGCATTTTTTACATGATACTTTAACAAAATTCGCGTTCTTCCGCGATCTATTGACGATGTTTTTGTTTCTTCCACGATCCTTTGACAAAATGTGCGTTTTTCGCGATCTTTTGACAAAATTCGCACTTTTTTCGTAATTTTTTGATGAAATTCGCGTTTTTTCGCGATCTATTGACGATATTTTGCGTTTCTTCCGCGATTCATTGACGATATTTTGAGTTGTTCCGCGATTTATTGATGATATTCTACGTTTTTCTCGCGATTCTTTGACGAAATTCAGATTTTTTAGCGATCCTTTGACGAAATACAGGTTTTTCTACGATCCTTTGATGCAATGTGCGGTTTTTTCGCGATCTTTAAAATTCTCGTTTTTTGCGCTTCCTTGACGAAATTCGCATTTTTTTGCGATCTATTCACGATATTTGCATTTTTTTCGCGATCTATTGACGATATTTGTGTTTTTTCCGCGATCCTTCGACGAAATTTACGTTTTTTCCCGTAATCTTTTGACAAAATATGCATTTTTACGCACTCTTTTGATGAAATTCTCGTTTTTTTTCGCGATTCTTTGACAAAATTCGCTTTTGTTTTTCGCGATCTATTGACGATATTTGCGTTTTTTCCGCAATTTATTCACAATATCTGCGTTTTTTCCACGATCACTTGACAAAATTCGCTTTTTTCGCGATCTATTGGCGATAGTTTGGTATTTTCGCGATCATTTGACAAAATTCGCGGGTTTTTTTCCGTGATTCTTTGACGAAATCCCTTTGAAAAATCCTGTATTTGGCCGGTACTTTCCATATTTTTAGTCGCCAGTTTTTCACGTTTAGTCGCCAAGTGGCGACTGGCGAGTGCTTATTTTCATCTTTAATATAATTTATAAAAAAAGTGTGACTAATTACTTTGTTTAATTATATTTAGTGTTTAAGGACTTAATTTACATTTTATGTAGTTTAAAGTATTTTAAAAAGTGACTCTCTATTTAACGAATTTTCCATATAACGAACTTTTTTTCAGGATTTAGCTACTTTGTTAAATAGAGGTGCGACTGTAATTTGAAATACGTAATAAAAATCTGTTTAGATAAATTGTTTTTGTTTAAAAGTGTATATAAATAACATTTTCAGGTTCTTGTGGATTGTCTTTGGATAGACGTTAATAAATATGGCTGCAATGAAGTCGGGGACAAAATTTCTTTTTTTACAAATCCTGTTGTTAAAACAGTGTTTATTTTTATATACCATGTCTTTTCTTATCTTTTGCCAAAAGCTAATTTCTAAACCGTTAGTTTTAAGAGGTATAGTTCTAATTGCAAATGTGTTTCAAATTTATTTTTGCATCATATAAAAATCGATTTACGTTAAAATAGCTGCTTTTTAAATACTTAAGAAATTAAAAAGAAATTTACAATGTATGAGGTTTATAAGTTTCTCTATGTATGTAAAACAGTAAAAATTTATTCTTCTATGACCAAAGTTTACTGAGTTACGATACTTTCAATTTAATGGTTTTTTAGTCACCAAATATGGAAAAACATGTTTTTACTATTGGATTGATAAATTGCATTTGAGTAAAAATGTATAAATAATATTTTTGTGTTCTTGTGGTTTTCTCTATGCTTACATACATATGGCAGCAATGAAATCGGGAACAAAATTTAATTTTTCTTTTCAAATGAGGCTGTTAAAACTGTGTTTATTTTTATACAGGGTATCTCTCCTTATTGTTTACCAAAAGCTAATTTATAAACTGTTACTTTTAATGGTATTGTTCCATTCGCAAAAATGTTTCAGATTTTGTTATGCATCCATTTAAAATCCAATTTACATTAAAATAGGTGCTTTTTAAATAGTTAAGAAATAATATTTTTTTTTTACAATGCCTGGGTCCTATAAGTTTCATTTGTAAAAAGTTTCTTAATGTTCCCACCACTAAAACAGTAAAAATTAATTTTTCTATAGTTTAAACTTACTGAGTTATGACACTTAGAATTTTATGAATTTTCAACGTTTTAGTCACAACAAAGGAAAGCGTGTGTTTAGTGCCAGAAAAGTTCAAAATGCACGGAATTAAAAGTATCATAACTAGGTAAGTTTTGACCTGTAAAAATTAAGTTTTTAACCAAAAACTGACTTTAATGGTGTGGATTGATCTCAACAAAAAACAGCGTCTATACATATGTCCCAAAATTATTTCAAGCTTTTTGTTTAACCCCTTTGGGACGAGAGCCTTTTACGAAATTTTTAATCTTTTGTCACCGTTTTTTAAAAACAGACATTTGTGTTTTCTTGAATCGAGAAAATGCGCTGATTAAATAAGGCAAATTTTACAGTAAATTTTTACTGGTGAGAAAAAACAAGGATTCTGAGCGCTTCATGCGGCACGTATACGTGTCGCTCATCCCCAAGGGGTTAAAGGCTTTTTAATTAAAAGACCCATTGACAGCATCCATTAGTTATACGTTACAAAAATAACAGGTTGTTGGAATCTGTTACTTGTGCAAGTGTGGAGCGATACAACCTGTTAACCAAAAGTAACTCTATTTCCCATCTCTACTCTATACACTTAGCTAATACATTATGCACATTATATTTTGATTGCATTCACACATGCGCAGTGAAACATTTTTTAGTAAACCTGCTAATTTTTCATCCAATTTTTATTATTTTTTAATTCTGATTGCAGGGTATTGTGTATAATGTTGTTTGTCATATTTTCTGAAAAGAACATTTTTTTTTATTTTAAGAACTCTACAAATTATAAGCAAAAAACTTGGCAAAATTTTGGACTCTTTTTATAAAAACTTTTATTTTTCTACGAATATACATGCTATTCTCATAAAAATGAACACAGTTTATTGCAATAAGGTAGTTAATCATAATCTACTGTGTTGAACACTTTTGCTACATTAGTTTTTACAGGGTTATCCAAAAGATATTCATTATTTTTCTATTTATTAACAGTCCCCTATGGGGTTTCGGAAAAAAATCTTCATGGAAATATATGACCTGTAATATTCTATTTACACACCTGGAGTTTCAAGATAATTCTTCATGTATTTTTCTAGATGTTTAAGAAAACGTCTAAAATCGCAAGTGACCGGTCACCTTTGGCCATATAGTGTACATTCTTTTATAATAGTTGTTGAGCAGGTGTTATTCTTTTATTCTTCATTAGCTCAATTTGCTATAAATTTACTATTACAAAAGTAGAATAAAAAAATAATATACCGGCTACTTACTCATTTATTCGTAGAAATTTATTACATTTGCTACGCTTATTTTATAAAAAAGAAAGAATAACTTGATTGGTTAAATATAACAATGGCATTGCAAGTTACATATATTTATTAGATTTAAATATCATTTTTAAATGCTACTTTTTATGACAGATAACAACTTGCTTATTACAAACTTACTGTACTTATTTTTTTATAAATCTAAGGAACAGTCTAAACTTAGAAACAAGTTATTTAATGCATTTTTTGGCTTATTCATAAGGCAAAAGAGCAATAGAAACTTTCCAAATTAAGTTCATCTTAGATTTCAGTACTTTTACATATAATTTTAAATATTTCGAAAATTTATGATTTTAATCAATGAATTTTTTTATAAAATCAGTTGATTAAAATCATGATTTAAATCAATTGATTAAAATCGTTGACACCCTAATAATTTCTAACTTAGATAATAATACATATATATACCTTCTAAAACTATTTAGTGAACAATATTTAAATACAAAATTGTAAAAAGTATTATTTTAATATCATAAGTTATGGTAACGGACTTGACAATGAAAAAAATACCAACTTTGAAGAAAGAGATTCTTGCCACTATTGCAATGCTTCTCAATTGAAGAATAAAAAATGGTAAGGAATAGTTGCTTGAATAATTTAACAATGCCACTGAATATGTGCTGCCAACTTTAGGCAGAATTAGAAACCTATTTTTACTAAAATAATCATAAGGTAACAGACTTGATGCAAAGTGATGGACAAAATATTTCTGTTGATTTGCTAAAAGAAAAAAAAACTTTTGTAATTAATTATTTTCACTAATAGTTCATATTTAAAATAATTAAATCTTTTTATTCAAAAAAGCTAAATTAGATTTAAAAAAATAAAAGTTAATTATATAAAACTTGGAATGGGACAGGCATTTTTACTTAGAATCACAATTTTAAAGATTTACATACATCTATAAAAAATTTTACTGATTTTTTTTTTTAAATTTTTAATGCTAGAAATATTTAATATAGTCTTTTTTATACAATGCACAGCTCAATTTAATACATATATAGAATTCAATACATATATAGAAGCTATATGTATACATAAATATATATATATGCGTGTAAATATACATATATATGCATATGTATATATAACACTGGTGCCCGGCTAACCGAAAAGTACCAAACTTTCTAATATATAGAAATAAGGTACAGGGTCATTCCACACGAATTCAACCAATGGGTGTTGCAGCATAGTCACGGATTTTTTAAAAAAATTTTTTGTAGACAGACATAGTAGTGAAACCCTCAAATCTGAAATTTAAAACTAATTTGCGCAATATTCACTGAGATATACCCTTTTAAAAAATGGTCATTTTTACCAAATGGCGGCCATCTTGGATGCTATCCCAATGTCTATAAATGTCCATAACTTGACAACTAATGATTCAAATTTTATATTTCTGGTACCAGTTTAAAGCTATTTATATAAAGAATGCATATATGATATTAAAACAATGGTAAATTTTTATTTTAATACTGTTTATTACACTTAAACAGAAAATATCACCCTCAAAAATTGGCTTACTGTAATGCGCCATAAAAAAAATGGCCCATCATAATTTTTTTTCAAACTTGCTAAAAACATTGCTCCATATGTATACTTTAAACAGAAAAAAAATTGGAGAGGTAAAATTTTTCATTAAAGAAAAATAGCTTTTTACACATAGGATGTCATTTACCTAACAGTGACTATCTTAAAACACGTAAGTATCTTTGGTTTAACAAATAATGGTTAAAAATATTTTTTTCTGGCATATGAATTAATGTATGAGCATCAATATCAGGGTTGCCGGCTTTTTTTGGTTTTAACCGCTTAAAAAAAGCCGGCTTTTATTGAAAAAAAAAGCCGGTTTTTATTATTAAAAGTTGGTTTACAGCTAATTCATATTAAATTTAAGTTAATTATTTTTTTATACACTTATAAATATTTTCTGCTAAAAGAATAATAATTTTTTTATTAAATTTTGTCAAATAAATAAGTCTTGATCGCTAGAATGCAACAGTGAAAGCATTATATCTAAAAAAAATTATAAATATTGAAAAGAATATAAGTTAGACTTTAAGCTGGTGTTTTATAATTCTATATTACATAGCTGTGTATATACTACACATTTTAAAGATTATATTTCATTAAATCCCAGTAGCAGAAAATTCTCCAAGTGTCAGCAACAGATACTTCAAAGGGCAGAAAATAATCTGCAGGTAAAATATTTTACAACTGAAGCGTTAATCAAACAATCAGTGACTTTTGATGTTATTATTCATTTTATTAATTTTACTAATAATAATATTAAGTTTTTGTATTCAGTAACAAAGAGCCAAACATAATATAAAGCGAAATAAAGGTTCAATAGAAAAATAATCTGCAAACGAGAAAAGAAAATCTGTGACGCCCATCTCCCGTCTCGAACTTTCTGCTACCGGGCATTAAATAATCAAAAAATGCAGCATATCAAAATGGAAACATTCTTAATTCTTACGAGTCAATATGGAGAGATTACGTTACAATCATAAAACGAGAAATTAGAAAAGGGTATATATTTAAGGAGAGTTTGGTACATAAGTGTACAAAAATAAATCTAGCAATTATGCAAATTAAATAAATAAAATACATTCTATAAGTAAAATTGAAATAAAATTTTGAAAAGTTTGTTGCTATTTCAAAGAGTGCATATTCATGCATATGCTGTTCATAATATTGAATTTTTATTACATGATTATTAATGAGAAATAAAATAAGACTTGTATATTAATAGCTCTTAAAATTTGTTAAGTAATAAAACCAGGATTGCCGGACAGCTTTTTTTTTTGTTGTTTTAACCACTTAAAAAAGCCGGCTTTTATTTTTTAAAGTTGGTTTACAATTAATTTGTTTTAAATTTGGATCATTCAATTTTTAATACACTTATAAATATTTTCTACTAAAAAAAATATAGATTTCTATTAAATTTTGTCAAATAAATAAGTCTATAACTTCTAGAAGGCAGCTGTGAAGGCATATTATGTCTGAAAAAAAAAAAAAAATTATGAACATTGAATATAATATAAGTTAGGCTCCAAACTGATATTTTGAAATTCTAAATTACATAGCTCTACATATACTACGCATTTTAAAGATTATATTTAATTAATGACAAAATGTAGCACATCAAAATGGAAACATTCTTGTGTGTCCATATGGAGAGATTAAGTTATAAATGTTAAAAGAGAAATTAGAAAGACATCTGAAGATTTTGGCCATGAATATGATGAACTAGGACCATGAGAATGCATGAACATAATTTTATAGTCATTGAATTCCTCGCAGTAATCTAAAATCTTACCAATCCACCAATTAACACCATATACATATGCAACATATTGTTCACTTTTAAATGTTTGTAGTTTGTCGGTTTCACTAAATCTCACAGTAGCAATAAAATTTGTTGAGGAGCCTGATACCTTGGAAACCAGTATTTGGCCTTTATTTATTGGCACAAAGCTGTGATTAACCCTTGTTCCTACAATTGTATCTGCCTTTGCATACCTATCTGCTAACTGACCATTGGCAATTTCAATTTCAAATTTTGTTATAAAAAAACTTTCAATTCCTTTCCCAAAAACATATTCTTTTGCAAATGTATACAGATCAAATGCATTTAAGATACCATCTTTGAATGGACGCTGAAGACTTGCTTTGGTGGCCATGCGTTTTATGGTGCCGCCTATTCCATCACAAGCTCCTTTTCCGTGGCAAGAGGCAAAAAAATGCCATTCAGCTTTCACACCATGGTCTTCTTCATGATGGCAGAGATTAATAAAAATTTTATAATTTTTGTATTGGGCTGATGATCCATCACTAAAATATTTTATGTATTTAATCTGTGGAATTTGTGAAATTAAATAATTGACAATTACTTTTTGAAAAGCCCAAAATGTAGTAGTGTCATGAACTAAATGCTCGCTTATTGCACACATAGGAATAGATTTCACAGTATCAGTGATACTGTCCCTTATATAAGCAAGAAAGGGGTGAACTGTAATCTGTTCTTTTTGCCAATGGATATTTTGAATAGCATCTTGCACAATGCAAGTATAGTTTTCAGAAAAATCAGCTGAAATAATAGCAGTTTCTGTATTCAATTCATCCTTTGTTTTCTTGAAATATAAACTTTGTGATTTTGCAAAAAAGTAGTGTGAACATAAAGCAAGGAGTTTTGTAATTAAATCATCAACAAATTCATCAACAGGCATAATCACTTTTTTTAATTCTGCTCCATCAGTCTTTACCCACTGTTTATAAATAATATCATTACTCATTTCCAATTCATCTAAACCCATTAAATATTTCTTTAAAATTTCAGGAGATGGACATTTATCACACCTATGCAACATGCATTCTTCAGATTCAATGCAACAAACAAGTTTTTTTTAGCAGTGATATGTAGTCATTGATATGAATAGCATGAAGCATAAGTTTAATATTTTGATGGTATACACACACACAGACAGAATGAATACCTTTGCTTCCAGCAGTAACACATTCTCTTGGACGTAGTGAGCAAAACTTAGACAATCCAATTTTTAAGTCATGTTGTTCTTTAAATGCAATATATAAGTCCTTTAAATTGTGCAAAATCAATCTCTTTTGTTTTAATATTCTGCCGTTTTCAGTTGGAACAGATATGAAATCTTTTTTTCCAGGACACATGCGGCTGTTATTATCATCATAATAAAAATTAATAACTTTTTCTATAACGTCTGGACTCAGTTTAACACTTTTTCTTCCACTAGGCATCGATAACATCCCTTCTGCTGTTTTAAACTTCCTTGCCTTTTTTACACGATACTGTGTAGTATTAAAATAAGTCATTGTTTGCTGTATTGTCCATGAATCTGGAACTAGTGTTAGAATTTGAACTTTTTCTTTAAAACATGCGTTTGTAAACTTCTCCAATAATTTATCCATCATAGATGTGCAGTCAGGACAAGTTGTGTCTTTACTATTTTGAGGCTTATTTATGGTTTCAACACCTAATACTGTAGCTGCTTTAGTTGCAACACACTTAGTTATTTTTGAAACTTTCTTTTGCATGTAATTAAGTTTTCTCTTTGAGGTACACCTACTTACCTTTATTGGCGATAACTCTAACAATTCACAACTTTTGTTTAATTGTTCTATTACTACTGTGGGTTCATTAAAATCTGAATCAGAGGGGCTTTCTGTTCCTGAGGTGGTTATCCTGTCAACAATAGACATTTTTTTCATATTTTCTGATGAATAACAAGAAACACACAATTTTTTTCCTGGAATGAGGATATCTGGATTTGTTTTAGACATATCTAATGATATTGTTTTTAGTGATTTTGCTCTGATGATATTTGGATGTTTATTAAATGGATCACAACACTGTCTCTGTCTTAAAATATACCATTTTAGATATTTATCCTTGTGAACCTTGCATATACTATTTCCATGGACAAAGCATTTTTCATCTGGGATTACATAATGCAATCTTTTTTTTAATAACTGCAAATCACGTGAAGACAATTGAAGAACAGGAATCAGATCAGTACTCAATGAAACACCAAGTTTCTTGCATACAAAACACTCCATGTCCACTGTAGAATCTTAAGCACAAAATAACTATTCTATGCCAGTGCATACTACATTGAAAACATCAACAGAAATGATGTTTAAAAGGGATAGTCAAATTTTTTTGTACATTATGATGTAATATTTCATCATACTTTAATTACAGTATAAGATCTTTATACCGCAATTCTATATAATGCAATTCTCCATATAACGCACAATTTCTCGGATGTAAACAATGATTTTTGCAGTTAAAAAGCACCTGCACTTTCACATTGTAAAATATTGCTACTCTCTAGAGGACTAAATTTGATACATTAGTTCAACTTTATCTTCTAATTTAAGACCTTCTTACTGAAAAAATGCTATTATTACAATAAACATTTTTGAAAATGTCTAATATAAGGGATGGTTGTGTCAGTTATATTTGGATCATGTTTATAAAGTAAATTTAACAATGTCTGACCTATATTGTGCAAAAATTTATAATTTGGATAACTCTTGGTAACAAGGAATGCAGTATAAAGATATTCTAATGTATTTTTATGTGTTTCAGACATATTTGGCCATGTTTACAAGGTGATTCCATATAACGCAAAATTCTATATAACGCACAACCTTGCGTTTTTAGGTTTGCGTTATAAAGATCTTCTACTGTACAACCAATTAGAAAACAGATGACGATACAGCAGCAATCTTTTCCCAAAATTGCATCAGCATACAACATGATGCAATAATTCATAAATTATGTCAAATATTTTTTTTATTTAAAATTTTATATATAATGCAGTTTATAATAAGCTTACCCACAAAAGGTTTCAAAAATTTTCAACAAAAGATTTGTTGGATACATTATGATAAAATTGCATAAACATATAACATGATGCAATATTACATCAGGATAGAAGATGATGCATTATTACATCAAGTTTTGAATTCAAATAATAAGGAAAATAGATTATGCAAGATTAGCATTCATTTTATGAATTCTGTCATTCTTAATATGTAAATTTATTGAAATAGAAAATACATAAACAGACATATTTATATCTGAATATTTAATGCCACTTGAATGATGTAAATACATGCATACAGCAGAATTTTTCTATAAAGTCACATACAAATGTAAAACTTTTTAAGTGAGCAAATTTTAAAGTAAGAAATAGAAATTTAGGTATAAAAATTGAATTTCTTGCATGGAAAACGTTTTGAATAAATTCCACATATACACATGCAGTAAAATCTCATTTATATTGCATTTAAAGGTTTTTCACAATTATACATTATATTCTTTATTTATTTTCTTATTTTCTTCAGTGTTAAATTTTTTCAATTATACATTTTTAGCAATGACTTTTTTTTTTTTTTTTTGGGGGGGGGGGGGGAGCAATTGGAGGGTGGTCCTACAAAAAACTTATGAGATTATATTTCATTATAGTTTTACATTAATTCAGGGATTAAAAAATATTTAGTTTTGGCCATTATTTCTTAAATCAGGGATATTTACATGTTTTAAGATAGTCACTGCTTAGTAAGTGACATCCTATATGTAAAAAGCTATTTTTTTTTTAAACGAAAAATTTTACCTCTCCAATTTTTTTTCTATTTTAAGTACACATATGGAGCAATGTTTTTAGCAAGTTTGAAAAAAAATTATGATGGGTCATTTTTTTTATGGCCCATTACAGTAAGTCATTTTTTGAGGGTGATATTTTCAGTTTGAATGTAATAAACAGTATTAAAATAAAAAAATACTATTGTTTTAATATCATATATGCATTCTTTATACAAATAGCTTTAAATTGGTACCAGAAATATAAAATTTGAGTCATTAGGTTGTCAAGTTATGGACATTTATAGACATAGGGATAGCATCTAAGATGGCCGCCATTTGGTAAAAATGATCAATTTTCAAAAGGCTATATCTCAGTCAATATTGCACAAATTATCTTAAAATTTTAGATTTGATGGTTTCACTACTACATCTGTCTGTAATAAAAATTTAAAAAAAATCTGTGACTATGGTGCAACAACTTTTCTTTAAATTGGTTGATTTCACATGGAATGACCCTACATTGAAAATATCAATATTTGCCTGCTGATATGATTTAAGTATATTTTTGTTATAGCAAAAAATCAGCTTAAAAAAAGGCGGATTTTTTTTAAAACTACAAACTATCTGAAAAATAACCCACTTTACTTCAATTAATTTTGAAATTAGAGTGGCTAGTGGCCTGCGTATAGACTGGAGCATTTTCAGTGAGATTTTGGCCAAGTGATTTCTAGAAGGTCAACAAATACATAAAATAATTATTACCTCATCTGGTCTTTCTTTAGATGAATCATCTTTTACACCCAAGCCTTCTGAAGTAACAGAATTATCTTTGGAACAAAAATTCCTATAAAATACAAAAATGTAAACATGACATTTTAACAGTGTTAAAGGTCAAATCATGTATGAAAATGAAAACAATAAATTAGGAATGTTTTGAATAATTCAGCTACAGTTAATGTGCATTTGACATCACACACCCAAAAAAACTTCTCAACTTGGTATAAGGAGAAAGTAACAATTCTCGCAGAATAAGTAATTTATACTTGTAATAATACAATATAACTACTTGAAAATTACGAGCATTTTAGGATAATTTCAAGCAATTTAGTTCAATTTTTTGCCTATATTCAGTTGAGCAGTCACGCAACAAGCCAGTTTGTTGACAAACATGCACATTATCTATTATTAAATAGTATTCAGCTTTTTTGTCAAATATTCAGCTGGCTGAATATTGTTGGATATTTAGCCAAATAAATTCAGGATAATATATTTTGGTACTTTATGTTAGTCGAGCACCAATGATCGCCAAAATTTTTTTAATCTCGTCAATCTTATAACATCAGCCAGTATTTTAACATTGAAATGATAGAATACATTATTGAAATACTGACACTTTCTGTGAATGAATGAATTATATTTTGACAAAAAGTAATTAAGAGGTATATATATTTTTTGTTTAACACTACATTCAGTTCTATTTATCAACATTGGATAAAATTTTTAGGGTTTAATCTAGGAAAAAGGGATTTTTAGCTTTTTGGCTAATTGCAGCCAATAACTTCTAGCCAAATAAAAATAGCTTTAGCCAAGGAAAAAAAAGTTTTATTTATACAAAATTTCTATATACATGAGTATTATTTTTAGTTACTAGGGGGCTCGGCCCCCTACGAGCTACGCTCGCCAACCCCCCGTTCAGACACTGCAGTCTCTAAAAGCACGCTACTTTGATCGGCTTTAATTGAATTTTTTTGGAAGATTGAATTATAATTAAAAAAACAAAGGCGATCGCCCTATAAACGGGTTTCTATTCATTTCTCTTTGATTGGGGAATTTTACGGAAAAATCAGCTGCTGTTAAAAGATACAATGGCATTTCAAAATCATCTAATATAAAATGAATTAAGTAAACAGAGTCTTTGTCTCCCGGTATTTTTTAACAAAGCGAAAAGAAAGTCCTTTTAAATAAAACATTTTAAATATATCGTTTTTAATCTGACGTAATTTTCACCAAACTTTTCTTTCCCTTTTTAATATTCACGTGAAAATGCTTTTATTAGAAATGAAATATTATTTGCGCTGTCAAAAAAAAAAAAAAAAAATAGTTGAAAAGTTCATCTCAAAATATCAAGTAAATGTCTCGCGCTATTTTTAAATTTAAACTACTATTTTGCAATATTATTTTTCTTTCATTTTACGTAATAAGTGTAATGTGACGTAAATGTGATGTAATTTCTCCTATTTAAGACTTCTAACGCATGTTAATGAATTTATTACTTTACAATATCCTTTCTCTGTTAAAATTCACGTGTAATTATAGATGAAGTAATTTTCAATAAGTTCCTGCTTTTTATACGTAATTATTTAATTCTAATTTGAAAGTTTTTCTTTTCTGTTTATAATAGTCACGCGTAAATAAATTTTTAATTTGAAGCAAACATTATTGTTTCCGTTGTTTATACAGTTTGGCAACAGGTTAAATTAGTACAATTTTCTGAAATAAGTAAAAAAATATCTCTCGAAATGCTGAAAATTTGAATTTAAAATAGAAATGAAACCTCGAAAAATGAGTCAAATTAAAAAAATAAATTATTTCTGCACACCGGGAAATTATAACGTATAAAATGATCTAAAAAGTATTAAATTTTGATGTATAGTTTTTGCTCCTATAAAACTTTTTTAATGGAACGATTTTGTCCAACTTTAGCATTAAATATCTCTTAAATTAATTCTTCGATTTGAAAACTGTCTACATCAGCGTGTTTATCAAACATTTCTGTATAATACTACCAATTTTCATATTTTTGTATGCATTATTTTTCTTAATATTAACGAAGAAAGACCTCCGGTCACAAAAAATTCAAAACCGGCGGCGGCGGCGGTGACAGCGGGAGTTACTTTTTTTTAGAATAGAGAGATGCAATATACAAACAGATACATCACTTTGTAAGATTGACCCTTCGAGATTTGGCTGTATACCACACAGCAAATGCTTTTTTAACAGAAATTCTTTTCAAAATTCCCAATTTCCCTTCCCCGTCGAAATCCATGATATTTTTTATGTCTGATTTTTCAGACAGATGATCAATTTTTTTTCATATTTTGAACCGAATGCCTTAAACTTTTGGAAAATTCAGAACAGAATCAACCCTGTCACAAACCAAAAATGATTTGCTTATTTATTTATTTTTATTTTTTATACTAAATTTAAAATGCTAATTTTTTAGACGTTTTAAAAATTTTTCGAATATTCAATATGGCATCTACAGTAAGTACATACACCACTTTCAATAAGTGCAGCTTATACGGTGGTGAGGCGTATCTGATGGAATTTCAGGTTTTTTAATCATTTTTGAATGTAGCGGCTTATCTACCTGAAATTACAGTATGTATTTCTAAATCCATGTGCTTGAAATCCTGCAAAAATTATGGAAATTCTTCATTTCTTTAGGAAAAATACAAAAACATCATTAAATCATCCTATAATTTTATTGAACTTTTTAATTCATAAGTTGTAAAATCTTTCAAAATTTATGTTTTAGTTTATTTATCATACCTAAATATTACATATCACCTCCCCTTTTGTTTTATTCCTACTATATTTTCTTTAGCAATGTCCAGAGTTGTATAATATAGACACACACGCGCATGCCGTGCATGGAAAATTTTCCGCAAAATTCAGACCTTTGCGGAAAATATTTTAGGGGAAAAAAAAAAAAAAAACTTAATTTTTGTTTTTGTAACTTAAAAAAAAAAAAAAATACCGAAAAATTAAAAATATTCCCTAATTTTATGTACGATTTATATATTGTTTGCTATGTGTGATTCTGTTCCGAATTTTCCGAAAATTAAAAAAAAAAATCGGCCATCAGTCCGAAAATTCAGACACTAAAAAAATATCACTAAAAAATATTGCAAATTTCAGCAAATAATTGCCGAACAAAAACCAATTTTGTCAATCGTTCACAGAAAAAAATCACCAATTTCGTCAAAGCATCGCGAAAAAAAAAAAACGCGAATTTCGTCAAAGGACTGCGGAAAAAACGCGAATCTCTTCAAAGGATCGTGAAACAAAAAAACATAATTTCGTCAAAGAATCACAGAAAAAACACAAATTTCGTCAAAGGAGCGCAGGAAAAAAAACAAATTTTGTAAAAGCGCAGCGGAAAAAGCCCTAATTTTGTCACAGGATCGCAAAAAAAAAAAAAGTGCAAATTTCCTAAAAGAATAGCGGAAAAAAACTAATTTCGTCAAAGGATCGAGAAAAAAAAACAATAATTTCGTCAAAGGGCCACGGAAAAAGTGCGAATTTCGCCAAAGAATCACGAAAAAGCGAATTTCTTCAAAGAATCTCAGAAAAAACGCAAATTTCGTCAAAAGAGCACAGGAAAAAAAATGAATTTCGTAAAAGTATAGCGGAAAAAGCGCGAATTTTATTAAAAGATCGCGAAAAACACGCAAAATTTGTCAAAGGATCGCAAAAAACACGCGAATTTCGTCAAAGGATCGAGAAAAAACTGCGATTTTCGTCAAAAGATCGCGGAAAAACGCAAATTTCGTCTAAAGATCGCAGAAAAAATGGGAATTTCATTAAAGGATCACACAAAAAACGAGAATTTTGTCAAATTATCGCAGAAAAAACGAGAATTTCATCAAAGGGGCCGCGGTAAAAACTCATTGGATTCTTTAATGATATCTATGAATGGACCTCTTCCTATAAAATATGATTCAGTTGTTTCAGAAGCAATGCCACATTATTTCTGTTAACAGAGTGACTGACATTTTGTGTGAAGAGGTCACAATATTATGGATTGGGCTGCTTCTAAATGCATTGACAAAAGAATTGATAATTCACCATTTCTTATCATGGATTTTTAGCTTTATTTTTTTTACCAAAACAATTATTGTTTAATTAATATCAATTTATTTTTAATGTAAAATGGTAATTATTTTAAAGCTACTGTTTTTAATTCATGACGTCAAAATAATGTAACACGTTATTTTATTAAACATCAAATTAATTTGCAGAAAATTTTTGACCCAATATTTGTGTGCGCAGAAAGTTTTTGGTTTTATACAAGTCTGGCAATGTCATTCTTTAGTGATTAGCACAATGTCCTTCTTTTACTAAGTAAATTATCTATTGGACAGAGAATAACACAATCTCTTTTACAGAACAGAACTGGCTATTAGCCTTGCTTTTTTTTTTTTATTATTATTAAAGCAATTGCTACATAAAACAAAACTAAATGATTTTGTTTTATCCAGATGTTCTTAAATTTATTAAATGGCTAAAATTCCCACTATAAAGAATCATGTGGCCACAGTGGAACATATGTTCTACCCTTCTTGGCCATTCCCATAACTGGTACATATAGCAAATTTATCGCACCAGTTTTGCCTCCTCCCCCCCCCCCCCCCCCCACGAATTAAACTGTTAAAATTATTAATTTAAATGTGAAATTGCAATAGACAGAAAGTTTACCTCATAAAACCTAATAGTAATTTGTTTTAGAACAAACAGAACTCGATAAGTGCCAAATGTTGAAAGATTCTGAAAACTTGTCAGCTAAGCAAAAATCTTAATATATGTGAGCACACATTAGTTTCACAATTATTTTTTCTTGAAAGTCACATTTTATCAAAAAATAAACAGTTGAGACAGTAAATGATAAAAGTTTCTGCTTACGGTGTAAGAATGCATATTATTTGTTAGCATCAAATCACAGCCTAAATATTGGACAAACTGATCCAGTGTGGCCAAAAGTGGTGCATCTACCCTATTCGGTATTCGGTCAAATCACTAATGGTTAAATTTCTACAATAAATATGAAAAATATTAAATACTCTAGGAAGCTGAATACTTAAGACAATTCTTTTCATAAATATGTTTACGACGGGCTAAGAAGAAAAAAAAAAAAGACGAAAGCAGTGGGGCCCCTAACTTTATGTTCGTCTGGATAAATATTCGTTTAAAAGTATAAAGGCATACAAATTTGATTGTTTGGAAACATTTGCAAAACACACTGGAGAGTACGTAGCATGGTCGGGTGTAAGATCCCGAAGTCCAAAATCCGAATCCCAAACACTAAATACCTCCCAGAAAAAATGGCTTAATTCAATACTTTTCCTAAAAGCATATTTAAGGTTATTATCCCACGCCCGTGCAAGTCAGCTAGTATATATATACATATAATCGAAATCATAGGCGTAGCGTGACCAGAAATTTTGGGGGGGGCACGTAGGCCGTGAGAAGTGCACCCTTAGCGAATTTCAAATTTTGCGCCCCCCCCCCCCCCTCCCCAAATTGATAAAGTGCAGAAACATAAATAAATGCTATAATATTTATAATATTAATAAATTTTTCGCGTTTATTTTGGAACTTTAAAATGTTTCATTTTAATTTAGAAATTTAGAACAACTAAATAACATAAGAGAAAATTGCACTTATTTGTTAGAGAGTTCATGATGTTTTGCGACAGGAAAAAAATGATCAAGAAAGAAAAAAGAAATTCCCCGGAAAATGATCGGCGACCAAAAACTGAATAAATAACAAATAAAACCGTGGTTCGCAGCATAAATTTTGCGCCGGGGGTGACCGCTCCTTTAGCCCCTTCTTTGCACGGCCCTGAGGGGAGCACTAGAAGTCTGCACGGGCAGCAGTTTCCAGGCCGGCGTGAAAATTATAAGTTCCACCCGAGATCGGCCCGTTTATATTTTCACAGTTTACGGCCAAGCCCGGTTCGTAAAAAAATCAGTGAAAACAAGCCCGGCCCATAAAAAATCAATTAAATCAGGCCTCGTCCAGCCCGACTCAATTTCTCAAACATTCCGATTTTATTAATATGCAATTGCAGAGCTGCCACTTGCTACTAAAATGCTACTAAAAGTGACTATTTTCAGCATCCGGCGGCTATGGCGACTATTTTAGGCCGAAAACTGTTAAAAAGCGACTATTTCAAGAAAGCAGTAGGCGACATTTTTCGGATTTCAGCAACTATTTTTACTGAAAATATTCGCTCTTTTTCTTCAAAGCGCCTGTAAAGTCATCTTCCCAAACGCGCTTTTCAACGGTTGTTAGAGGGGGTTCGCGATTTTTTCCGTGACGAATTCCAAAATTCGGGATTTCCCAACCCCCCAAACCATTGACGAAAATACCTATTTATTTCCGAAATCTTTTATAGTTGAAGGAGATTTTGAGATTTTTTCCGCGATCTTTTGCCAAATTTTGCAGATTTTTCTACTACAGATTGGCGAAATTAATTTTTTTTCCCCCACCACTTGTCCAGATTTGCGATGTATATTTTCTGCGACCGATTGATGGTAGTTACTATTTGTTTCAGAGATCTTTTGACGAAATTTCGGATTCTTTTCCAGATCGTTTGTCAAAATTCGTGATTTTTTGCGCGATCATTTGGTTAAATTCCCTTTTTTTTATACCAAATTTGCATTGTTTTGTCCGCGACCATTTGACGAAATTTGCGATTTTTTTCTTGTGATCGTTAAACGAAATTCGCAATTTTTTGTCCATTTTTTGTGACGAAATTTGCGATGATTTTTCCGTGACTGTATGACGAAAATCGCCATTTGTTTCCGCGACCTTAGGTAAAATTCAAGATATTTTTACAGTTGTTTGAGGAGATTCGCGATTTTTCACCGCGACAAATTGCAAAATTTGTGATTTTTTCCCCCAATCGATTGACGAAAATAGTTATTTCTTTTCGCCATCTTTTGCTACGATTGTTGAAGATTTCACAATTTTCCCTATGACCTATTGCAAATTTCTCGATTTTTTTGGGGCGATCATCTCGCGGTACTCACAATTTTTTTTTTCCGTGATCTTTTGCCAAATTTTGCGTTTTGTTTCCGGCGATCGTTTCACGGAACTCACGATTTTTTTCCCGCGATCCTTTGCCAAAATTCGCGAATCTTTCTGCGACAGATTGGCGAAATTTTATTTTCGCCATCACTTGTCGAAATTCACAATATATATTTTTTCCGTGATCGATTGATGATATTCGCTCTTTGTTTCAGATATTATTTGACGAAATTCTCGATTCTTTTCCACGATAGTTTGTCGAAATTTGTGATTTTCTTTTAAAAGCCGACTTACGAGATTCTTGATTTTTTGTGCAATCATTTGATTAAATTCACGATTATTTACGCGATTATTTGACCAAATTTGTGTCTTTTCAAAGGTGATTCTCTTCTTAATTTTCCGAAAATTTAAGGCATCCGGTTCCGAAAATTTTAAAAATTCGGGCATATAAAATATCGCGACTTTCGACAAATGGTCGCCGAAAACATCAATTTCGACAATCGTTCACAGAAAAAAATCGCCAATTTCTTCAAAGGATTGCAGAGAAAAACGAATTTCGCGAACGAATCTCGAATTTCTTCAAGGGATCGCGAAAAAACGTGAATTACTTCAAGGGATCGCAAAAAACGCAAACTTCGTCTAGGGATAGCGAAAAAACACAAATTTCACTAAGGGATCGCAAATTTCATTATAGGATCGCGAGAAAATGCTTATTTCGTCAAAGGATGGAGGAAAAAACGCATAATTGGCGCCGGGAGGCGATTTCCACCCCTTTCCCTCCTTCTGCTGTAACTTTTTCGAAAATTTGCTGTGAATTTCAGTTTTTTCCCTTTTACTCAGAATCACACCTGCCGTCTTTTTGTCCGTGACTATTTGGCGAAATTTGCAATTTTTTTCTCTTCATCGTTTGATGAAATTCGTAATATTTTGTATATTCTTTTGACGAAATTTGCTAGGATTCATCCGTGACCGAATAACGAAAATCGTTATTTGTTTCCACAACCTTTGGTAAAATTCAAGGCATTTTTCCACGGGCCTTTAAGGAGATTCGCGATTTTTTTCCTCGACGAATTACCAAAATTCGCATTTTTTCCCGCCAATCGTTTCGTGGAATTTACGATTTTCTTTACATGATCCTTTGCCAAATTTCGTGATTTTTTCTACGACCGGTTGACGAAAATGATATTCGGTATTTGTTTCAAGGATTTTTGACGAAATTCGCGATTCTTTTAAACGATCTTTTCTTTTGGCTACTGACTGAGGAAGTTCTTGATTTTTGCTCGATTTTTTGCGCGAATATTTGACCAAATTCGGGGGTGTAATTTTTTTTCTGTTCGTGACAGCTTGGCAAAATTTTTGATTTTCTTTCCGTTATCTTTAGGCGAAATTTAAAAGTTTTTTTTGGAAAACTTCTTTATTTCTAAGGCCAAATGTTGATATCTGCGATTTTTTTTTTCGTTACCGAATGGCAAAATTCGCGACTGTTTGATGACTTGATTTTGTGGAATTCTCGAAGAAAAGAAAATCGTGGCTTTCACGAAATTAAAAAAAGTAAATCGTGTACGAATCATATGCCTATGCAAGAAATAAATTTGGAAGATTCCATCCAAACAAATATTTTTATTATGCAGAATTTTCCTTTTTTGAGTGGGGTTTGCGATATCCCACACGTTATTTCTAACCCTGTCCCTCAAATAAAACTTTCTTCCTTCTCTCCAAGAAACTCTTGAAATGAAAGGCGATGGAAAGTAGTACCGGGGATGATCTGCAAGAAATTTTTACTGCTATGTTTCCTGGTGTTGTGCATAATTTTTTTTGTGGAAGATCCAAGTTACTTCGTAACTGAAACATTAGGGCCTTATTTTCTGGATAACTTTCTCATTTGATGAAATCACTCTATTCTTTATTCAGTGATTTGAGCAGAAGCATAAACTGTGAAATAAGATGTGGACATTCATAAAGTCCTTTCAATGTTATGGATACATTTTTTCTTCCTTTTTTTAAACAACTATATGCGAGTATTTTGGCTACTATTTTTTTTCGTTGGAAGCTACTAAAGCTACTATTTTCAGTGTCATTCGGCAATGGCAGCCCTACAATTGAGATGCTTTTATGAAGTAGAATAAAGGTTTTTTTTCTAAAAAACTCCGATTTATTTATTTATTTATTTATTTTTTTTTTTTTTTAAACAAAATAACATCAAAGTTGGACTTTTGATTTCCAAATTCAAAGACTGACAATTACAAGACGGATCCATTTAGTAATCTGCTTTAAATCAAGCTGCTTCGAATTAGGAAAAGCGTTAAGAAAAGGGGGAACGCTACTCGATTCTTAAGCACCTGAATGCTAACATCTGTAATTTTCAGGCAAATAGGAATAGAAATGAGTTTATGAAAGTGTCAAAAATAATCACATTTTTGAGTGGAGATTTTTGTTTTTTCTGAAAACGTTATTAATTTAATAAAACAAACAATTCTGTATGTTCTTACCTTCTATTCCATTTTCGTCCTTTTGAAGCCAGACTTGAATGAATTTAGAATATTGGCGTGCTTCGTGACATCACTTGTTATTGATTTTTATATAAAAAATTCCAGTTTTTTATCGCGTTTATTTTTACGTAGCTCATTCATCCCTGATCAGTTTAAAAAATAGTAATAACAACATTTAACTACGAGCACATTCCCACAAATATCAAGATCAGACCAAGCCAAGTTTGTGTAGGAGTGTGGGGTAGAATTAGGAAGGTGGAGACCTCCTATTATCTCACTTTGCACAAGAGGGAAACACAAGTTCAGAGGTCAAAGAAGTTCTTTGTGTGACCATGTTACTCACTGCAATTAAACTACTTGGGTGACTTGACACCAGCTTTGCAGTTGGGGAAAATTTTCCTTATGCCGATCAAATTACAGCTACTGACCAAATATCAATGATTAACCAGCACCGTATTAATGGTTGAGAACTAAAGCGTTTTTGTTTTTGGGGAAGTGAGAGTGGGTGAAATGCTACATGCTAAAAAGTTTTAAATTTGAATGCATCTTTAAAAAAAGCAATTGAAAATCACTGCCATTTATCATTTTTGTAAAAATCTCAATAAATCACAATCCTAAAATATGTGAATATAAATTTCACATTAATTTATCTGAAAATCCCATGTATAATACACAATCAAATATTCTTTTAAAACAGTGACAAATGAAGGTTTTTAATAATTTGCACAATAAGTACAACCTTAATATCTCGTACGTTCAAGCTGAAACTAGCCTTTTTGCGCCAGAGAAAAACATGGATTTTGGCGATCACCCCTCCCTTCATCTCCCCACGCACAATAAATATTACCGACCTCAGGTACCCTATGCAAAATAAATAAATAAAATTCATAAAAAATAAAAATCATTTAATAATTAAAATTAAAGCAAGAAATATGTAAACAACGCTCCCATAGGATTAACATTAGCTTGAACATTAAGAGCCTACGTGAAGAAACTGGAACGCTAATGCTAAATGAATGGGAGCGATCTTTTTAAATTTATTCGCTTGCATATTAATAGTTTTAAATGATTTTTTTTTCTTAGAAAAGCTGTGGTTAAATTCTAACTGGTTAGTATTTACTTTTTAGATTTTGGTTGCAGATTATTTTTATAAAGTTACCTTCACTTCCAGTGCCGGTTTCAAAACCTAAAAGTATGGCAACGCGAAAGATCAATCTAAACTATCCTAAGAAAAAAAATAATTTTAAAATATTAAAATCCAAACGAGAAATTTCAAAAGAACGTTCCCATAGGTTTAACATTAGCTTGCGAGTTTCTTTGCATTTCACACACATATTTACATTTTTGTATGAATCGACAAACAAAATCTTCATTTGGCGCCTGGGGCACATGACCCCTCTGCACCCCCCCCCCCCCCCTAGTTTCGGCCCGGGCTATATTCTTTAAAAACATTAAAGAAGGGGTTACTATTCTATCTTGCATATATTTCAATCCTTAGTTTTTAATCGTAAACTGTTACTCGACCCCGCGCCCTTTGAGACCGGGTCTGCATGTAAAAAAAAAAAGTAATTTTAGTAAAAGGCATGGGCGACATTTTTCAGTTGTCACCTACCTAGAAATGGCAAAAGGACGAGAAAGGTAAAAGCAGGGACGGCTGATGGCGCTCTGGGTGAGGGTTTTTTTTTTTTTTTTTTTTTTTTTTTTAATCACAGGATGTCGCCCAAGCTCGCCTCCTTTCTCTAAGACTGGATTTGGTTGGTTGCAAAAAACAATTGCCCCAAAAGTAATGCAAAAAATAATGCACCAAGAGTAATGCAAAAAATAATTGCACCAAAAGGAACAGAGCGGCATTTTACAATTTCCGCCTAGGATGGCAAAACGCCTAGAAATGGCAAAAAGAAGAGAAAAATCATTTTGGGGGATAAAGGCAGGAGCGCTTTATTAGCCATGGCGCCCTATGAGAGATTTTGTACTGCACCACTGCAAATGCTATACTCTTTTTTTTTTTTCTTTTAATAGGTTTTACTAAAACATTTTACTTTGTGCACTTTTTCCAGGGCCGTAACTAGCTATATTTTCACCCCGGGAAAACATCGATTTTGGCACCCCCCCCTTCGTAAAGTAAATTTACAATGAGAAATTTACGAAAGTTTCTAGTAGCGGTCTTATTTTAAAATTTAAAATGTGTAACAATAAAATACGTAATATTGAAATATATAACCAGCTTTGTCAAGTATTTATTCATTAAAACCTGGGGAAAAAATCGAAAGGAAGCGGAAATAATTCCGCTTTATACATGTTTCCGTCTTAGGAGGTATAACTGCTGGTATTCTTTCTGTTGGAACCATGTAGTTTTTTTCATTTAAAACACAATTCCATTATAGACGGATTTCATTTTTCAAGATTTTACTGTTGTTGTAGCATTACAAATTATTACAATTGGGGCACTTTAATGTCATAGTGATATCAGTCACATTGTTTTAGGAGCTGAAAAAACCAGGATTTACTGTAGGTATAAAAATGAATTTCAGTATTGTAAAAATCTTCCTGTACTATCTACATCAGTTTTGCGGAATTATCACTTATACCACTCTTCTTATTTATAGATTGATATGTCTAGATACTTTCCTGAATTTAGTGCTAATTTTCAAATTTATGTCTGACTCAAAACAGCAAAAAATTATTAAGTTTTTACTTTATATTTTGTGAATTTTCGACCGCTTGGTTTTTATTGTCCCAGTCGGCCACCTGACCTCGCCTCATCTAAGGCCAGATATAGTGATATACATGTAAAAAAGTAATTGTAAGAAAAAGAATGGGGTTATTCATTTGCTGTCTTGTATATTGTACGCGAATCTTTTTATCTATTTGACATTTTTAATGTACTGTACTAAGCTTTTCTTTTTGACTTTTCGGCTAGAAAATATTTTTTACACAAATTTCACACGCACATATATATATATATTGTATAAAACGGCAAACCAAATTTTCATATGACGCCCCCTGCGCGAGGCGCCCAGACCACATGCGCTCTCTGCACCCCCCCCCTAGTTTCAAACCCTGACTCCTCCCCCCAACCTTTCTTTTTATTGTACCGGACAATCATTTGACGTTGCCCATAGCAAGACGGGAAAAAAGCAAGCTCCAAAAAGAATAGCCTTCATGGAATCTTTTCAACAGAAAAGCCACAATCAAGCAAAATCTTCATTTGGCGCCCTTTTCGCCTTTCGTTCTGACGTCCGGGGAACATGACTCCCCCCCCCCCCCCCCCCCAGGAAATCGGTTATCGGTGAGGGACAGTTTTACACAGAACAGAGGAGTAAAGACTGACCTACTGGCCTTGGAAAATGTTAGTGATTATCCTATTTGCAGTCTTCTATTATAGATGAATCTTTTTATATATTTGTAAATTTTAATGCATTTGATTCAGTTTTCCTTTTGGATTTTCCGGCTGCGAGACATTTTTATGCAAATTCGTTATATATACATATACATATTTGTATGTAAAGACAAAAAAAATCTTCATTTGGCGCCCCCTACGCTTTCTGTTCTGGCGCCCGGGGTACAGAAGATTGGGGGGGCACGTGCCCCTCCGTGCCCCCCCGACGCTACGCCTATGATCGAAATGCATATTTTTATAAATGTTACTATTCGACCTAAAATTTGACCCAAATATTCGGTATTCGAGCAAATCACTAATCGTTACATTTCTACAATAAATAGGAACAATATTAAATACTCTAGGAAGGTGAATACTTAAGACAATTCTATTTATATATAAGTTACGTCGAATGGCTTACCTGCTATAAATTGAAAATATGTTAAAATATTTATTTCTTAAATAAAAATTACTATAACAAATTTTACAGGAAGCCATGTTTTGTCGTTTTGTTTACTTTATATAAATAACACTGTTCTCTCTAAATACAGATACTGGACATCCCGATCTAGCCAATCATAGCTGGTAGTTAAAAAAAAACACGGAGAAAGTTTGCAATGAAAGGCTGCGTTCAGCGACGCCACCCTTTCACCCTAAAGGGCTACCCTGTCACGTGAGGTGCTACAGCCCTTTTACCCCGAGTGAAAGCCAGGGTTCTTCGGGGTGGTTCGTTGCTGAACGGCTTGGGGTAGGGTTATTTGACAAGACAGCAAAACAGTAAACATATATGGCTGAGACGTTCGTTGATTTTCTGAAATAAACATAGCGTTTTATTTACAATTTACACATCGGATTTAATGTTATGTGGCGAAATTTATTATTAAGATTCTCACGATTTAGTTAGTATAGTGCTTTTTAAAATGAAATAATTAAAGGAAAGTGGATTGCCAAATTTATCAAGATATGATTGCAAATTTCATGAAATTATCATCCATGCCGTTCCGTTGAGGAGTTTTGTGATTTATTGCTTTTATTTTGCACATTTGAGTGTGGCGTTATTATCGAATTTCAAAAATTAAAATTTTGTTGGTTTTGCACTCGTGATTTTCATCTAGTACAGTCAAGATTTTTGTTATACCGCAGATAAACTTGTCCCCTGCAGTATGATTTAATAGATTTTTTCTTTTAATTTGAAACTAAATCTATATCTGGAATGCTTTCTTAGCCATAACGTGACACTTGAAATAAGGATTTCTTTTTTCAACTGGAATTCAACAACTTTTAGTAAATGCATCATGCATGTATTGCTGCAATAAATAATATTTGTTTATATGCATTTTTTTAATTCATTTCATTATATCTGTTATTCATTGTGTATATTAAAGGACAAGTCTGTAATAATATATTTAAATAAAGATTTAAATATTCTTATCTATTAGTTGTAACATTTAAAATATATTGAAACCTCAAATTTGAAAGCTCAATTAAAAAGAAAAAATGTTTGCTTATTTCAGTTTTAATTTGTCATTATATCTATAATATCATATTCAGTTTCAGTCCTTGAAGGATATCAGGATAATAAATATTGAAAGTAAATCATGTTTTTAATTGGGAATCTTAACTGAGCAAATATCTTAATTGAGAAGCAAATTAGCTTGAATATACATAATATCTTGGTTCCTATTTTTTGTACATATTTATGAAATAATTTTACAGTAAATTTTAAAATTCTTATGTGTTCGCAAGACAGAAAATGCACAATAGCAACATAAACAATTACTTCGATTCTTAGACATTTCAACATTCTAATAAGTATTCATTAAAAAATTAATGTGGCTTAGAAGAAAAGGAGGGTTAAAAAAATCATAACTTTTGAAGCTGTAGTATAATAAAAATTAGTGTTGTGAAAATATTTCTCTGTCATTTATTAAGGCTTTCCTCAAATCTAAAAGAGCTACTTTCTGAATTTACTTCTTTTCAGAAACACATAAGACTGGCAGGTATTCTTATTCAGAAACTATGTAATAGAAGGGCATTATCCATTTTTTGATAAAAGCAATACATCTTTGAGAAAGTACTGGCAAAGTAAGTGCTTTGAATCAAATTTTCCAGAAGCGATAGCATGGGAAAGGGGAAAAACCTGCAGTTACGTGACAAGAATCTCTTATATCTCAATAAGTATTTTAGGTACTTCTTAGTTATCCCGTCGACCAATTTTGCCAAATTATATAAACCGCCAAACCACTGGCCAAATTATACACATTGACATAATTTTTATTTTAAATAACGAAAGAACAAATAAATTAGTAAAACATTAATAAAAAATGCAAATAAAACGTTGAATTAATGGTTTTATTGGCCATTATTGGCATTTAATCTTACAATTAATTAAGGGCAACCATTATTGGCATTTAATCTTACAATTTGGCGACAGTAATTTGGTCGACGGGATGACTAAGAAGTACCATATTTTATTTATCAAAAATGGAAAACGTTATTAGATTCCAAATCCCTTTAATAATCAGGCCTGTCAATTTTATGCCTTTACAGTTAAAAATGTGTCAGAAAGCTTGCATTGTTGAGCATTGAATTTGGGAGAAACTTTAAGGTGTATTTCCAAAGATTCCGTTAAGAGAAGTTCATTATCGCAAGTAATTTTTTGGTACTTACGTATTAACGCCACTGCAGCTTATATATATAAATATGTGTATATTTATGTATATATATATATATATATATATATGGGTACTTTTTGGTTAGCCAGGCACCAGTGTTATACATACACATATATATACATATGTATTCATACACATATATATGTACATAAATATATATTTATATACATATATATATATATGCGTATATATAATACTGGCACCTGGCTAACTGAAAAGTACCTATATATGTGTATATTTATGTATATATATATACTTATTATAGCTGCGGTGGCTTTAATACGTAAGTACCAATTTTTTTTACAATACATGGTGCCCACCTTACACATCCTGAGAAAAATGAAGTCCAGTTTCGGTCCGGCTCTACTATGTAGAAAAAAAAGGAAAATCTGATATCTGTGCGGCACGAGTCTGCTGAAAAAATTAAGCCCAGCCTCAGACACCTAGTAACTGTCAGATGCCGATCTCTATGCTGGACATTATATTTCTGTATTCATGTTGTCAAACTAGCATCGGCTTGTGACGTACATTTATACTTATTCTTGCGAAAGTCATATTCATTGAAAATGGCTCATATTTTATTAACGTTGTTTAAATTTTTATATCGAGCTGGTAGGCCCATTTAAATTTTTTATCGGCCCGGCCCGTTGAAAAAATTGGCCTAATTCTGCTGGCCTAGCTTGTTTGAAAATTTGCCTTTATTCTGCCGGGCCCATGCAGACCTCCAGTTTGCACGTCGTCACCATTTCAAAACTTTTTTAATACAGTAGACTCCCTTAAATCCGTGAACGCCTAAAATCCGCATATTTTTTCAGATGTAAACAATGAAATTTACAGTTAAGTTGCCGGAACAAAATTCAAGATGGCGCTGAAATCAGCGACTACCGCAATGTTTTTTTTACTAAATTTTTTGTTAATCATTCTCTTTTGGTTATTACAGCCGATTTATTACTAAATAAATTTACATTACTTTTGATTTTGATATAAATTAGAATATCTATATGATAAGGTATCGATCTCACGATCGCTTTACCAGTAGATGGCAGCACAGGACTTTTGGAATCGAATTGAATCGATTTCATCGGTAATAATTTAATATTTTTCTATAGTTTTATTTTGCATAATTCTTTTAATAATTACTTATGTTTAAACTAATAAATTATTTTAATATTTTATTTATTTTAATGTTTTAGTTTATTGTAAGAATTCATTATAATTTCCCTTGCTGAACTACCAATCAAATTAATGTTTCAAAAATGTAAACAAATCAATGACCAGAAATCCGCAAAATTCTAAAATCTGTACAACCTCTGGTCCCAAGCTGTGCGGATTTGAGGGAGTCTACTGTATCAAATGAATTTTCAAATATTTGATACATACATACGAGAATCACAATCTTCTTCAGACTCTGTAGCAGGCAGAGTTTGTTTTGAAAAAAAATCCTTCTTAGCTTTTTTCCTCTTTTTACTTTTTAATTGCTTAATAAAAGCATTTTTTACTGGCTTGGTTAGAACAAAACTCCTTTTTTTCTGTTATCTTACTCTTACTTCTAATATATTCTATTTACTACTCTATTATTACTATAACGAAACATGTTTCATTGTACCCCGTCTGCAAGTGTTTCAACCTCAGTGTACCCCCACACTGAGGTTACTAAGTAAAAATTTATTTACAAACTTCTAACATTTATTTTTATTTATTTTGGTTTTGGAAATATGAAGACAACAATCCAAAGATAACAATGTATAGAAAAAATAATTATTACGTATAACAACAACGACAAAGAGACAAAATTACTTTTAGTAAAGAAACTTACTTTCAGTAGTGTAAAACCAATAATCTTCTATTGCTAATGTTGTAGAAGTGTGAATGTATCCAAATCACATCAGTAACTGGAACATATAGATGTATACCATGTATATAAACTGTAACTCTCTGTGACAAATTTGTCTGATTTTACAAGTAATGTTTCATTGTACACTGTCTTCCCCTATATATTTGCTTTCATTTATTAAGTAAAATTTCTGGTTCAATCAATGTTAATTTGATCTGAGGCATATTTTCTAAAAATTTCAGGACTTCTCTTACTTATTTAATTATCAGAGTTACCCAGAATTAATAATTCCACCCATCTTTTATTACCACAAAAATATAGGTACTTCCTTCATATAGCAATTCCTAAGGATGAATCGTCAAATATATATGGCACTATGGCACTTTGTTGAATTCAGGAGGTAGGCTGGGGGAGGCACTCCCACAAGAGCAATAAGATGCCCCCTGCCACCTGGAACTCTATAATGCCCCCCCCTCACCCGGAGCCATAGACATCCCTCCCAGAGAAAGTGTCTGAATTCAACACCGATGTGGCATATATAGGAGATTGCCGAAACTTTAACTGTGACCTTGGCATAATTATAATAGTGGGGGCTACTTTAACAAGAAAGTACCAAAATATCCAATAAATGTATTTTAAAGAAACATTAATAATGGATATCTCTAGTATGTTAAATAAGATACCTACTTTGCATGCAAATTGTCTATGAACACTCTTATATTTAACAAAAAAAAAAAAAAAAAAACAATGGAAAAAATACTATCTTATTTAAACTATATTATTATCCTTTTATTATTTTCGAGAAAAAGGAATTGATGCAATTTTAAATAGTCAAATATTATTACCACCATCATTATTCGTACTGCATTCATTTTAATTAAAATATAAACCTTTCTCTCATTTTATTTAAAACACACAACTTTTCTTTAAAATATATGCTTTCACTTATTTAATTTAAAATACAAGAAAGAAATAGCACCACAAACGAGAATATAACACCTTCACACACGAAAACTAAAAGCTACTACTATTGGTGAGAGAAAAAAATGTGAGAAAAAAAATTTGTACCCAGCTAACATAAAAGTACCAGACTTTTATACAGAGCCACTGAAAGCAAGGTGTAAGTAGTACCCACCACCCTGAATCTGTGATATCAGATATCATTACCAAAGCTCTGAAGATCAATAAAAATGAAAAAAAAAATTGCAAAAGGCAATAAATAGTGTTGCCGCAGTTGTTATACTAGAAATATAAATGACGCACTATTCTTAATAACTCTAGTTTGACATTTAAATTTCCAAATTGGTACTTTTCTGGGCACTATTTGATTATCCCGTTGACCAAAAAACTGTTGCCAAACTGTAAGATTTATTTTCTGTTATATTGGCTTTTGCTCTTTTTTTTTTTTTTTTTTTTTTTAATGCTTGCTGCATTTCAAGCTTCAGAAAATGAGATTTGTTACCAAATGTCATAAATAGCTATATAAACAAACCTGGTGAACTTTTATTCTTTTTTATATATGTATTTATCTATATAATCATATAGTATATATATATAACTTTTTTTTATACAAATTACTTCTGTTTGTATATAAAAATAGATAAATAGCTTCTTTGTGTTAACGTAGTACATGCAATATTGTGTATGCTATCTTGGCACTAGTCAACAGATATTTGATATAACCCCTCATCTTTTTGGGAACAACAGATTTCGAGCTTATTCTATCGACGATAATTTTCAAACTATGATTTTGAGACTTTCACATAAGTTGCTCTATATACTTAGCTTATTAGAAGCAGAAAACTTTGCGAAATTCGGGACTGTTTTTATAAAAAATTAATATCTCTATGAGAATACATGCTATCCTCCTAAAAATGAATACAGTTTATTACAATAAGCCACTTAATCATAATCTCCAGTTTGAACGCTTTTGCTACAATAGTTTTTACAGGGTTATCCAAAAGATATTCGTTCTTTTTCAATTTGTTGACGGTCCTCTATGGGGTTCAGGAAAAAATCCTCACTGAAATTTATGACCTGTACTATTCTGTTTACACACCTGGAGCTTCAGGATAATTCCTGAAAAAGAACAAATATCTTTTGGATAACCCTGTAAAAACTAATGTAGCAAAAGCGTTCAAACTCGAGATTATTAATAAGTGTCTTATTGTAATATACTGTGTTCATTTTTATGAGGATAGCATGTATAGTAGTAGAGAAATGAAGGTTTTTATAAAATCAGTCCCAAATTTCGCCAAGTTTTTTGCTTATAATTTGCAGAGGTCTTAATATAAAAAAAAAGTTATTTTCAGAAAATATGACAAACAGCATTGTATACAATACTCTATAATGAGAATTAAAAAATAATAAAAATTGGATGAAAAATGAGCAGGTTTACTAAAAAATGTTTCACTGCACATGCGCGAATGCAATCAAAATGTAATATGCATAATGTATTAGCTAAGTATATCGAGCAACTTTTGTGAAAGTCTCAAAATCATAGCTTGAAAATTCTGAAAATTATCGTGGATAGAATAAGCTCGAAATCCATTGTTTCCAAAAAGAAGCAAAATGATGAGGGGTTGTATCCAAATATAGTAGTACATGCAATATTCTGTACGCTATCTTGGCACTAATCAACAGATATTTGATACAACCCCTTATCTGTTAAACAATTTTTAGTAAACATGCTCATTTTTCATCCAATTTTTATTATTTTATAATTCTGATTGCAGAGTATTGTGTACAATGCTGTTTGTCATATTTTCTGAAAAGAACTCTTTTTTTTATATTAAGAACTCTGCAAATTATAAGCCAAAAACTTGGTGAAATTTGGGACTGTTTTTATAAAAACCTTAATTTCTCGACGAGTATAAATGATATCCTCATAAAAATGAACACAGTTTATTACAATAAGACACTTATTAATAATCTCGAGTTTGAACACTTTTGCTACATTAGTTTTTACAGAGTTATCCAAAAGATATTCATTCTTTTTCAATTTGTTGACGCCCCCCCCCCCCCCCCCCAATGGGGTTTTGGGGAAAAAATCTTCACGGAAATATATGACCTGTACTATACTGTTTACACACCTGCAGTTTCAGGTTGATTCCTCAAGTATTTTTCTAGATATTTAATAAAGCGTCAAAAATCGCAAGTGATTGGTCACCTTTAGCCATATAGTGTATATTGTATATATACATACCTACTGTTGTGAAGATAATCGATTCAATAAGTTTGAATGGATTACCTTCACAACACATACATGTATTGGCATCCGGCTAACCGAAAAGTACCAAAAATTCTTTTAATTATGGGATTAACAAAAATAATAAATGTTAACAAAAGGTGATTTCTTTATTAGAAATTCTATAACTTATGAGAACACCATCACATGTCAAACAACTTTCTTCTTTTTTTTTTTTAAGTATGTATTTTAAATGCATTGAATTTATCTTAAAGTAATGAAAGATTGAATAAATACAACTATACTTTGAATATATATGTAAACATAACTAATCAAGGTACAGATGTCATATTCGCCCCATATTGGCGCGATTTTTTTCGGTTGCCAATTTGGCAAAAACATCAACAGCATAAACAACATAATCCGGGTTACCACATCAATCACTTTGGCGCAAGTTAAGTACCCGTTGCCTATATGATATTGGCGACAGAAAAAAATCGCGCCAATATGACATTTGTACCCTAATCAATAAGTACTTATGTAGACAGCATAAAATTAGAGCAAAGATTACTTACTTAAAATAATAAACTTTACTTTTAAAAAGTACATGAATAGTAAAAATTGAAGTATTTACTTCTTTAATATAAAATCAGTCTCTGAAAATTTAAAAGTGGAAAAAATCTTAAAGATTTTAGTATAGGAAGACTAGTTTTATGCATAAAATTTGCTATTTAGTGATACAACGAGTTAGAAAAGATAAAACTACAAAAATACTTTCTTGTAATATGCACACATTGTACTTTCTTTATTAAACAATGAAAATATTAAACTCCTATGAATAACTTTATTTAAATTCAGTTGCTACAAATAACTCTTACTAATTTTAGAATTCCTAATGAACAACACTTTTCAGATAAAGGTATTAAACAAAAAATACACTTGATGAAAATTTTTAACTTTTTAATAGAGTTATTATTCAAAAAATGTACAAGTAAAATAATTTTGCAAATCCCAAATGAACTTAATAATATTAATTTATTGTAAATGTAGATCCATTGGTGACATATAAACTGTAGGATAAATGAAACCAGGGAAACAGCAACAGTGGTGTAGATGACATCTAGGCCAACAGCAAGCTCAAAATACTATAGTGTTGGTTGGGAAGATCATATTATCTAAAGAACTAGCAAGTTACACTCGAAGACAGAATATCGAAATAAACTCCTGCCTCCAAGTGTAGCCAGCTGTCATAAAAATTCCACACTATATCTTTCCTCCATTCTTCATTATTCAGTCCATTTTCTTCCAACAGTCAACTTCTATCTTCAGTGGTAACTGTAGTACGTTATACATTTTAAATTAATATTTTGATATTAAGTTCATTTGAGATTAGGAAAGTTATATTAACTGTACATTTTTTAGATAACAACCATATTAAAGCGTCCTTTATTTTTCAGTAAATAATTTCATTTTACGCCAGTGTCTGAAAAGTTTCATCTATTATAAACTCATTAAGTATTCCAAAATAAAAGAGAGTCATCGATAACTACTAATTTAAAATGAAGTAGTAATTGTAATGAGTAGTATAATATTTCATTTATTAAAAAAAGTTATGAATAACATTATGAATATATTTAATTTTGCTGTAAAAATATAAATAAATACTCTTTTAGTTTCATTACATTGAGAGCTACTTGCCTAGAAATACATTTTGAACATTATATCAGTGCTACTGATTTAAATCTGAGCTACATATTGAAATAGCTTTAATTCAATCTGAGTAAACTGTTTATTCAACCCAATTTATGATATTTCAGAAGTGATAAATTTATTACAAGAGAAGATAGATTTACATAAGATAAAAACTTCGTTTGTAAATATGGAAAAACAAAAATAATAGGAAGCAAATTTTTTCTACTAATATAAACAAAGATATATTTAATAGGATTATTCAGAATGCACACATAAAATTACTTCATTTATATATTAAAAAATAAACTAGCATAGTAATTTCAAAATAATATAAATAAAATACTTGTACTAGAATATAATATTGCCGAAACAATAATATATATTACATAAATATCTATTTCAAAAAGTAAAATTTTTGTTAATAATAACAATAATGATGATCGCTTAATTGGAATTTTCATGTCAGGTGAATTTTCAAAACAGGCGTGAATTTTCATTCTGTGGACTATTAAATAATCTCTCAAATTATTTCGGATATTTTTGAGATTTTATGTTTCTCACTAATTAAAATTAAAGTTAAGAAAAATTAATCATGAAATCTTGTAATGCAAATGATGGAAATATATATAAAAATGTTATTACATTACACACACACACACACAAAAAAAAATGCATTTTCACAATGCTCTACTCAGCACACTTCGTAATTTTTATTTCCCCATGTTAATTAAAACTTATGAATGATGAATTAAAACTTACATGAACTTTCTGTCGTTCACCTACCAGGTAAACGGAAATAAAGATTAAACAACATCAGTTGTATACAAGATGTATTCAAGTCTAATATAAACAAACCCAAAAAACCCCTCACGTGATCAAATTACCCCAGAAAACTTTGAGGGTGGAAAAAAGCCACTCGGTGTGACACTTTCTTCCTTCCTGAACGCTAACCCGGGGTAGCCCTTATCACGTGATTTCGTCTCTGAACGACCACCCTGTAAACAGGGTGGAAAGTGCCACTCGGGGTGGCTGCGCTGAACGCGCCCAAAGTCTTATGAGACAGCGATGGCGAAGCAAATGACAACTAAACTCTTCATTCAGTATTAATTTTGCAAAATCCCTGTAGCTGAAAAATAACATCATAATATTTCGCGTGTTTAAACTTTTTTCATCCCAGCGTTAGTATTATTTAATAATATTATCTTTTATTAATTTGGTTTATTTAAACTATCTTAAAAAATTGTTTTTATTATTTTCAATCCATGCCTTGTCAAAAGTCTGTGAAAAGGTCCTGATTTGTGTAGGTAAACCTGCAAGATAAATAATCGATTTTTTTTTATATTTTCAGCATGGGGAAAATAATGAAAATTGGTAAAGTTGTCCTAGTCCTAAACGGAAGATATGCAGGACGTAAAGCTGTTGTTGTAAAAGTAAGTCAGCTTTGTGAACTAATTTAAAATTCTAAGTTAAGCTCTTATTTTTACAAACTAGTGTTCATTTTTTTCGTGTTAGGATTTCTTATTGTATGAAAATCGCTTTCTTAAAGCATATAAAATTTTGTATTACGTTGATATATATGGTATTTTGTAGTTTTCTCTGATATATCCTGTTGTAATATATTAATTTGACACTATAGGAAGTGATATAACTCTTCCCTTCTCGCTTCACCTGATAATATTTCAAAATCTTAAAAAAATAGACACCTCGGGGCTGCAAGATCTTTCTGGTATTTTCATATAAAAATATTTTTCTTGATGGTTGAGTATGTGCTAAATAGGTGTGTCAGCTATTTGAGAGTGTCCATTATAGAGGTTTTCTTGTATGCAGGCTTTCTAAGTCTCCTGTTTTCTCACACACCTAGTTTTTGACATATTTCTCATTTTTCAATATTTTATAATTTTACCCTCAAATGTACTGCGATTCAGGAATGAAAACTGCAATGGCAATATTTTGGGTCCCTTCAGAAAAATCTATTTAATAAAACAGGCCACTTCACAAACTTGCATTTCATGAAAACATACGCTTAATTAATTATAGCTTACTTTTCACAAAATTTGCCCCAAGAAAAAAAACTGCATCGACCCCTGGGTATACTTGTTCTGCAATATGATTGATCAATAGTATTTTATGATAAACAACGCTCAGAATTCATTTTAAATGGGGAATCTAAAAACTTTTGACTTACTATGGAAGACCTTCACTGTAGTTTTATATATGTATCTGGGGAAACAAAACTTCCCCCTGTAATATGATGTTAATTTAAAAGTAAAGTAGACATTCAAGAAATATTTTTCGGCTGAACTCTAGAACAAGCGAAATACTCCTTGTTTATATACCACTTTGTACCATACATTGTGACTATGCCTACTTTATTTTTTTTTTTTCCCTGGGATTGTTGAGTTTCTTTGAAATGGGTGTTTTATTTAGTTGAGGTGTTTTTATTTTGCTGCTTGTCATGAAGATAGATGGATACTTTCATTTGACATGTACTACAGATTGAATAGTAAAGTCTTTTGTATATTTTAAAAGTACATGAATAAAAGTAAGTGTTAATTAGTATTTGATTTCATAAGTATTGCATTTGGTGCATTCTAGAGATTTCTCTGATGAATTCATGCATTTTTAAGATTGCGAATAAAGAAATTTTAATGCATTGAGCTAGAATATTAAAACCAGAGTTTGAAATGATTTTAAAGTTGTTGAATCAAACTTTTTTTCATTCAATGTTTATTTTGTGAGTAAAATTCTTGTTGGTAGTGTTTCCCCCAGAATAAAAAAGGCAGGGTGCTCCTTCAAAAAAGGGCATTTCAGGTGAACAAAAAAGGGCACTTTAACCGAACAAAAAGGGCACTTCAGCTGAACAAAAAGGGAACTTTTTTAAGAAAAAGGTTTTTGAAATTTTTGTTTTGATTGCTGTTTATTTGATTGTCACAAATTTCGTCAAAAGATCATTGAAAAAGCGCAAATTTCGTCAAATGATCACGGAAAAGCGTGAATTTTGTCAAAAGATCGTGAAAAAACACGAATTTTGTCGAATGATCGCGCAAAAAAGCGCGAATTTCGTCAAAAGATCGTGGAAAAGCGCAAATTTCGTCAAAAGATCGCGGAAAAACACGAATTTCGTCAAAAGATCGCAGAAAAAACGCAAATTTCGTCAAAAGATCGCGGAAAAAACTCTAATTTCGTCAAATGATCACGGAAAAAACTCAAATTTCATCTAAAGATCGCGGAAAAAACGTGAATTTGGTCAAATATTTTCAGAAAAAGCGCGAATTTCGTGAAATAATTGCAGAAAAACGCGAATTTTTGTCAAAGGATCGCAGAAAAATGCGAATTCCGTTAAAGGATAGCGCAAAAAACCCGAATTTGTCGAAAGATTGATGAAAAAACGCGAATTTCGCCAAAGGATTGCGAGAAAAAACACAAATTTCGTCGAAAGACCGATGAAAAAACGCGAATTTTGTCTAAGGGCCACTGAAAACATCCATAATTAGCGCCGAGAGGAGATCGTCCCCTGGCATTCTCCTCTGCTGTAACGTTTCAGAAAATTTATTATGAATTTCAATTTTTTTTTTTTTTACTTAGAATCACCCTGATTTTTATGCGGAAGGAACATGGGAATTTTTGTTTCCAAGGTATGCTGATAGAAAACTTTCTCAAAAACTCAATTTTTTAATTTGTTTGGATCAGATTTTTAATCTGTGTAATATAATAATTGATTTGATATCAGAAACAATACTACAACCACATATATGGTGAAATTCAAGATTTTTTTCCACGATCGTTTTGCTAAATTCACGATTTTTTTCCACTATCGTTTCGCGAAATTCACAATGTTTCTACGATCGTTTAGCGAAATACACGATTTTTTTTCACGACTGTTTCGCGAAATTCACGTTTTTTTTCCCGCGATCGTTTCTGTTATTTCACAATTTTTTCCATGATCGTTTCGCGAAAATCATGGTTTTTTAACGATTTTTTTCCACGACTATTTCGCAAAATTCACGATTGTTTACCAGGATCGTTTGTCAAAATTCACATTTTTCCCCCGCGTTCCTTTGATGAAATTGGGGTTTTTTGCTTCACTTGATTGCCGATTCTTTTTCTGTGACCGATTGATCAAATTCGCAATATTTTTTCGCGGCCGATCAACAGAATTAACAATCTTTGTTTGCGCAATCTTGACGAAGTTCGTGATAATTTTTATGCAATCTTTTGATGAAATTTGCGTTTTTTCTCCCTGATCGATGGATGAATTTAATTTTTCTTGCGATCGATTGACGATTTTTGTGATATTTTCCAGCAACTTATTGGGACATTTTGAGGTTTTTCTTTTGATCCCTTGAAGAATTTCGAGGGGGTTTCCCGCGATCGATCGACGATTTTCGCGGCTTTTTTACCGCGACTAACTGAAAGACTTCGTGATTCTTTTCCCGCGGTTGATTAATATAATTGCCGATATTTTCCAGCTACCTATCAGCGAATTTTGTAGGTTTTATTCTTTGGATCGATTGGCTAATTTCCAGAGATTTTTTTCCCCTCTATCGTGTACGAATTTCCCTATTTTTTTCCCTGCGAATGATTAACAAATTTCGCGATTTTTTTCCTGGATGCGATTTTTGAATTTCGCGATTTCTTTTCTTCTGACTGATTGATGACATTCGCGTTATTTTCTAGCAACTTTTAGGCAAATTTTGAGGGGGTTTTCTAGCGACCAATCGACTACTTTCGAGATATCCCCCCCCCCCCCCCCCCCCCCCCGTGACCTACTGGAGAATTTCGTGATTGTTTTCCTGTGATCGATTAACATAATTGGCAATATTTTCCTTCTACATATTAGGAAATTTTGCAGGCTTTATTCTTGGGACCGATTGGGTAACTTCCGGGGCTTACTGGCGGAACTCGCGGTTTTTGCTTCATGCTAACGTAAACGAATTACACGATTTTTTTCCGCGAACGATCGACAGATTTCGCAATTTTTCCCCGTGAGCGATTGTAGAATTTTTTTAGTTTCTCGTGCGTTAGATTAACGAAATTCACGATTTTTCCCGCGTCCGGCTGAAACAGTTGTTTTTCCGACCGACTGATGAATTTCACAATATTTTCCCGCGATTGACAGACTTTTTTTTTTTGCGATATTTTTGCGCGACCGACTGACGAATTTCACAATATTTTTTCACGATCGATAGACTAATTTTGCAATATTTTCCCGCGATCAATTCTAGAATTTCAGATCCATCGATCGATTGCAAATTTCCGGATTTTTTCGCGACGTATTGTTAAGATTCGTTAGTTGAAACCTGCCGAGGGCAAAATTTTGCAAACCCAAAACGGGCAGGGCCGGCGCGTTTGCAGTTACATAAAAACGGGCAGGGCCGGCGCGTTTGCAGTTACATAAAAACGGGCAGGGCGCATTTACAGCTATAAAAAAACGGGCAGGGCGCTGCGCCCTCACGAAAACGCCTAGGGGAAAAAACACTATGTTGGAACTGTTTAAGTAATCTATCTTCCGCCACAAAGCAAACGATGTGACAAGCAGGGTTGGAAAAAAACCAGGTTTTTTGTAAAAAACCAAAAAAACCAGTTTATTCGGTTTAAACCAGGTTTTTTTGGTTTAAACTGGGTTTTATTTTTTAAATATAATTTCCTATTGCATACAGATGCATATCTGTTGATAAAATAAACATTTTTGGATATTATATAAGTAATATAACTTTTGAAAATATTTAAATTAAATAATTACAGTCAATTATGTAGAAAATTGAAATCATATGTCTTATGTTCACAGTAAACTGTTCTACACAGTGAACATTGATACCTTGAAAATCGTATGAAGAATCCTTTGATTAATAATATAATAATCAATCAATCAAACATTTGATGCAGTTTCATGAATATAATATTATTCTGTGGTTGTTATTATTTTTTTAAGGGTGTATTCGAAAATATAATTTCCCACCCTCAACAGCTAGACATTTTCTGAGACATTTTTTAAAGTAAAAGCCTGAAACTGGCTGAGGTGATTTTAGAAGGGCCGTGTGATTTCATGTTTCGCTCGATTGATTAGAATTTGATTTTTAAACAATTATTTTCTCAGGATGACCCTTTTTTTCATTCCCAGATCTCCCGCTTTGGAAAATTCGGTTCAAAACGCTCACTTTGACAGCATTTTTTACACCATTTTCTGCATTTATGAAAAAATCGACAAGCACGGCACATTATGTACTTTCTAAATAAGAGAATTTCCCAGTTTGATGCGTTTGAGAGCAAAAATTAATTTAAAAATGAATTGGAAAATAAGCAGTTTGGATCGGAATACACCCTTAATATCCAAATACTTCTGGTTATTTTGTTTTCTGAGTGATAATTTCAAGTGTCCAAGTCAACATTTTTGGCCATTAGATTCCGCAACTAACAGAAAAAATTGATTGGTATTATTGAAATGCTATAACTAGCACTCAGATTTTGCAAGCTGTGTTATTCAATTTGATATCTTAAGTTACTCTTTTAAATTCTTTAAGGATAATCTTACCCAATCTCAATCTAGAAAATTTTCTTTTACAACTTAACCAAAATCTTAAAAATCATTGTATTTTGTTATTAACTGCTGTAAATAATCTGCATTTTTTAAATGAAAATATTTTATGCTAAATATTGAATATTATTTATCTATTTTATCTTTTTTAATTTCACATGTTTTAAGAAAAATCTTTAGGGTACCAGATATGTTCATCAGCACATGCTAATTTTCATTCTACATGCATAGAAACATGACCTAAGCTCATTATGTCTCATGTTGACTGCTGAGATGAAGTGTTAAAAGTAGAAATTACTTCTATCAATAATTTAAAATAAATAAATTACAAAAAAGAGAAAATATTACATTAGATTTTTTCTAAAAAAAACCAAATGGTTTTTTTTGACAAAAAAACCGGGACTACTTGCGGATACGCCTGGAAAATTTGGCGATTTTTTACTGGCGATGATTTTCTCCCGTTGGACTTCCGCCGTTTACAGTTTCTGGCAACCCTAGATTTTCTACGTCACTCCCGCGAACATTCTAGTCGCGCCACTTTGATTTTGGATGCTGGACAGTGTGGACGTGCGTTTGCTATCTTTTGCTACACGTGGTCAGGTTGTATTTTTCCATTTTGTTTTTTTGCTTTGATTATTATTTGATTAATGTTTCTTTTTGATAGAGCGTGTTATGATAAAAAAATCCATGTTTTCAATAAATTTGTGGAAATTATAAGGGAAATAAAGTGGGAGGATTGTAATATAGAAAAAAGCGATGATTGTTTTGTGCTCTCGATTGTGTTGTGTAAAGATAAAATTGAGTTTATTTTGTGTATAATCTTTAAATATTGTGTGGTTTATTGTGCTTTTTATTTAATCTAGAAATTTTTAATCTCATTTTTTCGTTTATTTAATCAAGATAAATTTACATTTGCATATCATTTTGTCCCATATTTTTTTAATCAAGAAATTTATAATCTCATTTTTTCGTATATTTAATTAAGAATATTTTACATTTGAATATCATTTTGTCCCATGTTTTTTTAATCAAGAAAAAATTATTATTTTGTGTATTATAAATTTTGATTAATCGCCCAGAAATGGTCCCCTATTTTTATTAGAAATAACGAATCAAGTGCTGTTTTCTGTTAAATTTGCATTGTTTTTTATTTAAAATTGAATATTTGGTTTAATCTACTGCTTTAAAAGGGTAATTTATAGCGATTTTAGGCTTGAAAACATGAAAATTCAGACATTAAACACTTAAAGAAAAGCAAGAGAAAAAAAATTATGAAAATTACTGCTTTCTGTTATAAATTTTTCTTTTTCTTTTTTTTTTTGCTTTTCTTTAAGTGTTTAATCTCTGAATTTTTAAAAGTTTTTTAAGCCTAAAGTCGCTATAAATTGCTCTTTGGCGAAAATTGATTGGTGCGAAAACTGGTTTTTCACGCCAAAATAAAAACAAGATGGCGGACTCCGGGCGTATTCGCAAGTAGTTCCAAAAAACTAATTGGTTTAAACCATGGTTAAAACCACTTGGTTTAAACCGTGCCAACCCTGGTGACAAGCAATAATTTTACTTAGAAGTCTGATGTCTCGCTTGTTCTAAGATTCTGCCTGTTTTTCGTATCCAAGTACGGAGCAATATAATTTTGTTTAATTTTCAATGATGATCAAGTCCTGTTTAAAATTTAAATTTGCACCAAAACATATTTCTGAAATAAGTTTTCACTTGAACAAATTATTGACTTGAAAATTTCCTGATTTCTGCAATAGTATTTTCTGATTTTTATCTTTCAGAACTTAATAAATCTATGTACCTGCTTTTTTTTTTTTTTTTTTAATGCTCTCCCCTGTCTCTTCACTGTAATACAGACTTGCTACTTTTCTGCGGAATTCTGTTTTTTTTTTTTGGGGGGGGGTGGGGCATTGAATTTTATTATCCCTGGGATCAATGCAAATATGCATTAAAAATTTTTGATGTTTTTAGGGGGTAGTGGATGAAATGCAAGAAAAACGCACGAAATTGAGCGAATTTCTTCAAAGGATTGCAGGGGAAATGCGATTTTTGTCAGCGGATTGTGTAAAATTCGCTAATTCCATCAAAGGATCGTGTAATATGTATGTGAATTTTGTTAAAGGGTCGTGTAAAGTATGCAAATTTCATTAAAAGATTGCAAAAAAAAAAAAAAAAAAAAAAACCCATGAATTTTGTCAAAAGATCACGGACTGAATGGTAATTTCCTCAAAGGATAGCAGAACTGCAACCTTTTTTTTTTCCCTAAACATTGCGGGTGAAAATGCCAAAGGCCGTGAAAGTTCACCTTTTTTTTTTTTTTTTTTTTCTGAGCCTGTACCATGTATAATATCAACAAAATAGGGTGTTTCTGTTCTGAAAATTTTTAAAAAATCTGTCGTCAATCTGAAAATTTATGGACATAAAAAATATTAAGAATTTCGACAAAATGTCGTAAAAAAAACCAATTTGTCAATCATTTGCAGAAATATCGCCAGTTTTGCCAAAAAAAATCGGGGAGACAACACAAATTTTGTCCAAGAATTGCAAACAACCACAAAAAAATCATGATAATACCATAAATTTCGTCAAAAGATAACAAAAAAAACCTGCAAATTTTGCCAAAAGATCGTGAAAAAAACATCAAATTTCATTTCATCCATAAATTGCGGGGAAAATGCAAATTTTGTCAAAAGATTGCCAAAAACGCAAAATTAGTCAAAGACCTGCATAGTTAGTGCCCCGCACCCCTACTGTAACCTTTCAGAAAAAAACTTCTACTCAGAATAACTTCTCTTGGATTTTAAAACAATGTGCCCCTGCATTAGTCTTATTTTGTTGGATAGCATAGAATAGAGATTCTACAATAATACTCATATTTATTGAGTAGTGTTTCTTTGATAAGGGCACTGCGCGGGACGGATGTTTTTGCATGTCAGCTTTTTGCTGGCAAACTTCATTAACAGAACACCAAAACAATTTTGCAGGAATTGTAGAGAGTTAAAATTGATAATTGCAGGAAAGATTTATTATTGAAAATTCTCGTTATACTCATAAATTAACTCTTTGAAAATTAATGCATCTAAGCCTTATTATATTGCATTGTTTTAAACAATGACTATTTTTTTTTATATCTATTGCCAACAGATTTGTTATTAACACTAGAATGGCCAAGGTGATCAATTTTACCGTAAACACATTTTAATCTCGCATATCTCTGTTTTGCTTTCACCTATTGCTGCAATAATTTTTGACTTTTCCTAAATATTCATTGGAAATATAAAAAAAAAACTTATATACCTAGAACGGCCAAAAACAGTCAAAATGACCGGCGCGCGTTGAATTCAAACATATTTTTCCCGGGAGGGATTTCTGTGGCTCCGGGGGGAGGGGCGGGGGGTACATTATAGAGTTCCGGGAGGGTGTATGGCACTTTTTGACCATTGAAAGCACAAAATCTCAAATCTTCCATGGGAAAAACTCGCATCTCCGGCAGGGTTGCTGGCTTTTAGCCAGGCCAAAAAAAAGCCGGCCGGTTTTTTTTGGTTTTAACCACTTGAAAAAAGCCGCCTTTTATTTTTAAAAGTTTGTTTACAACTAATTCGTTTTAAATTTGGATCAATTGATTGTTAATGCAATTAAAAATATTTTCTACTAAAAAAATTATTAATTTTTGTCAAATAAATAAGTCTTTATAACTTCTGGAAGGCAGCTGTGAAGGCAATTATGTGTGAAAAAAAATTATAAATATTGAAAAGAATATAATTTAGACTCCAAATTAGTGTTTTGAAATTACATATTATACAGCTACACGTATACTACACATTTTAAAGATTATATTTAATTAAACAATGACAAAATGTAGCACACCATGGAAATTCTGGAAACATTCTTATGTGTCCATATGGAGAGATAAAGTTATAAATGTTAAAAGAGAAATTAGAAAGGATATAATATTTGAGGAGAGTTTGGTACATAAGTGCATAAAAAATGGAGCATTTAAACAAGAAAAAAATAAATTCTCTAAATAAAATTTTGAAAAGCTTGTTGCTAAGCATATTCATGCATATGCTATTCATAATGTTTTTAGTAGTGAGAAATGGTGTTTTTATTAAATGACTATGTACTTATAATTTTATATGTTTACTACAAATAAAATAAGACTTGTATATTAATAGGTCTTAAAATTAAGTAATAAAACATGTAACTAAATAACCATTGTCCTCTTTAATTTTATAAAGCAGTAAAAATTGGTGGGGTAGGTAAAGGTCAGTGTAAACCAGATAAAGCAGTTGGTATGGCCCTTTTAAAATTTAGCTGATATATTTGCTATTTGGACTACAAATCATCAGCAAAACCAGTTTTATTCCAGTATTAATCTCTATAATTGAGAAATTGGGTTACTTATTAAACTCTAAATCAATTAAATGCCTTTAAAACTAATTAAAAACACTTTTTTAAAATGTAGTTTATAATTACAATGCTTCATTGTATAAAAGCCAGTTAAAACCAATAAAAGCCACCGGCGTGGCTTTTTTTAAATTTTAGCCGGCTTTTTTGCAACCCTGATCTCCGGGGAGAAATGCCTGCCCCCCCCCCCCCCCCCCCCCCCCCCCCCGAAACAATCATTATTTTCATCCCCTGAATTCAACCCTTGTCAGATAAAATCATTATTTTCATCTTGTAAAAGAGGTTTTCTTTCACTGAACTGGACTTATTAAAATTATTATTAAATCATTTCCAGAAATATTTTGTCATTGAATGTTGATTTGGATTGGAAACAACTGAAAGTATTGCTCTTGACGAATGGTACGAGTTTAAGGTACTATGCAAAGACATGAAATTTAGTGAGCTTTTGATCAAATCAATAAAAAGATTCTAAATTTCCCATTTTATCAAAATTACTGCAAATTGTATCTATAATACCTGTGGCAACTGCATCCTGTGAGCAAGGATTCAGCACAATGAATTTTATCAAGAACAAGTTTCGCTCTACTTTGACATCACAAAATTTAAATGATTTATTATTAATAAATTTAAATGGACCTTCTGTAGAAGCAGTTGAACGCTGGTACTTTACATCAAAAACAACAAGACACATGAGCGGTCATAAAAATTTTAAAGCAAATGAGGACAAACAATAAGTTAACAGTATTGATTTATGGCATATAGTCCTTGAAGTGAATTACATATTTGTACTTTTGAGGTGTTTAAAGAGGTTTTTAATGATTATTATTTGTATTTTACATCAGCACTTCCAGTTTTTTTACATTACCTTTTTATACAAGAAAAATTTATGTCATGTGTCAGATATATTTAATTAAAAAGAGTAATTTGTATTAGTGGTGTACCGAGTAGCACTTTGGCCGAGTACCGAGTACTCGGCCACTGACTACTCGGCCGAGTACCGAGTAGTTATGTAATAAGGAAAAAAACGCTGATGTACATGTAATGTGAGCTTGTGTGTACATATATATAAATATACCTGTGTACATATATATATACTTATGTGTACATAGATATAATATACATATATAGTATATATAAATTAACTAATTAAATTTGAAATTTATTTGTGCACCTTTTAAAGACAATTTTTGACATATAACAAGTACAATTATTAGCCAATATAAAATTAAAACATTCTTCAACCCTCCAATTTATTCCGATACCTGTAATCTGTCTATCAAAAATAAAAATGTTTATTGGTTACTGTAACAATTCATTGAATAATGCAAAACATTTCATATTTATTTTGTAACTGTACCTTATTTTCTTTTGATTAAAAATAAAAGAGAGAAAAATACAAAGAGAGGTACAAAAGCGATACAGGCTTTCTTAACAGAAGATTTATGTAAAACTGACACTAACATTTGCATGGTGGGGGGAAAAAAAAAAACTTTTCCGATTATGTGCAACCTTGCAAAAAAATTCTTATGTGCACCTTCAACCACTGTTTATTCTGAACGTGTATTTTCAGAGGCTGGCCAAATTTATAGTAGTAAAAGAAATGCCCTGTCTCCTGTTAATGTAGAACGTTTTAGTGTTTTTGTACCATAATTTGAAATATAATAAATTTAATTGGTATGATCCATGTCAATTCAGGCAGCCAAAGAAAAAATCTTACCTTCATAGTCTCAGAAGTTTTTGAATTGAACATATGTTAAAATTAAATAAAAATAAGATACTTGTATATTTTGGTTTTGCCCAAAAAAATTCCTGGCCCGAGATACAGGCCGCCAAAGATGGCATCCCGGGCACCATTTCCAATTCGCAATTTTCGATAAAAATTTTAAAGTGCTCTATCTCTAGAACGGTGCAAGATATTTTGTTGCGGTTTATTTTATTTTAAAGATAATATTCTTCTGTTTAAAATGATATACCCAATTTTGAAAAATGTATTCAACTTTTCTTGTGGCAGCCTTTTTCAAAAAAAAATTTTTTTTCAAAAAAAATTTTTTTTTCGAAAATGCCAATCCTAAAAATTTTGAATTTTTTGCTGTTGATCAATACCATTGGGAACTATCTTCACTGTAAAGGAGAACTTCCACTTTTAAGTTTAACAAATTTTAGAAACATTTAAAAAATTCAGAGAATTTTACAGGAACTGTATATATACAGTTCCAGTAAAAGTCACTGAATTTTTGCTTATTTGTATCATATTTGTAAGGATAAGCCTACTATATATCCTAAACAAGTTAGAAATTGCAATATCAAATGTGGCAAATGAGGTGCGTACATAGTATTAACTAGTTTTATAAATATTCAGATCTTGGTGCAATAAGTTACACTCTTGGGCAAAAAGGGCATGAATACAAAATTTATTATGATTCTACATATTAAATTCAGTAATACGGAAGTAATATGAATTCATCTTAAAAGGACTTAATCGCCATGGCAACTTAGAATCATTACCTATCATGGTATATCATTGAATCAATTATGTATTATAGGATTTTTAAATAAAATGAAGAAAACTTTTATTAATGTCTTTTATGTTTTAATTTGATTTTCATAGCATTTGAAATGATACATACTTTATTGCAGATGTTTACAAAAAATTACTTCCTGTGTCATAGAAAGTGCATAGTGTTTACAGGGACACACAAAAGATTTCGGGTACTTTACCTTATTGGAAATACTGTACATTAGCAATGATTGCTAGAGGTGCATTTTTAGTTGCGATATGAGTTTTTAAGTTCTGGAAGTGCATTTTTAGTTGTGTTTGATTTTTTAAGTTTAACTAAATTTTTCCATATTACGTTGTGTGCATAAATGCTGTAGATCATATACAGGGCTACACAAAAGAAATCTTAAGGGTTTACTGAGTATGAATGAAAGTAGCTTAAAGGTGATTTTTAAATGAGTTATGCATTTTTACACTCAACTACATTTAGTATATTAAGATATGTTTGGAGAATATAGATAAAATGATATACAGGTCCACGCAAAGAATTAGATACATGGCCGTCTATGGATGATAATCTCTGGAAGTGTGATTTCACTGGTTTTAAGGATGTTTTAATCTTAATTAAATATTAGCTAAATAGTGGCATGTATATAAAGATAGTAGGTAAAATACAGGGTTGTATGAAAGTATTCAAGTATGCTTCTGTCTATTGAAATAAATTTCTAAAAGTCAAATTCCGACCTATTTATGTGCTTTTAACAATTTCCAACATAGTTGAAAGCCTTTATGGATTCGATTTGTCTGCCCATCTGTCTGAACTCCAACTTGTATTAATATAATTTGTATTGCTGTGTAATTGATATATGTTATTGAGATTGTTTTACTATGTTCGGTATTGAAAATAAAGTATGTATCACTTCAAATGTTACGAAAATCAAATTAAAACATAAAAGACATTAATAAAAGTTTTCTTGATTCTATTTAAAAATTCTATAATACATAATTGATTCAATGATATACCATGATAGGTAACGATTCTAGGTTGCCATGGCGATTAAGTCCTTTTAAGATGAATTCATATTACTTCCGTATTACTGAATTTAATATGTAGAGTCATAATAAATTTTGTATTCATGCCCTTTTTGCCCAAGAGTGTAACTTATTGCACCAAGATCTGAATATTTATAAAACTAGTTAATACTATGCACGCACCTCATTTGCCACATTTGATATTGCAATTTCTAACTTGTTTAGGATATATAGTAGGCTTACCCTTACAAATATGATACAAATAAGCAAAAATTCAGTGACTTTTACTGGAACTGTATATATACAGTTCTTGTAAAATTCTCTGAATTTTTTAAATGTTTCTAAAATTTGTTAAACTTAAAAGTGGAAGTTCTCCTTTACAGTGAAGATAGTTCCCAATGGTATTGATCAACAGCAAAAAAATTAAAATTTTTAGGATTGGCATTTTCGAAAAAAAAAAATTTTTTGAAAAAAAATTTTTTTTTTGAAAAAGGCTGCCACAAGAAAAGTTGAATACATTTTTCAAAATTGGGTATATCATTTTAAACAGAAGAATATTATCTTTAAAATAAAATAAACCGCAACAAAATATCTTGCACCGTTCTAGAGATAGAGCACTTTAAAATTTTTATCGAAAATCGCGAATGAGAAAGGATGCCGGGGATGTCATCTTTGGCGGCCTGTATCTCGGGCCAGGAATTTTTTCGGGCAAAATGAAAATATACAAGTATCTTACTTTTTCTTAAATTTTAACATATGTTCAATTCAAAAACTTCTGAGACTATGAAGGTAACCCACCTGCCTGAGTTGATATGGATTCAGCCAATTATTAATTTTTTTATTACATTTATTGTATTTTAAGTTTTTTATTACATTTATTGTATTTTAAGTTTTTTTTATTACATTTATTGTATTTTAAGTTTTTTTATCCAAAATAATAGTCTTTTCTGTTTTCCTATATAAAGAACTTTAAAAAGAACTTATTTTTATTTGTATAAATGTGAAACTAAATTTTAATCGAATTATTTTATGAGGGTTTTTGTTCTTAACTTTTTCTATATTTTGTAGACATATTGTATACCAAGTAAATAGTTTTACGAATTATTGCATATATTATACATTGATATTCGAATAACGCTTTACAGATCAGTTTTAAATTCATATGCTTAAAAAATGAAATTCTTACAACTACTCGGTATTGGCCGAGTACTCGGCCAAAATTTCCCCGAGTACCGAGTACTCGGTACGGCTCTAATTTGTATGTACTATTATTAACTTATACTGTAATTTTATTTTACAAATTTGTTATCGATAGTAACTGGTTCCTAGATTTTTGAGCTGGCTCCTAGATTTTCAAAAAATTTTTACACCCCTGGTATTGAAGTATTAACATGTAGTCTTTATGTTTAAAAAGATTGGGCTTGATAGAAAAAATTATTCATCCTCTCGTTGTGAATAACTTATGACAGTAGTGAATTCTTAGAAGTAAAGTTTTCTTCTCTTAAATTTTATTAGCATTCTTACAGAAAATTTAGATAAAAAATAACGAGTAAAATTTAGTGGTGAGAGACTGCCCGCTGGCACATAGATTTTTTACATCCATGGCCATCATCCCAGTGACAGAAAGTAGGACTGGGCGATATTAGGATTTCTACATCGCGATGCATCACTGAGGCTAAACCACGATGTTGCGATGCATCACGATGTTAGACTAGGTGTGGACCTCGTGATTAAACTATTGTTTTATTACAAAAAAAAAAATTATGGCAAGTCATAATAGTTTTCTTTTAATACCTAAACTTCAAAATCCAACTGGGGAATACATATATATATTTTAACCAAGAAAGTTTTAAAAAGTAGTAGTGAAGGGGGATGTACTTCTCACTGTATGTGTCCATGATTCAACTGATAACATGAAAAGTGACCACCCCCCTTATTTTTTTCAAATAATTATTCTTCAAAACTCCAGATTTCTAAGTGATGGTGAATTTCGGGAGTGGCCTGTGTGGAAAATTTTCTCCTTAGAGCATTAAATTGTCTTTGATTTGCGAATTGATGCTTGGTAATATATTAAAACTGAAAATTGCTCCCTTCCCCCCCCCCCATATTTAAGATTTAAAAGCTTTAATTGTATATAAAAAAATAATCATAAATGTAAAGGATGTAAAAGGATTATCATATAACAACTTTAAATGGGATTTTGTTCAGAAAGCAAAAATGTGGATAAGAATATTATGTGTTTGATTTACAAAAACATTCAAACTAAATCCATAAAAAAGCAGCATTCCTTTATAATTAAAAAAATAATAGAAATTAATATAAACTTCAAATTAATTACAAAATAAAAATTCAGAAGAGAAGGTCTCTTACTCCTACCAGTACCTAAGAATTAAAAAATTTGCAAGTTGATACTCCTTCCTTTTTATACAAGAAAATTTCCTGCAAAATACTCAATATTGAGGCATTGAGGTACTCAATATTGAATACTCAATACTGAGGTAAGTCTGCTAATAATTCATTTCTTAATATTTAAAAAAATCACAAAATTATAGTAAAATTTATAGATCTATATGTTTTGGTTTGAGAAAACATATGTATAAGTAAAATAATAATTAATCTGATGGACGTAAAAGGATTATCACATAGTTACTTTTTACAAATTACAAATAAATAAAATTAAAGTAAAATGTATACACTGAGATGTTTAGGATAGAAAAAATATATTTGTACATAAAGAATAATCAATACTTTAAAGGATGCAAAAAGATTGCCATATAGTCACATCTTGAAAAAAAGATCTTGTTTAAAAAGGAAACACAACAATCAAGCATAAAATTACTTATCACTTATCCTAGCACTCTCAGCCCTCTTTAAACTCAAATGCCAAATACTTTGCATACTGATCCCCTTCTCCCTCCTCATCAGAATTTTTTTTCAAAATACCATGTACAAAAGTAATGAAATTTAGTGGAGTCTTAAAGAAGGGAAGGGTTGTAAAGGGGGAAGGGAAACTATAAAATTAGAGTGCACTTTATATCTTTAGATATTTAAGATTTAAAATATTAAATGTACAAAAAGAAATATTCACTAATTTAAAGGATGTAAAAAGATTATAAATACTTCCAGTTTCTTAAATTAAAATATAAAGTTCAATAAAATTAGAATAAAATTTATATATTTTGATTTTAAAGATTGAAAAAATATATATGTACATTAGAAAAAATCATTAATGTAAAGGATGTAAAATGATTGTCATATGATCTGATTACACCTAAATAAGATTTTGTAATGTGTTTATAAAGCAAATACTCAAATAATATTGAAGGGTTGTAAATTACAAAAACATTAAATCTTAATCATCAAAATTAACATCAAGGATTAAGTTACATTCTAAAACAGATTTACAAATCTAAGAATATTTATTTCAAATTAATTAAAAATACAATAGATCCTACAATTTAAGAAAAAAGTTTTAAAGAAGTAATTTTAAATATTTAATAGAAAGACATTCTCAATCTTTATGATATTAATAAAATACTTTGTAGTTAATTAATAAAACTAAATTCAGTCTTAATTGATTTAAAACTAATATGAAGTAGTTTTGAATAAATAATTAAGAATAACACAATAATTCTGATTTTCTTAAAATATGTTAAAATATCATTAAAAAATAAACTAAAATAAAAGTTCCTTATTAAAGATAAATTGATTTAAAAAAAATTAAATTGGATCATCATACCAAAATAAACAAAAGAAAGAATCAACCCTTCTTTTCTTCTGGACACAAGAAAAACCAGCTGTCACTAGGCCATATTTTCTTTTCAAATAAACATCAACATCGTTAAGTTATACCTCGCGTTATACTACTCACTGTTCATCATACAGCTGGTATCGATGTCTCTGCCTCAGAGTTGGGCAAAATACATCGAAAAACCATTTTCGATACAAAATACATTGTTTTTTCAGCTTAAAATACAAAATACAAAATACTTTCCAAATTTCAAAATACAAAATACATGTATTTTGAAAATACATTTAAAATACAAAATACATTGAAAAAAAAAAAAAGACTATTGTGCATTAAATTGCATTAGTCAAATACAAAGCTGATTTGCAAAACTGATTAAATTTTTAGAAATTATAAATTTTAAAATAAAGAAGTAAAACCAATTAAAACTCAAAAAAACAAAAAAAAAACAAAAACACTGAAAGATTGGGGCAACATTGTGCTTAAAAGTGTATGAAAGTTGCAAGAATAACTAATAATGAATAAACTACTCTGTAAAGGAAGTTACTCGGTAGGAATAACTGCATGAATTGATTGTGATAGAGGTCTGCACGGTCCCGGGATTAGCCCGAAATCCGTGCCGAGCCGGCAAAATGAAGGCGAATTTTCGAACGGGCCAAGTCGATAAAAGAAATTAAGCAAGCCTTCCGGCCCGCTATAAAACTTTCATCGGAGCCGATAAAATGTGAGCCATTTACAATGAAAGTGACTTTCGCTAGAATAAGTATAAATGTGCGTCACGAGCTGATGCTAGTTAAACAACACCAATGCAGAAATATAACATGTCCAGCATAGAGGTCAGCATCGGACAGTTACGTGGTGTCTGAGCCTGAGCCATGGCTTAATTTTTTCAGCAGCGTGCCGGGCCGAGATCAGGCTTGCATTTTTTTCTACATAGTCAAGCAGGGCCGGAACTGGACTTTATTGTTCTCAGGATGTGTAGAGAAGGCAGTATGTTTTGTAAAAATATTAATAGCGCTAATGAACTTCTCTTAATGGAACCTTTGGGAATATATCTCAAGGTGGTTTTCAAATTCACTGCTCAACAATGAGAAATTTCCTGATACATTTTCTAACTGATATTTTAATGTAAAGGCTTAAAATTTACAGGCCTGACTATTGATGGGATTTGGAATCGAATAGCGTTTCCCCTTTTTTTTAAATAAATTACTTATCGAAATATAAGAGATTCTTGTCATGTGACTGCAGATTTACTCCTTTCCCGTGCTATCGCTTCCGGAAATTCGATTCAAAACTTTAACTTTGACAGTATTTTCTCAAAGATATATTGCCTTTATCAAAAAATGGATAACTTTATTCGATTACATAGTTTCTGAATAAGAACACCGGCCAATCTTATACGTTTCCAAAAAGAAATGAATTCAGAAATATTTCAAATAGTAGCTCCTTTGGATTTGAGAAATGCCTTATTTAATGGCAGAGACATAGTTTTACAAATTTGCTTTTTATTATACAGCTTCAAAGGTTATCATGTTTTAACCCTCTTTTTTTTCTTTTATTCTAAACTGCATTAATTTTTTAATGAATCCTTATTTGAATGGTGAAAGTCTAAGACTCTAGGTAGTCATTAATGTTGTTATTGTGTATTTTCTGTCTTGCGAACACATAGTAATTTTAAAATATACCGTAACATTATCCCATAAATATGTATGCAGTATTCCTTAAAAGAATCTTAATTGTATGTTTAGAAAAATCTGTTTTTGTAGAAATTGAGTCGGGCCTCATTTAATTGATTTTTCTACGGGCTGGGCCTGTTTTTACTGATTTTTGTACAGGCCGGTCCGTGAACTGTGATATATAAACGGGCCGGGACAAGATTGTTTTAGTGTGGTCCGGGCCGGACCCGGGCCTGGAAATTCCGACCCGTGCAGACCTCTAGATTGTGGATCCGATAAAGAATCTCTTTCACGAGGCATAGGATACAAATGAGCCGCTACTGAGTGTTTGAAGCCAAAATTGAGACAGTATTGATTTTCAGAAAAAGCATAAAAAGTTTGGTGCAATTCTATTCAATAGATACATAGATATAAAAATCTCGAAAATCCTAAAAAACACAGCACAGAAAAAAATCATCTGTAAGACGATATACACAATAAAGTTTGATGAAATTCCGTGCTCTAATTCTGGAGATATCTCTCTAATTCTTGAGATATCTTCTCACGGCCCACCTGCCAACTTCAGATCTTTTAAAAATCAGCACTACGAACCAGAAAATTTATTTTTAAAAGGTACCCTTTATCTACGTGGTACTTATTTCATTTCAATTTGATTTAGAAATATGGTCATTTTGACATGGAAATAAAACGAAAAAAAAAAAAAGAGTTTTACATACATGTTACGATAATCATAAAAACACAGCATAACAACGTTATCTCTTGAGCGATGCACTCCAAATTTTATCAGCATTAATTTATTTGAAGATCTAAAATAACATGAAATTGGATTAAATTTTGTCCATTAGTTTTTTTGTATATAGTTATTGCGGAAATCATGAAAAAACACCATAGCAGCACCACCTGTTAAGCGATATACACTAAAAGCTAATCCGTAAGTATTTCTGTTCAGGCCTATTGCAGTTTGATGAAATTCTGTACATTGGTTCTTACAATATAGCTATCATGGAATAAAATAATTAAGCATAGCAGTGCCACCTGTTGGGCGATATAAACCCAAAGCTAAGTTATACCTCCGTCTATCTCAATCTGAAGTTTGAATATTATTAAACTCCAGTCATTAGTTCTTGAGAATGAAGGGCCACAAAAATTGTGTCTCACATAAACAGACAGACACACGTTACCCAAAAATAGTTAAATCGCATTCAAGATCTCCCGAAACGTGTAAATTAAGCAAAAAATGAAGTCGAAAATTTTCATGATCCCAATACTTTCTTCTTATTTATTAGAAAAATGTAAAAACAAATTAGTGTAGTATCAGTCTTTCTTTGTATATGTCTACAAAAGAACACATTTTATAATAATCTGATATGTACAATGACATCGAATAAAATTGTTTAAATGTATTTTTTTCTTTTTATATAATATGCATGTGTTTAATAAGAGCTCCCAACTATGCACGATTTTTTAGGCCCTCCACTAATAAAGTATTTGGGGCACAACATTTCTATTACGGTGCTTTAGAAATAATGCATACGAAATTTAAAATATGTATTGCTGAATGCAAAAATAAAAAAAAAAAAAAAAAAAAAAAAAAAAAAAGATAATTTTTAACATAAGTTGAATTATTATTATTATTAACAAAAGTGCGAATTCTTCGTATAAAGTGGTTTTAAAATTAAAATACTCATGTAAAATATCAAACCATATATGGGGCATTCTCACAATCTTTTAACTTTCATGCCCCTGAATAATAATTTTTATTTTAATACTTTTTTTGTGTTTTTTTTTATTTCATATACTGGGGAACATCCCATTGCATGATTGAACAACAATATTAACGAGATAAATAAGTTTTGGACGATGTTGGGGATCCAAACACCTGGAAAACTCCTATACCGTCCCGTGTCCCTGATGCTGATTTTTAAGTTTGAGCAGTCTAGATAAAATTGTTTCAATAAAAATAATTCAATGTATTTTTTTTTCTGAAACTGGAACTACTGTTTTATATAAATATGTAGCTAAAAATTAACCTGCACACATTTTTAGGGTTGTTATTATTTTTTAAACTCTGTCCCTGAGTTTTAGATTCCTTACCATCCCTCTTCTAAAATTATACAGAAAATCATTTCAGATGCAGCCACAGAATTTTTTTCAAGTTTTTTCTTATGCAGAAATATGCTAGAGAAATAATGTTTAAAATTCTTTGGCAGGAAATTTTCTGTAAAACTTAAATCAGCATTTAAATATCAATTTCAAGCATCGTGGCTTTATGGGTAGTCTCACCCTCCCCGAGGTTTATTCCTGCACTTTTCGAGGTAAATTTAAAAAAAATAATAATTTAATCCAATGTTAACAACTGTTTCTAAAAATCAATTAACATTGTGGCTATCACTTAGTCTTAACATGATTTTCCTAAAAATAGGTGGTAATTTTCCTTACCGTCCCTTTTTTTACCATTTCGTCACTTTTTTCCAATACCATCCCCTTTTTTTACCTTACCGTCCCTACTTTAACACACCTTTAAGACAATGTTATACAAAAATTCTGCATTAAAAGTACTCCATTGTTGTTATTTCTTATTTGAATGTCCTGTGGATACTATGCAAATTCATTAGAAGTAAAAATTTAGAAGAAAATAAAAAGTTAGAGGGGTAAAATGGTAAGAAAAATTAAACTCGCAAGTTTAACTTAAACCTCAGTTAAATAAAAAAATTTTCTCTTCGACCATTTTTTCTTTATTTTGAATCATTAAGGCATTCGTCTATCAGATTAAAATGTTATTTTAGCAAGTTTAATTTTGTCAGATTTTTTCCCCCAAAAGTCAAAAGATTGTGAGAATGCTCCATATAAGTGCAAAGAAATAAGAAATCATTTGCACTTACTATGAAAGTCTTGAAACTTTTAATATAGAGTAGAAAAAATATGAAAACTCTTACATTCGTAAAAAGAAAGCTCTTATAAAATATTCATAAAAAGAGGGGATAATTCGAATGCAAAATTTTCAAAGCCATAAATTTCATTTTTTCATAGTCAGATCGTTCCTTTAAAAGTTAATTGTAGCAATTTTCTTGCAGTTAGTCTAATGTATTTTTTACAAAATTTATATAATGAATGAAACAGACGAATTTTTAAGAAATCCTTTTTCGACATTTTTAAATAAAACTACTAGACCACAAAAAAAAAAAAAAAAAAAATTGAGCTCCTTATGTGTGGTCAATGGGATATTGTCGGGTTAGAGCGCTGCACCTGTGCAACTCTGAAAGATCCTTCCGGTCTATCACAATACATGTTTTTTTTTCTTTTGATTACCACAGAAACATTAAGATACATAAGTTATTTTGCAACTAATCAGCAAGAATATGTTTGCTGTATCAAAACAACATATTCATCAACCTCCTTATCTCAGCAATAGTTGAAAAGTGTGTTTATATTAACTTCCAGAACAGAATTTGAAAACTAATCAAAACAAACAGTCGTGTATTTCCTTTTAGTGATTCACAGCTTTTCTCTGTGTGGTTTAAACATGACAGTTTGAAATTTGGAAAAAATGTATTTTGAGTATTTTCAAAATACAAAATACATTGTAAAACCATCAGAAAATACATTTCAAAAATACTTTGATCTTATCCGTTTAAAATATAAAATACAAGATACAAATGTATTTTGAAAATGTATTTCAAATACATGTATTTTCGATACTGCCCAACTCTGCTCTGCCTGCTATTGTTCATTCACTTCTTGAATGGGGAGAGAAACCGATGCATGTTTATTCAGGATGGGAAGAGAAACGAAACCGATGTGTGGTTATTCACGAAACCGATGTGTGTTCATTCACCAAACCGATGTGTGTTTATTCACGATGGGAAAAGAAAGGGATGGGGAGGAAAAATCTGGTTTTATGCTGAGGAAGGAACTCGTCACCGATGTAATTTGATGCATCGGTACGGCTGTAAAAGGATTATAACATGGTTACCTTCTTTCTACAAATTACCAGATACAAAGGACTAAAATGTAATGTACTTGCCTTTAGGAAATATTTCCCTTTTATGAAGTTAAAAAAAAAAAAAAATCAATAAAATTAGGTTAAAAAATTTATATTGATAATAATCATTTTTTTAAAGGATGTAAAAAGATTTTCACATCTTAAAAAACGACTTCATGGAAGAGAAATATGTGGATTAACTCTTAACAATCAAGTATTAAATTTTATAAAAGATTATTCTTAGATTTATAACTAGTTTCTTATTCATTCCAGATCAATACAAAAATTGAAAATTCAAGGAAGGGAACTCCCCCCCCCCATTTTGGGTGGAGGGGGGGGGTGAAACCAATAAAATTGCAGTACATTTTATATCTTAAGCTGTTTAAGATATAAATTTTTAAATGTGCAATGTGAAATAATCATTAGTTTAAAGGATGTAAAAGGATTATAAACACTTCCATTTTATTTTAGTTTAAAAATAAAACTTAACTAATACAAAAATTGAAGACTTAAGGAGAGGGTAGGCAAATTTCTCCCCTCCTGGCACTCTCTCTCTCCTTAATTTAAATCAGTGAACCGGTTTCATTCCAAACGATCGCCGATTTTCTGCGCATGCACATTTACTTCCCATGAATGTGGAAGTTGATTTTCGTGAACCGGCAATCATGGGTTTCAGTTATGTCTCCACATCGGTCAGAACCGATGTCTGGAGATCGGCGAGATGCATTGCAAAACTGAAGCACCGATGACGACTTAAATCATTTGTAAATTGCCCCTGCCTTTTTTATAAGAGAGAGTCTGCAAAATAACCAATATTAAGGCACAGAAATGTTGTGAAAAATTGCAAGTACTCCATTTCATAAAATTAAAAAATCCATAAAATTATAATAAAATTTATAGATCAACATTTTTAAGATTGTGAAAACATAAATGTATTTAGAAAATAATAATTAAAATAAAGGATGTAAAAGGATTATAACATGGTCACCTTCTTTCTACAAATTGCCAAATACTAAGACACTGAAATGTAATATGCTTGCCTTTAGGAAATACAGTCGAACCCGGTTAAGACGCGTTTCAAGGGAGTGGTCAAAAGTCGCGTATTAAGCGGGATCGCGTATTAAACGTGATTTCTATAACGTTGCAGGAGCTGATCTTATTTACAACATCTAATCGTCTAAAGGCTTTGTAGAACTTTCATTTATATGTTTACGGTTCAAAATTGTATCTTTTAGGCATATTTAGATTAAAATTTAATTGAATTCAACTTCGACTCATTGATTTTTTTTCTAAAACCAAATGGAATAATAACTGAAAATAAAAAGTAAATTCAAACGACTTTATTATGGATTAATATGCTGCAACCAAAAATAAGAATAATAATTTCCTGCTAGACTAATTTTTTTAACAGAGCTCAAAAATATATTAAACCTTTAAAGCACTTGTTAAAATCATATTTAGTACTTGTGATAATAAGTACAACTATTATTTACCCTTTTCTTCATTATAAGAAAAAACTATCCTTAGTATTTTTGTAAAAAACATTGTTAGCATAGCAAGGAATAAAGAAAACATAAAAGAATTAAACAACCGCGGTCATATTTATTTAATCTTTACGAGTTCAAATTTTTTGCCTGTAATATGTATCATGAAATATGGTAGCGATATAACGTACATTTAAAATCTCACTAACAATAGGTATACTAATCTTTAATCATAATAATTTCATGACAAATCTGAGTATCCTGAATTCGTCTATCATTTCTCTCTACTACATACACAGACAACATACATTCTACATACATTCTACATACATGTAAAAACATACACGGAGCGAGAGACAAAAATTCTAGGGCGCGAGATCAAACATTAATTGTAGGGTTGCTGATTTAGCGGGTTTTTTAAAATTCAAATATCTTTCACTATTTCCGATTAGTAATGTTCGCTTTAATTAATCTGTCATTAAATAAAGTAAAGATTACTATTCGTAAGCAGTGTTTCCTATTTGAATATAAAAAACATCTGGTAAATTGGCAACATTGAAGAAGAGACAAGGAATTTGCATCTTGATCAATGAATTCGCGTCTTAAGCGTGATTTTTTGCCTCAAAGGACCTAAAATCTCTCGTGTATTAAGCGGGATCGCGTATTAACCGTTCGCGTATTAAACGTGAAATTTTTGCATTAGCCTTATAGGCGATATTCAAGGGACCGGAAAAAATCCGCGTATTAAGCGGGATCGCGTATTAACCGTGAGCGTCTTAACCGGGTTCCACTGTATTTCCCTTTTATGAAGTAAAAATAAAAGAAAATCAATAAAATTAGATTAAAATTTATATACTGGTATGTTTAAGATTGTGAAAATATAAGTGTATTTAGAAAATAATAATTGAAATAAAGGATGTAAAAGGATTATAACATGATTACCTTCTTTCTACAAATTGCCAAATACTAAGGCACTGAAATGTAATGTGCTTGCCTTTAGGAAATATTTCCCTTTTATGAAGTAAAAATAAAAGAAAATCAATAAAATTAGATTAAAATTTATATACTGGTATGTTTAAGATTGAAAAAATATACATGTTTATAGAAAATAATCATTTTTTTAAAGGATGTAAAAAATATTTTCACATCTTAAAAAAGGACTCAGTTTAGAAAAGAAATACTGGGATTAATTCTTAGCAATCAAGTATTAAATTTTAAAAAAGATTAAGAAACTAGTTACAAATCCAAGAATATTCATTTCAGATTAATAAAAAATTAAAAATTCTAGGAAAAGGAGCCCCCCCCCCCCCCCCCAAAAAAAAAAAAAAAAAAAAAAAAAAAAAATCCTCCCTCTTAAATTGAATGTTAAATAATTTGCAAACTGGTTTTTCCCTGAATTGGTTCTGCAAAATAAAGGATATTAAAGACATGAGATGTCGTAGACATTTGTAATTTTTTCCATTTACAGGGGGGGGGGGGGGTGTGAAACCAATAAAATTGCTATAGTGTGTACATCTTTAGCTGTTTAAGATATAAAATATTAAAAGTGCAATAAGAAATAATCATTAATTTAAAGGATGTAAAAGGATTATAAATACCTCCATGTTATTTTAATTAAAAAATAAAAATCAATAAAATAAGAGTAAAATTTCTATATTTACATTTTTAAGATTGAAAAAATATATAAGTACCTAATAAATAAAAATTAATTAAAAGGATGTAAAAGGATTGTCATATGGTCACACCGTATGGGAATTAACACGAAATTTGATTTCAATTGATTAAAAGTAATGAGGAATATTTTTAAAATAAATAACTAGAAATATAATAATTAAGATGTTATCAAAATATAGTGCAACATCATTGAAAAATAAGCTGAAATAACAGTTCCTTAATAAAGATAAAGTAATTAAAAAAAAAACAAATGGATGCAAATGGATTATAACACTAAGAAGCATTTCTTACTAAAACTTACTGCATCAATTGTTGCTATTTGTTATATTAATTGATTGACTACAATAGTTTTGCTATAATACATATTAAATAAAAAACACAGAAAATGACTCATCTTATCAAAGTAAACAAATAAACCAATCCTCTTTTCCTGTCAGTACAAGATGGAAAAATCAGCTGACTCTAAATGTTATAGCACATGTTCAGAGTCAGAGTAATGTGCCCTAGGGAAAATGTATCTTTGGCATCATAGTATTTTTTCAAATGAACTTCATGGTACTATTCATACAGCTAGAAAAACAGGATTGAAAATATGAAGCATGCAGCGATTTGCAATTGGTATCAATTTTGGATTACATTGTTTATCTGCTTCGATGATTGAAGGAGAAACCAGTCTCTCCTTACTCTGCCATCGGTTTTGCACATAATCGATATCTAGCTATGCACGAGTTGTTTATTCACATCGGATGCGAAATCCCGGTGTGATGCATCGTATGTATGCGATGCATCGCTAATTCAAAGATCAGGAAATCGGTTTGACGATTTATGATTTACATCGATATCTCGCGATGTATCGATGCATCGCCCAGTACTAGCAGAAAGTTTTGTAGCTGTCTGCGACAAGCTTTTAAAATTTCATTATCTGTCTGCAAATTTTGCATGTCATTTTAACGAATAATTAATAAATTAAACTAGGAATTTTTTATCATTCTATTTAAAACATGGTAAGCATGATGCATTCTCATTAATTTTGCATATAACATTTCATCATCTAACTTCTTGTAGAATTTCTAAAGTGTGAAGGATAAGCAGAACCACACATAGCCAATAACGATGCTTTTAAAAACCTTCGGAAGCTTCAGAGGCCTCAAGCGCGAAAAGCACTGAGTTTTTTCTAAAACCCTTGAATGAAATCTGCGGCTTTTTGAGGAAATTATTTTTTTGTAATTCTTTGGTGAAATTCACGTTTTTTCCATGGCTTTTTGACGAATTTATCATTTTTTCTGCAATTTTTGGGCGAAATTTGCGGGGTGTTTTTTTTTTTTCATTTTGCGATCTTTTGACAATATTCGCGTTTGTTTCGCGATCCCTTGGCGAAATTCGTACTTTTCCACAATCCTTTGGTGAAATTTGCGTTTTTTCATGATCTTCTGACGTAATTCGCATTTTCCGCGATCTTTTGATGAAATTTACATTGTTTCCGCGATCCTTTGACAAAATTTGCGTTTTGTTCGCGATTCTTTGACGAAACTCGCGTTTGTTTCACGATCCTTTGACGAAATTTGCGTTTATTTCACGATCCTTTGACGAAATTTGCATTTGTTTCACTAACCTTTTCCGAAATTCGCGCTTTTTATGCGATCTTTCGCCAAAATTCGTGCTTTTTACGCGATCTTTTGCTGAAATTTGCGCTTTTTATGCGATCTTTTGCCGAAATTCACGCTTTTTACGCGATCTTTTGCCGAAATTTGCTCTTTTTACGCGATCTTTTGCCGAAATTTGCTCTTTTTACGCGATCTTTTGCCGAAATTCACGCGATCTTTTGCTGAAATTCACGCTTTTTATGTGATCTTTTATTGAAATTCGCGCTTTTTACGCGATATTTTGCCGAAATTCGCGCTTTTTATGCGATCTTTTGCCGAAATTTGCGCTTTCTATGCGATCTTTTGCCGAAATTCGCGCTTTTTACGCGATCTTTATCCAAAATTCACGTTTTTTTTGCCCGATCTTTTGCCAAAATTCACGCCTTTTACCGGATCTTTTGCCGAAATTAAAGTTTTTAACGCGATCTTTTCCTAAAATTCACACTTTTTACGCGACCTTTTGCCGAAATTCACTCCATTACACGATTTTTTGCCGGAATTTGCGCTTTTTAGGTGAGCTTTCTCCGAAATTCGCGCTTTTTATGAGATCGCTTGCCGAAATTCGCGCTTTTTACGCGATTTTTTGCTAAAATTCATGTTTTTAACCCGATCTTCTGCTGAAATTAATGTTTTTAACTCGATATTTTGCCGAAATTCGCGCTTTTTACGTGGGAAAAATTGTCCGAAAGTTGCGGACATTTTTTTTTTAATTGACTTCATTAGTGCAGACAACAATTGTCCGCAAAAGATTTTTTGTGTCCGCAACTGTGTCGCGGCGTTTCTGCCACGGGGGCCATCATATTCTGTTTACTTGGTAGATTGTTATGTTATGAGTTATACATATTTTATTAACCCTTTCAGGAGCAAGTAATTGTGTTTCTGTAAAGTTGAATTCACACCGGAATTTTCAAAAAAATTTATTTAAAAATAAGCAAAGGCAATTTTATAATTTTCTTTTCATCGATTATAAAAGTGATATTTAATTAAAATTAAGTTGACTATAAATTTTATTATTGATTATAATAAAATAATATGATAAGTTTTAATTGTTTTATTATTTTTTTTCTCCAACTATGACGTATATTGATTATAAAAGTGGCGTCTCTTGTAGTGTTCCCGCTAGGCCATTTTTGAAGGGCGCAGCGCCCTGCCCCTTTTAAAATCGGTAAAACGCGCCCTGCCGTTTTTTTAATCGGCAAACTGCGTCCTTCATATTTCAAAAATAGTCAAATGTGTCCTGAGTCGTTCTCATCGATGCCGCGGACGCGCTATAGTGCGTAAATCACGCAAAAAATCAGAGACGGGATGCAAAAAAATAGTTATTACGTGTCCGTGGGACGCGTAATTTCGTCAAAAAATCACGGGAAAAAGCCGATTTTCGTCAAAGGATCGCAAAAAAAAAGCGCAAATTTCATCAAAATATTGCGGGGAAAAACGCGATTCTCATAAAAAAGCCGCGAAAAAATAGCGAATTTCATCAAAAAATCGTGGAAAAATAGCGAATTTCGTCGAAAAAACGCAGGTAAAAACGTCGATTTTTGTCGAAGGATCGCAAAAAAGTGCAAATTTCATCAAAATACCGCGGAAAAACGTGATTTTCGTCAAATGATCGCTAAAAAAATTGCAGAAAAATGTCGATTTTCGTCAAAGGATCGCAAAAAAGCACAAGTTTCATCAAAATATCGCGGAAAAAACGCGATTGTCGTAAAAGAGCCGCGAAAAAATAGCGTATTTCGTCAAAGGATCGCAAAAAAATAGCGAATTTCATCAAAATATCGCGGGAAAAAAGCCGATTTTTGTCGAAGGATCGCGAAAAAAGCGCAAATTTCATAAAAATATCGCAGAAAAAATGAGATTTTCGTAAAAGGGCCACAAAATAATAGCGTATTTCGACAAAAGATCGCGAAAAATTTGTGAATTTCGTCAAAGAATCGCGGAATAAAGCCGAATTTTGTCAAAGGATCTCAAAAAAAAGATCACATTTCGTCAAAGTATCGCATAAAAAACACGATTTTCGTAACAGGTTCGCAAAAAGTAGCGAATTTCGTCAAAGGATCGTGGAAAAAAGGTGAATTTAGTCAAAGCCTCCAATGCACCAAAAAAGATGTGCAAACCAAACTTATCGGTAGAACATTCATAAAATAGGATTTAGTTTTTTTTAAATGAGATTCTTAAAACTACAGCATGATTTCAGTGTACTTTAATAAGGTATTCAGTATGTAGACCAGTGAAAAATCTCCCCTCCCCCCCACTTCTTACTGCGGTATTACTATTAATCGATTTATTACATTAATTTTACAACAAGTTATTTTAATGGTACTTTAAAGTACCATTAGTGCATAAAGGGTTAATCAGCCCCACAGTTCAGTTAAATATTTAAAATTATTTACTTTATTACTTTTTCTGTTTTGTTTGTTATTTCATTATAAAAGAATTTGAACTCTTAAAATATTATAATTTTTTCTATTCTAATTGTAAATTTTAAGTATAAAGTAAAAAAAAAAAATTATAAATAAAGTATAAATATAAAGTATTGTAATAAATGTAAAGTATAAATAATCAATCATCCAATCTAATCTACCTCTTCTTCCCCCGCCTCCCTCCTTCTTCGAAGGACAATCGCGCCCGTCGGCCTAATCGTTCGGAGTTTTCGTGGTTTTCTTCGAGCCGTGGATCTTCCATGCGTTAATACGGATTAGGTTCCCTTAGAAAGACCCCCACGGAGGGCACCCCCCCTCCCCCCCGGGCCTATATCCCTCGTGTAGATAATTGGCCGTCAAAAATCAACCAACCAACCAGGGTTGGGTTTTTGACATGACAAGCGTCAAAAACTGGTTTAAACTGTCATAAACTGGTTTAAACCGTCGAAAACTGCCAAATACATGTAACACACTAAAACATTTTAACAATAGGTAAACATTAAATAAGTCAATGATTTATGTGATCTTTTATTGAAATTTAATAATTTAAAAAATATTATTTGCAATAATATATTTTTTTTTTTTTGGACTTTTCAAACAGAAGAAAATAATTTTGTACAATTAAATAATCCGAAGCAATTTTACCCTGGAGCATGCTACAGCACACCACGTGTTTCACACATCTATTTACACCCAAAAGATTTTTGAGTTTAGAGTGCATGAAGTGTTAGAAAATAGTTTGTCTCTTAATTGATGCTGAACTAGTAGGACTTGATAGCAAAAAGTAGATGAGCAAGTTTTGAAGCAGACTCAAAAAGCTGTTGCATTTAATGATACCTTTCCACCAAGCAATGGAGTCCTCTCTATAGCACTGAAATAAGAATACGGGAAAGGGGATTCTTTACTTCATACACAATCAGTATGGGTAAGGATCCATAAATTTTCTCTGTAGCTCAAGTGCGAGCTGAATCAACTGATACAGCAGTCAACCCTTGCTCCTGATGGTTGGGATGCAAAGTATAAGCCAAACAATGGTATGGTTTCATGATTTGATCCCTTCTATTATGCACTTTTTCAATATGGGCTTAAAGGAATTTCCTTTTAGATGATTGGCCAATTTTGTTCAGTTTTAAAATCGAAAACATTTTTATATATTGAAAGAAAGCATGTTTTAAAAAGATTTTGACTTTAAGCTTTTTTTTTTTATTATTTCCTCTCTTATTTTGTAAATGTTTAAAATTAATAATCCAATTTCAATTTTGAATGGAATGGTTATTGCCTAGACTAGAATAACATCGATGCATATTACCTTGTTATATATACAAAAAAATCTGCACTTTTCTAAGTTTTTTTTTCCCATAAAAAAAGCTAGCTAATGCTTTAAGCTCTCAAAAGTAAGAGAAATTAAAATGATTTTAAGTAAGAGAAAAAATGTACAGCTCAGGTGAGCTTAATGTCTACTTTTTAGAAAAACACAATTTTACAAAAAAAAATTTAAAAATTTTACCCTGTTAAAAAGTTGTACTTAACAATAATACTTTACTATGTACTAATTACTAATATACAGTAAGAGTGAATTTAAAATATTACATGTAATGTTGTCATGTGTGACATTTAATTTGAATTTTTACAGATCAATTTAGTATTTGAGGTTTTTGACATGAAGGTTTAAACTATGGTTTAAACCCGACATAAACTGACACATGTCAAAAACCTGCCTACCCTGTAATTATTACTAATACTATATACTAATTACAGTAATAGTGAATTTTAAATATTACATCTAATGTGTGTCATTTAATGTGAAATTTTACAGATCACTGTAGTATTTGAGGTTTTTGACGAGGTTTTTGACAAGGGGTTTTTGACATGACGGTTTAAACCACAGTTTAAACCGTCAAAAACTGACACGTGTCAAAAACCTGCCAACCCTGCAACCAACCTTCTTCGAAGGTTAAAATATTTAAAAGTTTTTTTACTTGCAACTCTGTCACTTCATTGTGACAATAAATAACCAATCATCTAAATTCTGCTTCTCTTTCTTATCAAACATACCAAATTTAAAGGCTTTTATTTTTTCTGTCCTAATTGTTAAAATTTTACTAACGATAAATAATTCATTATATAATCAACCTCCTCCCTCCCCCCCCCCCAAAAAAAAAAATCGCTTTTGTCTCTTTGCCCCCACCTTCACAGCTCACAAAGCTTATGATCTTTAAGTTATATTTGGTGATTTATTGTAATAATAATTAATTGGTCACCCATCTAAATTTTACTACCCCTTAAAATCTCTGCTTTACCCTTAAAACTGCTAGTTTATGGGACTAATAATTTTTTGGTTTTTTTATTTGAAACCAAATTACTTACCTAGATCTTTGAAATATCAATTTAAGAAAAAATATATATATATAATCTGTTACTAAATGTGCGCATAAACAATGATGAGTTTGTAGTAATGTATAATTCTTATATCAGTTTCGAAGATCTACATTTTCTCAGGGTCGAAACTGGGGGGGGGGGCAGAGGAGGCATGTACCCCAGGCGCCAGTTGTTGATTTTTCTCACGTCCATGTTTAGCACTATTTTGTTAAAATCGTCCTGTCTGGGGTATGCCAAAGGATATGGCATAAGGATGCTGTATAAAGTGGAATTTTTTTCAATTCCGTTTTCAAGATTTTAATGAATCAATATTTGACAAAGTAGATTAAAGTAGTTCAGTATTACATATTTTATGATTACATAATTTAAGTTTTAAAATATGTTGGCTATTAGAAAATTAATAAAATTTTCTTTGTAAATATACTTTGCGGAGGAGGGGGGGGGGGGGGCACCAAAATCCATGTTTGCCCCGGGTGCAAAAAAGGCTAGTTTCGGCCCTACATTTTCTGAAGAAACAATGCCCTTTTTCGCTGAAAAAAGTGCCCTCTTTCAGCTTCAACTGTGCCCTTTTTGTGGCTAGCACCCTGCCCTTTTTTTTTCCTAGAGTGAACACTAGTCTCTTGTACCACTTTTTTTAAGTTGCCTTCAATTACATAATTTTGGAAATTCTCTGATTATATAAAGCAAATATTATTTATCATTATTATTTGTGCCGAAAAGCAAATTTTGGAAAGAAAGATGATGACGACTCAGACTCTGCATTGCAAAGATTTAATATCCTACCATCTCTCAAGGGGTTAAAGTGTTATAGAAACGTTACTATATTTCTGTTCTGTGAAATTTTGAGGCTTTCATCCATGTTGTCAGTTTTTTTAATATTGTGTTTTAGCAAAACTTATTTATATATTTGTTATTGTCATATTTCCATTGACCTTATTGAGTGAAAATAAAATAATTTTGTTTTCCTTTTAAATAGAATAATGATGAAGGAACGTCTGACAAGCCTTATGGCCATGCCCTTATTGCTGGAATTGATCGTTACCCTCGTAAAGTAACACGGAAAATGGGGAAAAAAAAAATTGCTAAGCGTAACAAGATCAAGCCTTTTGTTAAAGTTCTGAACTACAACCATCTTATGCCAACCAGGTGAGCTACACAAATAAAATTTAGTCATTTAAGTATGAATTTGACAAATTATGATTTATAAGTGTAGTAATTGCTTATTATCCTATGTTGGATTACAAGCACCTTTGTTAAAAAAATTATGGATAATGAATATTATCTATTGTAAAGTTACCAAGGATAATTCCTGGTCATCAAGTTTCCGGGATCATTCTTTGTCATTTTCACTTTCATTATCAAAATAACAATTTATCAAACTGTAAAAAATCTGAAAGATACTTTGAACCCTTTGCTTTCCAATGTATGCCCTAATTATTCATTTAATTAAAATTTAATATGAAAAGGACCCAAGGCCCGGAAAATAAAGGCAATTTTCAAACAGGTGGTGCTAGTAGAATTAAGACAATTTATATTAATGAGCCAGATCAACTTATAATAAAATAGAGCCGGCTGTCAAGCCCAACATAACAACTTTGAAAGAATCAAACTACGTCGATAAAATAGGAACAATTTACAACGTGCCTGAATCGAGGTGAGAATAAATACAAAGGCACGGTTGAACATTTTGTCAGATGGGCCTTAAAATTTTGGCTCATGAAGATCTCTTATATGGAGTAATACAAAAATTATAAATTTGTGCTATTTTTAGAAGCAAAAGAATTTAGAACCCAGTTTAGCGATGTAATAGAAGCCTTTTTCTGATTTTTTTTTTTTTTTTTTTTTTTTTTTTTTTGCCCTCAAATATTTCTGTTCTGTATGACATAAAGTCAAAATTCCAGAATACCCTTACTTTATTTTTGTGCACAGGAGTCAAAATAAAATTAAATTGTTATTCTTTCTTTTTCTTTTCCTGAATCAGCAGTACCCAAAATAACAATAAAATAGTGAAATTTTGTTATCTGTCACCTTTTGAATTTCGGGTTTTTCAGGTCTGCCGAACCCGAAATAAAGCCAAAATTGTAAAATTATTTCAAAAAATAAGTTTTTTTCTTTCTTCTTCTTTTTCCCCATTAGAATCCATAGAATTGGAATGATTTCCAAATTTTTCCAATCCCAAAATTGTCTTTTTTTCCTCCTTTCCATAGAAATTTTTCAAGTCTGGAGGACACAACTAAATTGCAATAATTTCACTTTTCCTTCTCAGTCTGCAGATCCAAAATAGAAAAATTTCCATTTTGTGTTCTTTAGACTTTGATAGTTGGATTTTTCAGGTTTGCGGGCCATGACATAGTAAAATTAATGAAGCAAAAATCAGTTTTTTTTTAAGCCCTAAAAAGAGAATTAATACCGAAATAGTGAGATTTTAGCTTTATTTTTCTTATATTCCATAATTATTTTGACCAACACTTGTACATTTGCCTGCCCGGAGTCGTCCATTTTACCCCATCGACTCTGCAACCCTGACTGTAACACACTATATGGCAGAACAGAAGTATAAATACTATCTGATTGCAAGATTTAAAAATCAGAGTTTCTTACCAGACGTACCCAGGGTCGGGGAATTTCAAAGTAATCAGGGAAATTTAAAAATATATAGGAAAAGTCGTGGAATTTGCAAATATTTTCTAAAAAGTCTTGGAAGAAAATTGAAAAATGTCACGAAATTCATTAAATAATCTTGGGAGAAAATAAATTCATCAAAAAATCGAGATATTTGAACAACGATCGCAAAAAAGAATCTCTAATTTTGACAAAGGATTGCAAAAATAAGTAGCAAATTTCGTTGTATGCCCATTTTGGTCAGAGAATTTTTTGAGATTTGGTCATGGAATTTGTGCCAGTCATGTTTTGCTGGGAACCCTGAGATAGTTTCAGGAGGGTTCTGCACCCTGTCTGCCCCTAGGTTTGCAAAATAGTGCCCTTCATCCAAAAAATTAAATTCTGTTTTGAAAATGTCTGAGAAATGGAAACAAGACAGAAAAATGCCTGATGATGGGGAGGAGAATGCATTGATGTGCACCACGAAAAAAAAAATAATAATAATTTCACCAAACATTCATAAATTTCATTGGTCGTGTAAAAAAAAATAATAATAAGGATTGGGTTAATAAAATAGCTAGTTTCGTTGATCGCTTGAGATGAAAAAATTTGCATTTTCTGTCAATCACTCGAGGAAAAAAAAATTGTGAATTCCGTCGAGATCACGTAAAAAATAGCAAAATTCATCAAACAAGTGCTGAAATGGCGAGTCCCCCCCCCTCCCCCCCAAAAAAGCAAATTTTATCAGGAAATCGTGTTTTAAAAAATCACAATTTTCATAGTCACGAAAAAAGTCTTCTGAATCACATTATAGTTTTCTGTACATATAAAAATGATAGTTAACTATTTAATATTGTTATTTTCTTCCTATTAGAATAAATGTCAATCGAACTCTACATTTGGGTGAAAGAATGTTAATATAGTATAAAACTGTGCATGTTGACAAGTAGTCGTTTTTCAAATCAACTATGAAAATGCAATATATTTATTACAGAAAATACTACGAAACATTTTAACATAAATTTATCAAGATACTTATTTTATATTCAAAACCAATCTAGTTCACAAAATTCACACACAAATGTTGGGGAAAATGTACTTTCATGTGTTATTTTCTGAGTGTATCCTTGAAAGATTGCCCAGAGTGAAGAACACTACTATATGCATAGCTGCCAACTCTTCCGATTTTTTCAGAATTCTTCCGAAAAATCAGCAGGTTTTCCGATTTTACGCGCGTAATGCGTTTTCTTCCGCTTTTCGTCATTCTCTTCCGATTTTCGGCCTTTTCTTACGCTTTTTACGCGAGTTTTGTCAAAGGACTGCGGGAAAACCCGAAATTTCGCCGAAGGTTCGCGGGAAAGGCGCAAATTTTGTCGAAAGGTCGCGTAAAGAACGAGAATTCCCCCAAAAGACCGCGTAAAAACACGAATTCCGTGAAAAGATCGCGAAAAAACGCGATTTTCGTCAAAAGATCGGGTTAAAAAAGCGCCGTCAAAAGATGACATAAAAACACTATTTCCGTGAAAAGATCGCGTGAAAACACTAATTCCGTTAAAGGATCGTGGAAAAAACGGGCGTTTCGTGAAAAGATCGCGGAAAAATCCCAAATTTCACCGAACGATCGCGGGAAAGTCGCGAATTTCGTCAAAAGATTGCTTAAACGACGCGTAGGGGTGATTTTGGTCCGAATTTTCCGAAAATTTAAGGCATTCATTTCCGAAAATTTAAAAAAATCGGCCACCAATTCGAAAATTCGGACATAAAAATATTGCGAATTTCGACATCTTCGCCGAAAAAAATTAATTTTGTCAATCGTTTGCAGAAAAATCGCCAATTTCGTCAAAGGATCGCGTGGAAAACGGCAAATTTCATCAAAAGATCGTGAAAAAACGGCAAATTTCGCCAAAAGATCGCGAAAAAACAGCAAATTTCGTCAAAAGATCGCGAAAAACAGCAAATTTCGTCAAAGGACCGCGGAAAAAAACGCATAGCTAGTGTCGGAAGTGGATTCCCCCCCCCCTCCCCCCTGCTGTAACTTTTCAGAAAATGTGCTGTGAATTTCAGATATTTTTTTTTTCTTTCTCAAAATCACCCTCAAAAAAAAAAAAAAAAAAAAAATTAGGAGTCAGAAGTTTTAAGTGTCTTTTAATGTGAAAGGTAGAATATCTATTTTTTTTTTTTTTTTGTAATTTTTAATGTATTCAAGTTATTCTTTTTTGTCATAATATGTATTGTGTAATTGCAAATTAGTGAATATTTTATTAGTTTCTCTTTGAAATTTGTTTATTTATAAGGATTCAGCTGTTTTTTAATCCCTACTGAAAGTGTTATAAAACTTAAAAAATCTTCTGATTTTTCGCCAAAATCTTCTGATTTCTTCTGATTTTTTTGCCTAAAATCTTCTGAGTTTTACCGAAATTTAGTTGGCAAGTATGCTATATGAACCTATTCTTGTTTGCCTTGTACGAATCCTTAACGGGGTGGTTTGTGCTTATTGATTATTTGACTACAATGTATGTCAGCTCTGCATGCAATTGCATCATGCTTATCTGCTAATAATGAATGATGTACTTTTGGTGTTAAAAGTTTTCTGTTTGTCTTTTTTTGATTTGTTTTATTGTTTTGATTTAATCTTTTAAAAAATATTTTTTCTTTTTAGGTATATGGTTGACATCCAGTTTGACAAAAGCATTGTTAATAAGGAAGTTTTGAAAGACCCTGCTAAGAGAAGAAAAGCAAGGCGAGATGTCAAGGCAAAATTTGAAGAAAGGTAAATAAATACATTAGCAGGCCTCGCAGCGCTCCTATATTTCCTATAAATTTGAAAAAGTTCTTATATTTTTCAACCTTCCACTCTCACGATTTTTTATTTAGGCCGCAAAGTTCTGCAATCCGGATGTGGGTTTTTTTCTGCGAATCATTCTTTTTAAATCATGATTTTCTTCAATCACCCATTTAAAAAATCCCAAATTTCGTCAAAAATCGAAAATTTCGGCAGTCACTCGCTTAAAAAAAATTGTGAGTTTTGTCTGTGAATCGCAGCAAAAAATGATGAATTAATCGTGAATTTTTTCAATCGGTTTTGTCAAAAAATCGTTCAGTTTGTCAGTCAGTCTTTGAAATATATTGCAAAATTGGTCGATCGTTCTTTGATAAAAAAAAAAAAAAAAAATCTTAATTTTCGGCAGTCTCTCGCAGTAAAAAAGGTAATAATAATGTGGATTTCTTCAATCAGTCACTAAAAAATAAAATTAATATAATTATTTAAAAAACGCTAATTGGTCACTTTGTTGCCAAAAAAAAGTTTGACATTGGGAGCTTCCTCAATCGGATGCGAAAAAAGGCACAAATTTCATCGATGTACATCAAAAGAATGTCAATCAGCTGTTGAAATAAAAATTGCAAATTTTGTCAATCATTTGTGGCAAAAAATTGCGAATTTTGTCAATCAGTCACATAATTTTACAATTATATTTATCATGAATTTTTTACTCTATAGGGCAGAGATGTTTCAGATCCGAAAATTCTAGGCATTCGGTTCTGAAATGTAAAAAAAAAAAAAAAAAAAAAAAATCAATCTTAGTCTGAAAAATCGGACGTAAAAAAGTTAGGGAATTTCAACAAATGGTTGACAGAAAAAATTGATTTTGTCAATTGTTGGCAGAAATAAACGTCAATTTTGTTAAAAGATAGCATAAAAACGCGATTTTCGTCAAAGAATCGCGCGCAAAAAAAAAAACTGTTTTTGTTATAAGATCGCACCAAAATGCGAATTTCGACAAAGAATCGCAATTAACTCTCAAAGTTCACGGAAAGAGCACGAATTTCGTCGAAAAATCACATAAAATGCAACTATCGTCAAAGAATTGCGAAAAAAAAAACATTATTTCTTCAAAGGATCGCCAAAAAAAACTGCTTATTTTGTCAAAGGGGTGCAAAAAAAAAAACTTATTTCGTCAAAGGATCACGGAAAAACTCTTTTTTTCGTCAAAGGGTCGTGAAAAAAGTGCTTATTTCGTCAAAGGATCGCGGAAAAACTCTTTTTTTCGTCAAAGGGTCGCAAAGAAGAAAACACATTTACCTGCTCCCTCCTCTGATGTAACCTTTCGTAAAATTTGCTGTGAAATTTCAGATTTTTTTTTTTTTTTACTCAGAATTATCCCTGCTGTAAAGGTAAAACAAATGTCATTCATTTTATATAAATTTATTACAAAAAAAGCATTTATATTTAAAAAATAAAAGTAAATTAAATAACTTTTATTTCAATTATGTTTGTATTAAAGATGATTCTGTTCTGAAAATATAAGGCATTCATTTCCGAAAATTTTAAAAAATCGGTCACCGATACGAAAATTTGGACAAATCTTCACGAATTTCGACAAATGGTCGCCGAAAAAAAAAATCTTTTTTTTTTTTTTTTTTCAATCGTTTGCCGGAAAATGGCCAATTTCATCGAACGATCGCATAGAAGATGCAAATTTTGTCAAAGAACCGTGGAAAATATGCAAATTTCGTCAAAAGTATGCTAAAAAACCTGTTTCCTTAAAAGATCGCTAAAAAGACACAAATTTCACCAAAAGATCGCTAAAAACCGCAAATTTCATCGAAAGATCGTTAAAAAACTGCAAATTTCGTCAAAAGATCATGAAAAACCCAAATTTCATCAAGGGATTGAGAAAAAACTCATAGTTAGTACCAGGAGTGGATTTCCTCCTTTCCCCCTTTTGCTGTAACGTTTCAAAAAATTTGCTGTGAATTTGAGAAAATTTTTTTTCACTCAGAATCACCCTTGGTTTGTATTGATAAATGCAAATGCTATAAGGGGTGATGCAGACCTGCCAACCTTTGAAAATGAGAAATCGTAGCACACAAAATTTAAATTAATCTGGAGTTTGGTTGGTTAGTTTTTCGTGTTACACAGCCATCTTTTGACATTCGTAAAAGGAATAAGGTTTCAGTCTTTCAACTCAATATAGTAAATTTTCTCTTTTGAAATTTTTTATACGATATTTAAAGTTTCTTTTCATTTCGCAGCGTTTTCTTTTCTTTTTTTTTTTTTTTACATTTGTAAAAGGAATCTGGTTCCAATTTTTTAGCTTAGTGCAGTAAATTTTGACGAAATTAGAGATTTTTTCCCTGCGATCATTTCAGGATATTCACAATTTTTCCGCAATCGCAATTCACATTTTTTTATCACAATATCCGAATTTTCGAACTAATGGCCAATTTTTTAAAACTTTCGGAAATGAATACTTTGAATTTTGGAAATTTCGCAGCAGAATCACTCCTGAAAAATATGCTGTGCGGGATAAAAATCACAACTAGAAACAAAAAATGCGTTTGTGTTTTTTGCACAAAAATCGTAGTTTAAGACCAATTTTCGTAGCATCGTACTTTATAGGTCCAAGTCGTAGCAACTACGATTTTTTCGTAGCAGTTGGCAGGTCTGGTGATGATTCAGAAAATAATCGTAAAAAGTATTTAAAAATATAGCTTGAAAAAGAAATTGCATACAACTCCTGAAACTCATATTTTACTCCTGAACAGTGTTAAAAATTCCTGAAATAGTCAGGAGAGTGAACTTTAATAGTTTACTCATGATATAGTCTTATGTTGACATCTGTGATATTACATATAGAAGTGTATTAAAACACGTGTAGGTGTGTTTACTTATAAAAATTCCTATATTTTCTTGAAGAAAGTCACTTCTAGGCCTGCATTAGTTACAGAATAAATATCTTAGTTATTTAACTGCATAAAGGTTTAATGCACTGTATTTTTTTTTTTTTTTTAGAGGGTCCCGGTCTGTTTAGTCCTTGTACAGAAGTTGACAGAACTGTCCTCAATATTCCATTATTTTTGCAGTACTTGGCTTTAATATGTTCGCTGCCAAAGCTGAGATGTTGCATATGTTCATACACGCCAAGATCATATCTGCAATTTAGTTCTTTTAAATTATTTTCTGTTTTATTATTTAAATATATATATAACATTACTTTTAGCAACAAATAAATTCACAAGAGTATGCTCGTTGTTGGCAAATGAAACATTGTAGGTATTTTCTATCGCACTATGCTCGTAATTGGTGACTTAGATAAGAACATCAATAACGAGTTATCTTGTAGCTGGCAAGGAAACCCAGTTTGCTAACTACGAGTATTCTCGTAGATGGCAGCGAACATCTTAATGTATATACTATATATATTTTTTTTAATCCCTGTCAGCGTTTTTCATTTTGCTCCATCTAGTCTTTTGAATGAACAAAAACTTCCGTTTGAATTTTAAGAGGATTATTCCATTTACATAGTTGCAAACTTGTACGGATTTTGTTCTAAGTGTACGGTTGTACAGATGAATAGTGGTTTTTCGCACAGAAAAAACAATCGCGGAAAACGCGAATTTCATCCAAGATCGCATGAAAAAACACGAATTTCGTCTAAGATCGCGTAACCAATGCTAATTTCTTCAAAAGAATCACGAGAAAAACGCTAGTTTTGTCAAAGATTGCGTAAAAAAAACACCAATTTCTTCAAAAGATCGCGAACAAACACTAATTTTGTCGAAGGATCGTGGAAAAAAAATGTGCATTTCGTCAAAGATCACAGGGAAAAAAACATTTTGTCAAGGAATTGTAAAAAGTACGCGAATTTGTTCAAAATATCGTGAAATGAACGCAGATTTCATCTAAGTTCGCAGGGGGGAAAAAAACACGAATTTCGTCAAAGGTTTGCGAAAAAATTCTAACTTTGTCAATGAATCACAAAAAAAAAAATTGCGAATATCGTCAAAAATCGTGGGTAAAAAACGAATTTTATCAAAAATATTTCAAAAAAAAGCTAATTTTGTAAAATGGATCGCGAAAGAAACGCGCATTTCGTTAAAAATCGTGCAGAAAAACACTATTTTTGTCGAAGGATCGTGAAAAGAATGCGAATTTCGTCAAAGATCGCGGAGAAAAAACACTAATTTCGTCAAGGGATCGCGAAAAAATGCTAATATCTTCAAAGATTGTGGGGGAAATAACGAGAATTTCGTCAAAGATCACCCCAGTGGCAGAAAGTTTTGTAGCTGTCTGCGACAAGCTTTTAAAATTTCATAATCTGTCTGCAAATTTTGCGTGTCATTTTAATGAATAAATAATAAATTAAAACTAGGAATTTCTTATCATTCTATTTAAAACATGGTAAGCATGATGCATTCTCATTAATTTTGCTTATAACTTTTCATCATCTAACTTCTTGTAGAATTTCTAAAGTGTGAAGGATAAGCAGAACCACACATAGGCAATAACGATGCTTTTAAAAACCTTCAGAAGCTTCAAGCTCAAAAAGCACTGAGTTTTTCCTAAAACCCTTGAATGATTTTTTTCTTTTCCCAATCCTTTGACAAAATTAGTGTTTTTTCGCGCACTTCTGATGAAATTCGCATTCTTTCCCGACCCTTTGACAAATTTTGCGGGGTTTTTTTCGCAATCCCTTGACAAAATTCGCATTTTTTTTTTTTTTTTTGTCTGCGGTCTTTTGAGGAAATTATTTTTTTTTTTGTAATTTGTTGATATTCACATTTTTTCCATGGCTTTTTGACGAATTTCTCGTTTTTGCCGCAATTCTTGGATGAAATTTGCGTTCTTCTCGTGATCCCTTGCCAAAATTCGAATTTTTCTTTTCTGCGTCCTTTTGAGGAAAATTTTTTTTTTTTTTTGTGTGTGTGTGTGTGTGTAATTTTTTTGTGAAATTCACGTTTTTCCCATGGCTTTTTGATAAATTTGGCATTTTTCCCGCAATTTTTGGACGAAATTTGCGGTCTTTTTTTTTTTTTTTTTTTTTTTTTTTTTTTTATCTCTTGACAATATTCACATTTTTCCACAATCCTATGAGGAAATTTGCGTTTGTTCCATGATCCTTTGACGAAATTCGTACTTTTCCGCAATCCTTTGATGAAATTCGTACTTTTCCACAATCCTTTGATGAAATTTGAGTTTTTTCATGATCCTCTGACGTAATTCGTATTTTCCGCGATCTTTTGAGGAAATTTGCGTTTTGTTCGCGATCCTTTGTCAAAATTTGCGTTTATTTCACGATTCTTTGACAAAATTTGTATTTATTTCACCATCCTTTGCCAAAATTCACATTTTTTACCCAATCTTTTGCCAAAATTAAAGCTTTTAATGCAATCTTTTGCCGAAATTCACGCCATTAACGTGATCTTTTGTCGAAATTCGCGATTTTTACGTGATCTTTTGACGAAAACTCGCGCTTTTTGCGCGATCTTTTTCCAAAATTCAAGTTTTTTGCATGATCTTTTGCCAAATTTCACGCCTTTTACCCCGATCATTTGCCGAAATTAAAGCTTTTAACGTGATCTTTTGCTAAAATTCACACTTTTTACACGATATTTTGACAAAACTTGCATTTTTTCCGCGGGAAAAAATTGTCCGAAAGTTGCGGACAATTTTTTAAATTGATTTCATTAGTGCAGACAATAATTGTCCGCAAAATATTTTTTTGTCCATGACTATGTCGCGGTGTTTCTACCACTGGGAAAACCGCATAAAACATGCAAATGTTGTAAAAGATCGCATAAAAAACATTAATTTCGTTAAAAGATCGCGAGAAAAAAAATTTCTCAAAGGATCGCGAAAAAAACACACATTTCGTCAAAAGATCGCGGAAAAGCAGTAATTTCGTCAAAGGGCCTCGAAAAAACTCATAATTAGCACCTGCAGGGAATTCCCTTCTGTTTCCTCCCCAATCTCCTTTCAGAAAATTTGCTGTGAATTTCAATTTTTTTTTTTTTTTTTTTTTTTTTTTTTTTTTTTTTTTTTACTTAGAATTTCCCATGCAAAAAAATTTTCTTATGAAATCTTACATTTTTATTTTTTGGGGTAAAAAAGACTGTACATGAATATAGCATAGAAAATGTTATGAAATAATTACTTTTTTCTTTGCATGTGCATATGTTATGCATTTTTAAACACGTAAGAATACGTCATAAAAATTATAAGGATTTTAAAATTGACATGTTGGCAGGTATGCGTTTAATCCAAATTTAAGATCTTAGTTATTTTTTTATTTTCATTATTGTATCCCATTTGTTGCAATCATTGCAATGCCATTTATCAAGTAATTTCCTTTATTAAATTATATCTATTAAATTTTCAAAGATCTGCACAACCCGGGGCAATTTTCAGAGTTTTACAGACCTGAATTGTACGAATTTTATATCTTTTCTATACCAAAGACTGCGTCAGTATCTCTTGTATTGGGCATACAATTAACCGGTAATAATGTTTCTGGAAGTAGTCTAAATTTGAATTTTTAGGCACAGGATATTTTTAAAATATGTAATGGGCTGATAGAAAAATTTGCCCTATTCCTTAGATTACCTTCTCTTTTAATTATTTTTCCTGAGATTGATTTACAAAATTTAATTTTATTTTCCCTCTTGATTATCAAAATTCAAGGTTTTTTTCTTTTCATTATTATTGATTGGCGTTGCTTTTTAATTCATTCAAAAATTATTCATGGGAAAAGTTTATAGGCTTTGCACAGTTCTTGAAAGTGTGTGTGCAAGATTTAGTCTCAGGATTCATTTGTCTTGGAAAGATTTTTGACTAATAGTAAACTATTTTTTATATATTGAAATAATAGCAAATTTTGTAGCTAAAACTTTTTTAAATCTTTTTTTTTTTTTTTTTTTAACCACAAAAGATTAAATTTTAGCCATAAAATAGGGCAATTGTAAATCTTTTAACTTATACCCATTGAGTTTTACCGAATACTCAGAAAAGTTTTCAGTCTTACTTCTTATACTCATTCTTGAAACTTAATTTTTTCAAAAGTAATTTTTCTAAATAAGTGTCATTATTTTTATTAAAAATCTATATTAATATTAGGAATTTAACTCCCCTTAAGAGTTAACTCTGGAATGGGTTAATTGAATGAGTGATTCAATACTGAAATCAGGGTTGGCAAAGTGGGCCCAGCCCACAAAAACCCACCCGGGTTTTTGTTAAAAATCATTTCTGAATCTGCAAATCCCTCCTATAATATTTAAAAATACAAAATACAAGTTTACCTTTTAAGCCCAAAACCTAGGTGGTTTCTTTTATCAAAATTACATAAAAATAATTAAATAAAAATCAGTCGTATATGTGGGTAATCAGGTGGTAGTTTATTTCAGAATATTTATATTTAAAAAATATATTTCAAGTAACTTACACAATGTAATATATTTAAAATAATTATAATTCATCTTTTTTATAGTTTACCAATTAAAATCACATTCACTTTGATTTTTATGGTAATATTTATAAATCTTTACGAGTTTTTCACACTGCTCTGAGCCTAGTCTGTTCCGCAATTTAGACCATATGAATCCAAATGTAGAGAAATTCTCTCGATGAAAGCAGAACTAGATAGAACAGAATGCAGAGATCGGAAAAAACTTCAAAAATCCCAATCTAACTTGTTGTTTTTCTTTTTCTGTACTTTTTCTTTTAGAATTTCCCTCCATTTTGAAGCTGAAAATTTTTGACACAATATTTTCTGAGAAAAGAAGTGATTTAGGAAAATAGTCTGTCTTTAATTTTAAATGTCACTATTGCAGGTAACCACTTTGAATAATATTGCATTACCATGCTTCAGCTTCTTCCTCTTCCGTTGAATTAAGCCTTTTCCTTCTAAACTTTGCATCCATTATATTAGCTAAAAAATGCTCAGGCCAATAACCTGTTTGTAGCGTTTCAGTATAACTTCCTTGTGTCCCTGCTATACGGTGCCGTAGGCAGCGGGGACCCGGTTCGAGGTTTGTTCGCTTCGAGGTTTCATATTATTAGAGGCCCCGATAAAAGGAGGTGCCCGCTAGCATGCGAAGCCAGCTAGTTTAATTATTATAGTTACTAATTATTATAGCAACTTTAATTATTATCGTTACTACAAAAATAAAAATTATTCATTATGACAACTAAAATGTATTTAAAAGTGATGAGATAAGAACTCACTTTTTTTGCCAATTTTTCATTGTGAAAGTCTAGGTGCGACTATTATGTGGGGAAATCTACTACACAATATTGTACACTCTAATGCTAAAACATCACTGGTATAAAAAAAACACATTATAATAAAATTAGTAACTTACCATTTGTTTCCAGATTATGTGCTGTTTATTAAATATCATTTTTCATTTTATGTTAATATCTTTATAGACGTAAAATTTACAAATAATCTTTGTGAAAATTTTGACAAAAAATTCTTATAATAAATCACTTTTACTGAATGTATCAGTATCACTATTGTAATGTGAATCTGTGTCTGAAAAATCTCTGTCATTCCATAAAATGTCATCTTCGCTTCTGTCCAAAGCGTCGGAGATAACCATCTTCTTAAAACTTTTTGAAATTATATCGCTTGTCATTAAAGTCAAGCTTGGTAATATCAAACAACACATTGGTTCCAGGGATGGACACCTTACTGTTCCACCAGGAGTTTTTCTTTGTTCCCATTGACCATTCAATCTCAGCTGTACTTGTCTTATACTGTCTTTAAACGGTTGCAAAATCGATCCGAATCCTTCAGAAATTATCAAAAGATCCGTTTTGCCTTCTGAAAGTTCCTTCTTTACATCATCAAAAAGCTGTCCTCGGAAGCTTTCGAGTACAGTATAGGATCCGGAATCCTTGGGACCTGGGGCATTCCGGATAAGGGGTTTTTCCGTAATTCGGAACACTACCACAAATATTTTCGAATGTACATAAATATGAAATACTGGTTAGCATAAATAATATTAAAAATACTGTATTACACATTTGTGGAATTGATTCAATAAAACACAATTATGGAAAAGTTTAATTTTTATTTTAAAAAAAAGTTAAGAAATAATTTTAAATTATAATAAAACTTACAAATGAACAAGATGAAAAATAAAATTTAGTTTTGGGGTTGAGATGCAGATGCTTGGGAATTAGTTTTTTGGGAAAATCCTTTTAAAGTTGGCTGCTTGTAACGTTTCTCTTTTACAAGCTGGTCTTGAATTTTATATAAGGACATTATTTGTTGTTCATGGAAATAACTTCTTTGTTCCATGCCTTGAATTAATTGTTAAGTGTAAAATATCATTTGTTCATTAGACATTTTTTTCTACCTCCTCATTCTTGTCATCATCATCACTACGATCATCAGATGCATCTTTAGTCACCATTTCACAAGTTTCACTGTATGTCATCTGATGACTAAGTGGAGCATTACTGTCTATATTGAAACAAACTTGAACTGCATCTTCATCCAATAATTGGGGAAAAGGGAGGGGAATATATTGAAAGTTGACTTTTTATTTATTTTTGTTTTGTTTACAAATTTATCGCATGGAAAGCGGACAGAAAAATACAAGAGGCAAAATTATCAACACTTAAAATGCAGATTTCCGCAAATTCGCAGAGATAAAGAAATGCATAATTACTGTAATATTCCATTAACCCACCCTCTATTTTGTAAACAAATTTGATATTTAAAAAAAATCCCACGAAAGCACCCCCCCTTTCCAAAAAAAAAAAAAAAAACGCTGCAAAAAAATCGCGCGAAGCGCCGTACCATCTTTTTGTCTTATCGGATTCCGTATATCTGTTTTTCTACTGTTCGATGGACGCAGCTGAAACCGATAAAACAACGTTTCTCTCATTCTCCTAATTGGCCGAATTGTAGGCGCGCCTTTAGATGACGTCAAAGGTCGGAGCTTGCCAACAGATTTTCATCGCGGAAAATGCATTCAAATTCTAAGTGACGTTTCGAAAATATTTTTTTTCAAAAGGTTAAAATTAAAATTTTTTATAATGGATTTTAGAGTTTGAAACAGAAAAATACGAAATTTAAGAATATGTAGTTAGTTTTTCCATATTTCTAAAGGTTACGCCGATGCGAAGTCATAAAAATGATCAAAAAGAGAACTTATGTCCGATGATTGCATACATTCAATTCTTATCTTTCACGGGAGCCTCATAAGTGGGATCGTAGGGAGAGCGCGCTTTTAAGTTCGCGCTTTTTAAGTTCTGTTTTTTAATTATCTGGGTTAACAAAAAAAGAAAAATCTGAATATCAGGGCAGGCTTTGGACTATTGTTATAAACATTTTCGGATTTCAACAGGCGGTAGATTTCGATGGGCCACTTTTAATCCCTGTAAGCGGCCTCTCCGATTACTTCACGATTTTTTGCCGCGTTTGGGGGGGGGGGGGAGATTAATGGGATATTTCGGTACCTTGAGGTGTATGAGAAAAAGTTTAAAATATTTAAAATATCGATTTATAAAGCATGTTAACTCTTCAATAAAATATGAAAAAAAAAACTGCAAATTTTTATGAAATGAAAGCTTTTACTAAGTTTCGGTTTCAGATCGTTTAGCGTTCCGGTTTTTAGAGCGTTCCGGATATTGGGACGCCGGATAATAGATCCTATACTGTACCAGCAGGGCTGGTTTTTTTAACAATAATGCAGACCTTTTCTTCTATACATTGCGAATCCAATCTTTCATCCTTTTTTCATCCATCCAATTTATAAAAGAAAATATTTTGGCGATTTTTATCAATATTAATTCTATTAGTATTATTTTATAATATCAGAATAAAATAATTTAATTACTGATATTATAAATAATATTAATTAGTAATAAATAGATCAAATATAATTTTAAAAATGTAACATATTAAATATTTTTAAATGAGTACACACATATATTATATAAATATACAGAAAAATAACTAAAAGCCCACAAAAACCCGGGTGGGTTGGGTTTTTGCCAACCCTGACTGAAATTATTGCATAGTTAAACATGCATAGCAAATAAACTGTTCTCTTCCCTTTCCATTCTTTTTTACTGAAGTGATGCTGTTTATTTGTTTCATCAAAATGTATACAATTAAGAAACAAAATTGTAAAGTGTATAGCAGTTCAATAAATTAGGTGTGCCATGTATATTATTAAATGCAGGTCCTAATAATTTTTTTTCTTTCTTTCAGGTACAAGACTGGCAAAAGCAGGTGGTTCTTCCAGAAGTTAAGGTTTTAAATGTGTAAACTTAAAGAAAATAAATTTAAAAAATCTAACATGTTGTTCTTCTTTTCCCTCAAGACACAAATTTGTTATATGATCACTTGATTCGGTACTACCATATCCTTCACAACTCAATATTTTAGAGCTTGCTTAAATATCTTCGTCCTACTTGACAGAATTTTACTTTTCTTCTCTCCAGAAATAGAGTTGTGCCCATGTTCAATAATGTGTCAGGATTCATACTTATCAGGGTAATAAATTTTGGGTTATAAAAATCAGGGGAATCTCGGGAGATAATAAAAAAAAATTCCCAAAACTTGGGAAAACCTGCCATAATCGCATGCTTTATGATATTGCATCTGTCGACATCTATTCAATCAGTAGACACACCTTCTAACATCGTGAGATTTGACAACAGTTCAAGAGGAACTTTTTAAAATTGATATTGGCAATTGTAGCCTTCATATTATTCATAATCCTTTTCAAAGACTTAACAAAATCATAAAGTGGAAATTAAATTCTTGCTAAGTTACCAAGTTTTTAAGGACTGCCCCACAAGGGGCACAGACTTCATCTCTGTTTTACACAAAATATTTTTTTTTTCCTTAAAGTTCTGTTCATATTGTTTGTGCATAAACTTTATTTTTGAGATTACTTTGTTTTTATTATGAAGAGGTAGGAGTGTCTCATGCTGGTTTAAAAAATGTCGTTAATTGTTGACATGAAAAAATTGTACATCCCGGAAAATACATCAGGAATTTTTTCTTGGAAAATGAGTATGAACCCTGTGTGTGTGTGTTCGTCTTAACAAGCTTTAGTTAATACATCTAAAATTAAATGAAGTGCTATAAACAAAAATAAGATAAGTGTGTCATGTCTTAAAAGGAGACCCCCAAACATGATGCACACAGTTTTGAAATATGCTGTATAGTATGGGTCACAGCCCTAATTATTACCTTAAACGGTTGTCTTTAAATGAGCCTTAGTTTTTGAGAAATTTTGGGTCAAAGTTCAGCATACTTCAAATACCTATTTATTGCTGTTCATAAGACGCACTTAGTAGCGTGGAGGTAACATGTAAATATTCTATACCACAGATGGTGGGTTCGAACCCAGCTTGTACCTTTTAATATATTTTTCACATGTTACTAGTTTTATGCTGAATTAGGCAGCTTTGAACTTTTTGATATTTTCCTAATAAATAAAATTTACATTTTCAGAATTTTTATGAAAATTTATCTTTTCTGAAATTTTTAAGCTAATATTTCTATTGACGAAAATTAAACTAATTTATGCCTAGAATTTTTTTTTTATTATTAAATTTATTATTATATGTGTATACTTTTAAATGCAGAACTGTATTAATAATAATAATTTATGTATATTTTTTTACTTTATGGAAATTAAATTTTTTTTTACCATAATTTATACAAAATATTTTTCTTGCTAAATCTCTTAAACGTGTTTATTATTAGATATTATCAATACCATATTTACAAAAGAGTAATAAAATGTTAAAGTAGTAACACTTATATGTAAGTTTCTAACAGTTGTATAAATTTTTAATGTCCTCTAAATACCTTTATCTGTAAAGTTCGAACTGAATATCATATTTTATTTACACAGATTAAATTCAAAATATTGTTGATGTCATTCTTAAAAATTCAACTGGAAATGCAATAATGTGATATATTTATCATATAAATATATATTTTTAAGTTCTGCTTTACTAGTCAATTATTTTTTATAAAATGTAAGGAAAAAAAATGCATTATTTCATAACTGTGATAAATAACAAAAGATAAATAAATGTAAACAATAATAGTAAGTTTTCAAAAGATGAGATAGCTATATATAAATTAGTTTAATAATATAAATTTTCATTTAAAAAAATCAAACATGTAATTTGTTAGAAAAATGTCAAAAATATGATATTAATAAAAAAGAAAAGGGGGCGGGGTTGTACAAGCTGGGTTCGAACCTGCCATCTGCAGTATAGCACTCTTGCACCATTATATCCAGGGCTGTGGAGTCGGTGAGAAAAATGGATGATTCAGACTCTTTCGCTCAAAAATGGGCCGATTTTGACAATGCAGACCTGCTTGTAAAATGGACGACTCCGAAGCCCTGGTTATATCCACGCTACAAAGTGTGAGAATACTTCTCACAGTATTTAAATTTGGTTTATTTTTATTTCCTTTCAGCTATTTTTTTTTGCATCGATGTCTATTTAAACTCAATCTTTACGCCGCGATGTTGACGCTTTTATCCCTCACCGTAAAGCAAGTTCATTTTTCACCGCCGATATTCATATCTGCGTTGGGAGCGGATCGGCAGCTTGCGCATGCGCACTCCGTTATTTTAGGAGCACATTTCTGGAGCTCTCCTATCGATGGAGACAGTTTGCATTATGATGACGTCATTGAAATTATGCGCCGCCCTCTTTTGACGCCGATCGCTGACAGGAGAATCGTTTGGTTTCGTTTTCCAATCAGTGAAACATTTTTAATTCTGTAGCTTGTAATTCGTTTCTCATTAATTTCCCGTAAATGTTAATTTAGCTAATCAATTTAAATTCTGCCTTTTAATTACTTTGTCAACCCCGTATTCATCATTTAAATACTAAAACTCATTAATTTTAAATTCAGAATTTGGTTTGATGTTGTCTGCAAAAGATGTAGTCTTTTAACGTAGTTTTAGCGGAGCGCCAGCCCGCTGGCCGGCCGTTCGAATGCCGTGCCGTTCTTTTTGGCCGAATGAGTTTGATATTTTATTTAAGTGGATGTGTTTTTTTTTTTCTCAAAGTTTAATCCTTTAAAGTTGTGCTGCTCTCATTAAAAGGAATCCCATGAATTTATTCCATGTTGGCTGCTATTTTTCTTCTTAAAAGATTAGTTCTTCTATTTTAAAATGGTGACCAGAAGCAAGTATTTTCATAACCTTCTATTGCTACTAACGAAAGAAATAAAGAATATTTGTTTTCACCACTTTGCCTCTTCACTGTCTACATTTCAAGTAAGAACTCTCCAGTTTTATTATTTCTTTAACAATCAATAGTAATTTATTAAAAGACCTTCGCAATTTTTTCTAAACCACTTAAACGATCATTAATTATCGTTACATTTGGCGCCGTCGTACCTTTCGAATTGCATGTTGTTGCTTTGGGATTATTGCAATTAAAAAAAAAAATACTGATTCTTGAAGATAATTTTTTTTAGAACTTTTTGTTCTTTTTTTAAGAATTATGAGATTTTTGGTTGAAATATTTTAATAGAAGCTACATTTTCATGAAACTTGTTCTAATTTTTGAAGAAAATTAAGATCGTTATTCAAGAAAGTCAAGTAAAATTCTTTTTGAGAAATTGTTCTCATTAGTTAAAAAAAGGAAAATGGTTTATTTAATTCAAGATTTATTGGATATAATTGATGAAAATATTGTAAAATATTTGATGTTCTCATTCTGAAAAATTCTTGAGTTATGCCATTTTTTTGTTATGTAGTTACAATTTTTTTTACAATATTCTAAATAATTCATATTTAAATTTTGAAGAATGCATTATTATTCAAATCAAGAAATGAATTTATATAATTACAATATTGAAAATGAATTTTATGTTGTTGCAAATAATAGCAATATTCTGTTTTTAAGAATAGAATTCTGAGGCAGTTACATATTTTTTTAATTGGTTGAAAATTTTGGAATTGAAAATAATTTTGAAGAATAATTGCTGAAATTGAAATATTTGTATAAATGAATTTATGTTCTCAAATAATTGCAATGAATTTGAAGTTTGGCAAAAATTGTTCTCAAGAACATAATGTGATATTTTAGGAGGCATGGCTTTTGGGTTATTTTTTAATTTTTTACTTATTAATGGCACTTTAAATGAATTATAAATTTGAATTTCAATATATATATTTTTTTTAAAAAACGATTGAAATTTTATTGAAGTATTATTTTTAATTCTTGTTGCTGAGAAATTTTGTTCTTCACTTAAAGTTGTTCTCATCTCATCAATTATGCCTATTTTCTCCAACTGAAGTTTGGTATTCTTCAAGTAATTTATAGTAGTAATTATCCTGTATGATTATTTTGAGGTATTGCCTGCTTCTCTGAGTAACAAAAATATAATGTGAAAATTATAAACAGTTATCCCCTTTGAAAAGTTCTTAGACTTGCTCCTCAGATGATTTGGGAAATATGCTGATAAACTCTCAGCTAACAAATTGAAAATATTCAAAATTTTCATTGCTTCAATTTTCTTTGGCAAATTCAATTCTTTCACAATTTTATAAGTCTATGCATGACATATCCACATCGACATCATCATACCTTATTCTCATGTTGCTTTATAAAAATAAAAAGAGCAACATTATTATTTTTTTTTAAATGAAATGGGGCTTCTTCAATCCTGTAACAGTTCTACTTAAAAATTCCATTCACAATAAGAAAAATATTTTTTTTTCTTGCCAATAGCGAAGATTACTTTTATATATTTATTAACTATCAATAGGTCTTATTGATGTGCTTTTTGCCATATTTGATGATGACTGTTCCTGTATATGCTGCTAGAAAATTTTTTTAATTACCTGTAATGACATTCTTCAGACTTCTCTTCCATTCATCTGTTGCTTACCTGATGAAGGTGGTCAGTGGTTTTGTGTGACATCCATTTCTTCTGGTCTCTTCTCTGTTGTTGCACATGTTATCATGGAAGCTAAAAATTATAAAATTACCTACCTACTTCTTCAAAAGTTTCCTACATCTACAATAGTTTAATTTTTTGTGTGCTTCGTATTCAGCCATAAGATACCTGGTGAAGATGTTGTTCATTTATAGGCAAATATCCATTTATGAAACCACTTCAGTAGTGTTCTTCAGTTTGTGAAGCTACAAATAGTGTTTACTACTTTGTTCTCTTAAAAATAAATAAATAAATAGCTTTCATTACTGATTATAATAGTGTGCCAGTTAACGTTTCTCATGTGAGAGCAAATATCCTCATCAAGTGAAATTGTTGACTTGTATGCTGCTAGAACTCAGTTACTCACACCATATCATTATTCTAAGTCTTCTCAAAACAAGGAAGTTACCTGAAAATACAGATGCATTTTACCTTCAATAACATAATTTTATGCTGCATTTTCTCCAAATATTCTAGCAGGTGCAATTAAAAATTATTCAGAGTTAATTTTTGCTTGTGTGTAGTAATTCATCCTCACATTGCAAAATTTTTGCTCATTCATAATCAAGTGTAAATTCTTAACCATATAAGAAGTTTGTGAATATTTGTTACAGTGTTTATGCAAGATCAAGTTATTTTGAAAAGTTCCCCACATTTATTTATTTCTTATGTGCATAGTGCCTTTTACTTTAATCTTATTTCATACCCAAAGCCTCTAAGTTTTTATTTTGCCATTTGCCTCATTACTTTAGTATATAAAAAAAAAAGATTCGTTCATTTTGAAGATTTTTTTTGTTTTATGAAGAATTGAATAGTAAAAATGATCTTCATTTTGAAGTTTTCAATGTTTATGAAGAAAGTGAAATTTATTAATGTCTTCTCTTCATACCTACAAATAATACAAGAAGATTACAGAAAAGCACAACTCTAGATGGAATTTTTTTTTTACCAGCGCATTTATATATATATAGAATTTTTTTCTATAAATCATCTAGTGGAATTTTTTTTAAGTGCTTCTTGACCTCAAATACCGATTATGTCCTATCATACTACATTTCATCATAAGTGCACCACCGACTTCTCGTCCTTGCAGGGCCGTAGCAAGGTCTTTAGAGGCCCCCCCCAAACATATTTTTCGGGGCCACCCTCTAAGATTTTAGAGAAATATCTATATTTAATTTTCCACGCGAGTTCCATTTTATAACAACACCAGCGGAGTTTCGTTGGTCAGATTTTCCAAAATGAACTTCAAATTGAACGAATTTGTAGTTGGTCTGCACTGCTTTCGGCAACGTACACCCATAGGGGCTATGTCCGCTCCGATCACGAATCATACGAACCTTGAATTACTGTATTTTTTTTTATTTCGATCCAGATTAAATTCAAATTTTCAAGATTTCGTTCACGTTGCTACAGGAACATATTTGATATTCTTACAACGTGAATTTAATCAAAGGACTTGCAAAATTTAACTGAGAATTCTTCCATTTAGGGAAAAAATGTTTAAAAAAAAATCGCCGAAGAGCGCGAAAGAACGTCAAAAGTTGCATAAAAAAATTCGAAGTTCATAGAGATCAAACATTACTTACATTGGGCTAAAAGATTGAAACCGGGTTTATTTTTTTTTTACGAATATTAAAAAAAACTACCAGAAAAGTGAAAAAAACTAAAAATCACATAAAAATTCCCGAAAATTTTAAAAACAGCAGAGGACAAAATTTAGCAAAAAAGTTTGAAACTGAATTCCTTTTACAAATGTTATAAACCGCTAAGTATTGCTCATAACCAAAATAAATAAATAAAAAATATGGAAGTCGTTTTCGTATTTTCAATTTTCTCTTCAGTTTGGCAATGCCATTCGCGTGGCCCAGACAGATTTTCTTTAAGCAGAAAATATTCACTTATAACAATTTGTTTCCTACTCGCATTGGTGCCTTTTATTAAATACATATATATATACAGATTTACTAATTTAAAAAAAAAAAAAAATACTTTTGGGATGTCCTTTTCATACATTCCGGTTTTCTCCAGTTTAAAATTGTCACCCAAGTTGAAATTTAAGAAGAAAAAAAATACCTTCGGATAGAAGGTACCTTTCTGTGGGCAACAAACTAGTAGATAATAATAAATACAGATGTTTGTCTGTCCAGAGTTTTTCTTTGTCTGACCAGATGTTTTTCTGTTCAGGACAAAATTTGACAGGGAGGTTACCTGTATGCCTGAAGTTATGCACCTCGAAACAGGTTTTTAAACTTTTTGATTCGAATTTTTTTCATTTAATTTTCTATGCTTTTTTTTTTTTTGTATTTTTTCGAGTTTCGTGCTTTTTTCCCCACATTCATAAAAGGAATCTATTTTCAATCAATCTGTCCATTTTAGCCGAATATAGTAAAGTAGTCTTCGATTTTTAAATATTTCGTGAATTTTTTATGTGATTTTTAACTTTTTTTCGCATTCCGACGGGATTTTATGACATTAGTAAAAGGAATCAGGTTTCAGTCTTTTATCCCGATGTACTAAATTTCGTCCTTTGCGATTTTTGAGCTTTTCAAGAACGTTTTTTTTTTCCTTTTTTAAGACCCCTGTGATTAGGAGAGATTTTATCGCACATTTGAAGATATTTTCGTCTTTAGAAAGGAAAATTTCGATCTTTGATTCGCGACTTCTTCGTGTTATGAAGGAAAAAAATCATGCGTAAAAGTTCAGTTTCTAATAGGGAAAAGTACAATGCAGCAAAGTTGGCAGAACACTCTTGTGATTTGGTTTGACAAAAATGCATCTTTATATTTAGTAAGGATGTTAGGTAATTTTTATGTTAGATTGGTGAGTTTTCTATATTTTCGCGGAAAATGAGCAAATCAAATCAAAGCTTTTTTGTGTGTGTGTTTGAACGAAAGAAAAAGTTACGGAAAAAATCCTTCAATTCACTGATTTTTTTTTTCTTTTATGAGAGAGAGAGTGTGTAAAAGGAACCCAGTTTCAATCTTTTATCCCAATATAGTAAAAATTTTGCCATCTGTGGCACAGATTTTTGACATCCCTATAAGGGATCATGTTTCAGTCTTTTAGCTGAATATAGAAAATATATCCATAGAAATTTCTGAATTTTTTATGAACATTTTATGTGATTTTTAGTGTATTTTTGTTTTTCACAGCGATTTTTTAGCATTCCAGTTTCAATCTTTTGGCTCGATATAATCAATTTTCTCTCAGCGATGTTTGAATTTTTGCCCAATTTTTTATAAGATTTTTACACTTTTTTTCGCGTTTTGCGGAGTTTTTTCTGAAACCGAAGAATTATCCAGTAGATTTTGCTGCTGTCATAATTAAGCTGAAGTGGAAAAATAACAAATTTGTTCCTGTAGCAACATGAGCTACGATGCTGGAAAATTTCACTTTTATCGAAAAAAAAAATGCAATAATTCAATGATTGTTTGATTCAACATCGGAGCGGGAATATCCAGAACAGGTTTACGCTGCGGAAGGCAGTGAAGGCCCCCAATGGAGAACTCCAAAAAATAGGTTTTTTTTTAAAAAAAGCAATCAGCGAAGCTCTGCTAGTAGATTAAATAAATACACAATATAATTTATGTATAGTTAACACATGTAATTTATAGAGACAAGAGAAATGAAATGTTAAAAACGAAACAGGTCGAAAATAAGGGGATAGGCGGCATATGCAATGCACATAGATGCCCGCTTATTGGGGTCCCCAACGAGATTAAATATTTTTTTGAACATTTGAAAAAAATAATGAGGCTTAAAAGTTTTGAATCTTGAGTTCCGAATTTTGCTCACTTTTAAGAGCGGCCCCCAAAAAGAAAATTTATAAAGTATTTGTAGCCTGCAAAATTTCTTTCATCTGGGCACCTTTAAAAAGAATGGTAGCTATAGAAAAAAAGGGCATATCTGTTTTGGTTAAAAGAAGTAATAGTGTTAAGAAAGTTTTTAACCTTATTGGGCCCCCCAACAAGATTAAAAAGCATATTTTTAAAACATCTGAATAATAAAATTTGGGCCTAAAAGTTTTGAATCTTGAGTTCCAACTTTTCCTCACTTTTATAGGGGGCCCCAAAAAAGTCAATTAAAAAAGTATTTAGAGCCTGCAAATTTTCTTTCATCTGGGCACCTTTAAAAAGAATCGTGACTGTAGAAAGAAAGCACATTTGGTTGAAGGAAGTAATAGTATTAAGGAAGTTTTTAAACTTATTGGGCCCCCCATCGAGATTAAATAGCATATTTTTAAAACACTTGAATAATAAAAAAGGAGCCTAAAAAGTTTGAATCTTGGGCTCCAACTTTTGCTCACGTTTATAGGGGGCCTTAAAAAAGACAATTCAAAAAGAATTTAGAGCCTGCAAAATTTCTTTCATCTGGGAACCTTTAAAGAGAATGCTGATTGCTGGCTATAGAAAGAAAGTGAATATCTGTTTTGGTCAAAAGAAGTAATAGTATTACGAAAGCTTTGAACCATATTGGGGCCCCCAACAAGATTAAAAAGCATATTTTAGAAACATTTGAACAAAAAAACGAGGCCTAAAAGTTTTGAATCTTGGGCTCCAACTTTTCCTCCCGTTTATAGGGGCCCCTAAAAAAGACAGTTCAAAAAGAATTTAGAGCCTGCAAAATTTCTTTCATCTAGGAATCTTTAAAGAGAATACTGGCTATAGAAAGAAAGCGCATATCTGTTTTGGTCAAAAGAAGTAATAGTATTAAGAAAGATTTGAACCTTGCTGGGGTCCCCAACGAGATTAAAAAGCATATTTTTAAAACATTTGAATAATAAAAATGGGGACTAAAAGTTTTGAATCTTGAGTTGCAACTTTTCCTCACTTTTATTAGGGGCCTTTAAAAAGACAATTTAAAAAGTATTAAGAGCATGAAAAAATTCTTTCATCTGGGCACCTTTAAAAAGAATAATGACTATAGAAAGGAAGCACATTTGGTTGAAGGAAGTAATAGTATAACGAAGTTTTGAAATTTATTGGGTCCCTCAGTGAGATTAAAAAGCATATTTTTTAAAAATGTTAATAAAAAAATGGGATTAAAAGTTTTGAATATTGGACTCCAACTTTTTCGCACTTTTATAGGGGGCCCTAAAAAAGACAATTCAAAAAGAATTTAGAGCCTTCAAAATTTCTTTCATCTGGGCCCCTTTAAAAAGAATGGTTGCTGTAGAAAAAAAGCGCATATCTGTTTTGGTTGGAGGAAGTAATAGTATTAAAAAAGTTTTGAACATTTGGTTTCAACTTTTTCGCCCATTGATAGGCGCACCCCCAAAATACTAAAAGGCCATTTTAATTTTTAAGTAGAACTTACAGCCTTCAAAAACTTTTATAAAGAATGGTGGATATAGAAGAAAAGCACATATCTGTTTTCTATTTCTAAATCTGATCAAGATCTTTGACAAAAATAAATAAATAAATAAAATTAATTTCGATAAAACAAAATAAAATGTTATTAAAAATACATAAAAAAAAAATTTTTAAAGTAAAAAAAAAAAAAAAAATTGTCTGGAAGGTACAATAGCTCACTACTGGGCCCTTGACTTTGCTCAGGGCCCCCCCAAATGGGGGGTATGGGGGGCGGTCGCTACGGCCCTGCGTCCTTGTTAATCTCTGCAAAAGTGATTCATGTATGTGTCGCAGAAGTATGATTGCTCTGCAGTAATGAGTACGATGTCGTCAGTTAAGTGCTACAAAGAGAATGCAATGCATTCTCACTTTCTACAAAGTGTCTCGTCATGTTAAAATGTTCTAATGTCATCATGCAAAGATCATCTATTTTGATGATTATTATGTGAATGTTCCAGTTTTTTTTCGACAGCACTATACCAGTGTACCACCTCATGTTGTGTTACTAAACTTTCAGTGACATCAGTTAATCTTTAATAGCCTTGTTCCATATGGCTCTGGACTCAATGAACATCATTTTGAATCCAAAAACATTGCCCTTACACACCTGCAGTTACACAGTGTTTATAATTAAAATTTTCTTTTACTTAAGATGTTAGGAGCCTTGTTAGGAGATCCAAGCCACCTAAAATTTTACGTAGGAGATCTTATATGTGTTTATTTTTGTTCATGTACATGCTGATGGCTAGGGCATGATGGTCATCGCTTGGTTGTGGACTTTGATATTTACATATATATATATCTAATTTTTTTGTTTGTTTACAGTGTTGCTGATGATTTCATCTTCGTCATTGTGAGCTTAACATTGAATTATAATAATTTTATTTCTATATTATATTTTAAATGATTATTTTAAAATTATATTCCTGGTACATGGTATTTTAGCTTTATAAACTCATGATTTTGTCAATTTTTTTCTTTCATTCTATATGGAAGTACTTAAAATTTTTTTTTTTGGTGATCACCAGTCTCTCACATTTTAAAGAAAAACCATGGTATATGTATATTTACCTAATCTTTTGAGTCTCATATATATATATATTAAGAATTCTTATGACTAATACATTGAAATTTTTATTTAGTAAAGTATAAAGTTCAAAGAAATTGTGTCTAAGATGGGATTTATGACATGTCTTTTGATTGAAATAGCAACTTGTTTTTATGGGATACCTTGTTTGGGTGATTGAGTAGTGCACGACTCGGTTACACAATTGGTTGTCTGTTTTAATTTAAATGAAATAAAGTTTGATACACTAAAATGATATCATTAAGTTTTATGAAAGTTTATTTATATATGGCCATTTCATTTCCTTTCATGTTAAGAGTAATAAAGAAAACTCTTTATTTTTTTAGATATAATTCTAAAATTAAAAAGTCCTAGGCATGTTGTAAAAGTCAAACTACAAAATGTTTCCTGACTTTTTTGTTGCTCTTGTATTTGCAACTTTTATCAGAAGTTAATTCTGTTTTTATTTGGTACCAATATAGCAAAATTTGTTTTGACTAGTCAATGATCACAATTTTGTTAACTTAAAATATGTTAACAGTTTTATGATGATAATTTTATGAGATCAAATAGAAGGTTTTGCCAATGTTACTGTATTTTTGGCATTTTTATTGTATACTTGATGTATTGTATACTTTTTGGATTATGAATGTACTTTATGCAATGTATATTCTTTTTCTCTCTCTTACTTTTGGTCACCAATTTTTTTTTCCAGCACCAATATTTTTTTTCTAGCACCAATTTTTTTTTCAACTGTTAAATCACCAATTTTTTTTCCAGCACCTTAACTTTAAATTTTATTGTTCGACTTTAATGATTTTTTTCGCTTTGACAGTTCAAAATTTTGTCATCCCATTTTCTGTAAAAGGTTTTTGATCAATTTTGCCTTTTACATCTCCTGGTCTTACAAAATTTTCTCGGTGAAGGGAGGTAATGTGAGAATACTTCTCACAGAAGTTCTGCTAGAAAAAGCAAGGCTGAGCTCACGCTAGAAAAGCTCAGCCTTGCTTTTTCTAGCACGCTGTTCCTTTTGCACTGAAGAAGAATCTCGCTAGTAGATTCAAAACAGCTGTTTGCTGCTTTTCATATATTATTTGTGCATTTTAAACGTTGGTTTTTCTGCTTTTTAACCTAATTTCTAATCACAAGTTTTAAACTCATAATGTAAATTTTAATGATAAACAATTCAATATTTCCTTATTTTTCAATGTAAACATTATCTCTTATTAAGATTATTTAAGTGCAATTAGTATTTTATTATATTTCAGTAATTTAACTTTCAAATTTCTTTCAACATACATCGCGAATGTGTAAACACATCGGAATTTTCTAAGTCTAAAATATAAAAAATGGAAATCTTTTATTTATCAATATTTCCCTTTTAAATTATATTATGTGGATAGAAATATTTATTTCTAGCCGATTGCAAAATTTTCAGTGACTTGTGATAAATACTTTGGCAGAAATACGCAAAAATGTATTTTCTATCTTTTCTCATTTTTAATTTCGGCGCACGATGCCATGAGATCATTCTTTCCGACATTTTGAAAGTTCCAACAAGAAGGGTATTCCCCTTTGCCAAACAGACGCTTAGTTCAAAACCGGACGTCTGCTAAATCGTTTAACATTCCTTTTGGAACACGCACGTTGTGTGTGACGTCAGGCGCGGGGAGGATAGGCGTTTTTAATTGGCTGGTGCGCTCTGTAATGGCTTTTCATGTTTGAAACTCTGGGTTCTGGAAAAGTCATCATTCTTCACCAGGGAGCCGTTAAAGCAAGTAACTTGTAGGGGCTGCGACGCCGTGCTTTTTTTTAGCCGGCTGTTGCGGCAGAAGAGTTCGGCTAGCCAGTGAGAAGAGATCGACGTTTTGTTAGGCCTTGGCGGCCGTATATCATCTAAAGAAAATATAATCTTTTTTCTTCAAGAAGCATTTCTAAGTAAATTTCATAGAACATTAATTGGAAGCCTTGAATTGTTCTGCTCATCGACATTTTATTACTCTTCGATCAAACATACTTCTTTGCTATAAAAATATGAATTGATTATCTGTTTTTTTTGTCGATGCGATAAATAGTAAATTGCCTTTGTAACGAACTGAAATCGTCAAAATCTGCATTTCTGAAGGAAGTTCTCAAACATCCTATTTCCAATTTTCCAAATCCGTAACTTCTCATTCGGTTCGGATTCACATTGAATAAAAAGAAATAGAATCTACATTCCTGAAGGAAGATTGTCAACAGCATGTTTCCAGTTTTCCAAATACAAGGGTCCTTCTACGATACGAGTTTGGCTTTATATTCCTGAACTTTATCCCCTAGTTTGACTTTACGTTCCTGAACTTTATTCATTTTGGAGGCCTTAAAACTAAAAGAAATATTTCTTAAAATATCAGACTATAACATCACGATATCCGAACTTCACATTCTATCATGTTAACTTAAATAATTTTCATATTTTAACAGTTTACTTCTGCTTTTTCTTAGATGACAATATATCTCCAATTATCTAAAATTATATTAAATTTTACATTCATTTTGATAATCTTTTCATAATTCATAATGTAAGAATGCATTCAAATTAGCAAATTTTATATATGTTTAAATAAACGTCATTTGTGAATTATCTTTCTGTGTTCAAGTACTTGGGTGAGTGTTTTCTTTTCTTTATTTTTTTTCAGCTACGATAACTAGTAAATATAATTTTATTTGATCTTAAATAATTTAAAATAATTCTTAAAACACACATTTAGCAATGTCTACCACTTACGTCATCGGCTGTAGTGTAATTTTGAGCTTATGAATCGGAATTAATTTTGTTCAATTCAAACTTTGGATTGAATTTCACTCTCCGATTCATTAAGCCCAGCATTACAGTACATTTATGGTGCCGTTAACTTAGTGATTTCATTCTTGGAGTTATTGTTTTAAGCCTTTTTAATATTAATTTTTTCTTTTCATTCATAGGCATTAATTGATGCCATAACTTTAAAGATCGGAGATCGGGTTTCATTACTTTTTCATGATAATAGATAAAGTATATTTATTAATTAACTTATTAATTATTTAACCATTTATTTTAAAAATAATACTCACTAAACTTATATATTTTTTTTTTCTCTATTTCATGTGCGGACCCCATATTGGTGCAATATATTTTTAAAATATACATGATTTATATTTTTATTTATTTTCCTTTTAAGATTTGATTCTATAAATATATGTAAAGAAAAGAAATTTGATTTTTCAAAGATTTATTTGCTAATATTTTTTCATAAATTGAAAAAACGAAAACTTTATATATTACGCTTTGAATTTATAATGATTTATTGTTGCATGTTTTGATATTTGTAGTTATTGTGTTCCTTTTTTTCTATTTTGGGGGATTTGTACATTTTTGCATATATTTATTTAGTTTAACTGTATTGCACATTAATATGCATTTTTAGAAAATTTTTTGAAAAAGTAATCTTCCATTTTTTTTATAATTTTTTTTCTTTCCTTCATCATTTTAACAAATTTTTCCATTATTATTTTTTTATTTGCTTTGCTTTAAGATAATTTATTTGTCATACATCAGTGTTTTAGTATACCTTTTGATTTTTCACGTGTATACAAATTATTACGATATGGCAAATGATTTGCAATTAAACGCGCTTATGGCAGCGATTCCCACTTTCCATGGAAAAGAAGGGGAAAATGTACATTTTTTCATTAAAAACATTAGTGATGTCTGTAACATACAGAATTGGAACGACGAGAATCGTATTCTACTCTTCCGCCTGTATTGTAGAGACAAGGCGCAGGAATATGTTGCGAGCGATCCAGAAATTAACAATATTGATAATTTTGAAAATTTTGTGCGTTTATTTAGAGCAAAATTTAGCAGAGAAGAGAATTTCCAGGAAACCTCTTATCAGTTCTGAAATATAAGACAAAAACCTAAACAGACAGTGAAGGAGTTGGCTGAGGTAGTAAAAAAATTAGTCAATCGATTGGTTCCGAACGCTGAGGATATTCCTCAAATGGTCATTCTAAAGCAAAAATTGATGTTTAATAAATTGCTCGAAGCTCTTAGACCGGATATTAAAACAGAGGTACTTAAACTTGGAAAGGAAAATTTCGATGATCTGGTTTCTAGTGCTATGGATTGCGAAAAAGCTTTGGAGCAGCAATGTTCTTTCTCAGTCAACACCATCAACGCGACGCAGGTTTCAAACAACAGCAGTCACGACTCGTTGATTACAATTTTGTTGAAACAACAAGAAAATTCAAATAAATTATTGCAGAGTATGGCGGAGCAGTTAAAAGGATTAAAAGATGAGCGGACTGTTTGCCATATCTGTAACAAACAGCATAATACGCGCGATTGCTGGTTTTTTCCGTCTTTGCATAATAGGGGATTTTTTTCGCCGCAGCAAAATTTTTCTGGTCAGGGTAACAGTGCTGCTAATCAAGCAAGTAATTTTTTAAGTCCTAACAGTAATTCTCCAAGTAATGATAGATTTTTTGAGAATCAGGGCAGAAACTTTGCTGGAGATTTTAGAAGAGGTAGCGATAACAATGTGCAGAGATTCAATAGGGGCAGAGGTAGAAATAATTATCGACCATATCGTGGCAGAGGCAGAAGAAATAATTTAAACTTCTAGAGGGTTCTGATGATATTTTGCACAATTTTTCCCCTCAATCTCGCAGAACCCTAGATGATAAATTTTTGCACGAGGGTATGAATTATTCTGATACTGCTGTTAACATTCCCAAATCACTTATGTCATGTTTTTCTGATGATTCTCCACTTTCTTTAATTAAATTAACATTTGGAAAACATAACTTTATTGGTCTTCTGGATTCTGGTGCAAATCTTTCTCTTATACAACCTAAAACTATTAACTTACTTAAACAAAACAATAAACTTAACTTTTTATCTAGATCTGTAAACATCAAGACCATCAATAATTCCAGTGTTCCTTATTTTTCTGCTGTACAATTAAACTTTAAAATTCGTAATAAATGGTTCAGCAATGTGTTTTTCGTTACCCATGATAATTGGCACTCTAACTACCAAATTATTCTCGGTTATGATTTTTTAAACCGAAATAAAGTTTTGTTAGACTCTGCCAACTCTCAACTTATCATGGGAAACCTCACATTTCCTTTCGAAAATAAAAATCCTGATTCTACTCAAACTTCTAATTTTAACAATGAAAATCTAAGTTCCAATGACAATAATACTATTCATGATATTTCAAATTCCAATGCTGAATCATATGAAAATATTAATTCTCTCTCTAACGATATTAATCATGAAGATTCCAAAAACTTTGTCACACCAGCTAACCGTGTCATTATTCGGCCAAATCATGGCAGGATTATAAGACTTAAAGCATTACATAAAATTAACAATTCATCTAACTATTTATTTGTTCCATTAACTACCAAATTGCCACTAAACTTAGATCTTAGTCTTCATGAAGCAAATGTTAACAATTCTATTCTTATGTATGTATTCAACAACAATAGTCAAAAAATTGTCCTCAACAAAAATACTAAATTAGGTTACTTAAAACAAATTTCTAAAGATCAAATTTCTACGCATGACAACAGTAAAACATACCAGGTAAATTCGCTAATTTGTGATGATATTTTAGAACTTCGTAAAAATGAACTAAAAGCTAATAATTTTCAAGTTGATCACTTACCTGAATCAGATAGGAAGAGAGTTCTCAAACTTCTTATGAATAATTCAGCTGTTTTTTCTTCTTCATACAGTACACTGGGATGTACAGATAAAGTTGTTCCTCAGTTTAACTTACTGCATGATTTTGCTTTACAAACAAAACCATATCCCATTCCTAGAATTGCCAAGGAGTTTGCTAGAAATGAAATCGCTGATCTTCTGAAGGCTGGCATTATAGAAAATTCAACCTCAAACTACTGTTTTCCAGTCATTTTTGTTAAAAAGAAGACGTTACCTACTGATGACCCTAACAAACTTAAATTTCGTATGGTTATCGACTATCGATTACTTAATGCAATAACTGAACCTTATAAAATTTGTTTACCAAAAATCAACGACATTATGCAAAATATATCAGGCAAAAAATTCTATACTGTTTTGGATTTAAAAGCCGCATTTTTTCAAATTCTTCTTCAACAGAAGGATAGGGCCAAACTGGCATTTGCAACGGAGTATGGGAATTATCAACCTAAACGCCTGTCATTTGGATGTGTGAACTCAACTTCTTATTTTCATACTTTAATAAATAACTGCCTTAGCTCATTAAGAGGTAAAAATGTTCAATATTTTCTAGATGACATAATTGTTGCTGCTGATTCGTTGGAGGAAATGTTAATATGGTTGCAGAAAGTTTTTGACAAATTGAGAGAATTTAACCTCACTTTAGACCCTAAAAAGCTTCAAATATGTAAAGAACAAATAACATACCTAGGTTTTAAATTACACAAAAACGGTCACTCTCCTTCTACTGATAATGTAAACAAAATCAATAGATTTCCCATTCCTACAAACCTGAAACAAGTTCAAAGTTATCTAGGTATGATAAATTATTTCCGTCATTTAATTTTTGATTTTGCAAAAATAGTACAACCTATTGTAAATTTAACGAGAAAAAAGGTAAAATTCTTCTGGAGCAAGGACTGTCAAAATGCTTTTCTCAAGATTCAAGAAATTTTGCTTACTAATCCAACAGTTAAAAATTTTGATGATAGTAAGGATGTTTATTTGGTTACTGATGCATCTATGGTTGCAATTTGCGGAATTCTTATGCAAAAACACAATGACAAATTCTACCCCATTGAATTTTATTCCAAGCAATTAAATCAGGCAGAATCTAAATACCCTTCAATCAAACGTGAATTTTATGCTATCTATTCCTCTGTTAAACATTTTTCTGAATTCTTGTACGGTAGACAATTCAAAATTCTAACAGATGCTAAAGCTTTAACTTACAATTTAAATCTAGAAAAACAGGCTGAAATTATAACTAGATGGCTTTTATATTTGCAGAGTTTTAATTTGAAGGTTGAGCACATTCCTGGGCTTGTTAATCCAGCCGATTTTCTTTCTCGTGTCGTGGACCTTCCTAATAACCCTAATTTATATGTAAATGCATTAAATATTTTTATACCTACTAACGACTCACTAACTACCGAAAATATACTAAAAGAGCAGCAAAATGATGAAAAACTTAAAGAAATCCGAGAAAAAATAATTGCCAAAACATGTTCTAACACTAATTACTCAATCAATCCTAATAACGATCTTTTAATGTTTGCTAAAAAGAAATCTGGTAATGTCAATAGAGTAAAGAAAATCGTTATTCCTAAAACATTAATCAATAGTTGCATTGCCCTTGCTCACCAAGCTCATTTTGGAATGATAAAAACGGTTGAGACAATTTCCAGGAATTATTTCTGGCACGGAATGGTTCAGGATGTTCAAAATTTTGTAAATAACTGTGAAAAATGTCTTCCCTACAAAAGTAAACAAACCAACACAAAACCTTCCTTCATTTCCAAGTGTGAATTAGCTCCCGGAGAGATGCTTGCAATAGATATTGTGGGTAAACTCCCCAGGTCACATGACGGTAAATTTTTTATTCTCACCATCGTTGACCACTATTCACGCTTTCTGGAAGCTATTCCGCTTAGAGATGCTACTTCCCCATCTATAATTAAAGCTTTAAACGACTACTTTTCGAGGTTTGGTATACCAAAAATTATATTATCTGATAACGCCAAAAACTTTACCTCTGATGTCTTTCTAACCTTTCTTAAATCTCTCAATATCAAACGTAGAAATTCGTCCATTTACTTCCCGAGGTCGAACGGTGTTATCGAACGTATCCATCGATCCCTGAAAGAATCAGTTGCTTCACTATCTGATCAAATAATTGAATGGTCTGATAGATTGAAATTTTTTGTGCTTCACTACAATAATTCTAAACATTCTGTAACTAATTTTAGTCCTGCAAACTTATTTTTTGGCAGAGATTTAAACTTACCTATTGATACTTTCTTACCACCTAAAGATGCTGAAGAACCTTCCCAATACTTTAAACAACAACAAGAACATATCAAAACAACCAGAGAATTAGTTAAACTTAATGAACAAAAATATTTTAAAATGAATGCAAAATTTCTTAAAGGTCGTTCTCCTCCAAAGTTGAAAATTGGCGACAAAGTTTATTTAAAGAATTTCAATCATACTAATACTTTCCATGCAAAAAATTCAGGTCCTTTTAAAATTATCCAGATATGCAATAACGATAACTATCAAATTCAACATATGACTGATCCAACAATCAGAATTATGACGGTGAACGTATCAAAACTCATCTCAACAGGATGTTAGTTTTATTTGTTTTCTACTCGCTTAATTTTCTTTTGTTATGGACATTTTAATTTTTTTGGGGGGCACTACAATCTTCCTACAAATGTAAATCCCATTTTTTCTAATTTCCATTTTAGTGTCTTCATATGTATATATATCTCTCTGAATTACAATTTTTTTTTAAACAATACAGTGGTAACATCTGTATCAATTCTATGAGTTTTCAATATTTTGCTGGCGAAATACTAGTGGTCACGGAATGTAAGCGCTTACGTACTGTCCATTACTGTTCACTCATACAATTGATTAAGCATACTGATTTATTGATTTCATTATTTTACAATTCTATATTTTATAATAGGTACTATCCTTCATCTAATTTTTTTTTCTACCTTAATTTAAATGATGGGAATGCAATATTATGTTGCCACAGATTTTTTTTTGTATGTTCATCTTTGTTAATTTTTGAACAATATATATCCATATCATATTGAAATTGAAGGGTGATCTCAACATATAAACTTTTACTGCTTATCCATGTGATGTTTTATTTTAAATTTAATTATAGGATCCTATATAACTATTATTAAAAATTATGAGAAAATATATATAAAAAAATTAATATATTTTTGAGACAACTTTAATAAATTACAAATAAAAAATACAAATGAAAATTTATATATGTTCCAGAAATTATATGAAAAATTATCAATGCTCAAATCTCTTAGCTGCAGCTCTTTGAATACTAGTGGAGATATTTTATGAGAATACGATGGAGCAACTGCTCTAAGTTATTTCTCTTTTTCTTTCAGTTCCCAACAAATTTATAGCGAGCACACACAGAAGGTAAATTCGGCATAGCTTGGGGCAAAAAATAATCACAAAATTAGTACCCTTCCGATAAATCCTTCAAGGTGCAACTATTCATAATTTAAAGGGAATAACATTTTATATTGTAAATTTCAGTGTCCAAGATCACATGTGATCTATTTTAAAATTCACAGCTTAATGTCTTAAATTTTTTTAATTTAATGGGCACAACTATCATTCTGAACAATGTACATTTGTTTTTTGTTCAAGAAATTGATGGTATTTTACAATGTAAACAAAATAAATACTACAAATAATGATATACAGTTGTCTCAGCTACATCACAATTGCAGTATTATCCTGTTTTAATTTTATTGATTTGATTTTGCAATACTTGAAAACTTTATGCAGCATTTTGTTTTTAAAGAAAAATATGATTAAACATATAGTTTTATTTTTATCATAGTTGCAATATGTCTACTGTTAGGGGTTTGCACATGAAAAGATTACATTTTTATAGGCCAATTGGAACCTCACCCATGCAGTGTTTTGTTTATATATAAATTTTAGTGGTTTGTTTCTACCTGTACCATGTTTGTTATTGTTTGATATTGTGTTACAATTCTATTTCTACTTGTACTGTGTATTCTTGTTTGGTATTGTGTTTATATATTTGTTTTGTTGTATTGTGTTTATTGTTGTTTAATATTGTGTAGTTTACCTTTAAATTTGCATAGAATTATCTGCAGATGGTTCATCTTTTCGAACCTGTCAGCTAAAAATTTTTTTTTATCCTTTTTTTTTCTGCTACCGGGAGATAAAATGTTGCATCATAAAAAATATAATGCATCATTTCCCATTCAAATTAATTTAAATAATATAATTTATTTCAATTTTACAACTTAAATTAACATTTTCAAACACCTAATTTCTAATCACAAGTTTTAAACTCATAATGTAAATTTTAATGATAAACAATTCAATATTTCCTTATTTTTCAATGTAAACATTATCTCTTATTAAGATTATTTAAGTGCAATTAGTATTTTATTATATTTCAGTAATTTAATTTTCAAATTTCTTTCAACATACATCGCGAATGTGTAAACACATCGGAATTTTCTAAGTCTAAAATATAAAAAATGGAAATCTTTTATTTATCAATATTTCCCTTTTAAATTATATTATGTGGATAGAAATATTTATTTCTAGCCGATTGCAAAATTTTCAGTGACTTGTGATAAATACTTTGGCAGAAATACGCAAAAATGTATTTTCTATCTTTTCTCATTTTTAATTTCGGCGCGCGACGCCATGAGATCATTCTTTCCGACATTTTGAAAGTTCCAACAAGAAGGGTATTCCCCTTTGCCAAACAGACGCTTAGTTCAAAACCGGACGTCTGCTAAATCGTTTAACATTCCTTTTGGAACACGCACGTTGTGTGTGACGTCAGGCGCGGGGAGGATAGGCGTTTTTAATTGGCTGGTGCGCTCTGTAATGGCTTTTCATGTTTGAAACTCTGGGTTCTGGAAAAGTCATCATTCTTCACCAGGGAGCCGTTAAAGCAAGTAACTTGTAGGGGCTGCGACGCCGTGCTTTTTTTTAGCCGGCTGTTGCGGCAGAAGAGTTCGGCTAGCCAGTGAGAAGAGATCGACGTTTTGTTAGGCCTTGGCGGCCGTATATCATCTAAAGAAAATATAATCTTTTTTCTTCAAGAAGCATTTCTAAGTAAATTTCATAGAACATTAATTGGAAGCCTTGAATTGTTCTGCTCATCGACATTTTATTACTCTTCGATCAAACATACTTCTTTGCTATAAAAATATGAATTGATTATCTGTTTTTTTTGTCGATGCGATAAATAGTAAATTGCCTTTGTAACGAACTGAAATCGTCAAAATCTGCATTTCTGAAGACTTCTCAAACATCCTATTTCCAATTTTCCAAATCCGTAACTTCTCATTCGGTTCGGATTCACATTGAATAAAAAGAAATAGAATCTACATTCCTGAAGGAAGATTGTCAACAGCATGTTTCCAGTTTTCCAAATACAAGGGTCCTTCTACGATACGAGTTTGGCTTTATATTCCTGAACTTTATCCCCTAGTTTGACTTTACATTCCTGAACTTTATTCATTTTGGAGGCCTTAAAGCTAAAAGAAATATTTCTTAAAATATCAGACTATAACATCACGATATCCGAACTTCACATTCTATCATGTTAACTTAAATAATTTTCATATTTTAACAATTTACTTCTGCTTTTTCTTAGATGACAATATATCTCCAATTATCTAAAATTATATTAAATTTTACATTCATTTTGATAATCTTTTCATAATTCATAATGTAAGAATGCATTCAAATTAGCAAATTTTATATATGTTTAAATAAACGTCATTTGTGAATTATCTTTCTGTGTTCAAGTACTTGGGTGAGTGTTTTCTTTTCTTTATTTTTTTTCAGCTACGATAACTAGTAAATATAATTTTATTTGATCTTAAATAATTTAAAATAATTCTTAAAACACACATTTAGCAATGTCTACCACTTACGTCATCGGCTGTAGTGTAATTTTGAGCTTATGAATCGGAATTAATTTTGTTCAATTCAAACTTTGGATTGAATTTCACTCTCCGATTCATTAAGCCCAGCATTACAGTACAAGATGCTTTCAGTGGAGTATCAAACATTCTAAACTAACAGTTGCTATATTTTATTTTCCATTTTGTTTGTGTACTTCAGCTATGTACAGTCGTGAAAAAAAAAAAGTAAACACCCCCTACTAACTCCTCAACAAATTATCGTAGAAGAAAGTTACTGGTACCGAACGATTGGAAATAAAGTCTACTTTTAAATGATGTATATAAAATTTGCTTAAGGGGCCATCTACATATTAAAACGAACCATAACTTTGTTTTTTTCAATAGCAGTACCCAATTCTGACAGCATAAATGAACTCTACATCCTTCAATTAGCCTAAAAACGAATTTGTATGCAATTCGTACCATAAGTTTCCGAGAAATTAATTATTTTAAAACGAGCGTATTTTAAGGGCTGTATCCAAATTGAAGTTCCGTACTGGATTGTTAATCGAGAGAGCCCCTTCCTTGATCAAGGCACCTTAAGCGCCACTCAAGGAGTCAATCAAGCGTGTTAGATTACAGTACAGCAGAATACATTTCAAAATGTCTACTCACTTCCATCATAGACGGCCCCTTAAACCATCATTTTGCCCTTTTTTAAGCATAATTTGAAAACTACTTGGAAGAAAAATGTGAAATTTTTGAATTTTCATAAAGCAGGACTTAATAAATCTAAATCCATCAAAAAAATTGTAGGTTGCAATTCCTAATTTTTTCGAATATTAATTTCATAATTCATATCATAAAATTATAAAAATTGCAAATTCGGCTTATTTATGTTTGGGTATATTAGTATTATTACTACAAAAAAAAATTAGCACATTAGGAGCATAATTTCGGGAGATATAAATAAAAATATGAAAATGTAATTTAACATTAGAAGCACTCAATTTTGAATGTTTATAATTCAAAAACTTATCATTCAAATGACTTGAAATTTGGTGTCTAGGCATAGTTTGAACCAAAGATTTGAAATATCTCGTTAAAATTGGGTATTGCCATTGAAAAAAATGAAGTTTGGATTCGTTTTAATATGTAGATGATCCCCTAAGAAATTTTTATATACATCATTTAAAAGTAGACTTTATTTCCAATCGTTCGGTACCAGTAACTTTCTTCTACGATGATTTGTTGAGGAGTTAGTAGGGGTGTTTACTTTTTTTTTTCCACGACTGTACATTATAGCTAAGTGTTTTAGTACTCGAGATGCAGTGGTAACATTTTCTATGATTTATATTAAATACGAAATGAAACGTTTTTAGGAGTAATTTTTTTCTCTTTTTAAACGAAACTTTGTGGCTGAATATTATGACTGAAAAGCAGCTAGAGAAAGACGTTTTCATAATAATTACAGATTTAGTTTTTAAGAATGAAAATGTAAGTTTACATTTAAAAATAATATTATGAAATAGAATTCCACTAAATGCTATGCCATTTGGTTTAATGTTTTGCATTTTTTTCCTGCATCACGAAGGTGATTGTACATTCTTCTGTTATACATGGCAAAGAAAACTTACATGCTCATTCATAAAGCTGAGGGATTTCCCTTTGATTGCGTCAAAGTCATCTTTCTTTTTTTCTGATTGTTTTTTAAATTATTTATGGACACAAATGCACTCTGTTACTGTGGTCGCCATATTATGGCATTTTTATTTATTTTACCCAGAATGCCCTTATGCTTAACATTGGCAAAGCCTAGTGGCTCTGCTAGTAAGTACTACATATGCGCAATATTAAGGTTTTTTATTGGGCTACAATAAAAATAAATTGAACAAATTTATAATTTATTAGGGAAAAAAATTATGTTATTTAAATAATTCCTGTTTAAAATGTTTTTCCTATTTAAATAAATCTTGTTATATGATTTTTTAATAACTTTTACTAAATAAAGACTGTATGTGTCAGAGTAATATTTTACAAAAAATTATCTATGAAAATTTCGTTATTTTAACGCTAACCTTGAAATTTAAGACAAACATGGAAAAATCTGAGAATTTTAACAAATTTGTGACCACGCTGAATAGAAAATTTATTAAAAACCTTTGAAATTTCATTACTTCAAATAGAGTCAAATTACAAATGAAATATATTGTTATAATCCTGATTTTTAATTCCCTACTCAAGAGTGTAATTAGCACAATTAATAGCAGGTAGAACTAGCCTGGGAGGTAAGAAGACTTACACTGATAATAAAATATGTAGGGCAGAAATCCAATGTTTGTCACAGCATATTTTGGCAATATATATGGTTTTAAATGAAATTAGATTTTATCACAAAATTAGATCACTATTATATCAATATCAAATAAAATTGATATATTTATCATAACAGTGCAGTGTCTTTTTGATTCTATCAACACAATTTCTTTCTTGAAAGATCAGTATCGTAAACTTTGATATAAGCAAGAAAAAAATTTGACTTTTATGAATGCAATCTTCAGAGTAAGCACTAAAATCTTCCTGTTTTCAACCATGACATGTTTTGTTCCCATACATTTTCAATTGTTTAATATTTTAGTTATTGTATATTGCCCCTTTGATCATTTTTTCCAAATCTAAATAATTGAAGAATCAGACAACTTTAGACTAATTACATTCATAGTTCCATTGAATTTCTTAGATTGTTTCCTAAAACAATTGCCAGGAAACTTCATTTTTTTTTTTTTATATCAAAGATCAGAATGAATATATTTTTTAACTTCTGCAGAAAATGAGTTTTCTCTTAGTATATCCAAAATTGTTTAATATGATATTGTTTAGACACAATCATGGTAAAACATTTTAATGTCAAGAACGAAAAAGCATATTTTCTTTCAAGAAAAACACAATTTTAACTGCCAGAAGAATTCTAACCTTTTGAGATTCAAACATTTTAACACAATTGCTTCAATGAATAACAATACGTATTTTCTTTTAAATATGATCGCTTTTCATGCTGGTGAAAGTTTTTCGATGCTTTAAAAATTGGACCTTAAATTAGACACTTTAAATCAAGTTGAGGATGTTTTGCTAGGACAGAAAAATGTTTTCTTATTTCACTTTTTATTATATTTCCGTAGATGATTTCTGTTTAATTGAAAAACTAATTAAAAAAATAAAAAATTTTCCTTAAAAAAAATTGTTTCTAGATTTTACAACTGTTATTTTAAGCTCAAATCTGTATCTTAGAGAGAAATTAACGCATAAATGCACTGACACTTCAACTATTCCACATCACTCAAGAACTGAAAAATGTGTCGGGTTTATCAGAGCTCAAGATCTATTTTAATAGAAACATAGATGTAATTATTTTTGTAATTATAAATATTAAATAATGTAAAAAAAAAAAAAAAAAAAAAAAACATGTAATTATGATAAATATTAATAAAGGGCTTTTTTCCAATTCTGGAGTGTCAAGAATCTCTTCTACTTCAGTTCAAATTGATCAATTAGATACAGACATCCAAGTTTTTGTCCAAAATAGTTATTGTAGTTTTTTCCCCATAAAAAAAGCACTAGTCCAATTATTTAACTTTATATTGTATAAATACTAAAATCTATATAGATTTCAACCAAAAGAACAAAATAGTGTACATATCAAAGATTATTAATTCCTTCATTAAATTCCCATAATGATTTTAAAAAAATACTAAATAGAAAAATATTTATTTTTTTTAAATATATTATTACAAATGAGTGTGATTAGTTATTTTTTAATGAAAAAAAAAAGCATGCTGAATGGAATGTACTATGATGTAAAAAAAAGGTAGAAAATAGAATAAAGATAAGATATGGCATTTGACATTAATCTTTTTGAAAATAGGTTATTGTACACAGTAGAAATAAATACATCTGAACATGGTTAAACTGAAAATGTTGTTTTGTAGATGTCCTTCAAGACAATCAAGGCATTGATTGTTGTGATGCAGCTGCACCATCTTTTGACAACAAAAATTAATCAATATTGTGTGAATGATTTTCAGTTCATATTGGTGAATATGTAAAAAAAGTTTCACACTTCTGTCAGACAAATTCAGGATTTGGGGATGCTACCACACTAATCAATATCAGTTTTACACCAATGATGCCTTTATGTAAAAAGGTAACCAGATTTTAATTCAATGTGTACAGGCATTAATTAAGAAAGGATCTACTCTGCAATTTGCACCAAAGGATTCATAAATATAAAGATATTTTCAAAAATATCCAATATTTTGATATACAATCAGACCCTGTTAATCCGACAGCCAGTTTTAACATCATTCTGCTTATGAAAGTCCCAATTTTCTGTATATGATTTTAATGTAAATAAACTCAGGATCTTACATCATTGAAAACTTTTCAACTCGGGATATCCTGATGGTTTGGGGAAATTGTCCATTTTTCATAATCCATCTCATAAGCACGGAAATTAAGCAGTAAGAAATGTCTTAGTCAAACTTTTCACAAAAGTGTTTAAAATACCCATTGAGATAAAAGAGAAATTTTACTTCAATCCTTTATCTGAATAATTAAACCCACACACAATGAATGACCCACTTAAGCTCTAGATAGATGTATCAGTCTACTCGCGGTCTTTTTGTTTGGATCAGGTGGCACTTTCTTGTGGTTACATGATGTTTTTCATCCAACTAAAACCGAAGCATTGCATGGCATTGAAATGATCAGAAATTATCTAACATCCATTTCTGAAATGACGAATATTGATTACAATTCATTGTATAATATGAAAAAAGAATTGTAGGAAGCACAACTAGGGATAAGCAAACCTTAATTCATTAATATTTCATTTAACAATTAAAAAAAAACAAGTCATAAACCTAATTTTTATTCTTTTCAATTTTGTTTTTGTGTTTATATTGTTCAATGTTTTATTGCTTAAAACTGCAAGAACAGTTATGAATTTAAAATTGCCTTAATTAAAAATACAGCTTTTTATAAACATATTTTTCATCAACTCTAGTTACCAGGACACTCCGCTTATGACGATACTTTTTTTCTGGCCATTAGAGTGTCAGGATAACGAGGTTCCACTGTATATCAGATATTTTAAAAATACTGAACTTACTGCTGATTAACATATTGCTCCCAATATGAAAACTTAATAAAATACTATTCTAAATGTCTTTCTAATTTTCTTTTTACTTACATAACAAACTGAAGATCAACTAATTGAAAACGGAAAACAATTTGCTTTTGCATTCATAAAAAAACTAACTACAGGATTCAATATTTAAAAAAAAAAATTATGTTTTATACAACAAAATTTTAAATGCAACATATTTTTTTAAAAATTCAATCTGAATATAAATGTAAGCTTGAACTTCTGTTGAGCTGTCTACATGACAGACCAGATGTTCCTACCAATAAGGTTATCTGAGCGAAATATGCTGGCTGGTTGTCGGCCCAGTTAGCTTAAATGGAAAAGCATTGGCCTTGTAAGCCAAGGTTCTGGGTTCGATTCCCGGCCTGGGCATTTTTTCGCTCAGTTGGAATTATTCAATTCGTATGAAAATGTAAGCTTGTCTGCTTTTTCATCACCTAACGTGTTGCACTGTTTAAACTGAACAACAACAGCACGCCAGATTAAAGATTCTTTTAAATGAAACTGTAAATAACTGATTATCTAAATTAGACAGTTTATCTTTAAAAGGCTGTTCTAAATTAATATTATCCCACATGTCTGCATTTAAAAATTCAGGTTCAAATGTAAAGCTTGAAAAAGATTTTTTTTTTTCTCCATTCTAACAAAGTTGCGGTCAGAAGCAATAGATCTCTACCAAATGACACAGTCAATAACAGTTATAAAATTCAAAGTCTATCTGTTTGGACAGAAAATATAATCAACAATGATACTTTGAAAATAAATATTGTATACATTGTAATATGTATTATTGAGCCCTGTTTGCATATAACACTTTTTAGTAACTATCATCAATACATGATTAAATTCTTAGAAAGGCATATCGCAATTTATACCAAATTTTACAGTGCTGATGGAAAAATTCCATTGTACAAGCAATCTAAGCCCATATATAACTCAACTACATTTGTCAGTGACCTCCCACTATTCATACAACTAGTACTATCAATACAAAATCAATGTTAAATGCCACAACTTATGTAAGTCTAATTTGAAAACAGTTAAGTACAATAAACACACATATAATAGAAATCAAGATATTTTATTCTGCAAGTACAAACAGAGTGGTACGACTAGATCAGTGTCAAATTCAGACTAAAGATTAAGATGGTCAGCACAAATATTATTCTTCTGCAAATCTGAAATGCTGTGATTACAATATTTATATATATATATAAATGCTTACTTAATGTGAAACAATGAAGATGACCTTACAAAAATGCAGCACATAGAATCATACCCACAAAGTGCATCATTGCAGATAATGCTTACCGCACATAAAATTAACTCATACAAACTACTCAACAATTTCAGCATTCTGAAATATTTGTGAAGTCATCAAACTGAGGGAATCTATGCTATCTTGATTATATCCTGTAACACAATAAGACATTATAGTAAACTGTGTTTGACTCAGTGCATTTTAAAATGTATTTTTGTTTTCTGTTTAGAGAATTTTATAAAGACAAAAGCCATAGGAATTAAGTTGCATATTATTCTACTCCAGGACAGAAATATGAGAATTAAACAAAACTACTTTATTAAAAAGAAATATGAGATCAATAAATAAGTAAATAACACATGATTCAGCATTTCTGCAAAAATGCCACAGAGTTACTTTACAAATGGAGTATAAAGTCAGTGGTACAGGTGAAAAGGGATACTTTTCTTTTGCCTCCCAGAATTATTTTTTATTAACAAAATGATTTTATTTACCTAAAACGAAATACTAACTGGAAATTTTTCATTGAGAATCTTGAGACTTTAAACACCATTCAGTCATAAAATTATAAGAACAACATTTTTGTTACGTATATTTTTGTTTGCCTGATACAAATTTATATTTATCTCAAAACAAAATTTATTTAAATAAAGAAAATGTATCATTTAAAAATAACAATACAAAATAAAGATCAGGGTATAAAACTAAGAATCTTTATTCAGTGATGTCACGGATGTGTTATAACATATAATTTACCCAGAAAATTGTGATAGGTCCTTAGTTGGCATAATTTTCTTTCTGGGAGGAATAAAAATTCTTATAACTATACATAAGGATGGCATATTTTAATATTTAAAAATTGTTTTATTACTAAAAAGAGGACTCATTTTTAGAAAAATCTAGCAGAATCATTGTTTAAAATAAATAAATAATCTTAACAAAATAAATGACACATAAAATTACATTCTTGCACAGTGTGTTCAAATAAAAAAATGCTGTATATACCGTGTATAAGCCGACTTTTCAGGGAAAAATCGTCCAAAATTGGAAACTGGTATATAAGGCGATATTTAGCAAAAGTGATGAAAAATTCAGCAAACGAAAACTTAGCATATTTTTTTTTGCATAGCTGATAGGAAAGAATGCACTCTTCAAAATTATTGGTATCTCCTAGAGCTCTTTGGTAGATCCTACTTCTATTTTTCCACACTTGCAGTGCTGTAGTTGGGTGGGAACGCGTGGGATCGCCGTTCCCAGAAATATTTGATTTGTTACTGTAAAAAAGAAAAAAAATCACGTATGAGCACAATTTGTTTATTTTCAAGAGAAACCATAATTTATGCTAGTTTTGAGAAGGTCCGTATATCCATAAGCCGTGTAGGACTTCCCTTAAAAAATTTTTTTGTCCTAAACCATATTGAAATCTTGGTAGTGATCAGAAAGAAAATTAGCAGACGAGTCAGCTTGTTGTAAATCAGAGAGCACAGAAAACACCTCTCATCATGGTTCTTTTGGAAATTTCTATAATAGATGTGCCAGTAAGTTGTAAATGGATTTATTTCTGTTATTTCAATTTATTTTGACTCATATTAGAAAATGTTACTATACGAATGATTAAATATTGCTTTTAGGTGAATGCGATACAAATATCATACTAGAAAAACTAGAATATAATAATTATAACTGTTAATTGAAAAAAATCGGCTTTTGGCTAAATGTTTTAAATTGGATTTTGGCTTAGCAAAAATAAGGTAGCATCAACATCTACTCTATGAAAGGTGAGTTCCCACAAATATTTTTTTTTCCATTTACAGCACTGAACACTCGTATGTTTTTCTAAATGAGTCATTTAAAGACAGGCTCAAATCAAATGGACTGAAGCTGTGAGAAATGGCAGTAATTTTAAAAAGTTGACATCATTGCCATCTCTGAATGGATGAAAGAAGCTTGGTGCATGTTTTTTATATTCACTGTCCTTTTTATTTTAGAATATCAAATTTGGAAATTATCTTATACTCGTGTATAAGCTGGCTCCCCCCACTTCAAGACAAAAAAATTTCCAAAAATTCTTGGCTTATACACAGAAATATACAGTAGTTGCCAATAATTTCTTAATAGTTATACCTTATTTCATGCAGATAATAACTTGAATAAATTTCATCAATATTGAGCTGTAGTTTACAGAATTCTCATTATTTTGCAACGAAAAATTTTATGTGGCAATCAATATATTAATGTGTTTGGAATGAAAATAGCAAAAGGATTAAAAACAAATGAGGAATTAAATGATTTTTGGGAAAATGCTCTGAGAAGTAAGTAGTGGTTAAGAAGTTAGAAATATTACGAGTGTAACTGCTACGTTAGTGCATAGCAACATCCATAAGAAATTTGACAGCAATTAGAAGTTTGTCAAAGAGATCAATCAATGAGAACTTTGGATCAAAGCAGCACAACAAGGTATAATTAAAATTTTCTGAAAAAAAAAAAAAAGATATCTATTGCAGTGGTTGAAGATTAAAATTCCTTTTAAATAGATTTTTTTTTTTGGGGGGGGGGGGGCAATTTTACACAAATTTTATTAAGTACAAAGATTAGTCTACATATAGGAAGTTTGAAACAGAATATAATATCTATCATTAATGTTTTTGAATAAATATAAATAACAATTAATACACTCCTTATATACAAAAGTAAAAACTGCAAAAAAAAAAGTACATTTTTCACTTTGCCCCTCCCCTTCCTCCATCTCTTCTAATTTTTTTTTAGAAAAAAAAAAATTTAATGGGGGAGAAAGCAAAAATTTTGAGGGCATTTGGATGATTATTACTTATTTATAGTTACTAAAATGTAAAAAATAATGAAATTTAGAATTTTAAAGATTTTACGATTCATGTGTTGGAAGGATAGATTAATACAGATGATTGATTACTTATTTATTATTACTACAGAATAAGAAGTAGGGTACAAAAAAACATGAGATAATTATAAATTTTTTTTAAAGATATGTGCTGGGAAGGGTAGAATTTAGATGATATTTTTTTTTCTGAAATATGGAATATTCTCACCCTTGTATTTGAGCACACCAATTGTTAAAAGATTAGTTGTTGAAAATGAGTTAATTCATGAAAAACAATATTATTTCTTGACTTTTACAGGTTATGATTAATATACATATATATATTTGATATATACAATGTATACATTCTACAAAATTTAAATAGAGTATCCCTAGTCACCATGATTTAAAAAAAAAAAAGAATAAAAAAAATTAACACTGACTATTAATATGAATCATCTATATATCTTTGTAAACAACATAGATAACATCTGATAACACTCAAACAAAAATATCACTCATTGTTCCAACATGCTTCTTAAATGTATTTTGCTGACAACAGTATATAAGAATAAGCTTTTGTATAATTAGTGATGCAGCTTTGTGGTGAGATGAAGGCACTAATTCCCAGGTTAATAAAATAGGGAACTATTTAAAGAAGACAAAGAAAAAAGCTACAAATCTTTGGATTGCAACAAAAAAAAGTACTTCCTCTTTATAGGGGCCTTGGCACTTTTTAAAGTAGTACTGTTACAGTTCGAGCTTAAGAAACCTAAATTTGTTGCCAAATGATATAAACAGCTATGAAAGCAAAACTGATAAACTATTATTCTCTTGACCAAACTAAGCTATAAATTGCTAATAGTGATAAAAATATACATAAAAAGGGCATAATACCTTCATGTGATCAACATGTGTTTCATCACACAAACGTCGACATTTTCAAGATCTTGATAGAAATATTTTTGCAAAAATTTTTAAAAACAAGAAATTGATAAATAATATCATGAGACTTCATGTATAATGAAAAACCAGTGCAAACATAAAATAAAATAAAATGGATATTTGTGAGCGTGAATTAACTTCTACTATTGTTTCTAAACCTGCATAGCATCTCTTTCCAAATTTTAGGAAACTCAAGGGAGACTGAATCATTGCAAATATTCTCAGTGCATAAAAATATCTTTATTGATAAATTATTCTACTATTTTTAAAATCAATCTGTAAAGGTTCTTTGCTGCATATTCTGGCCAAAGCTGTAGTTCTCTTGTTGTATTTGATGTCTGCTATATGTTCTTTGATTCTAGTTTTAAGTTTTCTGCCTGTCATACCTATATAAAATAAACTGCATTGTTCTATCTTCTTTGGTGAAACTTATTTCATATATTCATGATAATTGGTTTGATTAAAATACCTTTCACCAAAGAAGATAGAAAAATGCAATTTTATATAGGTATGACATGCCGAAAACTTAAAACTAGAATCAAAGAACATATAGCAGACATCAAATACAACAAGAGATCTACAGCTTTGGCCAGATTATGCAGCAAAGAAAACTTTACAGATTGATTTTTAAAATAGTATAATAATTTATTCATCAAGATTTTATTTTCCATCTATTATCTGGGAATCAATAGTGATATTTTTATGCACTGAGAATATTTGAATGATTCAGTCTCCCTTGAGTTTCCTAAAATTTGGAAACAATAGTAGAAATTAATTCATGCTCACAAATATCCATTTTTATTTTATGTTTGCACTGGTTTTTTATTATACATGAAGTCTCGTGATATTATTTATCAATTTCTTGTTTTAAAAAAATTTTTGAAAAATATTTCTATCAACAAGGATCTTGAAAATGTCACCGTTTGTGCAATGAAACATATGTTGATCTAAATAAAGGTATTATTGTTTTTTATGTATATTTTTATCACTATTAGCAATTTTTAGCTTAGTTTGGTTGATTATAAGTGATTATTAAACATACTTTTACTATGCTTTTATTAAGAAGTTGCTTGGGATTGAATGTATTAGATAATTATTTCTATTTGTTTATAATAATAAATAAATTGTATAAATATTGTATGGAGCAGTGAATAGGCTGCCAGAAAGTACATGTGAAGATTTTTTTTTTTTTTTTCCCATGCCAAAGCACCTACGAAAGGAAAGTACTCAAAAAAAAAAAATGAAATATGCAGCATATGAAATAAGAAATGTAACAACAAACTAAAAAAAAACTTTGACAAAAGTAGAAAGAAACAAAAAACTTTTTTATACATCTTTTTCTGTTTTTTATATAAATAATAGCAAAGCAAATAATACAGAATCATTACATCAAATAATAAACAATAAATATTTATAAAAACTACTTACATGTAAAAAAAAAACTGGAATAGCAAATAAGAATTTTAATAAGCTAAATAAGCTTAAGAACAACATATGAGAACAAAATATGCTATGCATTAAAAAAAGAACAAAGTATTCATTAGAATAGAATATCTATTTGCAAAAGAACATTCAATATGAAATGATGCAGAAAATATTATATTAAAAGGATGTTAAAAAAACATTTTCATTAATTCAAATGAGTATTTTCCACATTTAACAAATAAATGCTGGTATTATAAGTCCTATTTTTAATGTATGAGGGAGTAAGAACTGTCATGCCTTTGAAAAAATAGGAAATTATAAATAATTAACTGGAAAAGTGTAAGAGCATCCAGTTACAGATATTTGTAACAAAATGTAGACGTGTGTTATTCTGAAGTTTTGTTCAGATTGCATCATCTTATACAAAAATTGCATTTGAAGGGAGTTTAATGATTATTATAATATTCAAAGAAATTTTATGGTCAAAGGCAAAGCAAGGATACTCTAATACAGGAAATATAGCTAACATACATAATTGTCTGATGGAATATAACATTAAATTAGTGATTAGAATGTATTCTAAAATATTTCTAAGTTCTTTATGTATACAAATAATAAAAAATAATGAAATATAACAGTTACAAAATCATCTATAACTGAAACAACTATAAAATATTTTAATGTTAACAACAAAATAAGGCACAAATATTGATTCTAGACTCTAATAAGGGACACTAATGTTTTTATGAGGAAAAAGCATTGCTTCTTGATATAAGTGAGTAAGGGAGGAAATAGACAGTTTGACTTCAATAAATCAGTACACATCATTATTTCAAAACATAGAATGTAACTTATGTAAAATAAGCATGAAATATAAGCATGTATCTCATGTACAAAATAAGAGAGAAAAAGATCATGGAAAAAACTGCAATATTTGGTTTAAGACTGACTCAGATCTTTCAAACTGGTAAAAAGATTTCACATTAGATTAAATTTCTAGATTTTTTATAAATACAGCAGAACCCTATGTTTACATCTCTTAAATCACAGCTGTCCAAAGCAGTGTCCATAGGTGCCTCTCTGAAGGTTATCTTTGTGCCATTTCAAAAGTTTCCCATAATTCCCCTTTTTAAATAAAAAACAATTTTAAAAATACTGTACTTTTAAATTAATAAATTGACAGAGCCTTCATTGGCATTAAAGATTTTGGCTCTCTAACCTGCTTAAATTCATGGAGTAGAATCCACTCAAAAATTTAATACTAAACTTAATGTGATTTTCCCCCATGAAATTAATTTTACAGATGGTCTATTGTAGGATGAACACAGAGATATATGTGCATTGCAGACACTTTTACATAAGGAAATATTGCTGTGTTTTTAATTATGCAAATAACAGAATTACTCATTGTTTGTCACCAACAGAGATTATGTTTACTGGAATGTTAGACAGGCTACAAGAAGGCAATTCAAAGCAAGACTGAAAACTTTTCTGAGTATTGGGATAACCAAATAGAAATAGGTTAGAAGATATTTATGTTTTGAATTATGGCTAAAAATTAATCTCTTACAATAAAAGAAAAGTGATTAGAAAGTCTTGATAATGAAATTGCTATTATTTAAGTACATAAAATAGAATTTATTACCTATTAGAAATTGCTTCAAGAATGAAATCTGTCCTGAGAATGAAGGTCTTGCACCCATATAGACAGGTTGTTGGTCTTACATAATAAACTATCCCAATTCTTGTGTCATTTTTTGTCAGTTCCAGAGTTCTGCATCGGATTGGATAACCAGATTTTATCAAAAACCAACCTTCAGTTTGAGTTGACACCGTTTTTTTTTTTTTTCATTTCGGGTCTGGTTAACAGTAAATGTTTTGCGTTAAATTAGATTTTTACTTTTCCAGGTAGGGGTCAGGTTGACCTAATTTTTCAAAAGAAAGTCCTGACTACTTTTCAATGGGGAAAAAAAAAAAAAAAAAAAAAAAAAAAAAACTATTTTTTTTAATTCTAATGTGTGTGCATTAATTTTTGCACACAAAAGATAATTGTATATTATTTTTCCATAATTGTAATAAAATTTTCTTACACTTTGGGTTCAAGATTATTTATTTTTTTTGTCAGATTGACTTTAAGCAGAAATTACAGGTTCAGACTGGGTACAACACGACCTGTGCAGGACTCTAGTGCCAACAAATCTCCTATTTCAATAATCCTGCTGTTTTTATATTATGTTTGCTATTGCCAAACTTAATAGGATCTTTAAGTTTTACTGCTATAAACTGGAGTCACACTTTGAAAGATATTGACGATAAAAGTGGAAGAAAATGGAAAATATATTGGAAGCTCTGAATTTGTTTTCTTCAACTTTGAAAAGAATGAAACACTTGATGTTTTTCAAAATAGATTTTCGAATTCATACAATAAACTACAGACACAAGATAATTAAAAAGAGAATTTTATAACAGAAAAAGTAGATGGCAATCAATAAATTGATATGAAGAAATAGAGGCAATGGTGAAGTGATAATGTGAGAAATTCAAAGCATATCAGAATCCGATTTGATGTAAGGCAGGATGAACATGATGAGAACAAAAACTAAGTTAAGAAAACACATCCTATAAAATGTTTTTCTAAGCAAACAAAATTAATGTATGTTTACACTTTAATTAAATGACAAATTTTATATAGTTTTTTTCCCCCATAATTTTTTTCCCCATTTTCCTTTTAAAAGAAGCAAAATTGAGAATTTTACTGTATTTAAAATATACTTGACCTCGTACTTTTAAAATCAATCTTGCACCATTAGATCATTAATTAGTTACATTATTATATTCATTATATAAAAATATTCCATATTTAAATACATTTCCTTATTAAATTAACAATCTCACATATAGCAAATTAATAAATAAAAGAAATAATTAGGCATTTGGCATAATAATGAAATTGTCAGCAAATGCATTTTCATTAAAAATTTCTTGTGTGAACTTTTTTTTACAATCTCCTGTTTAATTTCTTCTCCCCCCCCCCCCCCCCCCCCCCCACAGTTAGAACTGTAGTAAGAGACTTCAGGAATAACATGATACCCATATGCTAACAGTTAATAACTCCCAATACACATTGCTATTAAGAAGTTTCATGCTTTTTATACAAATGTATTTCTAAAATATAAATGAATAGCAATAAAATTAAGGTAATGAGATCAAATTTGACTATGTGTACAAAAAATCTCATATATGTTGAAGTTTGAATTAGGCTGAATACTTTGAGATAAATTAGTTGCTTTACTTTCAACCAGATTCAAATAATAAATTTCCAAATAAATGTTATTACTGACATTGCGAATTTGTATTTCTTGTCATGTTTTACACAGATTTCTATCAATTGATGCTTAATTGTTCTATCAGGATTAAAAAACACTTACTACGGTGAAAATTTGGAGCTTACTTATAGCATAGCAACAATTTTTATACTATGTCACACTAAAACACTTTAAAAAAATTATTAATAATAACCTTTTTATTATTAATCTTTTATTTTATTTATTTATTCCTACTAATAAGGCATTTAATTTCTCTAACCAAAGATGGCATAGTGTGCTGTCCCACTAAACACACACACAGAGAGGGAAAAAAAAAACGCCAACATTTGTATCTGGCTAAGAAAATTGTACCAAGTGTTATTTTTACCGACTTCAAAAAGGAGGAGGTTATCAATTCGACGCGTATGTATGTTTTGTTTTTTTTATGTATGTTCACCGATTGCTCCGGAACTTTTTGTCCGATTTATGTGATTTTTGTTTTAATTGAAAGAGGATACTCTCGAATTGGTACCACTTCCGTTTCATCAAAATTGGTTGAGAAGTTTTTTAGTAATTCAACAAAAACCAATAAAATGAAGGATTTCACCCAAATTATCTTTCATTGTTGTAACGGGTTTCTCCATCATAAGCATAAAACTATGTATTCATATACGTTAGCACCAAGTTGTCGCAAAACTTGGCGCAGTTACGTTAATTATCGCCAAATTTGGCGACCAAAATAAGTCGCCATAAATGAAGCCAACTTGGCTGTAACTGGCTAATTTGGCGATATTCCCATTCAAATTCAGTAATGGATCTTCCCCAATCTGTTACTTCGCATTTTCTAATCGACAGTCATATTTAAAATTCTCAATTGGCAATCGCATTCAAAATAGTAATTTAATGTACATTAATTAAGTATATAACATTATTTAAAATGCTAAATAATACAGAAGCAAACTAACTTAATACAAAACAATAATTTAGTATACAATAGTTCAGTTTAATTAAACACATAACATCAGACTGGCGGCACATAATATATATATATATATAATATTGGTACTTTTTAGTTATCCCGTCGACCAAATTACTGTCGCCATATTGTAAGATTAAATGCCAATAATGGTTTGCCATTAATTAATTAATTAATTGTAAGATTAAATGCCAATAATTGCCAATAAAACCATTAATTCGACGTTTTATTTGTATTTTTAGGTGCGTTCGTAATTATATAAATACGTAGCACCTATAGTCATCATTCAGTCCGTCTGGCCGTCTGTCCGTCCGCATATAACAGAGCAAAAACTACCCAACCGAATGGTCTGAAATTTTAACTATATGATTGTTGCAAAAATTTGTCGAGCCATTTCAAATTTTATGAAAATCGGATGTATAGTTTAGTTACAGGGACATTCAAAAGTTTTTCTTTACATTACGGCCAATGGGAAAAAATTATTGCAAGTGCATTTTAATGATGTTACAGTCTTCCGAATGGTCTGAAATTTTAAATATATAATTGTTGCAAAATTTTGTAGAGCCATTTCAGATTTTATTAAAATTGGGTGTATAGTTTAATTACAGGGACAGTCAAAAGTTTTCCATTACATTACGGGCAATGGGAAAAAATTATTGCAAGTGCATTTTAATGATGTTACAGACTGTGCACTTATGAAGTGCAAAAAAATATACATTCAGTGCAATATGGGGTGCAAAAAATAGTTATAAAACTAGTTATAGTACGAACGCACCTCATTTGCCACGTTTGACGAGCAATTTCCTACTTGTTATTAATGTTTTACTAATTTATTTGTTCTTTCGTTATTTAAAATAAAAATTATGTCAATTTGTATAATTTGGCGAGTGGTTTGGCAATTTATATAATTTGGCGAAATTGATCGACGGGATAACTAAGGAGTACCATAATATTATATACATACCTATATTATATTATACTAAACAGTTATATGTATGAATGCTTTTTGATTGCCTTTAATATTTCCACTAGATAACATTAATGATAACTTTCCTGTATAGGGGCCTTGGAGAGAAAATGAAAATTTCACGCATATTTTCTGACAACCTATTAGCTGTCTCGGTACTACTTAGTTATCCCGTGCACCAAATTCGCCAGATTATATAAATCGCCAAACCACTCGCCAAATTATACAAAGTGACATAATTTTTATTTTAAATAACGAAAGAACAAATAAATTAGTATAACATTAATAAAAATACAAATAAAACGTCGAAATAAAAATCACTTGATGACGTAAACACATGTATCTTGCTTAAAGTCAAGTGAATGTGACATTTACGATCAACCATTATTGGCATTTAATCTTATAGTTTGGCGATAGATTTTTGGTCGACGGGATAACTAAGTAGTACCACTATCTCATATACACAAGGAAGTTTTTCAATATTTATAAATTTATTTATTGTAAACAACCATTTGTCTACTTTTATATGCAAACAGAAGTTGAGCCAAGATCCCTGTGCTGTTAAAGTACAAGATAAACAACATAGAAAGAAATAAAAGGAGTTACTCTAATTAGTATTACCGACGGCATTGTTATTGTGCGGTGTATTTACATGGCACAGAACTTAAACATCAGTAGGCATAAGCATAATGGCGAAAGCAAGTCAGTGAGTTACGCAGTCATGAAAACATTTGAATTGTATCAAGAAATGAGAGCAAATAAATTTGAATCAGATTGCCCGATAAAAGCAAAAAGTGTGCGATACTAACAGCAAACAAGGTTTAAAGAAATTGCGAATATCATGAGTTGCTTCCGAAAGTTCTATATGTTTTGCAGTACTATACTCACTAAAATACGTCAGTTACTATGCAGACCAATGACACTTTAATCAAGACTATTAAATGAGCATGACGATGAATTTCTAATCTTCCGTAATCGAGCCCACAGATAAGGCTAGCGTGAAACAAAAAAAATATCAGCAGCAATTGGTTTAATGTAAATGTGGGTATCATAAAATGTTTAATTCGCAAAACGCTTCAATGCACCAAATCATATTGGCTCAGAAACAACAATTGGCAGTGGACGCAATAACGGTAGATTACTTAACAGTTTTAAAATCTCCACTGCCCAACGTATTGCAAATGATGATGCAATAAGAAGCATAAATGCCTAAGTGAGGTAAGCTGATTTTGTCAAGACAGATTACAAACAAAAATAAACAAAAGGCCGTCATGATGCAATGAGTTCTCAATTTCTCTATCAGAATCTTTAGATTTGGCGAAAGATTAAGCAAATAATTTAAATTATGAATAAAAGTACCATACTAAAAGGCTTAGCATACATTTAAGCACATTGGCATTACGTATCCATTATACATTACATATTGGCACTTGCATATAAGAAAACATTAATGCCACCAAAAAATAAATTGTTTTTAAATTCTTGAAACCTCAAATGAATTATATATAAATTCTCTTTTCACACCATAGAAATTTCATCAACGACCAGCCATTTGAGGGAACGCCATTTAAGACTTCCCCCTGTAGTCTTTTCACGATCATTTTTTGATAAGTTATTCAGTTGTCATGTACCCTAATGGCTCCTGGTGCATGTAAACTCCGTCGATAGGTGCGAAGACCTCGAATTTACCTATGAATTATACCTCTGAGGTGCCTTGCCAGATGAAGGTCTCGTCATCTGATTAAGCTTCTAAATTACGAGATCAACATGAGTAGCAATGCGCAGATGCTAAACAACAAGATATAAATGTTAAGTAACTGGCATAAAAAAAGTTCATAATTAAGAAATAGGCAGTGCCGATTGTAAAACGATCTAGGCGTTCATCAGGTTTATTACCGCTACGTGGCGATTAGGTGGTCTCCTACGCCGATGCCAGGTATCAAACCTGTTCATCTAGGGCAACCCGGAATATAAGGGCCTGGTCATCTGTTAGAAAGTATGAAAAATAAGTGATTGGGTCTCTCTTCTCTATTTCATAGAGCATTTTTAGTAAGCAGAAGAACTTTTATTGTCAGTTTCCAAAGTTCGATATTTTTTCATGCGATCAGCATCTCTTGTTCTACCCATGCCCAAATAGAGAAACAAAAATATTTAATTAAAAAATAAAGCTATTAAATCTGAAGAAGAATAAATATAATATATATATATAAAGAATTTTCACAAAAAACCTGTGTTATTAATTAATGTACACACAAATCTGAACAAAAGTATTTACTTATCAAAATAACATCTTTAAAAGTTTCTTTAAAAGTCCGTAATTTCCTCCAAAAGAATCATGCAAAAATTGTAACTCAAAAAAAAAAAAAAAAAAAAAAAAAAGTGAAAAATAAACTTTTTTACCAAAAATAAAACAGACTTCAAAAACTACTACAAAGTAAAAAATAATTTTTTTACATAATAGTTAATAAGAAATTAAATTAAGAGCATTGTATTTACCATGCGCATTATTATATTTATGTACATTAATTTGATTTTTTGGAGTCGGTGCCAGCCAAGCCAAGTTCAAAATTAAAATTGTTTATCCAATACAAATCGTAACAAGATTCAGCAAAAACGTTTAGGAAAAAAATCCATTCTCAATCAACTCTGACACCATCCTGCATTTCAAAATCTGTGTTTGGCTACGATTTTTTTACATAATAGCGTGTATAAACGCATTAATTTTACAATAACCCTTAATTTAGCACACATAATTACAACTAATCTCACTTGAAAATACACATTTATAAAATAAGATGAAATGTTTCAAAAATGGTAAAATTCAAATTTTTTAACTAAATAACAAATCGTAAAAAAACTCGTAGATATTTGAATGTGTGTCTATTGGATAATTATACTTAACTTCGTTTGGCTGGCACCGACTCCAAAAAATCAAATTAATGTACATAAATATAATAATGCGCATGGTAAATACAATGCTCTTAATTTAATTTCTTATTAACTATTATGTAAAAAAATTATTTTTTACTTTGTAGTAGTTTTTGAAGTCGGTTTTATTTTTGGTAAAAAAGTTTATTACATAGCAATTCTTTACATTTTATTGAGTAACATAAACGTAAATACATTTATGAAAGTTTGATTTTTTTTTTCTTTTCCTAACCGCCCATACAACGATCATCTCTTGAGTACACATTTAAACCAAATATTGCAGTTATATGTCCTTAACGGCACTATTTTCACAAAAATCATTTACATTTAATAAACACAACATCTTTTCATGTATTTATGACCAAAAAAAAAAAAGGATTTTGAAAATTTTAGATTTAGTCAAAATATCTGGCACACACACACACACACACACAAAAAAAAGACGCCAACATTTGTATCTGGCTAAGAAAATTGTACCAAGTGTTATTTTTACATAGCAATTATTTACATTTTATTGAGTAACATAAACGTAAATACATTTATGAAAGTTTGATTTTTTTTTTTTCTTATCCTAACCGCCCATACAATGATAATCTCTTGAGTACACTTTTAAACCAAATATCGCAGTTATATGTCCTTAATGGCACTATTTTCACAAAAATAATTTACATTTAATAAACATAACATCTTTTCATGTATTTATGACAAAAAAAAAAAAAAAAATTTGAAATTTTTAGATTTAGTCAAAATATCTGGACAGCTTTAGAAAGACATTTGCAGCAATTACATTCACATGCACAGATACACATGCAATTAACAGAAAACAAACATCATGACTTAGTGCGCTAAAAAGAGAAAATTACAGTTTAACAAAAAGCATTCACAGCATCAATTTCAACACACTAACACATAAAACAGCTTTTTTACAATTTCATAACTTTTTTTGTACTTTTGCTGAAGGATGCCTTTTTATTACCTAATTCGTATGATATTTAATGAATAGAAACATGTGAGTAAAATTATTAAAAGACACAAAATTCTGGAAATTAAAAAAAAATAATAATAATAATAATAAAGAAACTAAACAATGTTTAAAACATATTTCAAGTAGAAACAGCACACAATTTAATTATACAAGTCATAGCATAATGAAACCAAAGTAAATAGATAGAATTGTCAATTGAGGATTTAAATGCATAAATATGTTTAAAATTTGAAAAGCCTGTACATTTTATTCTAATCTCTAACCAAGGGTTTTCACCTGTAATATTTTAGATGTATCACTGGAAAATAAGCATGGTATAAAGCTTTTCAGAAAATATATCAAAAAATAATTTTAGCACCAATAATAATTGTATTTTTATGTATTTGCAAATGAACAGGCATAGACTCTATTATCCAATATCAAAAGGAAATTTATTATTTATATCTCATAATAAATGATTAAAATACTGTTAAATTATTTTCATACATTGTAATTTCTATTAATTAATACAAAGTAATGACAAATAATCATTTAAAATATATCAAAAAATACCAGAAAGATTTTTACCAACAAACAACCTTGCATATTCTAATTCTCCTTAATTAAAAAAATGGTTTGAAAACTCAGAAGAAATTTTAATTCAAGTTTTTTTTTTTTACATTAGAATTCAAAAACTTGCTGCAAACAAGCAAATCACAATTAAAGATTTTAAAAACTGTAACCAAGATTTTTTTTTTTTTTCCCTCTTGAAATCATTTTATTTGTTAACAAAGAATAAAAAGTGTGTAATAACAGATTTTCTCCATAAATTTATCTTATTTTTATTTAAAATATTTTGTTTATAATAACATCTATATATTTTATTTTATGAGATACCTATTTAGTTCAGTTTTAGTAATTTTAATTAGTTTAACGCTTGTATAGTTAGGAAATGCTAAGATAATGTCGGATAAGCGGGAATTTACTGTAAGTAATAACAATTATGCTTATTTCCCAGAAAAAAATTATATTTATGGCGATACATATAGTTTTTTTTTTTTTTTTTTGAGGGGGGGGGGGGTGTCTGCTATTGAAAATTCAATTGCATCTAAATATTTTATAATTTAAAAGCTTCAAATGAAGCTGTTAAAGTCCTTCCTCCTCCAAGTATATATATATTTATTTATTTATATACAAACAGAAAAAGAAAAAAAGAAAGTTTTTTTTTTTTTTTTTGGTCTAAAGGCACTGAAACATTTCATAAAATTTTATAACGCTTTGTCAATGATACTAAAACGGCTAAGATTTTCAGAACTTTTAAAGTTCATATCTGATTTAAAGTATTACAATTTTGAACAAAATGCACAATAAAAATATTCTTAGAAGAATAAAATAAGAGGGTATGTATAAGAATTTTTCTGAAACAGAAGAGATGCTGAAGAGGAGGTGGAGAAAATACGTTAAAAATAATTTCTTTAGTGAAAACTAACTGCTAAGACTTCATGTTCAATTTCTTTTCTTTTTTCTTTTTCCAATATAATATTTAGACTTCCCAAAACTCCTCTATCAGGCAAGTTTTATTAGTAGCAGCAATTAATATCATTACTCTCATTAATTTTCTCAGAAAAGTATTTTACTTTTAACCAACGACAATGGACAGGTTGTATTCTAAATGAATTAAATAACAATAAAGTTAGTTTAATAATTGATATTAAAAATAAATTATACAGAAACTAACAAATAATCTATTATTTTCCTTTTAATATAATAACACATTACAGTGACAAAAAAATTGATGTGTAGAAGCTTCTATAATTTTTAAATGCATCTTTCAAAAATCTTTCCATGATAGCCCTATGGTGAAAACCACTGGTTTAGAGAAACATAAACACAATTGTAATTTTTCATTAATATAAAAATTTAGTTTTTAAATTTTACTCTGTATATACTTTATAACATATCAATGATCTATAATATTGCTCAGTGCAATAACATTCATTACTTTATTTTTTTAAGGCAAGCTAAGAATCTTCATAAATATTATCTGCTATATGATCTAAGGTAACAATTTCAAACAAATCAATGGATTACTACATAAGTACTAGTAATAAATATACCTAAATTATCTTGGCTTAATCGAGCAAAATATGAATAATTGGCATTTAAATGTTTTTGGTATTGACTAAATCACAGTAGGGAGAAAATGCTAACTTATTTAACAGCAACCCTATGCAATACAAATAAAGTTGTTGCTAAGGTGCAAGGGCACAGGTAACAAAGAGTTGCTGTCAAATTCAGCACCCGTTTGTCAATACCACAAACATATATGTACCAAAATAATTTAAGTAGCAAAATAATAATAATAATAATTAAAGATAAGTACAACTCATGAAAAAGAAAATCTCTACAAGTGAAGAATGAATGTTATAATAAAATATATCTTGTATAATATTTTATATAAATCATTTTTAAACTTCTACATATTTTACAACATAAATAATATTTAAAAGGAAAAAGCCTATCAAGTTTCTAGATATACAAGCACTGGGAACAGCTAGAATTTTTTACCCTTTATTTTATATACAAGGATGGTCTGGCTAGGAAAAAAACAAAATAAACAGCATTCCATAAATTTTCAAAAAGAAAAGAAAACATGCTGCCGAAATAATAAAGTAACAGCATAAAATATAAAATTAAATGAAGATAATGGATTTATTTTATAGTTTTAATTCAATGACTATGGGAAAACAATTCCTTCAATTAAAAATAAATGTGTGTGTTTATGTTTTTAACATGATATACAATAGATTTTTCTTAGTTATTAAAATAGATGCATTAAACAGATTTAAAATATCTAATAAAAGTTGAAGATAAAACGTAGCAAAGTAAATGAAAAACTCATTGTTGCTACTCTAATTTTTTTATTTGTTACTACTAGGTTATATTTAATTGTAAAAGTAATATTTAAGCCTGCAAACTTTCATAAAGTTTTTAATGGAATAAAAATGCATTTCTACCCAAATGAAAAATGTAAGCAGTTTGAAAAACACAAAATTATAATAATGAAGTTATGTTTGAAGTTTTATTAGGCACCATTTCTGTGCTTTTCTTCAAGATGTAGTTTCTATCAGTCCACCCTTGTAAAACTGCCCTTAAATAATGGTCATCAATATCTTTAAAATCAGTGAATTTCAAAGAGTGAAACTTGAATAGAGAATATATTCATAATAATTGTTCCCATTTTGATGCTAGTACGAGTATTATTCACAGAAGGTTCTGTGAAATTCTTTGGAATAAAATTTAGGCTGTCTAAGCAACAGCGGAATGAACAAAGCAGAAAAGAATTATATATATCTTTTTTTGTTTCTCCATCTCAAAGTCAAGATGTCCTTTGGCTACTGTTATTACTTTGACTAGAAGAACCACCTTTGGCATTAACCTCATTTTCACTACTACTTTCATTACTCTCATCACTCTCGCTTCGTAAATCTTTAACCTAAAAATAGAAAAATTTAGTCTATTTATTTTTTTTTTCAAAAATCAATATTATATTTAAATTTTTTTTACACTAAATATAATTTCATTGTTAGAGGGGTGATTGTGAATTACTACAATGAACCATAGCCTCCCCAATAATTACATTCACATAAAATATTTTGAAAATACACTTTTATAGTATTAGAAATATACTCAAACTCACTTAATAGGAGCACGGTTAAAACAAGCAATTTGCACATACAGAATGGTCTACATTTAATTTACATTAAGAATTTCATGGTTTTTACAATCCTCGGGAAAAAAAAGGAATAATAATTAAGACCTTAATCACAGTTAATATGTCAATTCATCCTATTTTGATTTTTTGTAAAAGTGCGAAAAAAATATGGGCTATCTTTCATATACAGTAATTGAAACTTTATAAAAATGAAGGAATAATTTAATCCACTTTAAGAAAGAATCTTCTGAACACTAGAAAATTTAAAAAGGTTGTTAAAGTGTTGTTACGCTGGTTTAAATGCCAACATGTTGCTAGTTTTCCTATTAATGAGCCTATTTTAAAAGCTCAAGCTGAAAAATTTGCAGAAAAATTATGTTACCCTGATTTCACATGCAAGGCTGTAATATATGAAATGCAAAACGGTGATTGTAAAAAATCACATGAAAACTCTATAAGTTATCATGAAGCTAATGATGCTTCAGATATTCTAATGAGTTTTGATCACATGCGAGCAAATGATGAAAATATACAAATGGTTCTCAATATTTTATACATGCTGATCAAACGATCAAAACTCACCTTTTTTTTTTTTTCAATCAATCTTAATGAAAAAATATCATGATTTGTGTTGTGTATTTTTCCTCTACAGTGTAAGGCAAATAACATTAATAAAGGAAAAACTTTATATTCTATGTTAACTAATTAAGTTAATTTTAGCTCTGAAATAATTAAAGCAATTAATTATAATTACAATTAGCCTAATCAAGTGCATGTTGTTTAAGATTTATGTTCTTTATGGTGCTTATGAGTAATGGCAAATATGAGGAATTTTTAAATTTCCTTTTTCCTTATTAACCCTAATTCCCTATTAACCTAGTTCAACTGTATTTTTAAGTTACTTTTATACGACAGTAAAACCTCTAAATAATAGCCTCCTCAGGAGCACAGAACAGAGATCTGCACGGGCTGGACCTTTCTTTTCTCTTGAAGGATCGGGCTGGGTCTAACTTATTTTTTCTGTACCGAGCCAGGATGGATTTCATTCATTCTAGTCTTCATAGGCAAAATTTTCAATCCCAGTTTTGACCCAGCCCATATTAAAATCATTGTCTCAGCATGGCCTGGTCCATTCAAAGGAGGTCAGTAAAATTTGGCCTGGCCAAAAGTTTTTGAAAAAAAAAAAAAAATGCATAGATTTTTAAATTACCATTATTCTGCAATAAAACATTAAAATGTATTCTTTTTAAACAATAGTAAATTTCTAGACTCATTAAAATATGGCTAAATTAAAATATAATAAAATGCATGAAAAAGAACCTGCCTATGATGGAATCTTGTCTTAAACTGAAAAAATGTGTTGATCCATGCAAAATGAATGTGAGATACATGAGATAAAATATAATACATATATAAATTCTAAGAAGGGAACTTGTTTATAACGCATTTTTTCCTTTCCTATGTGATTCTGTCAATTGGAAATTTTATTGTATAGCATTTTTCTGATTTTTAAGTCTCCATTACATGGAATATGGATAGACAATATTAATGATAACTGAAACATTTACATACAACAAATAGAGATTCATTAAAAAAATTAACATCGCAGCCTATGACACTTTTATAAAAAGGAAGACAATAAACAAGGTGGGTTTTTTGGTTTTAATTTTCTAAGTTTCAGAACTCCTATATGAGACAAATTTTAAACCAAATCGACGTAAAAATCAATGTTTTGTAGAAATTCACTCGGACCGAGCCAGGCTCGAGCCCAGATTAAATTTTTTTTTTCCGGGTCAGGTGGGTCTTGGGCCAAACTTTTAGATGTTATAACAGGCTGAGTCAATTTTTTCTATGGGCCGGAACAGGTTTGTGCTGAACTTTAAATTTTTACATCGGACCAAGCCGAATTTTTTTTCTATGGATTGGGTCGGGCACAGGCCTGGAAATTTCGGCCCATGCAGACCTTTAGCACAGAATATGTCCTCTATTCAGAGGTAAAAATACGCAAACAATATATTTGTTAGGGATTGAAAAATTGTTTGCTAAACAGAGTGTCAGTTATGGAGGTTTTATTGTACTCTAATTTTAAAACTAGCTGTAAATAAATAATTAAAAAACAAATATTAATTACTGAGATTAAGGAGATGGGGCTGTTCCTTATTATTCAAGAAATTTAATTTGAACAATGTTTTTTATCATTATAGTATGAACATTTTTGGATAATTTTATTTTTTCCTAATTCCTTTGATTTCTTTAATAAAAATCACCTCTTTAAAATTAACAACACTTTTAAACCATTTATTTCTCTAACAAAAATGACACAATGCAGATTTTTGGTGTAATGATTAATGTGTCTATGCTAATCTATACAGGGGTGTAGAATATGCCCGATCTGACGATCTAGGATTGGGGGAAATTGTATCCATCTGGGGAAATTTTGCCGAAAAATACATTATTGAATTCAGTTTTGACAATGAATTATTTAATTCTCAGAAACAGAAATTTTTCACTACACTGTGTGGCGACCTCTACAAAATCGATCTCAGAATAATATGTACCGTATATACTTGCGCGTAAGTTGAGAAATTTCTGAAAAAGAAAAAAAAATTCTATACCTACGTTAACACTTAACACAAAATTTTATGTAAGCCTATGTATCATATCGTAAAATTTTGTGGAAATTTTCATATAGATTGGGGGAAATGTTGGGAGTAAAAACATTTTCTGCACCCATGAATCTATACATGGAAAATATATAACATTCAAATTTTAAATATATCATAGTTTCTTAATAAATAAACTGTAATACAGAAATTTCATTAGATATTTCCTTCAAAGTAGAAAATTTACACAACGTTCTAAATTATTTAATATGGTCTTTGTTTTAATTATTACACTGCGAAGTGCAGTTCATAAGTATCATGACGTATCCAAAAATATAAAAAATATGTGATATTTTGATATATATCTAATATTTTCAAAATAGTTAACTTACTGATGATTATAAATATGTACAGACTTAATATAAATTAGAAACTAAAACATATTACACTTAACATGAAAACTTTATAAAAGCATTATTCTACATGTATCCCCCCCCCCCCCCCAAACCCCAACTTACAACAAAATTGAAGATCAACTAATTGAAAACAGAAACAGTTTGTGTTTTGCACTCATCATGAAAATTTTATGTTTTATACAACAAAATATTAAAAACAAAATCACTTATTGAAAGTTTTGAATATAAATGCAAGCTTGTCGGCTTTTTCATTCCCTAGCCTGCTGTTCGGTTTAACCCTTTATATACTGAATTATGAATTCATGAAAATTTTAACTTCTAAAGCATTTTTTGTGAATTTTTGAAACTACATTAGAATATTTACATAATTTAATAAATTTTTGAAAGAATTTAGAAGGATTAATTAAATTTGAATTTATAGGGATTTTGTGCAATATTTATAAACCCACTCAAACCTTTTATTTTAAATATTTTTCTTAGTATTTTGTAGAATTAGGAAATGTACAAATATAATGTTCTTACAATAGAAATAATTCCAAACTGAAAAATCCCCCCCCCCCCTTCCCCAAGAAAGCTGAAAAGATGCAAAGGCAAAAGAAATTATCCTTTTAAAAATATTTTTGTTTTATGTAATCAATAAAGCTTTTGGAACAAGATAAAGTAATGCATTTATAACTCATTCAAAACTGTATTACTACTAATAAATGTATTAAATGAATTTTATAACAAATTATTTTAATGCTACTTATAAGTACCATCAGTAGATAAAGGGTTAAACTGAGCTAAACCAAAACCAGAAAATATTTTTTCTAATGAAGCTGTAAATAACTGATTAATCTAAATTAGATAGTTTATCTTTTAACGGCTGTTCTAAGTTAATATTGCTTCTATAATTATTGGTTCTACATTTAAAATTCAGCTTCAAACATGAAAGCTTAGATTTTTTTTTCTTTTTGCCAGTTTCGGCAAAAGTCTTTTATCAACAGAATGACAGAATCAATAAAAGTTTTGACATTTATTTTGGCTGAAAATATAAAAAATATATTCAAGTATATTTCTAAAATAGATATTAAAAATATCAAACATCATTTAACGCAACAATCCATAAAATTATCATCATTAACAACAAAATAAACAATCCTTTTTGGTATAGTGATCATTTAAAAAAATTCTTGAACAAGTATAAAATATCCAATTTAGTAACATAGGCTACTTAGTTTTAATTTTATTCATTCTCCTTAAACATGGTTTGATTAAAATACAGCATTAAATTTGGTTAAGAACATCTCTTAAATCCAACGGTAAAGAGTATTGTTCAGTTGGTTGGATTGCTCTTAGAAATATGATAAAACTAATGAAAATGACTATATGAGGATCAAACAACCCCAAATCAACAGTAGACCCCAAAACAACAAGCCCACCAAATGGAAGAACCCGGATCAGGCAAAAGGCACAATGTCAGGGGAGCAGCCAAGGCACCAGCGCCAACCTGCCAATGTTTAGGATGATCTGCCATAAGACTTGCCCGCAGGCACACATTGTAACAGTTAATTATGATGACAACAACCAACGACCACAATGCAAAACAGACACTGCCTTCTGGGAGAACTATGAGAAGGTGCGCAAATTTTCACTATGCAAGTAAAAAGTCTGTGTGGTCATAGAGCCCAAAGTACATTGTGACAACATTGGCACTGCCACAATTTCTTTCGCTCGATTTTGCTCAGGAATCCATGTTTGAAACACACCTGCCCCTGATAATTTGCTATTCAGCATACCGAATAGTTTGATATTCGGCCAAACCGAATATTCAGTAACATGGTCGAATAGGCTGAATACCGAATAGATACCCAATATTCGGTGCATCCCTATTATAGACAATTTTCATGTCTGCCAAATTTGGAAGAAAAAAAAATAAAAGAGATCGTTCTTTGATTTTTCTAGGTAACATGTAGTTTAAAAAATATAAGATCAGATTTAACTTTTAATAAAAATTTTTCATAGAAATTTTGGTTTAATTTATGGTTTTGCTTTGAAAAGTTATGAAATATTATATGTACTTTTTAAATACTCAAGAAAAAAAAAAAAAGAGAAAATATTTTAATATTCTAGGGCGAAAGGCAAATAGTATCAAATTAAGAGAGCCTCTTTTGAAAAATGGGCAAGTCGAACTGTATAATGATCTATAACCGCTAATTTCATTGCAGATTAAATTTATAGAAAGTAGAGAAAGTGAAGGAAAGAGACTTAAGTATAATAGTCTGAAACTAACACTAGATACAACACTAATTAAAATAAACATACCCCAGGGTTCTTTGATGACATAGCACGTAATGCAATTTTAACAATCATCCAAGTCCATACAATATGTAGAACTTGTAGAGCACACAACAATGAATTGAAGACATAGTATGCAGGAAACATTGGTAAAATAAGAAGAGCTTCATACATAGTACTATATATTATCCTGAAAATAAAAATGATATTTATAGCAAATCCAGTTACAACAATACTGATAAATTTTAACAGAAATGCAAATGTTAATCTTTAAAAAGAAAACATTGTAAAATATGGCATACATAATATGTTACAGATAATTTTTGTTATTTTTATATTTAAATGGATACAAAAAGTTTTGTACAACACTTTAATGCAACTGATAAACTAGTATGCTGTGGCCATCACAGAACTTTCTGCTATATAAATCACGTCAATTAAATCATTTAAATTGTACAAGAAATTACATCAATTTAACACCAATTCATATCAAACTTGTACTGTAACTCCGGGATATGTAAATTGGAACGAAAATTCAATAAGAAATATTCAAATCTAATCGAAATAAATTCAATTCACATTCCCCGAAATTACACTAGGGCCGTCATGCATAGTGGAAAACAAGTACGCGTTGTAATTAAATTAAACTAAATCTGAAAAAGAAACTCTTTAAACGTAAATAAGGAAAATTCTATCTACTCACCCCATATTACTGATAATGACACAGTAAATAAAGATAAGCAAAATGATCAAACCATAATTCACATCAAACATATTTAATACTGTTACTATATCAATGCCGGATCCGGGAATAAATAAATATATTTTTAATTAAAATCATAAAATGTTATATTATAGCATAATGAAGTATAAATATATTGAAGAAAATTTATATTTTATCTTCTTCTACTGATTTAAATTTTATTTTTAGCAAGTCTATTTTAAAAACGCATTGGCTAATGTTCCTTTAAGTAAAACAGTTATTTTATAATAGAGTCTCTAAAGTAATGACAGGAGCAGTGTGTATTATTGTCTTAACGGCCGGCGATAGATGAAAGTTCGTCACGAGCGAATATATGTAGTAGAATATTTGAAGCACATAATGTCTATGAAGGATTATCACGAAACTCGAAACACGAGATGAAGGTATTAAAGATCGATGAAACCTGAAATCCACGGCGTCATTATTTCAATTGAGAATTCCTTTATTGCAGGAGGCTAATCAATCATCAATAAACATCTGAAGCTGATTATATCGAAAGGAAGCAACTAAAAGTCGAATGAAGGAGTTCGGCGATTATGAATTGTTCACACATTTTCTTGCGACTTTTTCACTGTATGATTTAATCCAGAGATTTCGGAAGGAAAGACTGCTCAGAGATAGTTTTTGATAAATCTTTATAACTGAAATTTCTTCAAATATCACGTTATTAATTGGAAATGGCTATTTCTGACTGGAGATGCCCGCCGGGCCAAAGGCCCAGCGGCAAAAAAAAAAAAATAAGAGTAGCTGATTCAAAAGTCGGTCTTGTATCTTCCGATAAAATTTTCAAACTGACTCTTTTTTGAAAAGCCTGCAGAAAATTGGAGTATGCTTTCAGCGAAAACAGCCAATAAGAATGCTCCAAAAGATGATCCATCTAATCCAAGAGGACGATCTATTGAAAGTGAACAGGGGGAAAATGTTTTTGCAGTGGAATCCTCATTGTGGAATGGCAACAGTCTTAAGAAGTGGAGGAAAGGGATGTTGGCGTCTTGGGAGTTCATGTGACGTAGAAAAGGAATTTCCGGCCTGTTCTGAGATAAGATACAAATACTGCTTAAAAGTTTGCTTCTTTTGGGGTACGAAGTGAATGAAAAGCAATAAAAATAAAGGAAAGTCTAGGAGTTATAATTTCGTTTCTCTGTTAAACTATTTTAGCAATTATTATGAAATTTTACCAGAGGAATGGGAAAAAATAATAGAATACAATAAATTTTAATTTCAAATTAAAATAATTAAGGGTTGGGTTGATTTTTGACGGCCAATTATCTACACGAGGGATATAGGCCCAGGGGGAGTGCCCTCCGTGGGGGTCTTTCTAAGGGAACCTAATCCGTATTAACGCATGGAAGATCCACAGCTCGAAGAAAACCACGAAAACTCCGAACGATTAGGCCGACGGGCGCGATTGGGATCGAACCCAGCACCTCCCGTCTACCAGCTTCGAGAGCAGAACCTCTCTAAAATAATTAAGGATAATGATTTAGAATTTAATATTTAAAACTTTAGTAAAAATCGCTGCCAAATTGAAAGATCGTAAATTGAAGTAGTTTATTAAAATAAACAAAATATACAAATTTAAATTTATGTAGATTTTAAATGAGGAATGTTATGTAAAGCTTTTAAAACATAACAAAACTATATCTGAATTTAAAGTTTGATGAAAATTCGTGCATTAGTTCTTGAGATAGAGCTATAGCGGAAATGCTGAAAAATGTAGCATAGCAGTGCCACCTTTTGAGCAATTTACACCAAAACATAAACAGAACTCTAAATGATATCGAGGTATGCCTGAATCAGAAGTTTGATGAAAATTCGTGCATTAGTTATTGAGATAGAGCTATAGTGGAAAGTCTGAAAAATGCAGAAAACACCGCCACCTGTTGAGCGATTTACACCAAAATGTATAAAATGTCAACTCATGTGATGACTAACTGATTTTGAAGTTTGAGGAAAATTCGTGCATTAGTTCTTGAGATACAGCTATAGTGGAAATTCTGAAAAATGCAGCATAGCAGCACCACCTGTTGAGCGATTTGCACCAAAACATAAACAGCACTAATTCATATCAAGCTATACCTGAATATGAAGTTTGTTGAAAATCCAAGCATTAGTTCTTGAGACAGAGCTATTGCGTAAATCGTAACTAATGCAGTATAGCAGTGCCACTTGTTGAGCAATTTACACCAAAATGTATAAAACTTCAATTTATGTCAAGGAATAAATGAATCTGAAGTTTGGGGAAAATCTGTGCATTAGTTCAGGAGATTGAGCTATTGCGGAAATCATGAAAAACGCTGAATAACAGCGCCACCTGTTGAGCGATTTACACCAAAAACTAATCAGGACCAGTTTATATCAAGGTCTAACAGAATCTGAAGTTTTGTGAAATTCCGTGCATTAGTTCTTGATATAGTGCGCCCAAAAAATTTACATACATACAGACTCACAGACAGACATTTTCTAAAAACCATCAAATCACGTTCAGGACATTCTAAAACGTATAAATTCGTCGAAAACCGGAAGTCGAAAATTTTCACGAATCCAATACTTTCTTTTTGTAAAGATAGAAGAAAGTAAAAATATACAACAGCTAATTCAGGAAGTTTCAGTGATGTCACTAAGCTTTTGAAATCCTGGGTCCTTGGGACAGGGTTGTAAAAAACCCAGCCCGGGCAGGTAGCTGGGTAGGTACCCGGGCAGCTACCCACTACAACCCTTATGGTTGTAAAAAAGCCAGGTTTTTTATAAAAAAAAACCCAGCCCGGGTGGGTACCGGGCAGCTACCACTACAACCCTGCTTGGGACTGGTGCAGTTATTATGAACTGTCATATTGACCGCCGTCAAAGTGCCTATAAGACTATGTTGTTGAACAAGCTTCATTTCAATGGCCTCTCTAACTGCTTCATTTAAATGGTCCTGTATCTCAGGCATAAAAGTGAGAAATATGAAAAAAGGTGGAGAATTTTTTCCATCTATATACAACGTTGCCAATCTCGTATTTGTATACTTTAGACACGTTTTAACAGTTATTTATACAATAAAATAAAATATAAATGTACATATGATTCTTATTTTCTTTTTATAAACTAGAAAGTATTAAAAAAAAAAAAAAAAAAAGGTAAACTAACAATAAATGTTTAGGTTCTTTGAATAAAAAAAGAAAATTGAAAGCAATTTGATAAAGGTATAAATCCAAATATATCTGATGAACTTATGTAAAGTACAGCGATTAAGATTTTCAAGATAAATATTATTTTGGATGGTTTGTCTGTTTAAGATTTTTACCTTCTCTCAAAAGAAAAAAAATTCTCCATGCTAAATATATGCACATCGATCTTTGCTCAAGAAATATATCTCCAAAAATTCAGCACTGAAATTACCCCAAAGTGTTGTATAAATAGGATAAATTATTTTATTCAAAAAAGAACATTACAGAATCTCCCCTTTCCTTTGAAGACATTTTAAAGAACTTATGACTTTCAGATGCTTATATTATAAGCACACCTATGATTTGATAGCTCTTCAGCTCAGCAATTCAGAAGCAAACTCTCAGGATTTGAATAGACAAAATGTCTTCTTATTATTTCAAGCCCCCCCCCCCCCCCCCCTCTCCTATATAATTCTAATATTTTCTTTGCATTTTTGTATCACTTCTAATATTTTCTTTGCATTTTTGTATCGCTTCTAATATTTTCTTTGCATTTTCGTATCAATCGAAAGAAAGTCCAGTCAACTGGTGTCTCATAGATGAGACTACTGGAACCTTCGAAAGGGTACACCAATCACTTGGTAGACTCTGTTAGGTACGTATCGATGTTAGTGGTGACACATTTGAGCACTTACTGTAATTGTTATGTCAATTATTGTTATGTCAATTGTTATGTCACTTATTTTTATTTCCTCCGCATTTATTGTTTTTTGTCCAAACTTTTCAATTTTGACGCCACTTTGCTATAACCAAAATTGCGTATACTTTGCTTTCCCTTACAGTTTCGTCCATAAATTAGGGGACATCATGTATAAAATTAGTATTTAGATTTTGTTAATATTGCGCTACTGTTTATATTTATTTGTAACAATGGTTTAATTGTTGAAACAATATATTCAGTCTCACTTTATTTGACATTTCTAAAAATTCACACGGGCGAACGAACACCTTTAAAACCGAATAAATTTTACACGCAATATTTCCGAATTAAATTCCGGAGCACGGCTGAAAATTAGTTTCCTAATAAATCAGCACATTTCCAAAAGAATAATATAAAAATTATTCGGTTTTAAAGGTGTTCGCCTGTGTGAATGTTTAGAAATGTAAAATAATGTGAAACTGAATATATTGTTTCAACAATTAAACCATTGTTAGAAAATCCTGGAAACCGATATACCGAATATAAAACACGCAATATTTCCGAATTAAATTCCGGTGCACGGCTGAAAATTTAAGTTCCCAATAAATAAGCACATTTCCTAATGAATGACGTAAAATTTATTCGGTTTTAAAGGTGTTCGCCTGTGTAAATTTTTAGAAATGTCACATAAAGTAAAACTGAATATATTGTTTCAACAATTAAACCATTGTTAAAAAAACATGGAAACCTATATACCGAATACAAAACACGCAATATTTTTGAATTAAATTTCGGTGCACGGCTGAAAATTAGTAAATTGCTTTTAAAAAGGTGGAATTCCTCCTTTAGCAGGAACTCTTTCATGCCTGCTATCTGCTGCATATAACGGTTCCTGCTCCTACCTTTTTAAGTGGTTCCTTTACCTGATGACTTTCACTAATATACTTCTTTTAATTGCTAAAAGGTGTAAAATGAAAATTAAAAATAGTTTTATAATACTGTTTGCATGTTTCGGCTCTGATACAAGCCATTTTCAAAACAAATAATTTTTCCATACTTAACCACATTACTGGCGACAGGTATAGTGAAACAGTGCTTTTACCCCCGACTTATCTCAGGGCAAACGTTGAAGTGGTTAAATATAGGATAAAGTATAGTAAAGTATAAGCAAGTAGCTGATATAAAATATAATAGAAAAACTACAGCCCTGAAAAGATTATATCAAGAAGAAACCATCCAAATAAATTTCAATGAAAGTAAGATAACTTTTCCCTCTAAATACTATTCATCTGGTATAAGAGAAACCATAGAGATTGTAACACATAAAAATTCAATATGTAACAACGTAACATTATTTTACTTAAACAAAATTGTGGCTCGAATGACTGGTTATAAATATGAAAATAAACATCTTACATAAAAAGAAAAAATAACATGTATAATCTGAAAGAGTATGTGAAAAATTGATGGCATTTGATAGCATCACATTATGGGCCACGCAATTTTAGAATATTCTAATTTGTTTTGAAAATGGCTTGGATTAGAGCAGAAACATGCAAACAGTCTAGTAAAACTATTTTAACTGTTTTTAAGTTTCATTTTACACCTTTTAGCAATTTAAAGAAGTATATTTATTACAAAGTGTCAATTTGTTATATATTTACCTACATTGATGTGAATAAGATGCTCATTTATATGGAATATCAAGGTGATTTTTTCCTTCTGAATATCGACAAATGTTAACATGTCAATTAGAGGCTTAGTGCTTATAATTCGAAGGCTAATAAAGAACTTTCTGTTATTCATAAACTAGATTAGAGTATAGATTCCCCTTTTACAGAATTGATGTAGAACTTTTTTTATAAACTCTTATTATGATTTTGAACTTAGATTTTGTTGAATTCTATTACATTAAGATTTAATTGCAAAAATAGCAACTAAGATTTGATTTTGAAATTGAGCAGCAAATTAAATAATGATATTTACATGTATCAACCCCAAAGATTTATTAATAAAAACTATTCTGACCATATATGTAAATTAAATAAAGATATCCAATGGTTTAAAACCAATCTGGGAGAGAATGGCTCCTTGAAATCAATTCAGTTTTGGTATAATCGAAGTTAAAACTCTTACTCTTAACTTAGTGTAATTATGTGTAGGTATTTAATAAAAATTTGTTTTGTTCTACTTTATGTAGATGATATTGTTCTGTTCAAGAAAACCATTCAAGATATAAGCCTCGCCATAGACAAGCTAAAGTGTAAATTTGACCTTAAAATCCTTGAAAGACTTTTAGGAGTAACTTTTGATGGGGAAAATAAAACCTTGTGTATACACTTAAGTATACACCAATCAAACTATACTTCCGAAATGTATAAAAAGGTTTAAAAAAAAACTAAACCTGTGACTGTACAATCCAGGAAGGATCGGGGCCTACAGTGCCCAACTCTGTTTACTTGACCCTGTAGCATAATGGTCAGCACACCTGTCTGCCACACTACAGGTAGCAAGTTCTGCTCCCGGCTGGGCAAGGTTCACTCAACCTTTCATCCCTTCGGGATCAATAAAATGTGTACCAAGCTTGCTTGGGAACTAAACACCGAGGGTCTCGCGTTGGGCTGACCACCCGGCCGGGGCACATATACAGACCTGCCAACCTTTGAAAATGAGAAATCGTAGCAAACAAAATTTAAATTAATCTGGAGATTGGTTGGTTGGTTTTTCGTGTTTCACAGCCATCTTTTGACATTCGTAAAAGTAATAAGGTTTCCGTCTTTCAACTCAATATAGTAAATTTTTTCCTCTGAAAATTTTTATACGATTTTTAGAGTTTATTTTCGTTTCGCAGCGTTTTTTTTTTTTTTTTTTTTTTTTTTTTTACATTTGTAAAAGGAGCCTGGTTCCAATTTTTTAGCTCAGTGCAGTAAATTTTCATGGAATTCGCGATTTTTTTCCCGCCATCATTTCAGGATATTCATAATTTTTCCCCACAATCGTAATTCACATTTTCCTATCACGATTCTTTGTTGAAATCCGCACTTTTTACCATGAACTTTTTACGAAATTCGCATTTTTACGCGATCCTTTGACGAATTTTGCGTTTTTTTTACTACGATCCTTTGACTAAATTAGTGTTTTCTTTTTGCGATCTTTCGGTGAAATTTGCGTTTTCTTACTAATCTTTCGATGAAATTTGCATTATCTTACTGATCTTTTGACGAAATTCGCGTTTTATTTCTGCGATATTTTGACAAAATTCACGTTTTTACCACGATCCTTTAACGAAATTTATTTTCTTCTGCGACCAATTGACGAAATTGATTTTTTTTTTACACGGTCAAAATTCACGAAATCGCGGCCAAAATTTCCGATTTGTCGAAATTAGCTATAGTTTATCGCAAATCGTGCGATTTTGCACACTATTTCAACTTGCCCCTCAAGGAACCCCCTCCAGAATTCTTAAAATTGCACCCTTGTTTCTAAGGAAGGGATTCCTGTATAAATATTTACAAAAACACGATTAGAGTGTTTTATGTTAAGAAGTTTTTTTTGCAGCCCAGAATTTTTTTTATCTCATGAGCATTTTTTAATGTCCGAATTTTCGGACTAATGGCCAATTTTTTAAAACTTTCGGAAATGAATACTTGGAAATTTCGGAACAGGATCACTCCTGAAAAATATGCTGGGCGGGATAAAAATCGCAACTAGAAACAAAAAATGCTTTTGTGTTTCTTGCAAAAAATCGTAGTTTAAGACCGATTTTCGTAGCATCGTAGTTTATAGGTCCAAATCGTAGCAACTACGATTTTTTCGTAGCAGTTGGCAGGTATGCATATAGTATAGCACCTCGGGGCCCAGGGTCAAGTACAAAAAAGGTTAGCAAATTTAAAATACCAAATACATCACTCTCAACAGCAAAAGGAATCTTACTATCTAAAACAGGTCTAAAGAATGACGCTAAGTTAAAATGTCTACTTGGTATATTAAAAAACTAGAGTATCTTAAATGTATTGAATGACTTATTTAAAAGTTTAAGGAAAAAGAGGTTTATACCTAAAATGCTCAGAAGTGTGTTTATACTTAAACATTTTTTGAAAACTACTACTATTTTAATATTTTTATTCACTTTCCCTTAGTAGTGTACTTGAAAAGGTCTATATACATGAATACCTTTAAACTAAAAATTAAATTTTGATTTTCAGCTTTGTTAGATATTTGTTTCAGGTGAAGGTTACCTGTTTGAAAGAAAATTGCCTGCGATGCAGGTAATCTAAGTACTGGTTAAAGACCTTTTTTTATTATATTGCAATTGTGATTATAAAGAGCGTATTTAATTCTTTAACTTTTTGAATATATAAAAGTTTACTTATAAAGAGGGTTATAAAGTGACTTCTCTTTTGAAAATAGAAAGTTTGCAGCTTAAAATTTAATTTACAGCAAATGTAAGATTTTTTCCTTTTCTATGATCATAACTATGAGGAGGCATTGTCAGGCAGATACAAAAGTTTTTGAAAATGAAAATACATTCACCTAGTTTAGATCACCCCGCCAACATCTTTTCCTGTGTTACCCGCAAAAATCTCCACATCCACACAATACTGGTTCTTTTACCTCCTTTTTTTTAATTACTTTGCATTTCATAGTTTAACTTTTAATTTAAGACTCTTAAATAACAATATCTAATTTTTCCCTTTTTAGGAAAATATGAAAAAGCTGAGTAGACTGTTTATTACGCTGATGATACTTCTATTGTGTTTAACTCTTCTCTGGTTCTTGTTTAAGTTACCTATCCCTTGTTACCAGACAAGAAATTTTATTAAATAAAATAATTAATAGCCACATAGAAACAGGAAACATTTTAGCAAATAATTCTTCTAGTTCAAAGTTCCAATTATGTTTATTTGACTTGAAGGGGAAAAAAACAGGAAGTTGGCAGTTATGATAAAAACACAGTATCAAGAACGTGATTGTAACATGGCGAGACTTCTTTTGTTCTTTCAATTAAAATATTTTATTAGTTCATAAAATAAGAATTATTTTGTTTCCAAGCAACCCCAAACAGATAACCTTTGTAATTCTGAGTTTGTGCAAGTTTTTATAAACTTGGAGGGGGGGGGGGGGATAAATATAAAATTTTTAATAATTACCTTATCTTAAATTTATTCTAAATTTTCTCACTGAATTTATATTTATATATATATATTATAGAATCATTTTGATATTGCAACAGTAAAATTTTCTCTTCACAGTATTTCGATGGAATGCCCATTATTCTTTTTTTACACATTTCTGGAATTTACCAGAAGCTTGGTTCCCGCTGGCTCTTTTCTAAAGCCTTATCTCTCACTTCTGATTATTCTGCTGTCATTTAAAATTCAAGGCTTTGATTGGATAATATCCAATTGCAGTACACATTTGTAGCCCTCTGCACAGTTATTTAAAACCAACAGCATGACTTGGGAACACAACTTTCAACTTTGTCAGTGCTATCATCTGTTAAAATAGCTACGGCATCAGAAGAACAAATCCAGATTTTACAGAATTTTGCCCTCAACATGATATTCATAAAATGCATCTTGATTAATTTGTGTGTGCTCCTTTTTAGTGAGATGAGTATGTCAATGAGGAAATTGTTCTCAAAGTGTTTGATTCTTTCTCAGAGAAGCAGGATTCTCAACGTTTGACTTTACTGATTTTATTCACTCCTTTCTAAGCTGCAAGACTGCATTGTTACTAATTATGGTTGCTCATTTAATTGATTGCACACTCCTATTTTTAGTTATACAATCTAAAGTGATATGACTGTAAATAAGTATATTTTTCCTGTCTAATGTCACTGAGTATGAGATTGTTTGGGATGTACCATCCTTAATTCATTGGCTGTATAATATTTTTTACTGCTGCTCATGGAAATAAAACAACTTTTGCAATCAACTAAATGCTGTACATTAGACCAGAGCAAAAAACAAAAATGTTTGTGCATCGAATCGTAATAGTGCGGAAAAGTTGCTACGCGCCAATACAAACACAGAGGAAAAATATTTTTGAAATCGAAAAATATCTTCCATTCGCGCTGTAAAGAACTAATTCATTACAGAAAACTAACCTTTTCCACCGATAGATGGCGGTAGTCATCTGAGGATAGAAGATTGTTCTTTTTTTTTTTCGAACTCCGAAGCGAGAAGCTGGAGTGAGCGCGCAGAGTGTTTTTTTTTTTGTTGTGAAGGCGACTCGACGAGTGATGTAGTTGAAAAAGTAGAAATTGTTACCACGATTATATTTTGTGTTTTGTGTTCGTAAATTTGTGTTTTGTGAATGTCATATTAAATCAAGAAAAACCATCCGATGGCCTCTTCATTTATCAACTGTGTTCATTGTTAAAGTATACCATAGTCTCCTACATTACAGACGAGTAAAGATGGTGGCAGCCCGGTACGATTCCATGGTGAAATGACCACTGTTCTTAAGTAAAGATGCAACTAGCAAGTAAGCCAGTTCCATATTTTTTTTTGTATTTATTAGTACCTTGAATCATCTGTTATCGATTAAATTTCTTTTAATCTGGATTAACTGGATTTGTTTGCTTGCGTAAATTAATTTCAAGTTTTAGAAAAAGCGCGGGTTAATTGGGCATATTTCAAGTACTGATATATACTGAACTTATTCCCATCATATCAAATAAAAAATTTGAATAATGTTGAAAATTATTTCATTAAGCTGTTCTCTTTATAAAATATTGTGTTCTTAGGCATTTTATCTTAGAAATATTAAGATCTGTTCTTAAAGTTGAAATAATAATAAATAAAGTTTATTTATATATTTTGGGGGATACTTATGATGGTGATAATTCTTTTGAATCAAAATGATTTAATATTAAATGGTATCATTTCATTCTTTAAAGGAACGAGATTTTGAAAAAAAAATTCCAATCTTAACATTTTGTTATTTGGATCAATGCCAAAATTACAAAGTTCGAAAGAAAAATTGTTGAAAAGCAGATGCATTCTGTTTTGTTTTTTTTTCTTTATTTGTTATTTAGTTATTCTAAAAATAGAATAGATGATATTTTCGTTCTTTGATTTCTGATCGAAAAATGAATGTGGATTTGATGTTTGTTTTGTTAATTTTTAAAGAAAAAAGTTATTGAGTTTAAAACGGAAAAATAAATAATTCTGTTTTGTTTGTTGAGTTTATGTAAAAAAATAAAAACTTGATAAGTATCGAGTAAAAGATAAAAGTGTTATTTTCATTTGGAAAAAGAAATTGAGTTGAATATTTTGTAATTTACTCTTTTCATGTAAAGAAATGAAAATGTTAAGTGGGTTATTTTAAATATTTTTTGCGAGTAATTTGTTATGCTTGCATAAAAAGGGTTGAGAATTAAGAAAAATTCTCGTATTTACTTAGTTTGATTGGTTTAATTTTAATTCCGTAATTTAATTATTGTTTTTGAAATAAGTGTGTTTATTGAATAAAATACAGTTCTGAATGTTGAAAAAAAATTCTTTTATCATCTTAATTGTATTTTTGACACAATTACATATTTACTTATTTAATTTGTTTAAAAAGTTGCACAGTGTTTAATTTACTAAGAATTTGATAGAGGTGGATTTTAGAATTGCTTTATTAATTAAAATTTATTATATCGGCTTAAAAGTTTTGTTGCTAGTTTAAGTAGGAGACTTCTGAGTTCTATTAATTAGAAATTAAGCATTCTGATTTTGTTTCGGTTTATCTAAAATTAAGATGGCCTATTTAGCAAAAGCTAGAAGAGCAGACTTGTTGGAAATTTGTGATGAATTGGAATTGGAAGTTGATCTTTCGAAAAAGATTCCAGAAATTAAGAAAATTACTGTAGAAAGCGAAGTTTACAAGGAAGAAGAGGTTAGACTCATGTTAGACCGAGTAATAGAAGATAGGAAAACGAGAGAAGAGAGAGAGAAAGAAAAAGAAGAAAGAATTCGACAAGAAGAAAGGGAAGAACGTATGGCTAAGGAAGCTCATGAACATGAACTAGAATTAAAAAAATTGGAGCAATTGCAAAGAACTTCTGAACAGAACGATGGATCAGGAAGAAAGGTGGATGTCGGACCAAAAATACAGTTGGCACAAATTGTTCTTCGACGAAAAATCTGATGAGATGGGTCTCTTTTTAATTAATTTTGAGAGAAGAGCAGAGATGGCTAAAGTTTCGAAGAGTGAATGGGTTGCATACTTGTTAGCTGTTTTGCCCACAGAGGTTACAAACATGTTAGCTAGGGAATCGCCTGAAGATGAGATTAACTACGATTTTGTTAAAAATCTTATATTAGAAAGATATAAGTTGAATAGCGAGAAACTGAAGCAATGCTTTTATCGGCATCATAAAACGCCAGACAAATCTTGGAGGAATTATGCGCAGGAACTCACTAGTTATTTTACAGCCTGGATTACAGAATTAGGTGTTGAAAAGTTTGATCAACTTAAAGATTTAATTATTACAGAACAGTTAAAGTTTCGAGTGCCCGCGGAAACAAAAGAACATTTTCTAGACAATTGGTTAAATTTTGTGACGCCTTTAGATTTGGCTAAGAAATTGGATGACTATGAAAGTATCAAAGAAAGTTTTAAAAAGAAAAAACTTCCGAAAAAGACCATGTCTAATTTTCGATCCCAATTAAAAAATTCAAATAACTTTGACTACAAGAAAGAAAGTAAGGATAATAAGCCTAAATTGCCAATTAAATCAGAATCATTAACTGGGAATCATAGAGAAAGAGAATTTGATAAGAAGAGAACGTTACGTTGTTACGAATGTGGATCAAGCACTCATCTTCGTCCTCAATGTGATAAACTTAAGAAATCGCCAGAAATCATTTCTCATGTTAAGGTGGAAGTTGGGCAAGATTCGTCAATAATGCCTTATCTTAGTGTGGGGAAAGTAAACGGCGTACAAATGGAAATTTTAAGGGATACGGGTGCGACAATAGATTTAATTGCACAAAGGTATGTCAAACCGCATATGTATCTGAACGAAAAAGTGTGGGTACGGGTGCCCTTACACGATGGTCTATTCTGTTTACCTCTTGCAGAGATTGAATTAGACTGTGAAATGGGACATGTGATAACTAAAGCTGCTGTCTCAAGAGACTCTGTAGATTTAGGAAGATATTTGTTAGGAAATAAAACAGCCGCTTTATTTGAACATTGTAAAAAAGAAAAGGCAGTGAAAGAGCATATGATTAATGCTGTTCAAACCAGAGCTCAGAAAAAAATTCTCGAAGCAGAGAAGGTTTCTCATGAAGAACCTGAAATACACGAAATTTCTGATGAAACTGTAGAAAAGAATCATAGCAATAGTATAGAAAGAGAAAACAAAAAAATGGAAGCAAAAAAAAATAAAGATAAATCAGAAGAAGAGAAGTTAGAAAACCAAGAAGACTCAATTTTGCCAGTATGTCAAACTGTCTCAGTACAAGAGCTTATAAAAACTTCTCCTAAGACATTTTCCGAAGAACAAAAGAAGAGCAAAGAGCTAAAACCTCTTATCGAAGAAGCTAAAAAGAAAAATAGCAAAGATAGCAAATTTATTTTGGAGAAAAATATGCTTTTTTATAAAAGAAAAGATAGGAATGGTACTGAAAGAAAATTATTAGTTGTCCCGGAAAGGTTTCGTGAGCAGTTAAAAAATTTTTGTCATGAAACTGTTGCAATTCATTTGGGGGTAGCTAAAACTAAAGATGCTTTGTTTAAGACTTTTTATTGGCCAAATTGCTTTAAAGATATCGAAGATTATGTAAAAACTTGCGACTACTGTCAACGAGTTGGAAAGCCTCAAGACAAAAAGAAAGCACCTTTACAGATTGTTCCAGTTATTTCAGAAATATTTACAAAGCTAAATGTTGATGCTTGTGGACCTTTACCTGTCAGTACACTAGGGAACAAATACATAATAATTGTAATATGTTTAGCTTCGAAATATCCTGACGCGGTTCCTACACCTAATTTGTATTCTACGAGGATTATTGATGCTTTATTGCAAATTTTCAGTAGACTTGGATTTCCTCGTATACTACAAACTGACCAATGAAAGTCATTTATGAGTGTACTTACAACGGAATTCTTAGAGAAATTTGGAGTTAGAGTTGTGCGAAGTTCGGTTTATCATCCACAAAGTAATCCAGTTGAAAGAATGCACAGGACTTTGAAACGGATACTCAGAGTACTTTGTTTAGAATCTGGAGCTGATTGGGAGAAAGTACTGCCTCCTGCCCTTTTTGCATTAAGAACTGTAACTCACAATAGCACTGGGTTCAGTCCAGCAGAATTAGTCCATGGCCAGAACTTAAGAACTCCAATGATGCTACTCTATGAAAAATTGACTGAGCAAGAGATAGAAGAAGATAGTGTGATATCCTATGTATTTGACTTAATGAACAGAATGAAGAAATGCCAAGAGCTCGCTGCAGAAAATATGGAAAAAGAGAAACAAAACCAAAAATATTGGTATGATATAAAAGCCAGAAAACAAGAGTTTAAAGAGGGAGATAAAGTTTTAATTGTAACCCCATCCAAACAAAATAAACTGTCAGTTAGTTGGATAGGACCTGGAGAAGTAATGAAGAGATTATCAGAAACTAACTATGTTATATACGATCCAGAGAGAAAGAAGTCCCAAGTGTATCACGTAAATATGTTAAAGCCCTACCATCAAAGAAAAATTTAAAGTATAAATTTACTGACTATAAAAACAACCTCTAATGATGAAGAAGAAGATGAAATTCCTAAATTGGATGAGGAGAATAATGACAATGCGTTGTTAGAAGTATTGCAAGACATACAAAAAAACAACAGATTAAATGAAAGTCAACGAGAAGAATTAGGACAACTTATTGGAAAATATGCTGACTCTTTTTCGACTGAACCAGGGTGCACGAATCTAGCTGAACATGATATGAGCTGGAATCAGAAAAACCAATCTGTGCCCGGCCTTATAAAATGTCGCCTAGACAAACGGAAATCCTTAAGGCCGAAGTCGAGAAAATGCTGAAACTGGAAGTCATTGAGCCAGGTGAATCTGACTTTGCCTCTCCGTTAATTTTAGTTGAAGTTCCAGGCAGAGAAGCGAGACCTTGCATAGATTATCGTCATTTAAATAAAGTGACTTGCACAAAATTTTATCCTTTGCCCAACATTGACCAGTTAATAGAAAAGGTGTCTTCAGCTAAATATATTTCAGTTTTAGATCTGACCAGAGGTTATTGGCAAATTCCGTTAACGAAACATGCTCAAAGGTATGCAACTTTTGTGACAAATTTTGGGACGTACAGACCTTTACGCCTTCCCTTTGGTTTAAAAAATGCTCCGTATGAATTTAGCCGACTTATGGCTGGATTACTTAGAAACTGTGAAGAGTATGCGGTGCCTTATTTGGATGATGTTGCTGTCTTTTCTCAAACTTGGGAAGATCATCTAAAGCACCTGGAAGACGTTTTCAAAAGACTGAGTGAAGCAAACCTGCATATTAAACCATCTAAATGTCAATTCACTCAAGCTTATGTAAAATATCTTGGACACTTAGTGGGTCAGGGTCTTAGAACTCCAGGAGAACTGAACGTTCAAGCCATAAAAGAGTTTCCAATTCCTACTACTAAAACTCAAATCCGATCCTTCTTAGGTTTAGCCGGATATTATCGGAACTATATTCCTAATTTTTCTGTAATTGCAACGCCTCTCACTAATTTATTAAAAGGAAAAGTTCGCAATTCAATAGTAAACTGGAATGACGACTGTCAAAAGGCATTTGATGAACTGAAAGGTAAACTCTCTGAAAATCCTGTCTTATATAGTCCTGACTTTTTGAAACCTTTCATCGTTCAGTGTGATGCTTCAAATTTGGGAATTGGTATAGTGTTATCCCAGCTGAATGAAAATAATGAAGAACATCCTATATTATATCTGAGCAAAAAGTTTTCAGACAGAGAACGAAACTTTAGTACCACCGAAAAAGAATGTGCTGCTATTGTGTTCGCAGTGCGAAAACTACGATGCTATTTGGATGGACATCAAAAATTTCAGATCCAGACGGACCACAACCCCTTAGTATGGTTAGATAAAAACAGCGGAACTAATCCTAGACTTTTAAGATGGGCCTTACTTTTACAGTCCTTTAATTATGAAATTGTTCATAAAAGGGAAAACATCATCAGAATGCTGATAGTTTGAGTCGAGCCCTAAAAGCCTAAGTTTGATTAGAATGCTAATATGTAAATATGATAATTTGTATAACAGTTAAATTTGAATTTATTGTTTTGAATATGTGTAAATTGTTTTTCATTTGTTCTTGAGTATAATGTTTGAATATTTATAAATTTTATTTGTATTTTATATATTTATGTTTTCATGGTGGGAATAAGTCAGTTGTGGTTCACGGTACTAAATTTTGTTTGGAACTGGTGCTTGAAAGCAATAATTCACAACGAAACTTTTCCCCGTCGACAGTGAAAAGTTTTCTCCAGGTGGGGAGGAGTCTGTAAAGAACTAATTCATTACAGAAAACTAACATTTTCCACCGATAGATGGCGGTAGTCATCTGAGGATAGAAGATTGTTCTGTTTTTTTTTTTTTCGAACTCCGAAGCGAGAAGCTGGAGTGAGCGCGCAGAGTGTTTTTTTTGTTGTGAAGGCGACTCGACGAGTGATGTAGTTGAAAAAGTAGAAATTGTTACCGCGATTATATTTTGTGTTTTGTGTTCGTAAATTTGTGTTTTGTGAATGTCATATTAAATCAAGAAAAACCATCCGATGGCCTCTTCATTTATCAACTGTGTTCATTGTTAAAGTATACCATAGTCTCCTACATTACAGCGCATTGCGTTCAAAATTTTTGAATTTGAATACAAATTGAACAGATAAACGAAAAATCACCAAAGATGTAAACTTTTTTCCCGATCGAGCTCATATTTTGTAAACAGCATGTCCTTGAGGTGTAGAATGGAGAGTAAAATACCCCACACCCTCATCTATTCCCTTCTAACTCCCTCAAGGGGGTGAAAATGGCAAATTTTCGTAGAATTAACCCAAATTACAGGAAGGGTAACTATTGATCAATCGACCTGATATTTTTTTATACATAAGGCAATCTTGAGGTTAAAAGTAAAAAAAAAATACCGCCTCCAAAATCCGTCCATTTTCCCGGTTGGCTACGAGACGTCAAAATTGTAGAGCTCTTGGCCCGTCCTTCTAACAGGGTTCATACAGAGTTGGGAAGAAAAAAATCCAAGGAGTACCCAAAAAATCCAAGGAGTCCAAAAACTTTTAAGGATTTGCCATTTTTTGTTGTTGTTGTCAATGTTTTTATGTGCTGCATCGTTATGTGGTAAGCACACTCCAATTTTTAATGCCCAATTTGGAGAGAAAATATTTCAAAAACAAATTTTACTCTATTAGAATCTAATTGTTAGTGCTGAAATTGCACAGTATTCACAATATATTGCTTATTGATTTCGTAAGTTTAAATACACAATTGACAATCTACTTTTTTATGCAGTGACCAATGGTCATGTCACATGGGGTGATTCTGGGTAAAAATCAGAAATTCACAGCAAATCTTCTGAAAAGTTACACCAAAGAGGGGGGGAGGGGAAATCCACTCCCGACACTAGCTATGCGTTTTCTCCGTGGCTCTTAGACGAAATTCGTGCTCTTTTGACAAAATTTGCAGTTTTTTCGCGATCTTTTGATGAAATTTGCCGTTTTTTGCGATCGTTTGATGAAATTTGCCGTTTTTCGCGATCTTTTGACGACATTTGCCATTTTTTACGATTTTTTGACGAAATTTGCAGTTTTTTTTACGATTTTTTGACGAAATTTGCAGTTTTTTTTACGATTTTTTGACGAAATTTGCAGTTTTTTGCGATCTTTTGAGGAAATTTGCCATTTTTTCGCACTTTTTCGACGAAATTTGTGGGGTTTTTCAAGATCTTTTGACGAAATTTGTGAGTTTTTTCACGATTTTTTGACAAAATTTGTGGGGTTTTTTTTTGACGATCTTTTGACGAAATTTGTGGGTTTTATCGCACTCTTTTGACAAAATTTGCGGTGTTTTTCGCGATTATTTGACGAAATTTGCGTTTTCTCGCGATTCTTTGATGAAATTGGCAATTTTTCTGCAAACGATTGACAAAATTTATTTTTTTTGGCGACCATATGTCCGAATTTTCGGATTGGTGACCGATTTTTTAAAATTTTCGGAAATGAATGCTTTACATTTTCAGAATATTCGGGCTAGAATCCACCCTAGGTCATATAAAGAGATTAGTCAAACCCCAAACACTTATTATGTATATCACATACATGATACATCTTAAAGTTTTAAAAGGCAAAAATTAAAAAGAATGCTAAATGCAGCATACAAGAAAAAATATAACAAGTTTTGAATTTATTCTTTTAGAATAGCAGTAATTGCTTTCTTTGAAGGTGAAATTTTGACTAATTTGCTTTTTCGCGATCTTATGATGAAATTCGCATTTTTTTTTCGCGATCTTCTGGGGGGAAATTCACGTTTCTTTCGTGATTTTCTGGGAGAAATTAGCGGTGTTTTTTTTTGCGACCTTCTGGAAAAATTCACTTTTTCGCGATCTTTTAACGGAATTCGCGTTTTATTTCGTTTGTTTAACGAATCTGACTTTTTTTTTTTCGCGATCTTTTGATGGAAACCGCATGTTTTTCACGATCCTTTGACAAAATTTGCTTGTTTTTCACGATCTTCTGGGGAAATTTGCGTTTTTTCGCGATCTTCTGGGGAAATTCACGTTTTTTCGCGATCTTCTGGGGAAATTCACGTTTTTTCGCGATCTTCTGGGGAAATTCACGTTTTTTCGCGATCTTCTGGGGAAATTTGATGTCATTAAATTAATGACAAGGATTAAATTAAATTAGATTAGCAGAGTTTAATTAAAAGCACGATGAAAGCTAACGCTAATAGTCCCAATAAAGTATTAAATAGTTTATGAAAAAGAAAAGAAACGTATGGTGGCGAAATAAAAACAAAGTAAGTTTAAAAACAAACTAACGTTTATTAACTAAAATATAAAATGAGTTTAAATATAATTCAAACAATAAATCAAATCTTTAAATTCAATAAATACATTTAAGCTGTCAAATTAAATATCCAGAAAACCATTTGACAATAAAAGAAAACTGAACTCATAGCAATAAAGAAATGAAAAAGATCACAGAATGACTGGTCCTCCTCAAAGTTTCATGTTGTTCACAAACATCTAATATGCCGATGGATCCAAACTGAAATACCGTAAATCATATATACGTGCCGAAACAACTTCAAGAAAAATACTTCTTTATCGATGAGGATGCGTCGTAAATAGCCATTAGGTGAAACGTCAAAATGTAGATGCCAATAATAAATAGCGAGTAAAACATTTCCAACTTCATCATAACAATAAACATCTTGACTCACACATCAGTGTAACCATTTAAACACGATGTACGCAGAGTCCATCTTTAAATAGCAGAGACGAAGTCATAAACTATCGAACTCATAACAATCATCTTATAAAATGGCCGACGAACGATGAAGTAGGAAGTAAGTAAAAACATCAATTTATTAAAAGCACACAGCACTTCAAGAAGACATCTCCAGCCATAATAGCACTATTAAAATGTCGTGGAAAACCAACACTGTTAGTAAAAAGGACGAGACGAAACACGTAGACAAACACAGGAAAGAAAGCAACGAGTGCAGGCAGACAGGCAGGTGAGCAGGCGAAGAAGGAGAGAAACGTATTTCAATTTATATCAGCCGGGCGTTCGAATAACGCCTCATTACGCAATGCAAGGAGCAACTACAGACAGTTCCAGAATGAGATCATCATGACGAAAGAACGCAGAGCCGATGTGTCGTAAACTCAAACGAGCGACGCCATCTGGCGGCGATCGAGAAACTAATCTATGATCATCATTCAAACGAAATGCGTGCTCATGTTTGCACGGAAGCAGACAATTCAAAAACGTGAATATGAACGGCAAAGAAAGATAAACATCGTAAAAAGGAATTAAAGATAGAATAACAGGAATGAATAAAAAGGTAAGTGAAATGACTTTATATATAGTTAATAAAAGAAATATTTTAATAAAAGAAATATTAATAAAGGAAATATATTTTAATAAAGGAGATATATTTTAATAAAGGAGATATATTTTAAGTGTTAAATAAATATAAAGGAAATATGCAGTGTTAAATAAATATAGAGGAATGCAGAGGAGATATACATCTGGACAGTGTCAAGACAGGAAATGAGGTATTTACTCTTATCAAAATTCACGTTTTTTCGCGATCTTCTAGGGAAATTCACGTTTTTTCGCGATCTTCTGGGGAAATTCGAGTTTTTTCGCGATCTTCTGGGGAAATTCGCAATCTTCTGGGAAATTCGCGTTTTATTTCGATCGTTTGACGAAACTAACGTTATTTTCGCGATCTTTTGATTTAAACCGTGTGTTTTTCGCGATCCTTTGAGGAAATTCACGTGTTTTTCGCGATCTTTTGAGGAAATTCGCATTTTATGCTACCTTTTGAGGAAATCTTTTTTTCTCGATCTTTAACGAAATTCGTGTTTTTTCGCTGTCTTTTAAAAATTTGCCTCTTTAAGAAATCAGAGTTTTTCCGCGATCTGTTGGAAAAATTCGCGTTTTTTCACGATCCTTTGAGAAAATTTACGAATTTTTTCCGCGATCGATTGACGAAATTTGACGGTATTTTTTTTGGAACATATTTGCGAAAAACGCGATTTTTCCGAGATTCTTGGCTAAATGCCAAACATCGATAAAATTTAAAATAAAGGTCGGCTAACAGTGTCGAAAAACGGACTTTAAGGGCCTAATAATTGAAAAACGGACCTAGTGGGAGACCTGCTATTAAGATTACCCTACCCAATCAATGTTGTGCTTCAGATGAATGACGTGCATAAAGGATTTAAAGTGCGTTTTTTCAATCACGATTTTTTTTTTCCTCGGCAGCAATATCGCTTGCGTCCGAAGTCGCAATAGAATATAAGGAGTTTCTATGTAGTGGTTTGCTTATCTAAGTAGTTCTAAGTACTACTTGGGAATGTTTTCATTTCTAAGGAGTTTCCAAGGAGTCTAAGGAGTCTGTGCGAACCCTGTTCTAAAGACGACTCAGGACTCACCAGAGGAATACGGCTGCACCGCCAGTCTCACCCACATCTTACCAAGACAACCAACCAAAATGTGGGCGTGGAGAATTATCCAGATGCACATACAGATTCAGGTACTGCGAATTATGATTTGGTGTCAAATTTTAGCATGGTAGCATGAGAAGCGCGAGGGTGGCTCTTATGAAACCATCACATTGCTCATGCTCATGAACTTATGAGGAGGCCTGTGTTACCAGCTTGACACTGCACTCACTACGGCTTGCATATGACATGGTATGGGCCAGATTCAATGGAAGAATTCGTTTTCCAAAATTGGAAATCAAGTCTGCAATTTCAGGTGAAGAAATGTTTACCAAAGATGTGGACAGGCAATCTTGGTTTCAGACCAACTTATGATATCATAAAAATCACTGGCATCAAAATTTATGGCCGGAACTAGAAAAATTGTGACGAATTTTCTCTTTGTGGGAGTGTCTTTCGATTTCAGTACCCGCCGAAGTCCGAGCTCTCGAACATGCTGGCTATCATCCACTACCATTGCAAAGAGGAAGTTTCCTGGATGGGCAACAAAAGCGACCTACTTCCCCACTTCTTGAACTTTTACAGGTAAGCTTCTGCATTTCTTGATGCTGTCAAGAATATGTTTAGGTCCCTCAACTGTTGAAGATCTTGACTTAATTTCGAACCACAGAGGTACGTATACTGGCATAATGTATGTGACAATGCTGATGAATTTTTTGGTGGGGTTTCCAATGAAATATAAATACAGTATCAGTAACCTGTATGTTGTCATTAACCATCGAGAGTGATATATCTGTACTGGATCCTGATTCGGTGGATCTGAGGAACAAAACTCAGCAGCAAACGGCAATGTTGAGCAGGTTGCAGGTATCTCTGATCTTTACTCAGGATTTATGGGTCAATGTGGGGAATGTGGCGTTCAATTCTCTTAAAAGCAACTACAGGCAAAGACTCACAACCAGCTAGCTGTTTGCAAAAGTTCAAGACATGCTGAAGAAGGTCATTCAAACAAATTTTCTTCCTTGCCCATCCAGAAAACAATTCTCCTTTCAATGATAGTGGATGATAAGCAGCGAGTTCGAGAGCTGGGACTTCGGCGGGTACTGAAATACAAAGACACTCCCACAAGGGACAAGTCTGTCGAAAATTTTTCAGTTCTGGCCATAAATTTTGACACCAATGATTATTATAACATCATAAATTGGTCTGAAACCAAAATTACCTGTCCACCTCTTATGGTAAACATTTCTTCAGCTGACGTTGCAGACTTGATTTCCAATTGGGAAAAGCCAACTCTTTCTTTGAGTTTGGCAGTCATACAATGTCATACACAAGTTGTAGAGCACAGTGTAAGCTGGTAACATAGGCTTCCTCAAAAGTTCATGGACATGATCGACGTGATGGTTTCATAAGAGCCACCCTCGCTTGTCATGCTACCATGCTAAAACTTCACACTAACTCAGAATTTGCTGTACCTGAATCTACATGTGGATCTGGATAAGTCTATACACCTACAATTTGGTTGATTGGTTCGGTAGTTAGTAAGTCTGAGTTGCGGTGCAGCCACCTTTCCGTGGTGAGTCCTGAATTGTCCTTTGAAGGAAGGGCCAAGAGATGTGCAATTTCAACCTCTCGTACCCCTCTAAGGAAAAGGACGGGGCTATTTCTTTCGACTTTTAGCCTCAAGGTTGCCTTATGTACAAAAAAATCAGGTCGTTTGATCAATATCTACACCTCCTGTAATTTGGGTTAATTCTACGAAAATTGGCCATGTTCAACCCCTTGAGGGTGTTGGAAGGGGATAAAGGAGGGGTATGTGGTATGGGGTGTGTATTGTACACCTCAAGACTATGCTATGTACAAAAACTTAATTCGATCGGACAAAATGCACATCTATTGGGATTTTTCTTACATGTGTTCAATTTTTGTTCAAATTTGAAAAGTTTGAACGCAATGCGCGAACGGAAGATATTTTTCGGTTTAAAACATATTTTTTCCCTCTGCTTGTATTAACGAGTAGCAACTTTTCTGCACTATTACGATTCGATTTGCAAACTTTTTGTTGTTCGCTTCGGTCTACTGTACATTGCTTAAAATGGAATCTCACCATATACATCTTACACATATTTTTAATTACTATGAATTAGTTTAAAAAATAAAATGAATAGAATAAAAATAAATAAAAAAGATTTACAAATTCTGATATTTAATCCAAATCCTTGCCATCAAATAGTATTCATCAAAAATGCATTCATTCCTTAGATTGAAAATTCATTTTCCTAAATTTATTTCAAAATTTATATGTCAAACACCTAGTGCAAAAAATATTATATACCCAATCTTAAAGTACATACAGGCATCCCTCGACTTACGTGATATTCGACTTACATAAATTTGCACTTACGTAAGAAATTTCAAAAATTACATTTATGAACATATTAGCACATTTGATACACATTTGCATACTTTAGATAATTGTTTTACAAATAAAATTTGCACATAAAAACCACAACAATAATATAGTTTTATATATTAGATATAGTTATATTTTTATTGGGATATACAATCAAATCTTTAACAAAACAAATCTGATTAGAATGAACCAAACTCTGTTTAATCGTTACAATTTTGTTAGCTGAATTCAAACCATAATGAAACCTAATTTTAAAGTTTCGGTGAAGAGGAACGAGTGTATTTTTTCTTCCAGCTTCAGAGCTGTTCGTTTGATGTAGATTCAAAATTGATATAAATTAATTCATCAATGTTAAATTTATAAATCCCATATTCCACATACTTTTTATTTGAAAAGTGTTCTTTCAGTTTGTTTTTTTTATTTTTTCATACTTTCATAGTTTATATCCAAGTAAATACTGCTGCATGCTACTTTATTTATAAAATAATACTGTGTAAATAATGTATATATTATATATATAATAACTATTGCAGTTTCGACGAAATTTTACATAAAGAATTTACAAATTCAACTTATGTAAAATTCGACTTACGCAAAAGTTTACGGAATGCATTTCTTACGTAAGTCGGGAGATGCCAGCATAATAAATGTAATAACAATCAGTTTAAAAGAAGAGTAAATACATATTGTAAAAGCAATGCACATACCTGTAAGGATACAAGCCAAGACGTGATATTATCCAAGCTATTGTAAAAACAGCAAAACAACAATCTGCTACTCGTTGACTTTCCACATACTTTGCCATTTTAGCAGCCTAAAAATAAATCAATATTATGGATGAATATCATCAATACATTTAGGTTTCTTGGTGCAAGCCAAAATTTACTATTAAAAAAAAAAAAGGGGGGGGGGGTACTTCTTCAGTATCAGGGACTTGGAATTTTTTTAAAAAGCTTACCCAATTCAGGTTTCAGAAGCTGAGATGTTGCCAAATAATATATGAAAACAAACCTGATGAACTTTTATGCTTGTTTATATACGTACACTGGTGGACAAAACTTAAGGACGTGTCACAAAATGCCAATTTTCATTCACGTGAATACTCAAAAGGAAGTAATATAATTTGAATAATTACTATCCCTGCAGGACAGCTAGTCCATATAACATCTCATTCAGGTCACACATGGTCACAAGAGTCACAGTCACTACGGCAAAACAAAAAATAGGAAATTCCATAGGTCTCTTTTATGAGTCTCAAATGACTACTATATGTGACTCCACTGACAGGTCACTGTGACTGCTGCTTTGTGGCGAGTCACCAGGTGACTTTACAATGTCGTTCCATTGAGACTCTCATGTGACTCATCTGGAGACTCAATTTCAAAGTCATTGTGAACGTTGCATTATGATAAATCACCAAATAATGTCACATTAAAGTCACATGGTGACTTTCTGTCTCATGACTTTGTCAAATGGTGACAGAGACCCTACTGCGAAGTCACCACTGTGAAACTCGATGATGTGGGCATGAGAATTATTGTAAGTGTTTGAATATAAATTGAAAAATAATGTAATTGCATTAAGAAAAATTTCAAAAAATGAAAAGGGTAAAGTTAAATGTGTGGTTAAGGGTGATAAAAAGTTAGAGAATATTGAGATAAAGATTCTTGAAAACAGTCTGGGGTTGTATTCCGTAATGTTTCTGTTTGGCAAGGCAATGACAAAACTAAGATGAGATGTGGATATTTTAACTGCTGTTGAAATGTCAATATCCTCTCTTATTATGTTTTTATATTAGATACAGACCCCTTACCCTATTTACAAAGATTCAGCTAAAAAGAAACTTACTGAGGTTAGGAATCTGGAATTTGTTCCATCTTCTACAGATGATGAGATTTCAAGAAAAAATTGTCAAATTAAATGTAAGCAATGTTTTAATGAAGCATCCAAGTTAAATGAGGAATGAGAAGAAATGCGAAACAAAATTGGGTTGCTTTTAAAAATGACGACGAGATCTGGAGTAGAATAGAAATATTATGTTGTAAAATAACAAAATCTTCAGAGTGATTACAGAAGGAAGTTTATATTTGCAAAAACCTAAAATTTTGATGAAATCGGTAAAAACCTGAGTGTTTTCTTGTGGTTTCACCCCTCCAGCATGCAATTTTAGATGTACCCACAAACCAAAAATATGTTCTTAAAGCTGAAATCTTCTTCTAATCAATGGTGAAATCAGTTTTAAAAAATATGAATTTTAACCCTTTCAAATATACCCACAAACGCACATGACTTCGCACCTCACGGAGACATATTTTTTCTACGCTAAAAGTAAAAAAACATCCCTATTTTAACACAATCTTTTTAGAGCATCTCAATATGCCAGATTTACATCACCTACTGAATTTTTTAAGCATTCGAACGGGTAGAAATATTTTTTTACAAAATGAAATGTTTGAAAATTTTGACAATATCAGTAAAAACCTGTGTATTTCTATGGGATTTTGGCACTTTTGGTGCACAGATTCCAAAAATAAAATTACACAAAAGTAAAATATTAAATAGCATATACTTTCAATTCAATATTTTTTCATGATTTAAATGTAAAATCAACGAAATGGAGATCAATAAAGTCATACAAATTTGAGGTTCATTTAAGGGTCATTCATCACGGGCCTGGGTGAATCAGCTAGTAACTGAAATAAAATATGACTTTAATGTCTATTAATACATTACAACCAAAAATAAAACAAAAATAATTTTTCTGCTAACCTAATATTTTTACCCCAAACAAAAAATATTAAATTTTTGCAGAATAATCCAGTTATTAAAACGATATTTAGTACTTGAGATAATGAGTAACTTTATAATCAGTTCTTAATTTTTTATGTAATAAGAAAAAAAATCCATGTTAATTTTTCTTTAAAAAAAAATATATTGTCACCATGGCAAAAAGTAAACATAACATAAAATACACAAAAGAAATATACAACCGCAGTTGCATTCACTGGGGCACACCCCTAGAAGCTGATAAAAACTCAACATGGATGTTTTTAAAAGACAGAATATGCTTCGGCAGAATGGGCCATTCTTCACAAATAACATTACCTTCCAATATTTTTGCTGTATTTATAGGTCAAAGTTGTGCATCTATGAGATGAAAAGATCACTCAGTCATCCAAGTCTGCTTCTGTTTTGCATATTCACAGAGCAAACTTTTCATTTTTTGCTTTAAGAAGTGAAGGTTTCGTGAATTACCAATCCTGAAAAGTTTAATATTTGCATGGTGTCTGCATTTCTTTCGACAAGCACATGATCTTTACTGAACTTCCCTTTAGTGTATTTATGCCTTTCCAAAATGAATGTTTTATCAAGCAATAATTGATTACTTTAAAGATTGATTTACACAAATTTGAAAAAATTGAAGCTATTACAACCAATATATACTTTGGCAATTTGTGGAAGCCCATGCTGGTTTTCCAGCATCCTACATCAGTGTTGCCACTTGACTGATTTTTTTTAATTACATTTCTTGACTGCTACCATTTTTTTTTTTTTAAGTAGATATACTCGCTTTATTTAATGACAGATTTTATAATACAAAAATAAGGCAAATTATACTATGTTTAAAAATTGGCAACAATCAAGAAATTGGAATTTTAAAAAAAGCATAGGACTGGCAACACTGTGCTACATCCTTAAAGAGACATTTAATAAAACACGTTACATATTGCAAAGTAAAATTTAAAAAAAGTGGTGTAGGTGTTTTAATCTTTAACCGTTTAAGTTTCGTTGTTTTCATTTCACATGCAATTTGCCCGTGAATCAATGTGATAGTGCCTTCCTTTTCACATGCAATTTGCCCGTGAATGTATCGGACACAACAATTAAAGGGTTAAACATGATACCCATCAATACAATTGACAATCGAAAACAAAGCTATTGCTTATTCATGTAAACGATAGTTTTGTTTTTGATTCACAATTGTACTGATGAGGAACTTGTTTAAAGATCGAAATACCTACAGTAATTTTTTATTTAAATTTATTTTGTACACCTACTAATGTCTGATATTAAATCTCTTTTTCTTTTTTTTAAACTTCTGATTGAGACTAGTTTAGTTATATGAAATTCTTAATCGTCACTTCTCCAAAAACCTGCTTGTATACTATTCTACATTGATTTTCAAATCGGTCCAACCATCCATTTAATGGTTAAAATCTTTTGTTGAGAATCTTTGCTATACGTGAAGACTTGTTTCACTATCGGTCATTAAGAGATATGCTCAAGCTCAAGTACTAGTCAAACAATATCCTATTCCAAAATCTTTATTGACTTTGTGAATGCTTTTTATTTATCACGTCTTTCAGAGTTACATTTTCTTTTAATGTCCAATTTATCTTACTCAGATAGTGCCTTCCTTTTGTTTCTATGACTATTTTATATAATAACAGAAAATTTGCTAAAACTCAACAACACAATAAGAAAAGACTTAATTTCACAAAACTAGTAGCACATGTAACTCACAGGCCAGGAATAAAACAGGAGCAGACAGACATCTGAAGACAATTACAAAGAAATAGAATTGAAAATGAATGAATGTTTCCCTTTCTCTTCAAATGCATTTAAAAGCATACAGTAGAGACGATTTATTTACTTAAAGTATACAAAAGGAAAAAACAAGAATCAACAACATCCACCAAGCAAAATGAATAAGAATTAGTAACAACAAATGGTAAAAACTTGTCTATCATTCTCTACTTCAGTAAAAACATAAACAAATCCTGAGACAAAGAATATTCAGAATATGCAGGATCAAAGAAGTGCTGCTGTGTTGCTAGTTTAGCAGGACATTTTTATTTAAATATGTACCGTTATTTCACATAAGTAATAATTGACAAAAAGATTAAACCTGTGGCTATACAATCAATGAAGGATCAGGATCTAAAGTGCCCATTCCTGTTTTCTTGACCCTGGGCCCCGAGGTTATATACAGCATATGTCCCAGCCAGGGGTCAGCCTAACGTGAGACTCTTGGTGCTTAGTTCCCAAGCTAGCTTGGTACTCATTTATCGATCCTGAAGGGATGAACGGATGAGTGAACCTTGTTCAGCCAGGAGTCGAACTTTCAACCTGCAGAGTGGCAAAAAGATGTGCTGACCCCTATGCCACTGGGCTTCACCATAAGTAATATTTGCCTTAATTAATCTGTCATTAAATTTCTTGATTATTATTCAAAAATAGTGATACATATCTGAATGAAAAATTTCCACTAAATTGGAAATACCAAAGTATAGGGATTGCATCTTGTTCTATGAATTTACATATGAAGGGAGATTTTTGTACTTCAGGAGACCGAAACTTTATCTTATAGTAAGCAGGTGCTGTTGCCAAATTAAAAAATGCTTTTGTTTTTAACATCTGTTCACAGCTTAGCAAAAAGTACCAAAAACTCACTTTCAAAAGTTTCAAGTAAATATACAGCAATAAACACATATCTTTTAATGGCACAAATTTGAATGAAGCAAAATCAAAGTATCAATCATCAATGATACAAGTTAACATGTTAATCATGGAAGACGATAGTATTCCAGTGACGCAGCCTTAAGCCTAAAATCGTATCGTATCATAGAATTCGTAGATGGCGGAACTCATATACACAACTAACTCGACTTCAAAGAAAACCTAAAAAGCCGCCTTTTAATAACTCAGCAAATATAGCTTTTATTATTCTGATTTTTTTAGAACAGTCTTATATCTGCAGTCTAATTCTATTCTGAAATTTTTACATTTCTACGTGCAGTATATTTTGAGATCTAAATAGTCATTTTTAAAGCAAAAGCGATGGCAGAAGTTCCTAAAGTCAAAATCTGGAAAACGGCTTGGGCGATTTTCTTTAAATTGATATGTAATATGAATCTGTTTTATGTGAAGGGAATAAGATAACAGCTGTTTCCGGGAAAACTCTAGTTTTCTTTTTATTTCACATTTTTTTCCCTCCAAAAATGACATGGGCGATCTTATTAAAATTAATCTATAATATGAATCTAATCTAGATGAACCGAATAAGACCATGTTTGTTTCCTGGAAGACTCTTATTAGTTATATAATAAGCATGAAAAATCGGACTATAATTTTCCGCCATTTATGGGAATTTCCCCGAAATTGTGCCTCTGTATTCGTGCGCATAATTTCTTCTGTTCAACTTTTAGGGGAATGTTTCCGTACCTTCTGTAGCTTAGTCGGTTAAGTGCTGGTCTTGCAATGCATACGTTGTGAGGTCTGTCCTCTTTGAAGAAGTAAGCATTTTTTTTTTTTAATCCTTTTTAAGTCAGTTAATAAAGTAAATTTGATTTTATGTTTCTATAAGAATGTATCTGTTTATTTTGATTTTTTTCTTTAAGAGTTTCACATATCACTATTTCGTGACAATTTTTCAAAAAATAAAAATACTGTAAGATCTGTCTAAGGTGTACTCTGTGTAAGCCGGAAATCTGCCTACTATGGAAAGACTTTCAAGTCCCAGCAAATCCATTGAAAATAACATTAATATGTGCTCCGTAAGTCGGTATCTGCCTAACGCAGAAACGAAAAGGTTTTTAAAAACCGCTGAAAGCCAATTTTTACATATGATGGAAAAAAGAATATTTTAAAACCGAAAATTGTATTTGTTCAGTCTACAATGGTTTCTTTTTATTTACAATTTTTAACACAAATGAATTTCTGTTTTTCTACAGTACATAAATTTAAATTATGCGTTTTTATTTTTTCCATTACCCTTATAATAAAAAAAAGAAAAAAACAGGCCGTTATTCTACCATTACGTTTTTAATAATAATAAAAATACATGCCGTTATTATAACTGTAAATGGAAGACTACGAGATTTTTAAAAAAATGTCATACATCCAAAATTTTAAAAAGTAAATTTTTAAAAATCATATATTTTTTTTTAATTTTTAGGATAATTGAAAAAAAAAATTAAAATTGTATAATTTATTTATATGTATCGTATTTCAATCTGTTTCGCTGAGGAAAATACGAATTTTTATGTGTAAAAAACTGTAAATAAAAGGAAAATGTCGATTAAACAAATAAAAATGCATACATTATTCTCTTTTACTTTTCATTAAATTCATAAAATGGTAACTTCATACTTTAAACTCTCTCTATGTGTAAAAAAATAATAAATAAATGCTCAAGCTCATGTTTTTTTTTTTTTTTTTTTTTTTTTTGTTCCAAACTTAACAAGTATTACTAATTAATATTTCACTTTAAAAAACGGTACTGAAGATTACAAACATAATCTAGTAAAATCAATCCCGTTTACATTTCTGAATTATTGAAATTAGTGTTTGGTGGTGTAGCCATCTGTCTTTCAAATGTAAAAATATTATTTCATATAACGCCTCTTAACTACAACTGCAATTTTAAACACTGGTAAATAGGGCCCAAAAAATTTAATTTGGGTCTCGAAAATTCAGATTAGTACCAAGCTTCAATATCTTTTATGAACAGCAATTATATTTAAGAGATTTAGTCATTTATCGTTACTTTATCATGATATCAACGAGATTACATTTTGGCAAGGTCTTGGCGATTTAATGTTACCAGTTCACTTTGGCAACTTTTTTCTTAGAGTTTAATTTCATTTGATGCTGTAGAAGATTGATGTTTTCCTCTGCTATTTGATTTCTTTATGGAATGTATGTATATTCGAACTGTTGCTCAATGAAAATGGATACTCAATTATTAAGCAAAAAATTGTAGGTTATAATTTGATTTAGATAGATTTATTTAGTTTTATTAGTGAGCAATTATTGTATTTTAAATAAAAAGGTTTAAAGAGTAATATTTCTTGATATTCTTCTTAAAACTAGGGGGCTCGGCCCCCCCTTGAGCTATGCTCGCCAACCCCCGTTCAGACACCGCATCTTCTAAAAGCACGCTAATTTGATTGGCTTTAAAAAGATTTTAAAAGATTGAATTATAATAAAAAACAGTGGCGATCTCCCTATAAATGGGTTTTTATTCATTTCTCTTTGATTGGGGAATTTTAAGGAAAAATCAGGTGCTGTTAAAAGATACAATGGCTGTTTTCGTCTTTGATTAAATAAAATCATTAAACATTTCAAAATAAGTTAATATAAAATGAATTAAGTAAACAGAGTCTTTGTGTCCTGGTATTTTTTTAACAAAGCGAAAAGAAAGTTCTTTCTGATGTAATTTTCACCAAACTTCTCTTTCTCTTTTTTATTCACATGAAAATACTTTTGTTACAAATGAAATATTATTTCCGCTGTCCCAGCAAAAATAGTGGAAAAGATCATCTCGAAATATCAAATAAATCTCTCACGCAATTTTTAAATTTAAACTGTTTTGCAATATTATTTTTTGTTCATTTTACATAATAAGTGTAATGTGACGTAATTTCTCCTATTTAAGACTTCTAACGCATGTTAATGAATTTATTATTTTACAATATCGTTTTTCTGTTAAACTTAACGTGTAAATATAGTTCTTATGAAGTAATTTTCAATAAGTTCCTGTTTTTTATATGCAATTATTTAATTTTAATTTGAAAGTATCTTTTCTGTTTATTATAGACACGTGTAAATAAATTTTTAATTTGAAGCAAACATTATTGTTTCCGTTGTTTATACAATTGGCAACAGGTTAAATTAGTACAATTTTCTAAAATAAGTAAAAAATATCTCTCGAAATGTTGAAAATTTGAATTTAAAATAGAAATAAAACTTTGAAAAATGAGTCAAATTAAAAAAATAAATGAATTCTGTACATCGGGAAATTATAACGTATAAAATTATCTAAAAATTATTAAATTCCGACGTATAGTTTTTGCTCCTATAAAACTTTTTTAGTGAAACGATTTTGTCCAGCTTTAGCATTAAATATCTCTTAAAACAATTCTTCGATTTGAAAACTGTCTGCATCAGCGTGTTTATCAAACATTTCTGTATAATACTACCGATTTTCATATTTTTGCATGCATTATTTTTCTTAATATTAACGAAGAAAGACCTCCGGTCACAAAAAATTTAAAACCGGCGGTGGCAGCAGTGACAGCGGTAGTTACTTTTTTTTAGAATAGAGAGATAGTAAACTTTTTACGTAGTAAAATTTAACAAAGCTTTCTATCTATGAAACAAACCATTAAAAAAAATTCCCATTTTGTATATAGGTATGCTTTTTTAAGAGAGAAGGGGGGGGGGGGGGGAATTAAAGGTGAATGGAAATCACGATTATGAGTTCATACCATTGGTCTTTAAATTTTTTTTATTTTTATCTTTTTATTATTAACCTAAAAAAAGCAGTGGTATAAACACTAAAAACCCTTAACGGGTTAAAAGTTCGTGACGCAGCACTTTATCTTATTGCTATAAGAATTTTAAATATGGAACTTAAAAATAATTATATCAAATTTTAAGTGATGCTATGCTATTAATTAATGTATATATACATACATTTATATTATTTATTTCATCATTTTATTTTTGTTTTACTTATAATTGCATGTGTAATAATTATGTTAAATTTAAAAGGATGTATAAAAATTTATTCTTTGATGCTTTATCAATCACATCTTTCATAAATTCAAAATATGAGTTTTAAAAGATATGATATCAAAATTTAAGTGATGCCTTGATGTAGCTTTAAACAATTTGTTTTAAAATTCAATTTCAATGGTTTTCGGTTTGGCTAAATATATTTACAAATGTAATCAAAACTTTTAATTTACCAATACACTGTTAAAAATATCACTCTCACTGAACCTACACAATGCACTGTAATGTACTGATATGAAAAATTTGATTTATCTTTTGTGCCACCCTATCCAAAATCAAAAGTAAAATTTATGTAAATGAGTTTTGTGCATCATTGTATCCAAACTAAACGAAATGTATGCAAATGGATAATATGACGCACAAAAATCATTTACATAAATTTTACTTTTGATATTGGATAGCGTGGCACAAAAGATAAATCAAATTTTTCATATATACATTACAGTGCATTGTGTAGGTTCAGTGAGAGTGATATTTTTAACAGTGTATTGGTAAATTAAAAGTTTTGGTTACATGTGTAAATACAGTGTTTAATTCAGACACTTTTCTCCGGGAGGGATTTCTGTGGCTCCGGGGGGGACATTATAGAGTTCCGGGGGGGAAATTGCACTTTTTGACCATCGAAAACACAAAATTTCAAATCTTCCCGTGGGGGACATCTCATTGCTCCGGGGGGGACATTCCCCCCCGGGCCACCCCCTGAAATCAACACTGTGTAAATATATTTAGCCAAACCGAAAACAATTTAAATTGAATTTTAAAACAAATTGTTTAAAGCTACATCAAGGTGTCACTTAAATTTTGATATCATATCTTTTAAAACTCATATTTTGAATTTATGAAAGATGTGATTGATAAAGCATCAATGAATAAATTCTTACGCATCCTTTTAAATTTAACATAATTATTACACGTGCAATTATAAGTAAAACAAAAATCAAATGATGAAATAAATAATATAAATGTATGTATATATACATTAATTAATAGCATAGCGTCACTTAAAATTTGATATCATTATTTTTAAGTTCCATATTTAAAATTCTTATAGTAATAAGATAAAGTGCTGTGTCACAAACTTTTAACCCGTTAAGGGTTTTTTTGTGTTGATATAAATAAGAAAAACACTTTTTTCCATATCAATTTGCATAAAAAATTACAGTAGACAGAAAAAAAAAAAAAATTGCGACATAGCCAAACAATAAACAACATTGAAAATTTATAAGACAAAAGGCTGGTTGGTAGTGTTTATGACGGCCAATTATCAGCACGAGGGATAGAGGCCCAAAGGGGAGGGGGCAGTGCCCTCTGTGGGGGTCTTTCTAAAGGAACCTAACCCGTATTTACGCTTGGAAAACCAAGGTTCGAAGAAAACCATAAAAACTCCGAACGATTAGGCTGACGGGTGCTATCAAATCCAGCACCTCCCGTCTACCAGCTTTGACAGCAGAACCTCTCGGCCACTCATATATAAGACAAAAGGCTGCTTTCGTCTGTAATATTTTTTAAAGGAGGTAGGAAGGTTCAAATTCAAAATAATTTTAAATAATAATACAGATTATGACTGTAAATTGAAAAAATATATACTAACAAAATACATACTTCTAAAGGAACATCAGCAAAATCATGGATTACGAGCACTAAGCTGCCAACACGAAATAAATTTGATGTCCAAGAGAAAGTTAAGAGTGCTATAGTTACAATATGATGGACAAACATTTGAAGGAAATCCTAAAAAAGAATGAAAATCTTCAAACTTAATAAAATGAAACTTATATTTTTAATACAAATGTTGTACATTAATAATGAAACTGTTTTAAATTTAAATAAAAAAATTAACAATTGTAAATAAAAAATTATCTATAAACAAATCATTTTATTTACCTTCCTTTTAGTATCCATGAATTGAGAAAATGTTAAGGACCAATAAAATCCCAATTCTAACATATAATACCACCATACATCATCAGTAACACTCTAAAAGAAAAATTACAAAATACAAAATATATAATAAAAATAAATAAATTAAAACTGAACATCTATAACTCGATTTACAATAAATAACACTACTATAAATTATACAATATTTTGTTTTACAACTAGATTTAAAAACAATTCTTAACATTATGCATATACAGTGAAACCTGCATATAATGATAAACCTGTATATAACGATATTTCATTTGGCTCTAGCAGAAATCCTATTAATTTAAAGTATACTGAACCTGTCCATAACAATAAATGGGCTAAGATAAAACCTGTATATAATGATAATTTTGCACTTTTTGTAAAGGTCACTTTCTATTTCTCAATCGCTTTTAACTGCCTGTTGAAATAACCCCAACTCCTAAATTCTCTGAATAAGGTATAGAATAGAAAGACCATCATAGTGCGTTTACGGCTGTCTCATTGATTAGGCAAGTAGATTGGTAGCTCAGAGCTGCAATGTTACTGATAAGATTAGCAATGCAACATTCTTGTGCTGGACTCAAGGAGGAGTTGCTGGACATTGAAAACACAAAGAGGAACAAAGAACCTAACACCTTTGATATCATACGCTACTCTTTTCGAACAAAAAGTTAGTAAACTAACTGCGGTGGTTGAGATTTATTTCAGCTAGCGTGATTACAGCCTTAGAGCAAAAAGAGCAAAAGATGACTAGAAAATGGATCCCATTGTTATTTGGAAAAAAAGTTGAGGCAAACATCAGGTCCTTTTTTGTGCTTTAAAATTTGTCTCTTTTGGCAGTGTAGTCACTTCCTTGGCAACTTTCTTTCTAATGTCATTCTCTTAAAGCAAAAGTGTAGTCAATTCTAAAGAAACGCCGATGCAATAAATTTTCAGCAGGAATCTGAAGGGAAATTCAGAGGAGATTTTGGTAGGAGAAAAACCAGTTTGGCACACTTCCTCTACCCACCATCACATAATGGTGGGCAGTGATCCTTGCTTCAAGAAAAGGTTACCGGTTCTGAGCCTACTTATATGAGCAGCCTGTGATTATACCTTAGACCAGGAATTCATTAGATGACGGATCTCCAGTGTTTGATAGGGAGAAACTTGAAACAAACATGATTCAACTTTCTTCGTCAAAAGGGCATCTTTTTTAGCAGTGATCCAAATTGGTAACTTCCTGTTTCATTAAGATTAAAGCTGGATTATTTATCAATATATCGACAGATATTGATATTTTTTAAATGTCGCAATAACAATATCTAAAACTGATATATCAAAAAAAAAAAAAAAAAAAAAAATCCCTGCCGGCAAGGGCCTACAGGCGGAGGTAGATTTCGATGTTAAGTACTAAATTCTCCAACAAAACTTAAATCAAGATTAGAGATAAAACCCAGTTTCTTCACAAAGAGTGAGCTGTAGGGAGCTAAAATTTTTGTGAAAATTATAATATACACGAATACACACACACATGTATATGGAATAGGTTTAAAAAATGGCTACAAAAAATCCAGAGAACCTTAAAGTGTTAAAATATGTTAATATTTCCATAGTCGGGCTTTTATCATGTTTTAATATGTTTCTTCAAACTCACATGGCGTTACATACTCACCTGCTGAGGTCCATTATATTTCCAATAATACGCTATATACATATTTTTTTAATTCGTCAAACTATTTATTTTATTTTGAGTTTTCATGCTGAAATCTTGCTCTAGAAAACTTATGACGTAACATTCAATTTGTTTTCAATTTGTCAAACTATTTAATTTTACACGTGAAAAGTTTGCAATAGAAATGTAACTGTTGTGGTGAGAATTTTATTGTTTTTTTTTAATTGTTGGCAACTGCTATAACGAAAAACTTTTATTTTTTTCCTGCCATTGTTGTGTAAGAGCTGGTTTTATCAGAATCATGTTAAGACAGAATTCAAAACTTTGAACCCTCCCCATTTCCACCCTCTTGGGACGATTTCGCCCATTTTCAATCCCCACCGAGATATTAGCCATATGAAAGTTGTTGGCGAGTTTGAGGACAATCCGTGCATAATTGCGACTTTTATCGTGCGGACAAAATTTAGTACATACATACATACATACATACATATAAACTTTTTAGGTGGGGGTGGTTTTGGGTTCCTGGAGTCCTATAATGAAAAGTTATGAAGGAATTTTTCAAAAGTCGCACCATGGTAACGACTGCAATAGGTAGTATTTCTTACGAAATCTATCTAATAACAATGATTTCAGCTCACTGGAATTTTGAACACGAGCCTTGAAAAAACAGCAAACAGTACCAAATATCTCATAACCCAATAAAATAATGTTTTACGCACATCAACAGAGTCCCAAGAAACATAGCTCAATATTCCATTACAATGTTTTCACCCTCCATCCTCATCCAAAACAGAAAATCTGCTTCGATTATCTTTCTTTCTGCTAATTATAGCCATTATAAATATCCCAATTATTGCAATACATTCCTTCACTGAAAACATCAAGTTCGTTCGGCTGTCTGGCTGCACTGAATAACACTTATCGCCCTTTCTTCTCTCAGCGTTGTCATTGGTTAGCATACATTGCGATAACTGCAGATATTGATATATTATGAATAATCACATGAGCTCTGGTTATTCTCAAGTTCTAGTTGATAGAGAAAAAATAGCTGGCTATCAGAGTCCATAGCTTAACAGCTGGGATACTCAGCTTGCAAGCCCAGCTGTTGATTGTATCAGAGTCTGCTAATGGTAAACTTTGCCTTTTGTTTCTCAACAAGTTGGGGGAAAAGACATGGATGCTCATTCACTGTGATGATTGGTTGCTTTAAAAAAAGGTTCCCACTCAGTAACGTGTACTATGTTATCGAATACAATGCTTATTCATAGTATTGTATATTCCTTCTTCTTTGTGGTTTGTTGTATTTCCGTTAGAGCGAAGTTTTCTCAAATGAATGTGTCTTGATATCAAGTCTTGATATTTCAGCTTAAAAGGAATATTTATCAAAAAACTAAATTTAAATTAGTATAAACTATTAAGAAACAGGATTTGAATATTTATATATTTTTTAAAAGGTTTCAGTGTTGTTTTCTTGCATTAAATTGGTAGGAATATGTAAATAAAGTGGTTTTTTCTATTAAGAATGCATTGATTCCTTAGAGAAAGATTGAAAAACAACATTTCTGTTGCATCTATCATCCACTGAAACCTATTTAATTACAAGTATATTAGCATAACATGCGGCATTAATTTTTAGTTTTTCCTCTGCTGTTACTTATTTTAATTATATTAAAATCATCAATGTCATAATTTTAAGAATATTTTGTTTTTTAATACATTCTCAGTTATATGTGAAGTAATTAAATAGTTAAAATGTTATGAATAAATAATGCATGAAGTAGAAAGAAAAGGAAACATACTATTTTTAAAGAAAAATACTATGCAACAAATGACATAAGTGCAAACAGATATCAAACAGTAGTTTCTTTTTCTAAAATATTTCTATTTGCATAAATATACATACATATTTTAATGATGCTGTGTGAACATATAGTCAGACCTGCCAACCTTTGAGAATGAGAAATCGTAGCACACGAAATTTAAATTAATCTGGAGTTTGGTTGGTTGGTTTTACATGTTTCATAGCCCTCTTTTGACATTTGTAAAAGTAATAAAGTTTCAGTCTTTCAACTCCATATAGTAATTTTTTTCCTCTGAAAATTTGTATATGATTTTCAGAGTTTCTTCTTGTTTCTCAGCTTTTTTTTTTGTTGTAAAGGGAACCTTGTTCCAATTTTTTAGTCCATTGCAGTAAATTTTGATGAAATTCGCGATTTTTTTGCTGCGATCATTTCCCGATATTCACAATTTTTTCCCTACAATCATAATTCTCATGTTTCCACGACTTTTTGACAAAGTTTGCAATATTTTTTCCTTGATAGTTTATTGAAATTAGTGATTTTTTGAGCAAATTTTTTGATGAAATACGCAATTTCTTTCCGAACTCTTAACGAAATTAGCGATTTTATTCAACGACCAATTGCAGATAATCATTATTTGTTTCTGAGATCTTTAACGAAATACCCGAAATTTTTACACAATCATTTGAAAAAATTCTCAATTTTTTCTGTGACCGATTCTCGAATCAATTTGGGGAAATTCCATAAAAGAAAACAAAAATTCACAGACTTCCAAGAAATTTTAAAATATACTCGCAGAAGAATCATTTCGTAACATCGTAGTTTATAGGTCCAAATCGTAGCAACTACGATTTTTTCGTAGCAGTTGGCAGGTCTGCATATAGGTATAAAACATTGATTTGTTGATTTCTATATCTGTTTCTACTTAAATTACTGCTACTATACCATTTTTTTTTTAAAATTAGCAATATTTCTATTATTACAGTTTAAGGTAGTTATCGCGATATATCACCAATATCAATATTAACTCGTTGATATATTGCAATATTAAATTTCTGATATCATCTAACCCTTATAAAGATCGTGGTGGGAGCATGATATGAGAAATTCAATGACAGTTTGAAGGAGAAAAAATGGTTTGGTGTACTGTCCTCCCACCATCACATGCTGATGGGAAGGGTGGTTGTTTCAATAAAAGGTTACCAGTTCTTAGTCCAGTTATAAGAAGTCAATGGATTACACTTTACTCTGTAAACTGTGAGAAGCAGATTGCTTTTCAGTAGTACTTTTTAATTCAACTTTGAAATGGCATCGCGTAAACTAAAACAAGAATATCAGATTTCTTTTCTGTTAAAAACACGTGAATCTGTCAAATAGTTAAACATGTATGCTGTTTACAACCAAAAACTCCTATTATTGTAGGATATGTACTGTTCCCTTGTTATGTATCATGTTTATAACACTTGCACATTAAAACCTGTCTATAATGATAAATTACGTACAACAATATTTTTTTTACATTCCGCAGAATATCATTATAGACAGGTTTCACTGTATATGTATATAAATACATATAGCATAATACATATAAAATAAATTGCAAAAGTGTTCAAAACTAGTCGGATGCGCCAATACCAAAACTTTCTTCTATCTCATACATGTTAATACTACTAAATTCACTGTCACAGTGCCAAAATTTAATGACAATCTATGCCCGTCATGAGCATTTCAAAGGTGTACATTCATTGAAATACGTGCATTTAAAAAGGTGATATAATCATCGCATTTTTTAAACAAATCATTGAATTTTGGCACCGATCCCCCAACCAAAATCCCCAACCCAAAGGTTATAAAAGCGACACCTGTAGAGTAGTATACACACAAGCCTAATAAGGATCTATTTATGTGAAAGTGTAACAGAATAGGAAGTTTGATTAAATTCCGTGCATTAATTTTTGAGATATAGCTATCACGAAAAATGCAGCATAGCAGCGCCACCTGTCATATAATATACATGGAAACCTAATCAGCACCAACTTATGCCAAAGTCTAACATAATATCACTCACCCGCAGGAAAAGTGACACATCTCACCAAAATTCATTTTGCATTTTATTCTACTAATAGGTTTGTCATAGGTATGTCTTCCTACACAAACAGTTTCATAGGTTTCTATGCGGAAAATCCCTTTATTATGCTGTATGTCCATTTGTGACCACAGAAGAGGGGTGGTATGTGGGGAGGTAAAATTGCCCGACCCTCCAAACCTCAGCCTACATCTTTATTTTTAAGGGTTTTATGCTTTTACGTACGTTTTCGCTTCTACATGCCAAGCTAAGTGCTATAATTTCATGTTACAGTAAAATCATGAAAATTTTCTTTTGCCTCTCCTGTGAAATTTACTTTCGTCGAAATGTGTCACTTTTCTTGCGGGTGAGCAATATGAAATTTGATGAAATTCACTGCATTAGTTCTTGAGATATGACTATTCGTGTCACTAGTTCTTGAGATAGAGCACCCACAAAATTTGTGTCACAGACAGACAGACAGAGATTTTAAAAAAAAATAGGAGAATCATGTTCAGCATCTTCTAAAACATATAAATCCATCAAAAACCAGAAGTTGAAATTTTTCATGAATCCACTTCTTGTAAAGATAGAAGAAATAAAGTAGGAATTAAGACTATGTAGGTAAAATAGTCCTGCCATTAACTTTCCAAAAGTTGCATTTATTAAAATTTTTTATATGAACCTTAGGCTCTATCAGTTACATTTAGGAAAATTTTTTTGGCATGCTCTGACAAATAGAACAGTAAAAATTCCATTTTTATAAGAGCAAAACTTAACAAGTTAAAAACATTCAAATGTCCATTTTTAGTGCCGGAGAACTTTGAAATTCTAAGTATAACTCAGTAAGTAATCTACTCAGTAAAAAATCTACAACAGGCTAAATTTCATTGTTAAAATTTTATATGAATGAAAACATTTACAGTCTACTTGGTTTATTAATTTAGTAACCATACTGCTAATACATTTTTTTTTATGCTTGTTGCAACATAAATTATGATTTCTAAAAGCAAATGAATTCATTTTTATTTTTAAGGGGTTAATTGTATGACCATGGTTCCTACTGGTTTTGTGACGAATAGTTTTTAGAACATGTATTAACCTATATTCCATTACTGTCGACATTAACTAATAAAACAAGTGTACTATAGATGCTTTCTAAAGTTGAGAAAAAAAAATTTCTAACTTGTTTTATCTCTAGGCAGTGTTTATTAAAAAAACCTACGTTAACTAGATTTGGGATGGTATGTTAGTGGATTAAATAATAATAATAATAATACAATATATATACAAAAGAGTTCTAAAAAAAAAAAAAATGCAAATAATAAGTTACAGAAACAAAAAGCCTTTTAATTGTTCAATAACATGATTAAAAATGTGAAAGGGGGAAAAATATTTTTTTGTAACTCTTGCATTTGGTAATTTCAATCTTTCATTTTGTTGCCATTTAGCACAATGACGATTGACGGTGTGAACGATATGATACTGCTATACTTTGATATCTTAGTAGATCAAACACGGGGTTTCAGACGATAATATGACTTATAAAATGTATTGTTAACTTGTGGACATTCTTAAAAACTATACTTTTAATAACAATTATAGTAGTTAAAAACTTAATGCTTCTGGTGATTAAAAAATAAATTTAAAAAAGTTTTCTAAAAAAGTCAATTATTTTGCAAAGAAAATTTCTTCTTTTTAAAAAATATATTCATCTGTGCAAGAGAGAGAGTGCATGTGTAGTAGGGTGTATCGATTTTTAACTTTTTTTTTGTTTCCAAATTCCAAGTTGATAAAAAGTTGCTACTAGGCACCACAACTTACCACAAAAAATTTTGGATTTTTAAAAAAATGTTTAGGTCTCCCGCACAAGGCCTAAAGTTTAGAAATTTTACTTAAAAAGTAAATTTTTACAAAAATTTTTAAAAAACCTAAAACACATTTTTTAAAAATTGCAATTTAAAATTCCACTATCAATAAGCACAAAAAACAACAGAAAAAGTATTTCAAAAACTTAGCACAACATTTAGGTCTCCCGCACAAGGCGTACAAGTCGTAAATTTCAGGCAATTTTTGAACATTTTTCAGTACTTTGATATTTGTGTTGTTGCTGGTTTAAAAATTAAATGTAACTAAAGCCTCGTTAGGCTTGATTGGAATTGTTGAAATAAGTGAAATAATAAATCACATTTCAATACGTCAACTTGAAGCGATGGGGTGGGGGAAGGCAGGACTGTCGCGCCGCGGTGACGCGGCACCTATGAATCATCGCGCACACTTGTCAGTAGTTGTCTGCCCGCAAGCGAGCATTACGGTTGTGTTTTAGTGCGATAGTCTTGTTGTAAGAATCAATTGAGTGAGTGTTGTTGTTGTTCATTATGAGTAAAAAACCGCACCTAACTAGAAAAACTACCGACAGGCCGGTTATCGGCAACCTATTGATGTGAGTGAGTTTAATGTTCTGCCAACCAAGATGGATGTTTTGAGTGGGTACGCATTGAAATGAAACAAGAGGGAATACATCAGCCTTAAAGAAGGTAATTGCATTAAGAGTTGCTTTAAAACGTGAGGAAATATGGAAAAGATCTTCAATTCCTGTTTCTGGCACCAAAAACACAATATTTATGGTTTTAAAACTGCATGAGCAGCTTGAGAAAATTGAAATGTATTCAGGGCCTAAAAGGAAGTATCCTAACTCCTACAAAGATGCAGTAACTAGCTTTCAGTCAAAAACTGAAACTGCATTGTTTGATATTTGTAATTGCAAATGTGACCTCAGCAACTGTATTTGATCTATTGGCAAAAAAGTCCCGGCACTAGAACACGAGTTTTTGCTCGACCAACGTGGTCCTAGATTGATGTCAATTGCAGAGTGTGACAAAAACGAGACTAAAAAGCGATTAGAAAGAAAATCTAGGTCAAAAGCTTTAATGCAGGTAGTTGTAAAAAAGACTGAGGATGAAAACTTAAAATCTGTTGATAACATTGATTCTGGTGATAGTACAGATGATTCAATGCCTCACACATCATGTCAAGATAGTGATTTTGAAATAAATGTACTTGATACGAGTCAAAAAAGTGTTTCAAGTGTAGCATTTCTAGTAGAGCTGGAGTTCAGCTAGCTGCTGCACTTTTGCGAGACTTAAATGTCGTTACTGCGGAGAACCAAGAAACAGTAATCGGCAATTCAAAAGTAGCAAGTGAAAGGCTTAAGTCTCGTAAAGAAGTAAGCTCAACTTGAACCTCCGATCTGTAGGCCATTTACTTTGATGGTCGTAAAGATGAAACCATAACAAAAGAAATTGTAGCTGGTAAAAGTGTCCGAAAAACTTTAATGGAAGAACACATATCTATTGTTGAAGAACCTGGATCCAAGTATTTCGGTCATGTAACTCCCATAAATGGAAAAGGAAAGGAAATAGTTACATCACTTGTAAAGTATTGTGAAGAAAAAACTGTCGATCTTAAAAAACTAAAAGCTATTGGTTGTGATGGTACGGCAGCAAACACAGGCACTTCAAATGGAGTTATCACCTTATTTGAAAATAAAATACAACAGCCAGTGCAGGCAGTTGTGTGTCTACTACATTTGAATGAATTACCATTTAGAAAAATTATGGTTGCTCTTGATGGGCCAACTTCTCGACCAAACACATTTAGCGGGCCTATTCGTAAACAACTTCTAAGCTGCCAAAATGTGGATGTTGTCAATTTTGTTGCAATTGAAAGCGATATGCCAGAAGTTGATCTTAAAGAGTTGAGCACAGACCAAAAGTATCTGTACGAAATATCTATTACGAATTATCAAACAATTTACATCGTTAAACTACCTTTTTTAAGGTATACAACATTTATATATGATTTATGTAGTGTATATATATATATATATATATATATATATATATTGTGTCATTTTATGACTCCTGTAACAAAAATACACTGTGTTTTTAACGAAAAAAATGGTTCATTTACACTAAAAATTACGAAAGTTTCGTCAAAATTAACAAATTTAGGTCTTGTGCGGGAGACCTAAATGTTGTGCTAAGTTTTTGAAATACATTTTCTATCGTTTTTCATGCTTATTGTTAGCGGAATTTTAACTTGCAATTTAAAAAAAAAGTGTTTTAGGTTTTTAAAAAAATTTTGTAAAAATTTACTTTTTAAGTGAAATTTCTAAACTTTAGGCCTTGTGCGGCAGACCTAAACATTTTTTTAAAAATCCAAAATTTTTTGTGGTAAGTTGTGGTGTCTAGTAGCAACTTTTTATCAACTTGGAATTTGGAAACAAAAAAAAAGTTAAAAATCGATACACCCTAATGTGTAGTAATGTTTTACATTTCCGTACAGTCCATAGAAATGAAAATGGGGAGGGGGGGGGGGGGGGGGGGGAAGCAGATACACCCCCGCCTCTATTAGAAAATCATAACAATGTGCCATTAGATTCAGAATAATGTTTTCTTTTGGAATATGATTGGAGTTTTTGAATTATAGATCATCTGCATATTAAACAATGTACAAACTTTTATTTTTAAAATAGTAATACCAACTTTTGCCATTTTATTTAAGTTCCTTCGATCAAATCACCTTGGAAAAATACATAGCTTATGCATTTTTTTTTTTCTTGGATCTCCATAGATTTATGAAAGAAAATTAGTTAGGAGTTTATCTATAAACTGCCAAAAACCGGAAAATTTAAAACTAATGCATGGAATAAGCTGTAAAAGCACACAGCCATATTTTTGATAGCATTTTTTTATATGTAAAAATTAATGTAGGTCATATTTGATATTTTTTAATATAAATTTATTAACAATTTTATAATATAATTTCATAAAATAAATTAATTTAATATACAAAAATGAAAATTTGTCTGTCTGTAATTCCATACAAATCCACAGTTTGGATGATAGAATTGTGAAATGTTACGTACATGTGCCGAGGCAACTAAAGTAATTTGGAGTTGAAATAGTTTATAGTTAATTTTTAATTAATAAAAAAACACCAATTTAACAGCAAATTTCTATGAAATTTAAACATTTTTCGTTATAGCAATTGCTAACAATTAAAAATCCACAATAAATTTCTTACCACAATTACTTTTCTATTGCAAGATTTCCAGGTGAAAAATGAAATAAATAGTTTGACGAATTTTAAATAAAGTATGTAATATTTTAAAAAATATATGCTCTAATCAATTAATAGTTTAATATTAATTAATTTACAATAATACATTAAAAAATCAATTTAGAAATTCTAAAAGAAGAAAGTTTATATTTCAATTTTTTTTCTTTGAAACAGAAACAGAAAAAGAGCAAAAATTATATATTTTTTAATAAATTCACTTGCTTGTGTTTTCTGCAAAGTGTTAAAAAAAAAAAAAAAAAAAAAAAAAAGGTACTTTTTGGTTAGCCGGGCGCCACTGTTATGTATAATGTATATCTCTATATACATTTATATATACATATGTATACACATACATATATGTGGATATACAATAAACTCTGCCTAAGGCGGAATCGATTGGGACCGAGAAAATTTTCCGTAGTAGACAATATTCCACCTTAGACAAATTTAACTCTAGGTCTATGGATTCATAGGGACTTGAAAATCTTTCCGAGTTAGACAGATTTCCGTCTTACACAGAGTCCGCCTTACAAAGAGTTTACTGTATATGTGTATATATACAATATATGTATGCATACATGTATATATACATATATATGTATGTATACATAACACTGGCGCTTGGCTAACTGAAAAGTACCAAAAAACATAATTTTTTCACAATTGAGTTCGCTGTTCATGCCAAATTCATGTATTTTTTTCGAAAAAAAAAAAAAAAAAAAAAAAATTACATTTAAATAATTAGGCATTAATAGATAAATATTGAATGTTCATAAACTTTTTTTTTTTTTTTTAAATGTTACTATTATACTTATTTTATTCTTTTAACTAATAAACAGAAATGTGCATGAATTGTGGTAATTTGAACTTTAAAAATCATTTTATCAGCGAAATTTTTCTTTAGTTCAAAATGTGCCATTAACCTAAAAAAGGTAGAGAAACTTTCGATTTATACTACTTACAGCTAGACTATTGGGATTTACTTGATATATATACCGCATTTAAAATCAGATAATACATTACACAGGGATGAGATTGACCAAAACGCAAAAAAGCTGAAAACTGCGCAAACGTTTGAAGAATAATAGTTATGAATTTCAAGCGCAACAAATTTAAATGCTATTAATATATATAATTTACATACAATTTAGCTTGGTGTAAATCAAAAAGAAATTAACGCGAATTAGGCAGAAATTATTTACTTACTCTAATGAAAAGTTTATTTTACCAAAATACAGAACATTAATGTGAAATTTGCATTTTTTTTTTTTTTTTTTTTTTTTTTTTTTTTTTTTTGTGATCTTTAGACGAAATTTGCCATTTTTTCGCGATTTATTAGCGAAATTTGCCGTTTTTTCAAGATCATCTTTTAACGAAAATTGCCTTTTTTTTTCGCGATCTTTTGATGGAAATTGCCGTTTTTTCGCGATTTTTTTTTTTACGGAAATTGTCGTTTTATAACGATTTTTAGACAAAAACTGCCGTTTTTTCGTGATCTTTTGACAAAAATTGCCGTTTTTTCCGCGATCTTTTGATGAAAATTGCCGTTTTTTTCGTGATTTTTTGACGGAAATTGCCGTTTTTTTGCGATCTTCTGACGAAAAGTGACTTTTTTTTTTTTACAAATCTTTTAACGAAAATTTATATTTTTCGCGATCTTTTGACGGAAATTGTGGTTTAAAGAGATCTTTTGACAAAACCTGCCGTTTTTTTGTGATCTTTTGACGAAAATTGCCGTTTTTTTCGTGATCTTTTGACAAAAATTGGTGTTTTTTCGCGATCTTTTTGCCCCCCCCCCCCCCCCCCCCACCGATCGGTTGACGGAAATTGCCGTTTTTTTTTTCCAGATCAGTTGTCGAAATTCGCAATACGTTTTATGTCCGAATTTTCAGATTTATGAATGATTTTTTTTTTTTTTTTCAGAAAAGAGTGCCGTAATTCTTCGGACTTTTCTGAACAGAATCATTCCTGGTTCAGGGATCGCGATGAAATAGGGTAACCACCGTGCATGATAAATGACTTCGACTCGTAGTTGGTGTTGAAATATAGGCATTATATGCGGATTAAAATAATTTTATGATTCTTTTTTTATTTAAACGAATAAAAAACGGATGTCTGCACGAAATAAATTCTTGAAAAATGAGAAATTAAAAATCGGAAAAAAATGGCAAAAAAGAGAAAATTTGAAAAAAAATCGGAAAAAAAAAAAAAAAAAAACGGAAATTGAAAAATGACAAAAAAGCTGAAAACCGCGGAAGAATCTCACACCTGATTACAACAACATAATCAACAAACAACAACAATAAAAAAGATTTATAAGACTTTTTACTTACATGATGGGGATATTCATACCAGCAGTAATTGGTACTCCACAACCAGGGTTTCTAGAAAAATGTGAATAAATTATTTTTAGCTTTCTCCAATGAAAAATAAATTAATATATTTGAAACTAAAATGTGATTTCTTTAATCAGAGTAGACAAACGAAACTGGCTCATATAGGCAACAATTGTGATCAATATTGGAAACAATTTGTTATGAAATAAAGATAGAGCTAAACCCTGTAGCAGAATCAGTTCAGCACGGCATCGGTGTTACAGATTTTTTTTTTTATATACCTTGCAGATCAATCTAACAGCTTATAAAAATTCTGCTCTAAGAAAATTAACTAAAATTAATAAATGTCTCTAAATTTATTGTACTTTTTCTTATATTTTCTTTGTAAATGCAAGCTTTACTTATTTTATGGGCAACTTGGGTCAGGTGGGGTGGAATGGGTATAAAAATCCAAGTTTTTGAAATAATTATGAAATCATTCCTAATTGGAAAGGAATTTATAGAAAGCAATGATTCAGTGTTTACGTTGCATTTATAGACATCACATTTTCACTGTAATTGTTTTTCAAAAGATTATTTCTTAATGCTACAAAAAAGTTTTTCTGATGACTGTTTTTATACCAATTTCACCCCATAGGGTGGGGTGGAATGCGTAACCAAGTTTAAAAGGCATTCAAAGCAACCAATAACCCAAATTTCAGTGTATTATATATTTTATTACATCAAATTATTTATTGACAATAATACTGGCCAATTTTTTTCTCATTAAAAACGTAATGTCCCTGATTATTAAGTTTTGTTTGCTTAAGCTTTCTGAAAGTTGTTTACTGTCGATTTTTACCTTGTCATCTTTGTTAGGAAAGGTATAGAAGTTTCCTATTGATGATTTATGCAAGAATTTTACAATGTAAGTAAGAGGATCTGATGTTTCAATCACTTGGGCATTAAAATATTTTTTAGATTATTTTTCCTAAGTGTTTTTTTCCTAAGCCTAATCATATATCCATTTCACCCCACTTTACATTTTTAATTATAACTTTTAAAAAATAAAGAATTTTTCTTACATGTTTGTTTCAGTCAATAAAGGACACTGCTATGTACAAACTATGCAGTAAAAAAAATTATTTCTGCAATAAAATAAAAAAATACAATAAAGTTAGTGTAGCACTAAGTGACGTTGACATTCACTATGTGCCTTTCAAAACTGATTCTAAATGGACTAAATGTTGCCAATATTTTTTTTTTCTATACTTAAAATGGAAGTTGAATGGTTAACAAATTATATACATGATTTACAAATATTTTTTGTACATAGTATGATTTTAATTCAGACACAAAACAGTATTACCCATTCCACCCCACCTGACCCTATAATTTTTTGAGGTAGTAAGTTTGGTCCAGTATTCTTGGGCCACAGATAAATTTTGATTTGCTGCAGATTAACACAGAAAATTCTGCTAATGGGGAGCTGAACTGAACATGATGACACTAAAAATGTATACAAGTATTTTGTTTGACTCTTATGGCGGTGAAGATGTTTTTACCAAGTAAAATAAAAATACCATGATAAGCAAAAGATATAGTAAACAGAAGAACAAAAATCATGCAACAGGCATAGATTATGAAACACTTTCGAACACTAACAGGATATTATTAAGAAATTGTATTTTTTTTTTTTTTTTCCTACAGGGTGGCTATTAAATACTGTAACACTCCAAAAAATATGAATTAATTTTAATCGTTTGGTAAAACAATTTATTTCTCTATTTTAACGTTTGGCAATCTTCTATCAGTGCAGACGAATTTTGTTATAAAGCAAATATTTAAAATTATTTTAAAGAGGGAAGTCAAAAGAATGATGATTAAACAGCTCTTTGATTGCAGATTTTCCGCTGGTGAAAACTTTAAGCAATTAAAATGCCTTGATTTTATTGGAACATTTATATATAGAATTATAAATCGATTATTGGATAATAATAGCTATGTAAAGATCGATCTAGGTCTGGAAGTCCACGCTCAGTTCGCACAATACAGCGCATCAAAAGAATTCATGAAAAGGTGTGAAGAAATCCACAACGTTCTGCAAATAAAATGGCTGCAGAAGAGAACGCGAGTCGCAGAACTATGCAAGTTATTATAAATGAATATCTGAGTTATGTCCCTTATCGCAAAAGAAAAATTCAAGGTTTGACTGTTGCACAAAGAATAAAAACATTACAAAGAAGAAAGAAATTGATGAAGCGGCATGGTAGGAAAAGTGTTGACAGAATAATGTTTTCTGATGGGAAGCTATTTTGCACTAAACAGTGTTATAATGCTAAAAATAATGTTGTATATTCAGCAACCCTCGAGGATATACCTGAAACCTTTCGAACTGTTAAACGCTTTCATAACAAGACTTCTGTTATGGTTTGGGCTGCAGTGTCAAACAATGGAAATTTGCCTTTGAAGTTCATCGATAAAGGGATAAAAATCAATCTGAATATTACAAACAGGATATATTGGCAACACATTTATTGCCACTAGCTGAAAGGTTGTATCCCAAAAAGAATTGGACATTTCAGCAAGATTCTACACCTTTGCACCAAGCTAAATCAACACGGGCTTGGCTCCCTGTCAATTATCCAAATTTTATCATGCAAGAAGATTGGCCACCTTCTTCAGCGAATCTAAATCCTTTAGATTATTGCGTCTGGGGTATTTTAGAGACTAAAGTAAATAGCAACAAACACAGAAGTTTGGACTCTTACAAAGCTTCCATATTGCATGAATCGTACCGATAACCTCTTAAAATGATTTGTGCTGCAGACTGACAATGGCATAAGAGATTACCTTTGGTAATCGATAAAGATGGAGATCAATTCGAGTAAAAATTTTTCCCGGTAAACTTTCATCTCTGATGTTCATCATATTAGTGTAGGTATCATTTTCTATTTTATATTTGTAAAATAAAATGACTGAGTATTTGTAATAGTATTTAGTAGCCACCCTGTAACATGAAATGAGATATCTAAATAAGAAACTTAAAAAAATAAAAAATTTCTCAGCAAAAATCCACTTTCAGTAATTGCTGACCATATCTGGTTGTCATTGTGTACAAAGTCTTTCGTGCAGCCTTATATGCAATCTATAGAATTTATACACACTACTTAATACACTCAAAACTAGATCACGTTAAAAATGCATTATAAAAATGAGGAGGATAATGCAATTCCAAAAAATATTGATGTTAGCCAGTCCTTTAACTGAATTCTTTTTGTGTGCCTTTGTAAATGAACAATAATTGCTATGTACTCTATAATCTATAGATAACATTAGTGCAGTATAGTGATTTTGTTATGTTTGAAGTATCATAGCATCGTTAAAATGCACTACAAATAATGTTTCGACACAGATAATGTAATTTTCTAATTTTGTGCATCCCTGTAAATGAACTATAGAAGATATTCTACACATCTGAGAAAGCATGTTCTAGTCAATTTCAATTATGTATATCAACCTCATTATGTCTGAAACAGCATAACATCAATAAAAAGCATCACATACGATCCCCCCCCCCCCCCCTCATCAGTTGCAATAGAATTGTCCATGTAAAAAAAGTATAAATGCTACATGCTTCATTTTCGATGCTGAACATTCTATAATAAATCTCAATAACATAAAAAAATTTCATGGCAATCCACATATATTTACGAGCATTAGAGCTAAGAGCACAGACAGACAGCAAACAAACAAACCAAAGTCATAAACACTTTTCAACTATGTTGAAAAGTATTAAAAAATGGAGAAATGTTTATAATTAATTAAAAAAAGGATGGGGGGAGCAATTCAAATTCAAACCAATTACAGTCATTATTATTAAAACTTTTTTTACACTAAAATAACTCACCTTTTTCTGAAAAAAAAAAAAAAAAAAAAAAAAAAAAAAAAATCAGATTAAATAAAATAAAAATCAATACCAAAAGTAACCAGAATGCAATAAATATTCTCCAAAATAAGCCAATCTAGTGAGTGCCTTAATAGAAAAAACTCCTAAAATATTTAAAAAATAGAGAAGAAAGAACTGGAAAATGGAGAAATGTTTATAATTAATTTTTAAAAAAGGGAGGGGGGGGGGGGGGGCAATTCAAATTCAAACCAATTACAGCCATTATTATTAAAACTTTTTTTACACTAAAATATCTAACCTTTTTCTGAAAAAAAAAAAAAAATCAGATTAAATAAAATAAAAATCAATACCAAAAGTAACTAGAATGCAATAAATATTCTCCAAAATAAGCCAATCTAGTGACTGCCTTAATAATCAGGGTTCGCAAAAACCCGGGTTTTTCTGAAAAAACCCAACCCACGTGGGTTTTTTCGGGTTTTTTCATGAAAAACCCAATTTTCCCCGGGAAAATCGGGTTTTTTCAAAAGTATAATATATGCATAATTACATTATTGTATACTATATTTTCTATATACTATATACACTATATATAAAAAAATACATTGTTCCCTTATATACAATACAATTGTAATGCTATTTTATAAGCTATGAATTTAAATTAATTAAATGTCAGTATTTCTCACAAATTAGTTTTAAATATAATAGAAGATATAAAATTGTTAATTTCCTTTAAATCAAATAATGAATAGAATATTAAAATTTAAAATATATAAGCAGGAAGAAAAAAGGGGTAAACTAGTCGGATGTGCCAATCCCAAAAGTTTCATCTATCTCATACATGTTAATACAGTACAGCCCCGATTATCTGCGGAATTGGGTGGCTAGGGCACCGCGGATAACGCAAAATAGACTGAAAATGGGGTGCAAACACGAAAAAAAGAAAATTGAACATAAAAACTATGTTTCAGTATATAAAAAAATAATAAAACGTTTAAAATACACACATATACAGAGTACAGCAGAAAGCATTTTACGTTTAAATCACTAAAATAAAGAAAAATATACAAGAAATAATATACCATACATGCTGTACAAAAAGTGTTGAGTTACATCTTTTTAAAACAAGTATGTTGTGGCCACCACAAAACTTTTTTTCTATTTAAATCACATAAAGAGCACTAATTGATATCAAGGTATACCTGAATTGGAGGTTTGATGAAAATTCGTGCATTATTTCTGGAGATTGGGCTATTGCGAAAATCGCAAAAAATACTGCATAGCAGCGCCACCTGTTAATCGATTTACACCAAAAACTAATCAGCACCAATTTATGTCAGAGAATAACTGAATATAATTTTTTTATTAAATTTCGTGCATTAGTTCTTGATAGAGCGCCCACAAAATTTGTGTCACATACAGACAGGTAGACTCGCAGACAGGCATTTTGTAAAAACATGTTTTTCGGAATTTCTGACCCCTAAAAAGTGTAAATCCGTCGAAAACCGAAAGTCGAAAATTTTTACGAATCCAATACTTTTGTCTTGTAAAGATAGAAGAAAGTAAAAATCAGTCACTTGGTTTTGCTTCTTGCTTTGGAAACACTTTTTCTATCTCAAAAATGAAGCTATTCTTGATATGCTCCTTTGGAATTTATCATAATAGTCTTATTTAATTGTTAAATATTTTAATTGCTGTGTTTATGTTTTGTTAAAATCAAGAAAAGACATCAAGACTTTATATCTGATATTTTAAACATGGCAACCGAATCTAGAAATATTCTTCTATTACTTTCGAAAACATGAATTTAAGAAAAAAAATGCGTCGCGGATAAACCGCACAGCAGATAATTCACTCGCGGATAATCGGGGCTTTACTGTAATTCAAAATTCGCTATCACAGTGCCAAAATTAAATGACAATTTATGCCCATCTTGAGGATTGTAAAATATAGATTTGTTGAATTGGATGCATTTAACAAGGAGGTATAAATAAGTATCACATGTTGTGCAATTTACAACAAAACCTGATCAGTAACAGTTTATGTCAACGTCTAACTGAATCTGAAGTTTGATGAAAATCCATGCATTATTAGCTCTTGAGAAAAAGCTATTGCAAAAAGTGAGATAAATGCAGCACAGCAGCACCACTGTTGGGCGATATACACCAAAAACTAATCAGCACGAGTTTATATCAAGGTCTAACTGAATCTAAATTTTTATTCAATTCCGTACATTAGTTCTTGAGATAAGAGTTATTGCTGAAATCGTAAAAAATGCAGCATAGCAGCACTACCCGTTGGGCGATATGCACCAAAATTCAATAAGCAACAATTTAACTTGTAACTCAATCTGAAGTTTTATGAAAATCCGTGCATTAGTTCTTGAGGTAAAGCTATTGCAAAAATTGAGATAAATGCAGCATAGCAGCACCACCTGTTGGGCAGTATACACCAAAAACTAATCAGCACCAGTTTACATTCTGGTCTAACTCAATCTAAAGTTTTGTGAAATTCTGAGGTTCTTGAGATAGAGCACCCACACAGACATTTTCTAAAAACCATCAAATCGTCTTCAGGACCTTTTTAAAATGTATAAATCCATCATAAACTGGAAGTCGAAATTTTTCACGAATCCAATACTTTCTTCTTGTAAAGATAGAAGAAAGTAAAAATACATATTTTTTATTTTCATCAATATCGTTGATTTGAATTTTTTATTTAAAGACATTCTTATGATATAACCTTTACCTATAATTATGTACTATGTATGTTGCCTACTAGGTTCTATGTTAGTAAAGTATTTCAATGTGTTGAAATACATTTTTATTTTACTTCAGATGTGTATGTAATGGCTTTTATATATTAATTTTTTTTCAAAATTAAATGACTTAAATTCATTAAATGTATATGTTGTTTAAATTTTTAAATGATTTCTGAAAATTGAAAAAACCCACATTGTGGGTTTTTCAGTGGGCTTTTTCAAGTGGGCCCATTCTGAAAAAACCCACCGGGTTTTTTCGAACTGGGCCCAGCCTTGCGAACCCTGTTAATAATAGAAAAAACTCGTAAAATATTTAAAAAATAGAGAAGGAAGAACTTACATCCCATAACGTGTAAAAGCCATAACTAAAAGCACAGAGATAAAATGTGAACCTCCAGCTAAAAATAAATAAGTATATAAATTTAAATATTACATCAAGAAGTATACGAACATAATTCATAAATTCTTTTCTTTTTTAACTTAAAAAAATACCAGACTAACAAACATTAAATCTCTCAAAAATCACGGCTTCTAACAACAAAATTAAAACATTAGGAATAAAAAATTTAAAAAAAATAGTCATTTATAATACGAGGCATTAAAATTAAATGACCATATCACAAACAAATTTGCTTTTTATTCACAAATATTTTTCTGTCATAATAAAAAAAGCCAAAACAATTTTTTTTTCATTAAAATAATATCAGCGGGGAAGACCAAGCTGTATGCTCAGTTAAAATGAGCTTTGTGTTAAACCCAATATTACAATAAATTCTCACTGTATTATTTCTGTAAAGCATTTTATTTTATAACAGTATTATTTACAGAAATAATCAATACTAAAAGTATGTACATATTTATAAATTTTACATTACTTACACATTTACAATGAAAGAGCATCTTTCCAAACTACATTTTTAGTTGGACTGATTGGTTGAATCATGTATCTTGGCTCCTACTGGGAATTTGTAGGAAATTCTTTCAGATTCTGAAAGCCAATTTTTTCATAAAATTTCACCAAATTTGTCATCAAGCCTGTATTTTGGCATTGGTCATCCTGAAAGTCTTTTTCCACCAATACATTGCCAAATTTGACGAAATGTTGCAAACTTTGCGTCTTTGTTGTCTGCCAACTGTTCAACAACTTAATATCTATTTGAACCTCCATTCCCACTGAAATGCATTGACTCATGCTGATCCCAAAATGACCCACTAATCGAATGTTCTCCAACATGTTTGCATGACACTCATTTAATTTAAAATGTATATTTTAAATACATTTAACTACATTAGCTCATTTCATTTAAAAGAAAAAAATCTAATAAGATTAATTAATAATAATAACATTAGACATATATATGATAATAATAATATTACAGACAAAAAACTTTTTGAATATCAAAGCATTGTTCCTAATTTACACACACAAAAGTATAAGCTGCTATTGGTGAGAGCAAGATAATCTTCCAGCTAATGGGAGAGTATATATATCTTTTTTATATATATATATATTTCTGTAGAGTTTAAAAACATAGCTTAGGATAAACTCAAGCTGCTAGTTGAACTCAATAATGCTTGAAACACAAAACTTTTAAATATTTCTACATAACAATTTACAAATCAGTCAGATCAGCTTGCTAGCTTTCTCTCTACATGTACATATAGTATATATGAATTTGATGGAAGTTTTCTTCCAGGGAAAATTTGAAGGAGGGGGTATAAAATTAAGAAGGAGGTGATAAATAAATTTAAGGGGGCTGGGAAGTATGTATTATTGAATATAGGGGATATAAACATTGCTTTGCATTTTGTGCTAGATTAAAATATATATATATTAATTTATGGCTTTCAAATTTCTTAAAAACTAGCAGACCCACCCGGCATTGCCCGGGGTTTGTAAATAATAACCTTAAACAAAACTTAAGTTTGTATGATTTTATATCTTTGGAAATTCTTTTAAATGAACCTTATTTCGGAGGCTCCATTGCCTTCCGCAGTGTCTAATGTGTTCCCATCAAACTTCTTTCCGAACGAACCTGTAATCTAGATCCTCACTACCTATGGCAGCATTTACCGGAAGCGCCTGCACGTGCCGGAGACAACCGAAAACCAAGTTGAGTGAGTCAAATCTCGTAGGAATCAAGCCCACAGAAACAACAAAAAAAAAAGAATGCGCCATTAATGTTAGAAAATGTGGTAACTAAAATCTAAGATAAAATTTCATAATACAGAAAGTAGCTCAATTGTAATCTAAGTTGACAGAAGCAAATCCTGTTGAAATTGGGCCCTTAAACCCAAGGAAATAATGTGCCACCAAGCGGTGGAAGATGCCTCCTCACCTTGTAAATTTCATGAATCACTGTTAGCATTAACACAATATTTAATAAACGGATGAAATCCCTTATCCCTTTAAAGTAACGCGATTTTTAATTTACGGCTGTAGTGAGTAGACGTAAGTTAATGCTGAAAAAGGAGATTAATGTTTGAAAAAGGTGGTAGCTGCGGTATAAAGAAAGACCGGGCACTGGGGGCCAGGGTCTTAACTGGAATGTAGTTGGGTATAAGAAAATTTTTTATGGGTTTTAAAGTAGCTAGAAGACGATAAAACTATGTTAAAGAAAATTGCAATAGAATAGGATAGTTTTTAAAGAAGCTGCAACAAAGGCCTCATGAAGATGATTACTATTCAAAATTGGTGGTAGCTGAAGTCTGCAAATTTTTTTTGTCATTCATGTAGTAGCTAGAGAACCTAAGAAGTTGTTACGAAAAAAAAAGTTCGTGAATCGGACCATTTTTAAGGGAGCTATAACAGTGGACCGAAAAGGGCCCAACTGTTAGTGGAGAGCAGGGCCCTAACATGAAAACATGTTTCAATGTTTTAGTACTTAGCGTTTTAGATCTTCAATTAGTCAAAATTAATCATAGGGTATGAAATAATCATTAGAATAATATTTTAAAGAAATGCGGAAAAATGGGGTAAATGCTTAAAAAGAGCTCCAATAAAAATATGAGGGTGTTGGTCTAGGGGTAAGAGTCCAAGACTCAATTTTAAAATCATGCAATGAGAAGGTGAGAAAATTAGGGTGTAAAAAATGCATAGCACACAAAAAATTCAAGGGTCCCCGGATCGGGCCCTACACGACCCTAAGCTGCCCCAGGATTTTAACTGGAGGATAACTAAATAGAAAAACAGTTCCAAAAATGAAGATCGGATTAAGAGAGGCAATTTATTAATAATTTATGGTGCAAAAACTTCAAGGGGCCTTGCACCGGGCCTCAAGGAGGAAGGGACTTAAGTGGCATGTAGTGTGGTATAAATACACTTTTTAGTAGTTTTTAATGTAATCTGAGTACGCTAGAACTATGGTAAAGAAAATTGCAAGGAATTCGGATCATTTTTAAAGATGATGCACCAAGGGCCCTAAGAAGACTATTTATGTTCGAAATTGGTGGGACTTGAACCCTGAAATACTTTTTTTTTGTCGTTCATGTAATAGCTGGAGAACCTAAGATGTTGTTAGAAAAAAAAGTTAGTGAATCGGACTACTTTTAAGGGAGTTATAATAGGGGGCCCAAAAGGAGCCAACTGATAGTTGAGAAAATGCCCTAACATGAAAACATGTTACAACGTTTTAGATCTTCGATTAGTTGAGATTAAGCATAGGGTACGAATTATTCATTAGAATATAATTTAAAAGAAATGTGCAAAAAATGGCGGAAATGCTTAAAAAAGGACCCTAGGGCCCCAATAAATATATGTGAGTGTTGGTCTAAGGAGAAGAGTTCAAGATTCAACTTTAAAACTACGCATCGCGAAGGTGAGAAAATTAGGGTGTGAAAAACGCATGGCAAACAAAAAATTTAAGGGGCCCTGGACCGGGCCCTACAGGACCCTAGATGGGCCCATGGTAGAGGTCTGCACGGGCCCGGGCTTGGCCCGAGGCCCGTACCCGGCCCGGCCCGCGGGCCGGGCCGGCGGAATGAAGGCGAATTTCCAAACGTGCCGGGCCGGGCCGACAGACAAAATAAACGGGCCGGGCCGGCAAAAAAATTAATCAGGGCTGTTGGCCCGATATAAGAATTTAAGCGAAGCACATAAAGTACAAGCCATTTTCAATGAATATGATTTTCTCGAGAAGTATAAATGTGCGTCACGAGCCGATGCGAGTTTAACAACATCAATACAGAAATGTGACATGTCCATCGTAGAGATCGGCATCTTACAGTTACAAGATGTCCAGCAGACTCGTGCCGGGACGGAACTGGTCTTAATCGATCTCAGGATGTGTAGAACAGTCATTGTGTTTTGTAGTATTAATAGTGATAATGAACTTCTCTTAACAGTATCGTTGGAAATATACCTTAAGGTGGTTCTCATATTCACTGCTCAACGATGCGAAGCTTTCAGACACATTTTCTGACAAAATTTTTAACTATAAAGGCATAAAATTGACAGGCCTGCCTATTGAAGGCATTTGGAAACGAATAGCTTTTTCCATATTTGGTAAATTACTTACAGAGATAACAGAGATTCCTGTCACGTGACTGTACGTTTTTCTCCTTTCCTGTGCTATCTCTTCCGGAAATTCAATTCAAAACGCTAACTTTGACAGTATTTTCAGAAAGATATATTGCTTTTATCTATGAAAAAAAAATGGCATTTACATAGCTTCTGAATAGGAATACCTGCCAATCTTACGCGTTTCCGAAAAGAAAAGAATTCATAAATGTGTCAAAATGTAGCTCCTTTGGATTTGAGAAAAGCCTTAAAAATGAGAGAAATATTTTCACAAATATACTTTTTATTATACAGCTTCAAAAGTTATCATGTTTTTAATCCTTTATTCTGAACTACATTAATCGTTTTAATGAATCCTTATTTCCATTTTGAAATGTCTGTAGACACGATGACTAAAACACTGTAAGTAATCGTTAATGTTTACTATTGTGTGTTTTCTGTTTTGCGAACATCATAGTAATGTAAAATATACTGTAAATATGTATGTAGTATTCATTAAAAGAATTTTAATTGTATGTTGAAAAAAAACGGATTTTTTTTTTTTTTGTAGAAATTGTGTCGGGCCGGGTCTGTTTTCACTGATTTTTGTACGGGCCGGGCCGGGCCGAGAACTGTAAAAATGCAAACGGGCCGGGCCGGGCTCGGGCCGACCTTCCAATTTTTACACCGGGCCGGGCTCGGGCCGAACTTCCACGTTTTACACCGGGCCGGGCCGGGCCCGGGCCTGGAAATTCCGGCCCATGCAGACCTCTAGCCCATGGTCTTAACTGGAGTGTAGATACGTGAGTATAACTAAATGGATAAAGTATCCCAAAAATGAAGATCCGATAAAAAGGAAGCAATTTATTAACAATTTAGTGCATTTAAAATTCAAGGGGCTCTGTACTGGGCCCCTTGCAAGGATGCCAGGGTCTTAAGTGAAATGTAAAAATGGGGCAGAAACTCAAAATGAGAATTCACCCCAAAAACGAAGAAGATCGGATAGAAAAGAGGCATGTTATTAACAATTTAGTGCTCTAAAACTTCAAGGGGCCCTGTACTGAGCCCCTTCACATAGTGCCAGGGTCTTAACTGAAATGTTGAAATGGAGCAGAAACTAAAAGGAGATTTCACCCCAAAAACGACTAAGATCGGATAGAAAAGAAGCATGTTATTAGCAATTTAGTGCACTAAAACTTCAAGGGCCCCGTACCGGGCACCTGGACAGAGTGCCAGAGTCTTTACTGAAATATTGAAATGAGGTAGAAACTAAAAGAAGAATTCACCCCAAAAACGAAGGAGATCGGATAGAAAAGAAGCAGGTTATTAGCAATTTAGTGCACTAAAACTTCAAGGGGCCTGTACCGGGCCCCTGGACAGAGTGCCAGGGTCTTAACTGAAATGTAGAAATGGGGCAGAAACTGAAAGGAGAATTCACACCAAAAACGAAGAAGATCGGATAAAAAAGAGGCATGTTATTAAAAATTTAGTGCACTAAAACTTCAAGGGGCCCTGTACTGGGCCCCTTCACACAGTGCCAGGGTCTTAACTGAAATGTAGAAATGGGGCAGAAACTAAAAGGAGAATTCACCCCAAAAACGACGAAGATCAGATAGAAAAGAAGCAGGTTATTAGCAATTTAGAGCACTAAAACTTCAAGGGCCCTGAACCGGGCTCCTGGACAGAGTGTCAGGGTCTTAAGTGAGATGTAGAAATGAGGCAGAAACTGAAAGGAGAATTCACACCAAAAACGAAGAAGATCGGATAAAAAAGAGGCATGTTATTAACAATTTAGTGCACTAAAACTTCAAGGGGCCCTGTACTGGTCTCCTTGCAAGGGTGCCAAGGTCTTAACTGAAATGTAGAAATGGGGCAGAAACTCAAAATGAGAATTCACTCCAAAAACGAAGAAGATCGGATAGAAAAGAGGCATGTTATTAACAATTTAGTGCATTGAAACTTCAAGGGGCCCTGTACTGGGCCCTTTGTAAGGATGCCAGGGTCTTAACTGAAATGTAGAAATGGGGTAGAAACTGAAAGGAGAATTTATTCCAAAAATGAAGAAGATCAGATAGAAAAGAGGCATTTTATTAATATCTTAGTCCACTAAAACTTCAAGGGGCCCTGTACTGGATCCCTTGCAAGGGTACCAGGGCCGTAACTGAAATGCAGAAATGGGGCAGAAACTCAAAAGGTGAATTCACTCCAAAAACGAAGAAGATCGGATAGAAAAGAGGCATGTTATTGACAATTTAGTGCACTGAAACTTCAAGGGCCCTATACTGGGCCCCTTGCAAGGGTGGCAGGGTCTTAACGGAAATGTAGAAATGGGGCAGAAACTGAAAGGAGAATTCACCCCAAAAACGAAGCAGATCGGATAGAAAAGAGGCATGTTATTAACGTTTTAGTGCATGAAAACTGAAAGGGGCCCAGGGGTCCCGGCCCTTAAAAAATTAAAAATCTGAGCCTCAGGTGGATCAGATCCTGTCTTGGACTAATCACACCTGAAATTTCAGACTTCTGTGTGCGGTAGTTTTCGCTAGCTATCGCACACAGACAGACACACACACAGAGCGATTTGTTCTTTTATTAGGATAGATGATGTTGGAGTAGTATTTTGGAAAATGTAACTCTCAGTTTGCAAAATATCAAGTCAATTTGAATCTAAGTTTAGAACAAATCCCACTAACTATGAGAAATTCTAATTGCACTTATTAAGTAAAGCTTTCTTGGATTTTCTAAGAATAGAATATAAAGAAGTTTTTGCTGAAAAATATTCAGGTTACAATAAATTAAAAATATTATTTTTACAACATAGATTATGAAAATGAACCTTTTTACATTGAAAAAGTGTTCAAAATTTTCACTTGCCTAAAGATGATCAAATTTAAACCGTTAATATTACATAGACATTTAATGAACAGGTCTGCTTAAAGAGAACCGACGCCTTTATTATTGTAATTAACACTGTTTATAAATGCTTAAAAAAAAAAAAAAATAACTGCAATAATTTTTGGAGAAATTAAAATTTGTGCCTTCATTTTAAATTAAAATGTCTTTTTGAGAAAAAAAAAATTGATTAATTTCAATGCTCTGCTTTTATTTAAAGTTTTCGATTGATTCTAATGTTAGAAAGGTAAATAAAACAAAAAGTTATGTTGATCAATTACCACAACCATAGGACAAGACCACTAAAAAACAAATTATTTTAATGATATTTAATTTCTAAACAAAATAAATATGCCATATGAATTACATGGAAAAGCAACAAATTCACACCAAAAATTAAACCTATACCTTTGCTAGTTTTTTTAAATATTGATGCTTATAGTTTTTGACCAGGAATTAACCCAGACTTTAAATATTAAAACAATTTTCCTACATTAAAAAGGAAAGGATAAACTTATAACAAACATTTTATTCATTTGTAGAAATATAAGATTACTAATTTTCATCTATTGCAGCAATATCATTTTGATTTTTTCCAGAGTATTATTTTTTCTTTTTTTTAGTTTCTTCTCCTCGAAGTCTTTTCAGTTATATTTTATACTTCCTCTTCCTTTTAACAGACAATATCTTTACTTGATCTTTCTTTGTTTCATTGATTTGGCTTATCTTGATCTAGCATCTTTTACACATTATCATCTGTTTGTAAATTTCAATGTCATTAATGACTAGTTGTGACAATTCACAGACATAAACAATTCTATTCTTCTGGCAATGAGAATTTCTTATTTATACATTTTGTTCTAAACCAGTCTTTATAAATAGAAAACCTCCTTCTGAATGACCATGAGCTAAAACCATGATTATTTTATTAAAGTTATAACTTCAGATACATTTTGGTCAGCTAATACCAAAGTTAGCCAAAAGTTATCAATCCATTGAGTTCAAAGGGCCACAATGACTGTTTCACAAAATGCACCAGCACAAGGCCTAGCGTATCTTATTTTTTTCACTGCAACCAAAATTGAAAAAAATAAAAAAAAGGGTGAATGTAGAGATTGACCTCAACTATCCAGTGCAAAAAATAATATATACAGTGAAACTTCTTTTAAAGGACACCTCTATTCAAGGCCAATATTTTTAGGAACGAAAATTTTTCCCATAGACATAATGCTAAATTTACTCCTATTAGGGACCGCATTTACCCATCATAAAGGCCATTTTATTTCACATGCACCTTAAACACATGTGCCTAAACAGGTGTATTTAATTCCTGAACCAAAACATAAGAGTTCAGCAAACAACTGCACTTACAATAAAGAAGGCAGGGGCAGATGGGGAGGCTTTAATAACACAATGAAGGACCATAAACTTTTTCACAAGTGAGACAAACAGGTGTTCCTCACACTTTGTCTGACTTTTCAACCTGTAGGGGTTGGGTTGGAGGGGAATCGTGACCATTTGTTGTGGGAACACAAAGGATAATAGGTTATCTAGAAAAACTGATTCCACATTTACTAAAACAGTGAATGGATATTGAAGCACAATTTTTACAGTAGAAATTTTCCCAGGCTTATGTAAAATTTAAAATTATGGCACTTAAATCAAGCTAAAGAGTAGATTTGGATTTGAATGACAAAATCAAAGTTCTTAATTGTCATGATCAAGGAACATCTGCAAGAAAATTGGCTTCACAGTTTAATTGTAGCAAGAATAAAATAAACAATATTGTTAAAAACAAAGAGAACTTACTGAAAGAATATGCAGATTTTAAGAATTGCGGTATAAAGAGAAAGATAAATAAAAAAATTGGTCACCCCTATTTAAGGGCCAATTTTCAATGGAATGGCAGGTGGCCCTTACAGAGAGGTTTCACTGTATATTTTTTAAAAATATCAAAATGCAAACAATAGGTTTAACATTAGCTCGCAAGTGTCTTTGCATGAAAGGATGGGAGCCTTAAAAGATTTTTATTTATATTTCAATTGATTGTGTTGATGTTAAGTAAAATAAGCATTTCAAATTTTCAATTTTTTTCGGTCTGATATATTCCATTTTGTACCTTGTTTTTTAACCCTAAATTTCTTGACTTATACGCGAGTATATACTATAGTATACACATGCTCTAAAAGAATACTTACGCACTCTCTGTGAATTTGCTTAATGTAGATGGCTTCCCACTTAATAATCGGCGACGAATCCATCTTTCTACTCTTCTTTCACTCCAATCTAATTGCTTTGCTAATCCTTGAACCTAAAATAATTGAGAAATTGTGTGAAAAGTTTAAAATAACAATTAATTATTCATTGACAAAAACAAAAAATAGTGTTATGTAAAAAAATACATATAAATAACAGCTTTTAAACACATCATTGGTGAGAGAGATATTAATACTATTTTACACTCATACCTGCCAACTTTTCAGTTTTCTTCAAGTTAAATAAACCAGAAATTTTATTAAATAAAAGAAGGCCATTAATAACAAGAGAAACAAGAAATATTTCATTAAATATTATTTCTGGTTCAAATTATGTTTATTTTCACTTGGGAAAAAAAAAAAAAGACAAAAGTAGTAACTTTGTAAACGGGTGGTGAAATTATTTCATGCACCAGAAATTTTACACTGAGGAAAACAGGTTATTGCCATTAAATTAATTTCTACTTGTACTAAAAGTGTGACAAAAATTATTTGCCAATTGCCGTGACTGATTGAATTTATTGCGATTGTGACCTTTTGACTTTCTCAGCTCTTAATAAAAAAACTATTGCATATAAAAATATAAAAAAGTGGTAATCTTATAGATAAATATACATGCTGAAGCAGACACTTTTTAAATCAAAGAATTACTTTAAGTACTATTTAATGTTGAAATCGGTTAAAAGAGTTTTATAGGATCAAAAAGCTATACATATAAACTCAACCATCTTTTTTAGGCACATAAGTAAAAGTCCAATCACTTTTTTAATTTTTCTTTTTTTTGTTCAAAATTTCCTCATTTTAATAACAATTTATTTCATGTTTTGAAAAAGTCATTTTTATCTATTGTTGCCAAACTTTGAAAAAGTACAAATAATATTTCCTTTCAATTGAAAAATTACATTTACATATGAATATTAAAGATTAAGAAAACTTTAAAATAATAAAAATTATTACATACGAAAAGCATTCATTTGATGGTAAAAATTAAGTAATTAACATTTAAATAGCCAAAATTATAATTATTTCTAAACACGTTACATGTGAATATTAAAAGAGAAAAAAACTTTAAAATAATTAACATATCACATGCGAAAAACATTACATGGGGAAAATTTTATTATATTTAAGACATCATATTTAAAATGACTTACTTATAGTACCTACAAGGAAATTTTTCTTTTACAGTTCATTCAAAATTAAGAGATTGAGATTAGTTAAATAAACATAAGGGTTGTCAATTTATGCCACAGAGTATAAATGTGTATACTTTTTCGCTTATTTAGCAATTTTATAAATACAAATCAGGAAATATTTGTTTTAAAAAAAATATTTGTTGACAAAATTTTAATGTTTAAAATTTAACTCAGCAAAATAATAATTACATTTAATTGATACTATACATTTATTTTGATAAACTGCATTCTCTTTTATGCAAACAAGCAATCGTTGTTTTGTAAATTATCAATATTTGACTGGCATTGACTGTAATGAAAGCATAACAAAATCTGCCAATTCGAACATGTTTTTATCTACTTGTTTTCTCTCTTTCACATTTATGAATATAGACATTATAAAATGTCTGCAAGGCATGGTATTTTTTACTGAAATAACTTTTCACTGTCAAGCTGATTTTCCAGTGTATGATAGATCTTGCTTAATCAATCATGAAATAAGGAGTCAGCTGTCAAGATACTGTTGAATGCAGTTTAGATAACCGAAAAATCCCCCCTGTTCAAAGGGAAATTAATGGCAATCCAATTACAAAACACTGCCTTGAGAATATCATTCAATCTTTCATAATCTTTTTTTAAACAGAGCAAATTAGCATGTTTTTAAATCCTGTGGGGTGGGTCTGGACATGGGTTGGCAAATGTAGCTCATAGGGGCAGAGGCCTCCTAGTGATAAATAAAGTAACATTAATTTTGAATGTTTCAAATGAATTTCAAATTTCAAAATTATTAATAATTTTGAATGATTTTATTAATCATAAATAAATAGAAACAGTAAGGTACAGGAATGATTTTGTATAAGAGATTGCTGGGTGTCTAGAGATGCACTTGACTGATTTTCAAAAGAACAGGATGCTGTGCCCGTAAATAATGCTAAAGAGAACAATACTTTCGATACTAAATCACTATCAAAACTAAATACAGAAAAGAATAAATAAATAAACTACACATCTCAAAATTGTAACTTAAAATAATGCTTTAAATTATTGAAAAGTGAGATTTTTTTAAAAATCAATAAAAGACATATTTTCTTTCATATAGAAAAAGTATTAAAAGATATCCATAATTTGTAGACTTCTCCTCAATGTCCCAAAAATGCAATTAAAATAACCACTATCGTATTTCCATTTTGCAATGTAGTTCTAAGCAAAATTGACATTGATTTCAATTAAAGAATTTGTAAGTAATTTTCTATAGCCGTTATTAATTTATTGAAATTATGTTGCATGCTAAAGCTACAGTGAGCAGAAAAAGTATTTGCACACAGACGATTTTTTGCATAAGTAACCATAGAAAGCAAATTTGATACTATTCTCTTAATTATTCATTTATTTAAATAAGAAGAAAATAAAAATAACTACCCATTTTCCTTAAACAGTAATATTACACATTTTAAAAAATAAATTAATATTTTCTCATACCTAAAAAGTATTTGCACAAGAAGCATTGACTGTTAAAAAAGGCATTAAATGTGAACATTATGCAAATGTTTAGCATATCAGTCCCGCAGCACATTAGCCCCACATTTTAAAGTCACGTAATATATTAACTGGATAAGGGATTCTGGGGAGTTTTTGTTCTAATGACGCCGAAAACGTGTGAACTGTCTGTTGCTACCCGTGAGAAGATTATATTTCTTCACAATTCTGGATTAAGTTACCGAGGAACAGGTAAAAAATTAAATTTAAACTTTTCTAGTGTTCGTTATGTAATTAAGAAAAAAGAAACTGGTTCGACAATAAATAAGCCGCGAACTGGGCGTCCAAGAAAGCTAAATACCAGGCAAAGGAGAGCCATCAAAAAAGAATCTTCAAAAAACCCTTTTCTAAGTGCTCGAGAATTGGCTGTTGATGTCGCTTTAACGTCGGGAACAATAGCTACACCACAATCAATTAGAACTATTCTTCATGATGCAAATATTCGAGGAAGAGCCCCTCAAAAAAAACCATTTATTAGTGAAACAAATAGGGTGAAAAGACTTGAATTTGCAAAAACTTATGCCAGCAAACCACTAGAGTTTTGGAAAACTTATTTTTTCCAATGAAAGCAAGTTCAATATTTTTGGCTCAGATGGTAAGAAAATTGTATGGCGAAAGCCAAATACTTCTCTTCAAATTAAAAACTTGAAACCAACTGTAAAACATGGCGGTGGTCATGTAATGATTTGGGGATGCATGTCTTTTAACGGAGTAGGCGAAATGACCTTTATTGAAGGCAATATGAATGCTAAACAATATATTAATATATTGCGAGATCATTTATCTAATAGTGCTCTGAAATTAGGAATTCCCAATACATATTATTTCCAACAGGATAACGATCCGAAATACACTGCATACATTACGAGGTTATGGTTGCTTTATAATGTAAAAAATCAATTGAAAACGCCACTAAAATCACCAGACCTCAATCCGATTGAAAATTTATGGCATATTTTGGATGTGAAAATAAGGAAAAAGAAAATTTCTAACAAATCAGAACTCAAGCAAGCTCTTAGGGAAGAATGGCTACAAATCAGCAGTGAAACATGTTACAAATTAATAGAATCGATGCCCAGACGATTACAAGCTGTAATTGAAGCAAAGGGCATGCATACTAAATATTAGTACTGTTTTTAACTTATAAATAATTCCTCTAGTTCTATTTTTATTGCTAGTGGGCAAATATTTTTTTGGCAGTACAAATGCTACTTTTTTATGTTTTCATATTTTAAATATATTTATTAAGTCAGATATTAAATATGTTTATTTGTTTTGTAAAAGTGTTGGTATTTTTAATTCTTAGTTGCATTTTATTTATTTATACATATGCTACAACAAATTTACCTGGTGTGCAAATACTTTTTCTGCTCACTGTAGGTAAATAAAAACTCAAATGTTCAATATTTTCAACCTAGATAAATAAGATATTATTTATACTATATAGAATTCATATTCTTGATTTTTTTTAAGGGGAAGGGGGGGGGGGGGAGGTTGCTTTATCTTTTAAGTTTTTTGAATGCTTTTGTGGGTTAAGCCAAAAAAGTACGTAATTTTATTTTAAGGGCAGTTCCTTAACAGTTATTAAAGTCAAAACCTAAAATATCGAATTTTCGATTTTTTAATATTATAAATCTACCATTTCTCCTCTTTCTACTGATATATTACTTTTGTTTCTACGGCAACCAGAAGTTGGAAAATTTTTAGTAATTCTGTTTGTTTATCTACTTTACTACTAGTGCGTTTATTTACTTTAAACTCAATTTTCTCAAAATGTTGTTTTTTTTAACTTCGATGTACCTTTTTGAAAATACCATTATACATTATGCTTTGAAATTTTGCTTGTACATTCTATACATATTCCTGTTTAATCTGAGGTGAATTGTTTAAACTCATAAAAAGAACTTTTTTTATTATTATCATTATCTTTGAAAAAATTGCATGTTTTTTGAAATTTGAATGTGGTTTCTACTTCAGATTTAAAAAAATATATATCTAAGCTTTATTTAATTATAAATTTAACTTCAGATTATTAAGAATTGTTTATTTTATGCATAAAAATTTTTTCAAGTTCATATCTTAAGTAGTTTATGAGAAAAGGTACATTAATTTAACATGGCAGGTAGGGTCAGGTGGGGTAAAATGGGTATAAAATTCACTATTTTTAAATGTTCAGTTAAAATTTTCTCATAAATGTTAAACAATTAAAACTTTTTTTGGTATTTTCTTTACATTGCATATTCATGGAATGGAAATACACAATTTTTATTTTTCAGGCTACAAAAGTATGTCTATAACAAAACATTTAATAGATGTATGTTTGGTACACCCATTTTACCCCACGCAGGTGAAAATGGGTATAGTGTGGGGTAAAATGGGTATATAAAAGTTTAACAATGAATACTGTATAAATAGATTTACCAGAGATTATATAATGAAGTAATATGGAAAACAATGTTATATAAGTATTTAAAAAATGTTTTTTTAAATATGGAATTTAAGTTAATAGATAAATGAGAAGTTTTACTATGAATCAAGCTTAGGTGTAAATGAAAACATTTTCTGGCTACACTTTTTTCAACTCGTATTCTCACACTTTTACATTTTAAGTGTTAAAAGTCTATTTATCAAAAGCATAATGGCCCAGATTATGTAAATGTTGATTCATTTAATGTTTCTATTATCTGTTTTCTTTTTACAATATAATCTATGAGAATATCCATTGTTACTAAGAGCAAAGTTTCAGAAAAACTTCCAATTATTTAGTTATAAAATATAATGTGGATAAAATTGAAATAACCAGTTAAATACCTACCATCATGTTCCACTCCCATTAAATATGTATAATAAATAAAAATTTTGTTAAAAATTAGGTACTCTCATAAAATATATCTAATTTGTAATAAAATTCTGATTTATTATGCAGACAAGTAAAATGTTTTTTCTTTCAAATTAAATATATTTTATGTGAGTGAAACACAATGATATTTAACTTAATGATATTAGTCATATCAATTTTTATCCTAATAATAAAATAATTGGAAGTATTTCTGAAAAATTGCTCTAATGGTCACAAGGGTAATGAATGGAGGTACCCCAGTGTCTTCAGCATCAGGGAAAACATAAAACGCAACCAATCTTGGACTTTTCCAAGAATTTTACTTCATATTCATACGTTTCATCTGTTTCAATAGCCATAGTTTTGCCACTGAATTCTTTGTCTTTTTTCCAAATATTGGACGTTCAATCATGCATCTACAGATACATCTATTTTTACTTCGGGGATATCTTCCACACATTAAGTTAAATGTCTTCATTTGTTACAACTTCATCTGCTATTGCTTGGACATGCTTATGTTTCAGCTTTGTAGTTTATTCTAAGATTATTTGGAGGTGTGGCAGATTGATAGGTGTCGAGAAAGCAAAGATGTGTCAAAGCCACACTGCTCTTATTTTTCTCGACAATTCTGATTCTATTTCCCAACTCTTTCGACCATCTCTTCTTAAAATTTCAAATCCTATCAGCACCTGATATGCCATCTAGAAAAGGAATATTTCTAAAAGTGGGCAATGATTTAACTAAATTATACACAATGTATTTCAAGTCTTTCTGATCTTAAGAATAATGCACTGGGGCCGAAACTAGCCTTTTTTTGCATCTGGAACAAACATATATTTTACACCCCCCGTCAGCAAAATATATTTACAAAGAAAATTTTACTAATTTTCTGATAGCCGACTTATTTTAAAATTTAAACTATGTAATACTGACGTAAATACATGTAATACTACATAATCTGCTTTGTTAAATATTGATTCATTAAAATCTTGAAAATGGAATTGAAAAAAAAATTAGCTTTATACAGGATCCTTATGCCATATCATCCTTAGATTCTTCTATGCTTTGGCATACCCCAGCCAGGATAATTTTAACAATACCGTGCTAAGCATTGACTTGAAAAATCGGCAGACAAAATCTTCATTTGGTGCCCGGGGCACATGCCCTTTCTACCCCCCCCTTAGTTTCGGCCCTGTATGTGCATTATATAAACATTTTACAGTATTTTAAAAAGCAATTCTATTCTAATTCCAGTAAAATAAAGAATTTTATTCAGAAAAGTTCTATATAACACCTTAAAAATACTACAAACATCAAGCCTAACACTATACCCATTTTACCCCAAATATAAGATTTAAGATAAAACAATAAAAACAAAAGACATTTTCTTGTTTGTAATTTGGAAAAGTATTAGAAGTGCTCAATGAACAAAATGAGATCAAATAAATGAGTTTATATCAGATATTATGAGGTGCAGGAAGAAGTTTATTCAGACCATATGTGGGATGAAATTGTCCTCAAACGGTTTTACTGTTGCCACTCAAATAGAAAAAACTATAAAAACAAAAATAAAGTAGGAGAAGAAAGCTTAAACTTCAAGCAATCATAAATAATTTTGAAAACTATAAATATCTTTAAAAAGTTTTAAAAAATTAAACAATATTTTTTGACTACCCATTTTACCCCACTTGACCCTATAGGGATTCCGACAACCCTTAAGGAAGGAAGAGGGAGTAACAATAGCTCATCATCAAGATTTTGGCTAAAATGCTGTTGAAGCCAAAATTTGCTGAACCAAACCATGGAGGTAATTTCATATCAAACCTATTTTTATCTGGCAAATAAATTATGTGTCATATATGTTAGCTTACAATTAATTTAAGATTTCATGGGGTAATTAATTAGGATACTAATACAGTCCCTGTAGCAGAATTTTTTTTAAGCTTTCTGCAACAAGTCACATTAACGGCAAAAATTGTCTGCAACATGAAATGTTTTAAAAATAGAAATGAATGCAAATTTATACGTAACACAATTAGAAAAAAGACACTGACAAACTAATATATCATAAACCAGGTATTAAATGTTTTTTTTTATATATAATAGTCTTATCTTTTTTTTAAATGCATGTAAAAAAAGGACAAAAACCTAAAATTAATGAACCAGCATTAGAGGAATATTTAGCATATTTATAGTAATTTATAATAAATAGATTGTTCCAATTTTCTTTCTCTTACAATTTGTCGATTGAACGTGAGGTTAAATTGCTGCAATTTGTAGCAATGAAAAACAGATTTGAAAACTATAATTAGATCAATTTATTGCGTCAGAAGGGGAGGGGAGGGGGGGAGAGAAAGGCATTGTACACATATGCTTAATTATTATAAATAATTAAAATATAAATAAATATGTATACACACATATCTAATTTCTCTTTTTGCCTAGAATTTGAGGATAAGCTCATTCTTATTATGGCAATTTTATCTCTTTTAACCAAGTTAATTTAAAGCCAATTTATGAAAAACGTATGCTAGTTTTTAAAACATAAATTACATAAGGAGTTGCTTAGCAGCATAACAAATACAGTAGAAGATCTTTATAACGCAAACCTAAAAACGCAAGGTTGTGCGTTATATAGAGTTTTGCGTTATATGGATCACATCATTAAATTCACCTTGTAAACATGGCCAAATAAGTCTGAAACATATCAAAATACATTAGAATATCTTTATACTGCATTCCTTGTTATCAAGAGTTATCCAAATCATAAATTTTTGCATAATATAGGTCAGACATTGTTAAATTTACTTTACAAACAGGATCCAAATATAACTGACACAACCATCCCTTATATTAGACATTTTCAAAAATGTTTATTGTGATAATAGCATTTTTTTCAGTAAAAAGGTCTTAAATTAAGAGATAAAGTTGAACTAATGTATCAAATTTAGTTCTGTAGAGAGTAGCAATATTTTACAATGTGAAAATGCAGGTGCTTTTTAACTGCAAAATTCATTGTTTACATCTGAGAAGTTGTGCGTTATATGGAGAATTGCGTTATATAGAATTGCGTTATAAAGATCCTCTACTGTATAGACTTCTAGAAACTTCTACTCGAATTTTACTAACTTTACCCCAGGGTTGTTTGGTTTAAACCAAATGGTTTTTAAAAAAAACCATTTGGTTTAAACCACGGTTTTAATATGGTTTTTTTCTCTTTTTCCCTAATGTTTTCCTTTATTTTACACATTATTGAAAAATGCAAAATCCAAGTTATGCAAAAGCTACAAGCAAAGCTTTAGAAAAATGATGAATTAATAAATATGTAAAGGCGACAAACATTTTTAATCAATCAAACTTTTCTTATAAGCTTTAAATCTACATAGCATACTAACTAATTTTTCTAAAATTAGCTGGGAAGAAAATAACGAGTAGTTAGTTATTTTTCTTCTTTTTTTTTTAAGCCTTTTATTTTTAAAAATAGCCAAAATGGCAGATTTGAGCTAAAAATACACTTTTACTACTTAGATTGCTTGATTAGTTAAGATTTACTAAGAATTACATAGGCCTCAATGACGACATAATCATCAGTAATTCTCTCTATTGGTTACTTTTTGTTCTGTATGCTAATGAATGATTGGCTATGAGTTTTCTTTGCTGTGTCATGGCTGTTGGGTTTAGTAAGATTTTGTTTTTCTTGCATTCCTACATTGGGATTGAGGTTCTGCATTATGATTTTATTCTGTTACCAGCATGATTGGCACAGTTTAAATCAATTGGTTAACCAACTGATTTTTTAGAAAAGATCTAATATAATATTTTCTCATTTTTGTAATTTAAGTGTTTCAAATTATTGTATATAAATAATTTCTACTTTTAACAATCTTATTCCAGCAGTCACCGTGAGACATAGTGAGTCTAGGTTATATTTGTATGCATGTAGAATGCAAATTGCATGTGTTGATGAACATATCTGAGGCTCTAAAGATAAAATTTAAAACATGTGAATGTAGCAAAGGTAAGATAGATTAAAAATATTCAATATTTTGAATAAAATATTTTCCTTTGAGAAAACGCAGATTATTTACAATTAATAACATAAAATGACCTTTAAGATTTCAGTCAAGCTGCAAAAGAAAATTTTCTTGATTGGGGGGATTATTTTTTAAGGTTGTTCTCAAATGCTCTACTCAACAAGTGCAAAATGCTTTGACACATTTACAAATTCATTTTTTAATGGAAAGATATAAAATTACAAGGCCTGACTGGAAGCGATTTGGCATCAAACTGTGTTTTCCATTTTTGATAAATAAATTACCAATTGAGTTATAAGCAATTTTGATCATGTGACAAAGATGTTTTTAACCTTCCTTGAGTAGTTATTTTTCTTTCACATGGAAATTCAGTTCAAAACGCCAACTTTGATACTATTTTCTGGAAGATCTATTGCGTTTGTAAAAAATTGAAGCACAGTTCCATTAAATAGTTTCTGAACAACAGCATCTGCTCATTTCATGCATTTCCGAACAAAAATTAATTAAAACTTATGTCATAAAGTTGCCCTTTCGGATTTGAGAACAGCCTTAAGAATAAAAAAGAAACTCAAGATATGAAGTCAAATAAGAGGAAATTGAAAAATTGGGTGCTAGCGAAGCATCTGTTTACTTTTAACTAAAATATGCAATAAGATATATTTAAATCGCCTATTGCATAATTGAATCCACTATTTAGATCTGACAAAAAAATGGGTAAAAATCGAGGTAAGGTTCGCGTGAGACATAACAGAAAAAGTCTCATAAAAATGCCTAAAAATATATATTATTCATTTTTTGTTTAGATATTTAAAAGTAATCTAATTATATCTATCGTATTATAAAATAGCTTAGAAAAAAATCCTGTGTATTAAGTCTGATGGCTGTTTAAATGTTTTAGTGGATGACAACTTTTATAAATCTACTTTTTATTTTAAGATCAATGTTTTCAGTAGTCTAAAAAGCTGGTAAATAGGTATTTCTGTTCATTTTACTGTCACTTTTTTCTTTCTTTTTTCTTAACATGATAGTTTCTGAGGAGAAGTGTCAAATGACAATACACAATACTTCTTGAAACGTGTAAAGACTCTACTGCTAAATTCAAATCATTCCAGGAATTCTTTATAAAAAGCTTTACTTTTAATAAAAGATAATTGTTCATGTAGTGTTCTAACAGAAAAATCAGATATCTCAGATTGCAAATATTTCAAAGAAATTATTTTGAATAGCCATGAGAAAGTATATTATATTTATGAAACTACACCATATATTTATTTATAGTACTAGTAATCAAAAGATTGTTTATTATTAAGGTTTTCAAGGTATCAATGTTTCACTATGTAGAGCATTTTATTCATGGAACAGAAGACATAGCTTTTACTAAAAATGTTTAAACTTTAAATGATTTCAATTTTTTACATAATTGATTGTAATTATTTAATTTAAATTATTTTTAAATGAAGTTATATTACTTATATATCCAACAATGCTTATTTTTATCAATAAATATGCATGTGTATGTAATAGGAAAATATATTTTTAAAAAACCTGGTTTTTTGTTTTTTACCAACCCTGATGAGATGCTAGCTTTTTATACATGATTTATTTTTATAATTCATTCGCACCACTGTATTTTGAAAATAAGTTTTTTAGTATATTTCTCTTGCACATGTTGTTAAATTATAACTAAAAGTAGTTCTTAAAAAAAAAAAAGTCGTGCTTAACAAATGCAGGTCTCAATATCACGTGGGACGGGAAATAGGAACGATAAGGGTAATTACTTTTTAATTGATATGAAAATAACAATTCTAAAAAGTAATGTTTCTATCAGCTACATTTAGCGGCTTGAGGATGAAAGTTTTCTGCAAGGTGCCGCTCCCTTTCTGTGACAATGTCGCTGCGCTTCTGCCACGGGGTTACTAAAAGTTAAATCATGTGAAGAAAAATCAAATTATTTTTTAATTGTAAAAATCATGAAAAATCAAATTGTTGTTTTAATTGTAAAAATCATACATTACATATTACACATTTAAAAAGACAAATGAAATCAGGGGCGCGCCAGCAGTATCCAGCGCCTGTGTGCAGAATTTCAATTGGCGCCCTAACCCTACCCCCCCCCCCACACACACACACACACACATCCGAAAATAAAACTTTATAAAAATATGAGTGTCTATAAACGCATTAGATGCCATCCTGCTGGAGTTTATACAGACCAAATAAAGTTTTTTTCGCCAGAAAATTATTTAATAAAATGCGTCTTGTTTAGGGTTCGTATTTTTTTCTTTTATTAAATAAAATTTCTGATTCCAAACAATTTGAAATTACTTGAAAAATAAGGAAGGTTGGCAGCTATGTAAATAAAATTCGAAACACAGTAAAACCTCTGAAAATAAAACCTGTCTGTATCAGAATTCTGCATTAAACGGTCAAATTTCATTATCCCAAAGAAAATAATACAATACAATAGTAAATAAATAAAAGAAACGAATAAAAAAAACTTGTTTGTCATCTCTAATTTGCATATCTATATTAATAAAAGATTCAGCATGTGTTGTCGATGGCTATAATTCTAATAAGGATAAAAGATGGCAGGTCTAAATGCACCTGAGGCTCAGATTTTTAATTTTTTGATAATTGGTCGAAATATAATTAAAAGCCATAATGTTAATCGCAAAATGGCAAGCTTTCTTTCTTGAAAGAAATCATGCCTCTGCATTTCTCCAGACGTTAAACGGTTCTTCACACTGACGGAAGTGTAGCGTTCGATTTTCACTGCATTTTGAAATTGGGATGGCCGGGTCCCCGTCGAGTTGCAAAAAAAAAAAAAGTGGGGGGGGGGGGGGGATAAAGAAAATTGTCTTATCTTTCTGATTCCAACGGTATCTTTCTTTACTCTTACAAAACACCTTTTTATTTGGTCGTGATTCACGTCAGTTTTTAAGCTTTCCCGTTTTGCTAAAGTTTAAATTTTTTTAAAAAAGAAGAAAAACAGCTATTAATACTTGGTACCTGGTATTTTTTCTGGGTAAAAATTATTACCCAGGATTACCTAAATACCAAGAATGGTATATAGTATTAATACTATATAGTATATACCATTTTTGGTATTTTTTCCGAATCTAACGATATCTCTGGCGTGAAAAAATATTAATATTTATTATCTAAAAAAAAAAATCTTGAAGTCATTTCAAGTATTCGCCAGAGATGTTTTTTCTCCCAGTTCACGTTTTCTCAAGATATTGTTTCCCGTCTCAGAGATATGTGCTTTGAATATCATTTCACGTTTTAAAATAGTGAGGGGATGGTACATTTTTTATGTTTTATCAAGAATTTTTGGTCAGAATTGAAACTTTCATATATCTAAATGCCAGAAATTAAATACAAATTCGAAGTTCACTTAAAAAATCAGATCGGAGCTTCGATATCAGCTGCGGTATACACCTCAGAAGGCATTGGGGCCTCAACTCAGCTTCGTTTGGATGGATTTTCATTTAAAAAAAGAAAAAAAAAAAAGTCACACAAATTCAGAGTTGCATACTGCAGATACAGGGTTGGAAAAAAACCGGGTTTTTTTGTAAAAAACCAAAAAAACCAGTTTATTTGGTTTAAACCAGGTTTTTTTGGTTTAAACCGGGTTTTTTTAAATATAATTTCCTGCTGCAGGGCTCCCAACACATTTTAGTCCTCAAAAAGGGGGAAAGGGGACCATTTTTATTTAAAAAGGGGACTTTGGGGGACCATTTTTATTTAAAAGGGGGAGTTCGGGGGACCATTTTTATTTAAAAAGGAGACTAAAAAAGAATCATGAGTAAAAACATTGCACTAATTTTCCTAAATATGCAAGTAAATTTTTAAAATTACCCCAGAAAATATGTTAGAAGGTTATCTTTATAAGGTGTCATTAAACAATGTACACAGTTTCATAGAAACACATTTAAATATCCTACTGCAAGAATATAGAAAGTATTCTATATTTCGGCATTCACCTTGATAATTCTCTTTAAAGGTAAAAAAATAATGATCAGTGAATAAAAAGAGCACAGCATAATAACGATTCCTGTTGAACATTAAAATTAGATTAAGATATATGTTATTAATTATTAACCTCAAACATAAAATTTAGTTTCTTTTTGCACAATAGAAGCTAGGATAAGCTATAATGTTCATAGTAGTGATGGGCGATAACGAGATGTTTTTCTCGATTGTATGGACATCTCGATATTTTTCGATTGTATAAATTTTTTCTCGATGACTACAGTTTGCAAATTTCTTTTATAAATCATATATTATGTATTATATACGTCATACATTTATCAAGAATAGTCTGCGGGTGAACTGGAATGAGTCGATGTTAATAAAGACTAGGTGACTTCGACCGCTAGCGGGCCCCTCCTTTAATTGGGGCCCCTAATTTATACGTAATCTTGTAATATGAAATCACGAACAGGTTACCCGCTATATACGGCACTGATATATGATAGCAGGCGGGTGTGGTGTGCACGCACTACAAAATCTTGTAAAAAATATAATATCGAAACGAATGAACGCTGGACCAGATCTCTTGGGGGAGGGGTCAAAGCGAGCGGAGGGGCACAGCAGCTGCATAATATGATTAAGTCGTCACAGGTCTTTAGGCCTTTCCAACCATATATCACATGAGAAGTCTGGATCTGAATTTATAAAAATGCCCTCCCCGTGGGGGGAAAGGGGGGAGGGGTGCGGGAGGTGGATAACATGAGTAAGTGGTCATAAGCCTTTCCAACAATATGTCACATGAGGGGTCTCGGCTAAATTTAGAAAAACACCCCCGTGGGGGAAAAGTGGGGGGGGGGTCACTGGAGGTGCATTACATCAATAAGTAGTCACAGACCTTTCCAACGATATCTCACATGTGTGGTCTTGGCTAAATTTGGAAAAGTGTCCCCCGGGGGGGGGGGAGGGGGCAAATTGGGGGAGACTGTCACCGGAGGTGCATAATATCAATAAATAGTCACAGACCTTTCCAACGATATCTCACATGAGGGGTCTTGGCTAAATTTGGAAAAGTGCCCCCGGGGGCGCAAAGTGGTGGTGGGGACACCGTAGGTACATAACATCAATAAGTAGTCACAGACCTTTCCAATGACATCTCACACGAGGGGTCTTGACTAAATTTGAAAAAGTGCCCCCCAGGGGGGGGGGGGGCAAAGAGTGGGGGGGACTGTCACCGGAAGTGCATAACATCAATAAGTAGTCACAGACCTTTTCAACGATATCTCATAAGAGGGGTTCTGACTAAATTTGGAAAAGTGTCCTCCGGGGGGGGCAAAGTGGGGGGGGGCGGCCACCGGAAGTGCATAGCACTAATAAGTAGTCACAAACCTTTCTAACGATATGTCACATGAGGGGTCTTGGCTAAATTTGGAAAAGTGTCCTGAAATTTCATATATTATAAATAATATTTAGTGGAGGGCTCCATAAAAAAATCCGATCTAAAACGATAAAAGCGGAAAAAACTACCCTCGCAGTGGGGGCCAAATTGGGGAGGGGAGGAAGAAAGTCTCATAATATGAAAGAGTCATCCGAGAGCTTACCGATGACATATCACATGACTGGTCCAAAAAAAGTTTGAAAATTGCTCCCCCTCTCTCCCCCCGTGGGCCCACTCTTTCACCCCGGAATTCACACAGCCGCCACTTTAAAATTTTTATGTTCAATAAATAATATTTACCGGAAGACTGCATAAAAAACCCATATTTAAAGTGATAATTAAATTTATTATAGAAATCAGCTACGGTTTTAAAAATTTGTTCGCCCCTTCCCCACCCCCCTTTGGGCGAAGAAAGGTTCATAGTATGAAAGAGTGGTCAAAGGGCTTTTCGATTATATGCCACAGGAAGGGTTCGGTAAAATTTTTAAAATTGCATCCCATGAGTCCACTCTCACGTCCTCCTCCCTCGAAATCACCCGACCCACCTTCCTCTTTGAAAATTTTATATTTAATAAATAATTTTTATCGGAGGGTTCCAGGTATGTGACATCTTGGTAGGGCTAAAATAAGAGAAACTTTGAAAATTAGGGCTTCATTTCACAGCTCATTGTCATGCCTTTTTCTCTATCTCGTCCCTTGGTACTCTTGATAAATTTTCTTACTTTTCTTCTCTGCCGAGGACGAGAGAAATCCTCGAAAAGCTTCTCATAGCGAAATGTTGAAAAGTGCGAGAGAAATCCTCGAAAGGCTTTTCATTGGGAGATTTCGAAAAGGACGAGAGTAACAAGCGAGAGGCTTCCCATCGGGAAAGGTTGAAAAGGGCGAGAGGAAACTCTCGAGAGACTTCCCATCCCGAAAGGTTTAAAATCGCGAGAGAACCAACCATCGAGCAGATTCCCGTCTGGAAGCGTCGAAATGCTGGAAAAATCATCGAGATGAGATTTGCCGAAATGCGAGATGGAAATGAAGCTTTCAGAGTCAAACTTACCGCATTTCTGGTTTAAGTCATAATTTCTCAAAGGAGTCCATCTGCTTATCCAATCTCTTTTTAGCTCACAGGCTATCTAAGCCTGAGAGCTAATGTACCCGTCGGTTCTGTGTGTATGCATGTACTGTACGTACGTACGTAAGTATGTACGTAACGCGATAACTCTTGATTAAAATGTACGATTTCCTTCAATTTTTTTTATGTTCATTCTGATAAGGCGTTCCGCTGTTTAGTTTTGACGGTTCATTGGTTAAGGATAAAGGGAGAGAAGGGGGGCTGGTCCCCCCCCCTCCTTAATTTAGATAAATAGGTTTTTCATGCAGAATTCTTCGATTTGCTCCAAATTTCGTATACCGGTTTATTACGTTAAGGAGCTTCCCTGATTAAACTTGGAGGTTCATTAGTTAAGTATGAAGGAGGGAAAGGGGGGCTGCCCCCCCCTTAATTTAGATAAATGGGCTTTTCATGCAGAATTATTTGATTTGCTCCAAATTTGGTATACCGGTTTATTATGTTAAGGAGCTTCCCTGATTAAACTTGGAAGTTCATTGGTTAAGGATAAAGGGGGAGAAGGGGGGCTGGTCCCCCACTTAATTTAGATAAATGGGTTTTCATGCAGAATTACTCGATTTGTTCCAAATTTCGTATACCGGTTTATTACGTTAAGGAGCTTCCCTGATTAAACTTGGAGGTTCATTAGTTAAGTATGAAGGAGGGAAAGGGGGGTAGACCCCCTCCTTAATTTAGATAAATGTGTTTTTCATGCAGAATTATTCGATTTGCTCCAAATTTGGTATACCGGTTCATTATGTTAAGAAGTTGCCTTGATTAGATTTGGAGGTTTACGGGTTAAGTATAAAGGGGGAGAAGGGGGCTAGACACCCCCCCCCTTAATTTAGATAAATGGGCTTTTCATGCAGAATTATTTGATTTGCTCATAATTTGGTATACCGGTTTATTATGTTAAGGAGCTTCCCTGATTAAACTTGGAAGTTCATTGGTTAAGGATAAAGGGGGAGAAGGGGGGCTGGTCCGCCCCCCCCCCCTTAATTTAGATAAATGGGTTTTTCATGCAGAATTATTCGATTTGTTCCAAATTTGGTATACCGGTTTATTACGTTAAGAAGTTGCCTTGATTAGATTTGGAGGTTTACGGGTTAAGTATAAAGGGGGGAGAAGGGGGGCTGCCCCCCCTTAATTTAGATAAATGGGCTTTTCATGCAGAATTATTTGATTTGCTCCAAATTTGGTATACCGGTTTATTATGTTAAGGAGCTTCCCTGATTAAACTTGGAAGTTCATTGGTTAAGGATAAAGGGGGAGAAGGGGGGCTGGTCCCCCACTTAATTTAGATAAATGGGTTTTCATGCAGAATTACTCGATTTGTTCCAAATTTGGTATACCGGTTTATTATGTTAAGGAGCTTCCCTGATTAAACTTGGAGGTTCATTTGTTAAGTATAAAGGGGGGGAAAGGGGGGTAGACCCCTCCTTAATTTAGATAAATGGGTTTTTCATGCAGAATTATTCGATTTGCTCCAAATTTGGGATACCGGTTTATTATGTTAAGAAGCTGCCTTGATTAGATTTGGAGGTTTATGGGTTAAGTATAAAGGGGAGGGGCTAGTCTCCCCTTAATTTAGATAAAAGGGTTTTTCATGCAGAATTATTGGATTTGCTTCAAATTTAATATACCTGTTAGGAATAACAAGCCCTCTGTATCTTATCACCGTACTACTTTAGCTCTATAACTTATTTACATTTTTTAGCTGAAACAGCCTTCCTTTATTTACAATATAAATACAGATTTTACTTACCTCATATCCTTGTTTTCCATAGTTATATATCCTTAAAATCCTTCATTTGATTTGCTTTCATCCTTAGTTACAGTTTACTTTTAATTGTATCTTCTTCTGCCGTTCATCTGTCTTTCAAAACATCGCGGTTCTCGGAGATCGTTTTCCACGTATGATAGTTGAGCAGTACTCCCGATCGCCACAAGATGGCGTTAGTTGTCCGGTAGAGTGCGTCGTAAGTCTCAGATCATTCTGGAAGCAATCTGTTTTGCATATGCCGGCAGTTGGTACGCATGTCCGAATCATATAAATATGCTTCGGCCAGCTTGTTTCCTCGCCAGTTGGGATTTACCCTTTTAGCAAGATGTGAGCAGTTGTGGTTTATATTTTTATTGGCATGGAGGCTTATTAGAACTGGGAAACACACATTGAATATTAAAGTATGTCTCAATCTTGAAGTTTCTATGGATATCAACTAGTCCTTGTTTTTGTTTTGCTTTTTAAAGTCAGACGTCGGAATAGTGAAACTACATAGTATGACCTCTATTTTTGAAGAACCTTTTTAGTGTTCGAAATGAAGACGTTTCGTGTATTGGAGTGTCAGCTGAGCTGTCTCCGAATTCCTCGACGTTGAAGGATGAGCTTGTGATCGTATTTACGGACTGTTGTTTATCTATCGCTTTTCCTGGTGGAAATGTCTATTGTTTTTACGCTGCTATGAGATATCACTGGAGGTACTGGAATTAGTTTAAAACAAAGTATATCGTTTAGATAATAAATTATTCATCGAGCTCTGGAGCATTGAATTAAGAGACGTTTTATATTTCTTTATACTTCTCCAAAGATGTGTCATGGAGCGTTACTCAATGCAATCTGTTCTATATGTAAACGCATAATCAGTGTCTTCTAAAGTTAAAAACTGTTTGAGGTATGTTTTATGTATTTTATTCTTTTAGTTAACTTGTTCTTCTGATTTGACTAAATTTAAATAAATGTTTTGTTTCTTTTAAATTTGTCTTTCGTTATTTAGATCACATAGTAGTTTTACTTTTTCTTATTGCATTTCAGCAAGTTAATTTCATTAAACTGTTTAAATATTTTCAATTTCATTTAAGATTTGAGTTATAATAGATTTAATAGTTTAACGTAATTTTTTTCATCCGAGGTCGGGACATAAAGCACTTACGTTTCCATTTGCTTAATTCACTCTGCTAAATTAATTTACTGAGATATTACTTACTGGTAGTTATCTCAACAATACCGATTTATTCTGATATGGCGCTTCCTTCATTAGATTTGGAGGTTCATTGGTTAAGTATACAAGGGCGAAAAGGGGGCAAGTCCCCTCCCCTTAATTTAGATAAATGGATTTTCATGGAGAATTATTCAATTTACTTTAATTTTTTTTCTATGTTTGTTCTGATAAGGAGCTTTCCTGATTAGATTTGGAGGTTCATTAGTTAAGTATAAAAGGGTTAAAGGGGTTAGACCACCCTTAATTTAGCGATATGCTTCTTTTTTTCATGCAGAATTATCTGATTTGCTTCAAATTTGATATACTGATTTATTATAGTTAAGGAGTTTCCCTGATTAGATTTGGAAGTTCATTGGTTAAGTATAAAAGGGGCAAACGGGGGGATATTTCCCTTCATTTATTTTTTGAGGGACATTATTCTTTGAAATAAGAGTATAATATACAGTTAGTGTTAATAACCTGTGAGCTCAATGCCATCAGTTTAACTGGCACTTATCATTTTATTGCTATTAACTGATGTGGGTTATGAAGCATAGTGGTTTATGTATTCAGTTCTGTATAGTCCTAGTTTCAAACTTTACTTTTAAATTTAGTGTCATTTTGCCCCGAATTTTCAATGTTTCTCTTATTTTAGCTCTGCCAAGCTGCCCCATACCTGGAGACTCAGATAAATACTATTTATTAAATATAAAAAGTTCAAAGAGGAAGGTGAGTGAATTCTGGGGTGCGCGAGAGTGCACAAAGGGAAGGGGGGGGGGGGCGGGTAATTTTCAAACTTTTACCAAACCTCTCCTTGACATATCATCGGAAAGTCCTTTCACCACTCTTTCATATTATGAACCTTTCTCCTCCCAGAGTTGAATTCCGGAAGGGGGGAGGGGGGGGGAGGGGGCGAGCAGTGTGGGGGTGACTTTTTTTTTTAATTGTAGAGATTTCTACAATAAATATCATTAAATGAGATTTTTTAATGGAGCTCTCCGATAAATATTATTTATTAAATATAAAATTTTAAAAGTGGGGCTGCGTGATTTCCGGGTATATTCTAGGATGAAAGAGGGAACCCACGTGGGAGGGGTAGATTTCAAACTTTTTTTGGACCAGTCATTTGATCTATCATCGGAAAGTTTTCGGTTATCATCGCAAAGTTACTCTTTCATATTATGAACCTTTCTTCTTCCTTCCTTAGTTTGGCGCCCCGAGAGAGGCACTTTTCGAACTTTTTTGAAATCGTACCGTATTTAAACATTTTAGATCGGATTTTTTTTACGGAGCCCTCCGATAAATAATTTTTAATATATGAAAATTTCAAAGAGAAGGATGGGCAGGGTATATTTCGGGGGGGGGGGGGGGGGGGCAGGATAATTGGAATCCTGGGAGTTGGGACTCTTTTCTATCTTTTGCTGACACCCCTCATGTGATATATCATTGGAAAGCTCTGTGACTACTATTTCATTTTATATATCGCCCGCGCCCCTCCCCTTACTTTGCCCCCGAGCGGGGGCACTTTACTAAATTTAGCCGACACCCCTCATGTGCCATATCGTTGGAAAGTCCTGTGACCACTTATTCATATTATGCACTTTCCTTGCCCCTCCCTCCAACTTTGCTCCTTGAGGGAGTTCGTTTAATGTATTCCAGTCGAAGACTTTATAAAAATGGGGAAATTAAAGATCCAATCTCAAATGACGTAGAAAAATCAATAAAAATTTTGATCCCTTTTATCATCCTTTAGTTCATATTTCTGCCAATAGGGGGTGCTTTTGATTCTTATTTCTTTGGCCATTTTGGTGCTAATTGCCAAAAAATTCTAATTTTTGATAGTTAAACTCCCCTTACCGCTTCATAGCTACTCGCGTTTTTTCAGCTTTTTTCAACAAGGGAGCACCCTTACAAGACTTTTCCAGTCTTATGGCTCCTTTATAGTTTCCCTTTGGTTTGTTGTTTTTTTATTCCATCTGTTTTCAGTTACCCTATATTTAATAAAATCTGCCTTATATATATGTAAAAACAATGATTTCAATAATCGATTCTAGAACATCTCCTTTGTAGATTCTCGAAAGTAATCGATGACTGTATCGATTATGTATTTTACGATAACGATTTTTTTCGATTGGTAAATTTTCGAGAATCGCCCATCACTAAGCCCTATCACTACTATGAAATTGTCGGCCAGAATAATAGCTAAGTTTTCCAATAACTAGGACTGGGCGATGTAGAAATTTCTTAAATCGATTTATTATCCATCCAACATCGCGATTTAGTGCTAAATCGCGATTTAACACAGATTTTACATTTTAGAATATGGAAGCCTATTTTTTAATTTTTAGTAACAAAATACGATCTTTATGTGCCCCCCCCCCCCCCCCCCTCCTGTATTATTTAGTATACTTGGCTTTTAATTTGTCAAATAATTTTGAAAAGAGGTATATTTTAGACATAAAAAAGCTTTGAATGTCCCAAAACACTAATTTTTTTTTTCCATTTTAAAAATTATTGACCTATTGTAATACATTTTATAAACTCATTCTATAAGAAGTAATATAAAAGAAAATGATTTTTTTTTTGTCTGACTTGTTATGCATGCTACAATCTAAATTCCTTAAGGAGGGGGGGGGGGGGCTTCCCCTAGCCCACTCAAATAGCACTTCATTGCTAACACCCTACATACACTTTTTTTTTTTTTTTTTTTTTTTTACAGACACAGATTTAAAAAGTTACTGAGGTAAAACAGAAGCCTATTAAAAGACTTCAATGATGAATTTAACTATTCATTTACCATGATGAGAAAAGTAGTAAAAAAAAAGGGGGGGGGGGGAGATATGAGAAATAAGATGCAATTTTATATCTTTTTAACTTTTAGATTAAAATAAGATTTGTTTAACATAAATGCTGACATTTATATAGCGGATGGAGAAGGATTGAAAGTGTGACCCTTGGAGCACATCACTGAAATTGCTGATTTTTTTCGTGGTTGTTGCCATCCTTTAAGATTAGTAAAATATAATCTTAAAATATATCTCTTTTTAATGATAACAAAATGTCAAAAAAGCAAAAAATCGCAGATCTGCAGAAAAATCTAATGAATGCCTCCTCCAGCCCTCCCTCATTCTGCCGTAAAAATAAAGTTACTTGACTCATTACAGAACTTTATTAAAGTGTTTTTAATTAATTGCAAAATGATAATAAATTAAAACTAAAATATTCCCATAATACCTAAACATATGAAAATTAATTTTTCATGAAAATAATGCATAAAAATATAAACTAAAAATGGATGAATTTGGATATAAATAGTGAATCAATTTCAGCAAGATACTCAATCCATATGACTGGCATTGAAATCGGATGTCAAATCTGATGCATGACTATTTTAAAATATTTTAATTAATTACAGAATAATAAAAAATAAAGAATATGTATTCAAATATTACCCAAACATGTGAAAAATGAATGTTTCATTAAAAGAATGCATAAAAATAAAAACTGAAATTCGATGAATTTGGATTTTAAATATGAAACTTTATTCTTTTTTTTCCAACCATAAATACTCAATCAATTTCAGGAAAAAAATATTATTAGTAAAAGAAATATATTTCATGTGGATCACGGCCAAATAGTGATACACGAAACAATGCATGACTATACCTTTAAAATAATTTCATTAATTACAAAATAATAGAAAATAAAAAATAAATGTTAAAATATTACTAAAACATATAAAAAATAAATTTTTCATCATAAGAATGCGTAAAAGTATAAACTGCAAGTCGATGAGTTTGGATTTTAAATATAAAACTTTATTATTATTTTTTTTAATCATATAAATGCTGAATGAATTTCAGGAAAACAATCTTTTGAAACAATGCAGGATTCTACTTTAAAACATTTTAATTAATTACAGAATATTGGAAAATAAAAAATACATATTGCAATATTACTCAAATATGTGAAAACTTAATTTATCATCAAAAGATTGCATTAGCATATAAATTGAAATTCGATGAATTTGGATTTTAAGATTTAAACATTACTTTTTCCTTTCAACTTTCCACTATATAAGTTCTTAATTTCTGAAAAATACACATTCCAATCTCGTAAACTCTGAATCTTGTTTACAAAATAAATAAATATCAATTCTTACTTAAATCATCGTTTTCTTAAATCGCCTTTTTCTTAAATTGGATCCTGCTAAATTGATTTAACACCAGCTTGCCTTGTTTTCATTAAATCATCTTTTTCTTAAATCGGAAAGCATGGAGGCTTGCGATGTTTGCTTAAATCGGATCGTCCTAAATCGATTTAACACCAGCTTGGCTTGTTTTCATTAAATCGTCTTTTTCTTAAATCGGAAAGCATTGAGGCTTGCGATGTTTGCTTAAATCGGATCCTCCTAAATCGATTTAACACCAGCTTGGCATGTAAGTGGTAGATACATCAAAGTAGATAAATCGGTTTTCCGATGTTAGCTCAGAATCAGTATTTTGTTTTAAATCAATTTAAAGCCAATGGCTAAATCGCGATTTAAGACAATGGCTAAATCGCGATTTAAGACATTGGCTAAATCGCGATTTGACATTAGCTAAATCGCGATTTCCGATTTTAGCTTAAATCGATTTAAGACCGATGGTTAAATCGGATTTCCGATGTAAGCTTTAAATCGATTTAAGAGTTAAAATCGATTTAAGGCCCAGGCCTACCAATAACTGTTTTTAGCTTTTCTCGTTATAATCGATTGTAAAACATCTCGATTGTAGATTCTATGAATTAATCGATGGCTGTATCGATTGTGATTTTTTACGATGACGATTTTTCTCGATTGTCGAATTCTCGAGAATCGCCCATCACTAGTTCATAGGAAAAAGCCTACTATGGCAAAGCTTCGTGGGGAGTGATCAAAACCAATATTGAATCATCAGTATTCATAATTTTACATATCAAATCTCGTGAAATTTAATCCCAAACATGCCGTGATCTGGCTTTCACAGAAATAATTAAAATTGCAACCCAGTAGTGCCTGCCACCTGTCACGAAATACACCAAAATCTAATCAGTGCCAATTTATGTCAAGGATTAAATGAATGTGAAGTTTGATGGAATTTCACCCTAACGATAGTGAGGTATAATTATCATGTAAATTGTGAAAAATGTAACATAGCAATGCCACCTGTTGGGCCATATACACCGAAAGCTAATCAGCACCTAAGTGTGCTAAAGTCTAATTACATATGGCATTTGATGAAATTCCATGCTTTAGTTTTGAGATAAAGTAGCTACAAATTTTGTATCACAAATAGAGAGAGATTTTTAAAAAATAGTCAAATCGTATTGAGAGTCAATCTAAAACATATACATCCATAAAAAAAATGGAAATTTTTTTTCATGATTCCAATACCTTCTTCTGATAAAATAAGGGGCTCTGCCCTCTACGAGCTATGCTCGACAAATTCCGTTCAGACACTGCAGACTCTAAAAACACGCTAATTTGATCCACTTTAAAAAGATTATGGAAAATTTGAATAATATAATTAAACAACCAGTGATGATCTCACTGTAAACAGATTTCCATTCATTTCAACTTCACTGGGGGATTTTAAGATATAACAACTGCTGTTCAGACATTTAATGGCTGTTTTCGTGATTGCTTAAATAAGATCAATAAACAGCATTTGAAAATCAGCCTATATAAAATGAACAAATCAGAGTCGTTGACTTTAGGAATTTTTTAAACAACGTTATAAGAAAATTGTCTTAAGTAACACATTTTAAACCTGACGTAATTTTCACCAAAAATTTATTTCTCTCTTTAACGTTCACGTGAAAATACATTTGCTGTTTGAAAGGGAGAATTATTATTTGCGTTGTCTTAGAATTGACAACAATAGTTAAAAAGATCACCACAAAATGCGAAATAAATCTTTCGTGTAAATATATTTTTTAATTTAAACTGTTTGGCAATATTATTAATTGTGCATTTTAAATGTTATGTAATTTCTCCTATTTATTGCTTTTAACTAGCACATGTTAATGTTAATTTTTAAAACTTTTATTTCTTTTTAAATATTCCCATGTAAATACAATTTTTGTGACGAAATTTTAAATATTTTCCTGCTTTTAAAACATGATCATTGAATTCTTATATTAAAGTTTTATTTCTATTTTTAATAGTCACATACTAAGACATTTTTAATTTAAAGGAAATAGTACTTTTGCGCTGTTTTTACAATTGGCAACAATTTAAAATAATAACTTTATCTAAATGTGAATAAAAATATCTATTAAAATGATGAAAATTCAAATAAAAAACTGAAAAAAAAAATATCGTCAAAAACTAAAATAAAATAAATGCAGTCTGCGTACCACAGGCTTGTAATGTATATCCTTAGAAAAAAGGATTAAATTCCTATGCATAACTTTTGTTCAGCTATAAAACTTTTTTAATGGAATGATTTTGACCAACTTTAACATTGAATAGCTTTTAAAAAGGATTCTTCGATTTAAAAACTGTCTGCACCAGCGTGTTTATCAATAATTTCTGTATAATATGAGTAATACCAATGCTCATAACTGCAGTGGCAGTGACAGAGTTAGTTACTTTTTTTTCTAAGAATATAGAAATATATACTGAAGAGAGCCTAAGGGGAAAAAAACAAGAAGACATTGTAATTAAGAGTTCCTTTAATAGATTGGCTATACTTCTCCATCAAAATTGAAAACAAAACTACATCTATAATAATAAAGGTAAAAGTTTGTGTACTAAAGAGATTGTTGCACATAGAGCTACAAGATTTGGCAGGAAGATATCACCCGTATATCTAAATTTGTTTTTGGATTTTGTTTTAATTACATTTTTTTATGAGATTTTTATTTTTTAGCCAAATGTAATATATTTTTTTCCTCTTTTCAATAAAGTTTATTCGATATTTGTACAACATTTTAAAAATCTTTCACAAATTTTTAATGTGAATTTCAGCCTTTTTTTGCATTCTGCGGCAATTTTTGGCATTCATAAAAGAAATTCAGTTTCAAACATTTAGCCCATTTATTCAAACATTGTAATAAATTTTGTCCTAATATGATTGTGTCGTCAGATTTTAGCCTTTTTTTTTGTACGTATATATGTGTATTCTGCAGCGATTTTTTCCACATTAGAATCCGGTTTTAATGTTTTAGCCCAATATAGTAAATGTTGTCCTCCTTTTAATGAAGTTTATTCAAAATTTGTACAGCAATTTTCGAATTTTTATGCAATTTTTTAATTCTTAAAAGAAATTCAGTTTCAATATTTTAGCCCAGTTTAATAAATTTTGTCATATTTTGAATACAATTTATCCAGAATTGGTACAGCCTCTTTTAATTTTTTTTTTAATGCAGTTTGAGGTTTTGTTTTTGTTTTTTTGCGATAATTCTTTAACATTCGATTTCAAAACCTGGTCATGTGAGTAACAGGTCAAGTAACAGGTCACTAAGACAAGTCTATCCTTGATAAATGGAAAGTGTGTAATAATAGAAAAGCCTCCCCTACATTTTGTTTTGTGGAGGATAAATAGGAGAATTCTGAAAATTTCGTATTGTTTCCTTGAACATAAAAAAGGATTTTTCTTTTTATGAGGTAATAAGCTGTTAGCAGGGCCGGCGCAATATTGCACAAGGAGGTTGAAGTAATTTTTTTTTTATTTTGCGGGGATTTTTTTCAGCCACTGAAAAGGGGACTAGGGGGACCAAAATGCATAAAAGGGGACTAAAGGGGACCTTTTTTTAAAAAGAGGACTTTGGGAGGGAAAAGGGGACCATTTGGGAGCCCTGCTATTGCATACAGATGCATATCTGTTGATAAAATAAACATTTTTGGATATTATATAAGTAATATAACTTTTGAAAATATTTAAATTAAATAATTAGTCAATTATATAGAAAATTGAAATCATTTCCAATTTAAACATTATTAGTAACAACTATGTCTTATGTTCAAAGTAAACTGCTCTATATAATAATCAATCAATGAACATTTGATGCAGTTTCATAAATATAATATTATTCTGTGGTTGTTATTATTATTTTTTTAATACCCAAATACTTCTGGTTATTTTGTTTTCTGAGTGATAACTCCAAGTGTCCAAGTCAACATTTTTGGCCATTAGATTCAGCAACTAAGAGAAAAGATTGATTGGTATTACTGAAATGCTATAACTAGCACTCAATTTTTGCAAGCTGTGTTATTTAATTTGATATCTTAAGTTACTCTTTTAAATTCTTTAAAGATAATCTTCCCCAGTCCCAATCCAGAAAATTTTATTTTACAACTTAACCAAAATCTCAAAGATCATTGTATTTTGTTATTAACTGCTGTAAATAATCTGCATTTTTTAAATGAAAATATTTTATGCTAAATATTGAATACTATTTAATCTTTTCTAATTTCACATGTTTTAAGAAAAATCTTTAGGGTACTAGATATGTTCATCAGCACATGCTAATTTTCCTTTTACATGCATAGGAACATGACCTAGGCTTATTATGTCTCATGTTGACTGCTGAGATGAACTGTTAAAAGTAGAAATTACTTCTATCAATAATTTAAAACAATTAAATTACAAAAAAGAGAAAATATTATATTAGGTTTTTTCTAAAAAAAAAAACCAAGTGGTTTTTTTGACAAAAAAACCAATTGGTTTAAACCGTGGTTTAAACCATGGTTAAAACTGCTTGGTTTAAACCGTGCCAACCCTGCGCAGAAGGCAGTGCTGATGACAATGTTAGGCTCGTTTGGAAAGATTTTCATTTAAAAATATAAAATCAAAACAAACCAGACAGTGCGTGCCAAGTCCGGTGTATATGCTGCTGAAGACATTGCGCACTCCCCCTCCCTACCTCTAGGTTCAGTTGGAAAAATTTTCGTTTAAAAATATAAAATCATTCAACATTTTTATTTTAGGCGTATTTAAGGTTACTATCATTTGCAATGTCGAGTGGGTTGGTTAGTAGGGCATAGCATAGAAATTTAAAAATATTTTTTCATCTTTTTTTTTTTTTTCCGTTTATATTGCAGCGATTATTGTAGCTTCTAACAGTCTTAACTTAATTAAGTCTAAATTGAACCTTTTTTTTTTTTTTTTTTGCTATTTTAGTCTCTGGAGAGTTTAAGGCTATATGTAATTTGTTATTTAGTAGTTAAGATTTCTGTCCTGTTCACCTACAAAACTTTTGAGATAGGTTGAATCTCTGAAAAATGTAATTTTGAATTTACTATGATTTATATTATTTCTGCAAATTATTTTTAAATAGAGTTTCTGAGTTGTAGGGGATTTATGCTTATATGCCCGTGAGATGTGTATGCATCCGAATAGTAAGTTTCATCTTATTTATGACAAAAATTCTCCAGTAAGAAGATTGCTATTTAAAAATAACAAAAATAGGTACAATTTACAGGGCTGTCACAGGCGACTATTTTTATAATCTGATTGCACCAGTATTTTTCTAATATAAATTTTGAAGAATATTTCTCTTGCAAATGTTGTCAAAGTGTTTGTTAAGGATTTCTGTTTTAAGAAAGTGGTGCCAGTTAGAATTAAAAATTAGTCGCATGTGGCAGCCCTGAATTTAGTCCCTGTTGTAATAAAACTGTACAATGCTTTACCACTACTACAGTGAGATAATAGTGTTGCATGTTTTCAGCCATGTGAATTATGACGTCTTCACATTGTTTGCACCTATATGAGGTGCGCTTCTGTTTATTGAAAGGTTGGATAGGTTTACATCTAAATCTTTTATTAGGAGGTGCAAAAGTAGAATGAAACGAAATAAATTAATAATAATAATAAATACAAGAAAGTTTGTCTCAGGCAAATTTATAAAACATAATTCAGATGCCAAGAAAAGGTAATACATTTTATAGTTTAATTAAATTAAAGGGTTTTTTTTTTAAGTATTTGCTCTTCAACTGAAATCTTTGGCGCCTTTACTACTTCGGCGCCTGTGTGCACCGCACACTTTGCACACCGGGTCGGCACGCCCCTGAATGAAGTCACTATAAAAAGAGAGGAGAAACTTTATAATCAATATCATTTTGTCTTTCAAATATTTTTGTTGAAAACAAAAGAAACTGAATAAGGCATAATGCAAATTTTCATTTAGAACTAAAGCTCAATAGATCTTTTAGCTTATTTATAACATATTCATCTAAAATCTAAAATAAAAGATTTCAGTAACTTGTAATAAACATTCTTTGTGGTACTACAAGCTTTCTTTTGTATTGATGTTTTATTATTATCTTCTTCCAAATTCAATATGGCTTCAGATTTACAGATTGACTCATAATTCTTTAGATTACATATTTAGAGATTATCCTCCAACAATCATTTTCATACTGACAGAAAACCTTTATGTACAGAGTTAAAATAAGACAAAAAGAGAAAAGGAAAAAAAAAAAAAAAATGCCATCACTGAAACTGCTTTTGCTGAGTAATGCCCATTTTCTGAGATATTGACACATCTGTTTTTTTTTTTTTTTTTTTTTTGGTTTTTTCTTCTGGATAAGATGTTAGTCATACTTTTATGATGTGTCAAACATCATAATCTGACTATGAGGTAATGAATCTTTAAAAATCAGATTCATAAGTAAGGCATAAGTAAAGATGCAGCAGACAAAAAAGACTTTACTATAGTTCAAAATAAATAAATATACAGTAAAACCTCCATAATAGACACTTTGAATAACGGACACTTTTTTAAACCCCAACACATATTATTTGCATGTTTTTTACCTATGAACAACAGGGTAAATTCTGCAGTCTTGAGGTGCCTGTTATTTGGAGGTTTTATTGTATAAACAAATACAGAATTAAAGTAAAACAGAAAAGTAGAAAGTGATAATATTTAAAAAAGTTGCTAGCTTTATTAATATTAATCAACCGAATATGATTTACTAATATTATTAATTTACAAAAATTACTGAATAAGTAAAATAGCTTTTACTTTATTTATTTTAATGTTACCTGTTTGTAACCAATTTTTCCATTTTCACAAAAAGCCTTTTCTAAGACTTTATTTTCTGTAACATCATAATTTACTTTTCTTACAGGCTTGGGCTTTAATCCTAAGTAAATTCCTATAGGCGAGAATATGTACCTAGAAAAAAAGAAAAAGTACCTACATAAGAAAGTAAAATTTAAATGCTACAGTCAAGTTGTGTTTATATCACAAGATTGTATATATAAATGATATGTACTTGTTATAATAAACTAGCACATGTCAAGATTTGACAGTAGTAAAGAACTTTACATTTTTTCATTAGAAAAACTTTTGAATTTTTAATTAGTTGCTCTTGCTTTTAAATTAATTAAATATTGAAAACTTGATGAATTGCTATATATTGTATTGCTCATAAGCAATTCCTAAAGAAATAGATGGAGCTTTCTATCCAACCTACTCAATTAACGAAGTGAAAAAATTTTAAGCTTGTAATTTAAAACCTATGCTGCTTGTTTTTCAGCAGGAATTCAACTAAAAATAATAATTTAATGGTTAGGACATTTGCTTTTACTTACTATAATCTCACACAAAAATAATAATAATAATAATAAAAATAATATCTAGTACTTTCTAAAAATTGTTTAATTACATTTTTTTTAACTTACCTGTATCTATTTACAAGAAGAGCTAGTAATAATTCAATTTAAGCAAATCAAAACTTGAATCCCTTTTATTTACTTGTACATTATAATTTTAATACCCAAAATTATTTTTTATTACAATTTTTAAACATTTCTTGTATAGTTGTTTGCTTCAGAACTTTCATTTTCTATTGATGAAGTTTCTTTTGAATTCTGTAAACAGTTGTTATTTGCTGTTGGTCTATACAACTCAAAGCAAATGCAAAATGATAAAGGTTAAAATTCAATATTTGCTTTAGTAGCCAGTGGCCGGTAGAGGCTGTATGTTTAGTAGCCACTACTGTCAAGTTAGTGGCCACTTATCGTAGTTTGTAGATTTAAATAGTTTTACAAGTAATTTTTTAAAAATATTAATGTTTCGAAGTCATCTTTTAAAATATATAAAAATAAAGCTATCCACAGTGTCAGTTTACTTACCCAAACAAAAACAATTACCAGTTATTACATTTTTTTCCGCGATCGTTTGATGAAATTCGTGATTTTTTCCACAATTTTATTCTGCAATCGTTTGATGAAAATCGAGATTCATTTCAGCACTTGTTTGAGGAAATTTGCGGTTTTTTACTTGACCCCTCCATGAATTCAGATTTTTTTCAGCGATCATTCGACGGAATTCGCGATTTTATTCCATGATCGTTTGATGAAATTTGTGATTTTTTCTCTGACCGATTGACAAAATTTACAATTTTTTCCACGATTGATTGACAAATTTTTTTTCTGCACTTGTCTGACGAAATTTGCGATTCTTTCCCGCGATCTCGTGATGAAATTCGTGATTTTATTTCGCGATCATTCGACGGAATTCCCGATTTTACCCTGTGATAGTTTGATGAAATTCGCAATTAATTTCTGCAATTGCTTGACGAAATTTGGGATTTTTTATGCGATCTCTGTGCAAAATTTGCGATTTTATTCCGCGATCTTTTGACGAAATTTGCGATTTTTTTTACGACTGATTGGACAGGGGTGGCAGTGTAAAAAAAAATTCTGAAATTCAAAGCAAATTTTCTGAAAGGTTACAAAGGACGGGGGAGCTATGTGCTTTTTCTGCACCTGTTTGATAAAATTCCCGTTTTTTCGAGATCCGTTGATGAAATTTACATTTTTTCTCGATCTTTTGACGAAATTTGCAGTCTTTTCGCGATCTTTTGACGAAATTTATGGGTTTTTTCGCACACTTTTGACAAAATTTGCATTTTTCGAGATCCTTTGACGAAATTTACGTTTTTTCGAGATCTTTTGACGAAATTTGCGTTTTTTTCGCGATCTTTTGAAGAAATTTGTGGGTTTTTTTCGCGATCTTTTGACGAAATTTGCGGGGGTTTTCGCGATCTTTTGATGAAATTTGTGGTTTTCCCGCAATCTTTTGACGAAATTTGCGGGTTTTTTTTTAGCAAACTTTTGACAAAATTTGCAGTTTTTTCGCGATCCTCTGACGAAATTTACTGGGTTTTCGCGATCTTTTGACGAAAATTGTGGTTTTTTTCGCGATCCTTTGATGAAATTTGCGGGGTTTTCGCGATCCTTTGATGAAATTTGTGTTTTTCTGCGATTCTTTGACGGAAATCGCTTATTTTTTCGCGATTCTGAAATTCACCTTATTTTCTGAAAGGTTATAAAGGGCGGAGCTGCGTTTTTTCTGCCCCTGTTTGACGAAATTTCCGTTTTCTCGCAATCTTTTGACAAAATTTGCGGTTTTTCGCAATCTTTTGACGGCATTTGCAGTTTTTTCGCGATCTTTTGACGGCATTTGCAGTTTTTTCGCGATCTTTTGATGAAAATTGCATTTTTTTTTTTTTTCGCGAACTTTTGACAAAATTGAAGGCTTTTTTGCGATCTTTTGGCTAAATTTACGGGGTTTTCACGATCTTTTGACGAAAATTGCAGGGTGTTTTTGCGATACTTCGATGAAATTTGCAGTTTTTACGTGATCCTTTCACGAAATTTGCGTTTTTTCCGCGATTCTTTGACGATTTTTCTGCGAACGATTGACGAAATTCATTTTTTCTGCCGACCATTTGTCGAAATTCGCGATATTTTTGTCCGAAATTTTGGAATGTTGACAGATTTTTTTAAGTTTCCGGAACCAAATGCCTTCAATGTGAACATCAACGCGATTTTCTTTTTCGTTTACGATTCCGCAGAAATCGCTGATCGATTAAAAAAAAAATTTAAAAAAGCGAAAAAGTGGCATTTCTGACATGTACCATGACATGAAAAATAAAGATCGCCACTTTGGCGATCAGATGCATATCATAAAGTCGCCTGTTTTTTACATTTAGTCGCCCTGTGGCCGGTGGCGACCGGGAATTTTAACCTTTACAAAATGATAATGAAATGAGTGTTGCCAACCTTACATGAAATATAAAATAAATTAATTCACTACTTTCTATAGTGGCCAATAGATGGTGCCATTACTAAGACCTTTGTGGGCTTGATTACTCCTCACATCAATCTCTATTGTTTTACATTTTGTTGTATGTAGGTTTCTGTGAAATAAAAGCGTTTTATTTGCATAATATCCAGTGTCATTACTATTTTCTCATAAATTTAAATGTTAAAAATAATTTTATTTTCATTTGGAATAAAAATTGTAAAGAATACTTCTTAACTGGGAATTTCATTGTTTAAGTTTTGAAATGCAAGCGGATTTCAGAAGATTGCGGATTTTAGAGACTCTACTGTAGGGGAGACTTGATCCCTAGGTCTAAAACCAGAGAAAAAATGCAACTAAGTCTCTGAAACTGGAAACATTAATAAAGTGATTCCTTATCAACAGATCTAGCAACATAATTTCATTCAGCCATTTTTATTTTTGTTGTAAGAAAAGAATCTCTGTTTTCTTACAATCAAACTTCTTTTTGCGTAGGTAGTTTGTGTTTCATATTTTTTGCTAAATATAACTAAATTACTTAATTTTATTGATATAATATACTAACATTCCTTACTGCTTAAATGTTGCTATTTAAATCCAATACAGTTTCTTTATTTTTGATTTAGCAATTTTTTTCCCCCAAACATGCACATTAGGGACACATCACTGTCGTATGGGGAGAATTGATTTTGGGGGATCAAGTGTCTCCAAACCAAAGTTAAGCTAAATTAATGCTAAATTTTATTAACCCGCTACTTCTCATTGTGATATTTAGATATTATCTGTATTAGTTAGAATATGGTTACCTTGATTTTAGATGGGTGACAAAGATAGAAAGTTAATATGTGGCTGCATATTATGGTTAGCAAGCACATGGTGGATGAATGCACATATGAGACATCCGTCTACAGAGGTCGATCCAGACAATTTGGGGCCTATTTAGGGCCCTTTCACAAAAATCTAATTAATAAAATAGGCCCCTTCACAAAAATAAATTTAATAAAATAAGCCCCTTCACAAAAAAATAAAATGGACCCCTTCACAAAAATAAATTTAATAAAATGGGCCCCTTCACAAAAATAAATTTAATAAAGTGGGCCACTTCATAAAATTCTTTTTAATAAAACAGGCCACTACATAAAATTCCTTTGCGTAAAAACTGTTTTAAAATGTGTAATTTGAAAATAAAACCAGTTCACCAAGAACAAAAACTTTAGCACGACTGAAGAAGTTTTAGTTAATAAATGCTTGATTCGAATTGGAGTAATTGGATTTCAACTTTCGTTACAAAATGATATTTATATATATAATAATCATATATAGCAAAATATATTTTTCACAAAAATATAATAAAATTTACAAAAATAACTTACTTTTCACAAAATGGGCCCCAAGAATAAAAACCTGCATCAACCCCTGGTCTAACTTTGCAAAATTTATATAGCACTTCGTAAAGAATGTAAGATATAATCAAAACAGTAAAGTGTTAATCATAATGAATAATAATTATAACCATATAAGTATTGAGAGTGAATTATGCTAAAGAAAACTGAATAATTTTGTTAAAAATATCACCGCACACTTCTCACAAACTGCAGCTTCTGGATCGTACTGTATATGGACCACTTAAAAGGTATTTTAATGTGGCTGCTCAAGACTGGATGACTAATCATCCTGCTCAAAGGACAACAATTTATCAAATTGCTGAACTGATTGGAATTGCCTATTCTAAAGCCATGGTGACAACTAACATAATAAATGCAGGGCTTGAAATTCAATTTTTCCTAGGAGGGGAGTCTCCCTACCAACATTTATAAATGGAGGGGAGTTAACCTATTTGGGAGGGAGATAAAAGTCTAAAACCCACTGTTATTTTACGTGCTTTTTAAAGATTTGCATTAATTATTTTATCATGTCTGCATTAATACAGGCATGACAAAATACCATTGAAGCAATTTAAAATTTAAATCAACAACTCGGAATAATGATGCAAAATGTTTTTTTTTTTATTTAAAAAAGTAAGAAAGCAGGGGTGATTATGAGATTAAAATTAATTTCTGAAACTGACAGCAAATTTTCTGAAAGGTTACAACAGAGGGGATGAAAGGGGGGGAGGGGGGGTACTCCCAGCACTAGCTATATGTGTTTTTTCGTGCCCCTTTGACGAAATTAGCGTTTTTTGCAATCTTTTGACGAAATTTGCCATTATTTCGCGATCTTTTGACGAATTTTGCCGTTTTTCTGCGATCTTTTGACGAATTTTGCCGTTTTTCTGCGATCTTTTGACGAAATGTGCGTTTTTCGCGATTCTTTGATGAGATTCATGTTTTTTTTTGCGAATCTTTGATGAAATTCGCGGGGTTATTTCAGCGACCATTTGACTAAACACGAAATTCATGTGTTTTCCGCGATCCTTTGGCGAAATTAGCTTTTTTCCGCAATCCTTTGCCAAAAATCACATTTTCCCACGTTCCTTTGCCGAAATTTATGATTTTTTTTGCTATCCTTTGATGCAATTTGCTTTTTTTTTGTGATCCTTTGATGAATTTCGAGTTTTTTTCCCCGCGATCTGACAAAATTAGCGATTTTTTCGGCGATCATTTGTCGAAATTCGCGATATTTTTCTGTTGAACTGATGACCGATTTTTCATAAATTTCGGTAAATTCGTAACAATCATCCCTGAATTCGCCAATTGGTTGCGGACACTTGTCAACCGATCTCGAGAAAAAAATAATGAAATTTGTCTATCGGTCTCATGGAAAATTCGTGAATTTAAACGATCTTTCGTGGTGAAAAAAAACGAAAAATGTGTCAATCAGCTGCGCGAAATTATCGGGAAATTTGCAAGGCGTTCGCGGGAGTTGATCGTAATTTCAAAATGCAAAATTTTCAGGAAAATGGTGAGATTTTTTGGACGGGAGTCTCCCGCCCACGATATTATTTTGGGCGGGACTTCAAAATTTTGGGCGCAAATCCTGCCATCCCGCCCTGAAATGGATTTAAAATCACTGGAATATATCCCTTAAATAAGAATTTCTGAAGATGATTTTTTATCCTTTTGTCTGAAATCAACCATTAACTCCAACAAGCAGTAAAAAATTACAGTTAAACCAAACATAGTGAGACCAGAAGACAGACAACTAAAAGACAGAATGAAGAAGAAATACAAGATCGTCAACTGAATAAAATACAAAAATCGGGAAAAACTCATTTCATCTCAAGAAAAAAGTAAAAACACCAAAAATGAAAGATCCCAATCTTCAGAAAGCTATAAAAGCAGTTATAGTGTTTATGATTCAACCGACCCAGATCAGTGTTGTAGTTGTAAAAAAACTAGAGGGTATATGCTAAAGTCACGAACGTTATGCCTAGAGTACACGCTATAGCTTTAGTTGAGAAACAGAGGGTATATGGAGCTTCTTTAAAAAACCCAAAAGGTAGTATACGCCGTATACCTCCACATACCCTCCACTACACCCCTGACCCAGATCTACTTGATGAGCATGAACATTCTGATGAAATCATTGAAGATCCAAAGAATTTGTCGATTGATGAAAATGACTGTCATTGTGTGATTTCTGGGAAAGAAGAAAATTAGTCATTTTGTAGGAAAAATTTAAAGGAAGATTTTATCATCTGAATGTGAAATCAATTTTCTAAGAAAACGAGGACTTAATTTCAAGCAATTTATTTATCCAGAAAATGTTGACAATAGTGTTGTGGACAATGATGACATTGTCAAAAAACTAACCAAATCAACCATGTTTGATGGAATTCTTCAAACTGCAATAACTTTAATATTTACATTTGATTTTTCAAGCTTTGAAAATGTTTTCTGATCATTAATTGTGTTTTTCTCCCTTTTTACATGTTAGTCAACAATAAATTTTATTTCTACTACTTAATTTGAATCATTTCAATGCATCTGTTTCAAGGATCAAGTCTCCTTGCAACTAGGGAGACTTGATCATTTTTTTTTTTTTTTTTTTTTTTTTTTTTTAAATGGTTTTTCACAAATAAAAAAAATACTACAACAAGAAAGACACATGAGCCTTTAATAATAACTGGAAGCACTTTTTAAAAATTTTGTTTTTTCCAAAATAAAAACTGAAAAAGGGATCAAGTCTCCCCTACAGTCTTTTATACTAAATATTTTTTTGAACTTTTTTATTGTTTCAAATGACAAATCAGCATTGATATGCTGCTATAAAAAATTGATTTATGCTGATATTTTACACTATGGATCCATACCCTGATCCATAAAACTTAATTTTTCAAATATCCTGTGTCATTATTATTTTCTCATAAATTTACATTAAAATTAACTTTATTTTTATTCAGTAATATTTAAAAATAAAGATTATAAAGAATACTTCTTAACTGCCATTCTCACTGTTTACATTTTGAAATGCATGCAGATTTTAAAAGTGCAGATTTTAGAGAGACTACTGTATCAGCAAATTTTTTCAATGGTTTTTCCATTTTAATATCACCTCCTTGCTGTTTAAGAATGTAATTGTTATTTTAATTAACGAAATAACTAATAAATCGGTAAAGCATTATTATTATTGTAAATAAAGATAAACATCAAATTAAAAATAACTTGATGACAACAAATGTCTAACACATCTGATGTCAAGTGAATGTGATGCCACAATCATGCAATTTTGGTGTTAAATCCTGTAGCGATAGTTTTTTTTTTCATGGAAAGTGGTCGACAGAATTATGGAGAAGTACCAAAATCCTAAATTAAAAACAGAATCTCAGTTGAAAAATGTTAATATACAGTGAGTCTAAAATCTGCACTTCTAAAATCTGCATGCATTTCCAAAATGTAAACAGTGAGAATGGCAGTTAAGAAGTATTCTTTATAATCTTTATTTCTAAATATTACTGAACGAAAATAAAGTTAATTTAATGTAAATTTACGAGAAAATAATAATAACACAGGATATTTTAAAAATTAAAAGTTTTATGAATCAGGTTATGGATCCATAGTGTAAAATATCAGCACAAATCAATTTTTTATAGTAACATGTCAATGCTGATTTGTCATTTGAAACAATAGAAAAGTTCAAAAAAAATATTTAGCATAAAAGACTATATTTAATTGATGAAGTATAAACTTCTACTACAAAAGATCCTTTAATTGATGCATGACATAAAATATGGTCTGGCTCTTTATTTATCTAAAATCAGGATGAAGGTACAGATTTTTCAGGTTTTCAGTTAACCTTATCTCAAGTTAAAGCATATCTGATGCAAAAAATTTCAAAACAGATTCAAAAGAGCTTTTCAAAGAAGAAATTGTGAATGGCGGTTGAACAATAAAGATGAAATTTTGGTAAATCATGTTACAGGTGAAAAAATTATTTCTTCAATAATGAACTCAGCGAAACTGAGTGTGACAGTGACTGTGAGAAAAAAAAGTTTGAAGAAGGTTTTGTTGGAACAGATGTCATAAGTTCCTCCCGGCCGCCATCTTGGAACTCTTCTTGGTGTGAAAACCCCTTTTCCGCCAAGTAGTAAATGTCGCCAAGCACCGGTTTATACGCATGTTTGGGTTAACGGAAATAAAATGTAAATAATAAACAAAATTCGCTAAACTGGCAATCAGTAATCCTTGTATGAGCGCTTCGCGCACATTTACCAAAAAAAAAAAAAAAAAACCCCGCCGAATTCAGCATTTCTCGCGGGATAGCATTCTCAAAATTCAGCAGTTCTCGTTTTGTACCAATCTCAAAACGTAAAAAACTCTTAAAGCAGCAAAATATACATAAAAAACGAAGCTCCCTAAAGTGGCAATCAGCAATAGTTGTATGAGCGTTTCACGCTCATTTACCGAAAAAAAAAACATCGCCGAATTCAGCATTTTTCGCGGTATAGCATTCTCAAAATTCAGGAGTTCTCGTTTTGTAGCAATCTAAAAATGTAAAAAACTCTTAAAGCAACAAAATATACATAAAATTATGAACATACCTTAACAGGCATCTGCTTTCTTGAAGCCTCCAGCACAAAATATATCTCATAACACCGCCGTTATTTTCCAAAATAGGCTTAATACGCACTGACACGCTATAAACAAACCTCCCTTTCGTGTCAAAATTTCCTCATATTTCTTAATTACTTCAGCAAGAGCGTTTAAACGGACTACAGAAACTATAGTCAATGAAATACATTCAATAAATTTAACATAAAAATAAAAAGACAACGATAGAACACGATACACGATATCAAAATACATGCACATAATTCTAAGCTTCTCAAGGGTTGCCAGAACACGACACGTCACACGCGGTTTCCATATCGAGTTTGTCATATCCGTAAACACCGCCAACAAAAAATCACCAGCTGAGGGAAGATACGGCATCTATGCCGTTTTGTTTTTGGTGAAATTTCTTTATAGTTCTTGGAGTAGCAGAGTTGTATAAACCAATAGGAAATAATGGCTGTTTACAAAATTCAAAAGAAACTTCATCAAGATAAAATGAAAGTTCTCAAACAAAGGGCAGTTACAAAAAATGTTTAAAAGTAATAAAAATAATTTGGGGTATTAAAATGATAATGTACAGGTAAATAAAAGGGATTCATTTTTAATTTGCTTAAATGAAATTCTTACAAGCTCTTCTTGTAAATGAATACAGGTAAGTTGAAAAAATAAATCATTTAAACCAGAATCTGCAAAACTCTAAAAATCTGCAAAATTCAAAAATCCGCACAGGCTCTGGTCCCAAGCTGTACGGATTTTTGAGACTCTACTGTACATAGTTACATAGAATAAATCAGTTTCAACTGGCATCACAAACATCACAAGCCGAGAGGAACAATTAAGAAAATTAATGTCCAAGATTTTTTTTTCTGTTTTCATTAATATATTGTAAAATTTATTGTTTATAGTTATTGATGGTTGACACTTCACTTGGATGAAACTTTTCTGAATTTCTTGTATTTTTTAGGGTTCCATACTTAAAAGGTAAAAACGGAACCATTATAAGATCATTCATGTATCTGTCTGTTCATCTCTCACAGCCTTCTTTCTCGTAAATTATGGAACATGGGAAATTCAAATTTGGCAGAAGTAATAAAGGCTACTGACTCAAGTATTTATAGATAACCATTCACAAATATATTTAGGGAAAATGTAGGGGAGCTAATTAAGTTACTTTAATTTTTTTTTTAATATCATGTGGGGCATTGTATGAAAGCTCTCATAACGCCAAACTCAGAAATACATTTGTTTTAATTTTAGGTATTATATTTTCAAATATCGTCAGAAATGTAATGTAAAAATATGTTCATCTTCTCCATCATCTTCTCCACAGTGAATCCAGAGTGTGCCTCCTCCTCTCCTCCAAATGCCCTCAGGAAATTTAGGACAATACTAATTGAACCACCAATTGGAAGAAGGGAATAAATGCCACTTTTTGATACATTCATTTTTCTACATTTTTGCTTTCTTTAGACGTGTAGTGCTTAATTGTGAGTTCGAAGAAAATAACAAAAATCATTCGCTTCATATGTTTTTTTTATTTTCTATGAAATCACAACTAAGCGCTACGTCTAAAGAATGTAAAAGTGTAGAAAAATGAATGTGTCAAAAAGTGGCGTTTATTCCCTTCTTCCAATTGGTGGTTCAATTAAAGGTTTAGAGTTGAAATTCCCACTCCTCAGAACTGACAAATCATAATCCAATAAGAGTGTCCTTTCACTCAACAAAATACGCCCCTTTACTTGATATAAGTGCCCTTTGACTGGACAAAAATCCCCTTTTCAGCAAATCCGCCCTTTCCTTTTTAAAAGAAATGTGAACACTACATGGGCGGCATAATCTATGTGTCATCGGCTTTTGAAGCCTAAATAACAACTTTTAATGATATGTTTGTGTAATGCAATGCATAATAGTATAAAAGCAATAAACATCAAATTGTAAAAGGGCCAAACCACAGTATTTGGTCCCAAGCCATCTTAATTTTTTTTATTTTGAAACTGATAAAACTTTATATTTTTAAAATCTGCAGATATTGAAGTTTCTGAAAAATGTAAACAAAAGTAATTATAACATTTTTCAATAAAAGTAATTTATAGTTAAAATTGGATTTAGAAGAAAAATGTGTTGCGGAGGGGACAAACTAAAAAATGCTATCTAAAGGATAAGTATTTTAAATACATTTCTTTTTTTTAAATAATGCTTTAAACCCACATTTTTGTGTCACATTGAAACATTTTAAGCCTTTAATTGATTAAAAAATATAAATTTAATAAATTTAGACAAATAGAAAATTTTGGTTGTCCCCTCCAAAGCATTTTTAAATATTACTTTTTATTTTTTTTCAGTGTCAGTACATTTTGAAAAACATTTGACTTTAAACTTATCAAGTATTAGCAGAATGCAATAAATAAATTCCAAATTTGTATCAAATTCAACAATTTAAATACAGTAGACTCCCTTAAATCCGCGACCCTAAAATCCGCGAACGCCTAAAATCCGCGTATTTTTTTCAGATGTAAACAATGGAATTTACCGTTAAGTTGCAGAAACAAAATTCAAGATGGCGCCGAAATCAGCGACTAGCGCAATGTTTTTTTTACTAAATTTTTTGTTAATCATTCTCTTTTGGCTATTACAGCTGATTTTTTACTAAATAAATTTAAATTACTTTTGATTTTGATATAAATTGGCATATCTATATCAAAAATTCCAAGGTTCGAAATGGAAAAATCCACGAAATGGAACGCTATTTAAAAATTATTGTTCGCGGAATTTTTTTTTTTAAATTCTAGACAAATCTATTTCTAAACATACAAAGCAGTATAAGAAAAGCATTCAAGACTCTAAATAACAATGAAAAAAGTTAAAGTGAGTGCAATAAGCTATATATAATGATAATAGCATTAACACTGTTCTCCTTGCTACCACTAGATGGAAGCATGTGACTTTTGAAATCGAATTGAATCGATTTCATTGGTAATAATTTAATATTTATTTTAATTTTAATTTTACATAATTATTTTAATAATTACTTACATTTAAACTAATAAATTATTTTAATATTTTACTTATTTTAATGTTTCACTTTATTGTAAGCATTCATTATAATTTCCCTTGCTTAACTACCAATCAAATTAATGTTTCAAAAATGTAAACAAATCAATGACCAGAAATCAGCAAAATTCTAAAATCCGCACAACCCCTGGTCTCAAGCTGTGCGGATTTGAGGGAGTCTACTGTATATATATAAAGCAAAAGAAAAATGTTTTGGAGGGGACATTTTTGTGATGGAGGGGACAATTTTTTTTTTTTTTTATTAAATTTATATTCATTGTTTACACTGAAACATCAACAAAATTCTCCTACAGCTTCTATTTTATAACGTTGCTACTAGATGGTACTACTGAAGCGTATATTTTCCTTTTCTTTACATTTGCTAACACATATATAATAGGTTGTGCAACACAGTATTTTGACCATGTGCTTCTCAGTTTGTTGGCCTTCTCAGTCTAGTGCCTAATTGAGTGTAATTCTAAAATATCTGTCTTAATTGGTAGGAAAATTTAAAAAATATATTTTATTTTATCAAAGTTTCTAGAAAATATGGCAAAAACAGCCACACAAAGATCAAGAGAATACAGGGAGAGGATAAAATTAGATTCAGCTTTGCATGAAACAGAGAAAAAAGAAAGATAGAAATGGAAAGTAAAGGCTGCTAAAATGGAAAAAGCAGTAAGGACATAGCAGAAGAAAAAAAAATAATAAAGAGAAAAAAAGAAAAAGAAAAGCAAACTCGAGGGCAAACAAAAAAAGTAACAATATTACTCCAGAAAATCAATCATCCCCAGGTTATAAGAATTCTTCAGCTTTAGGAAAAGCACTTTCCAAGGCAAATAAGAGTTTAACAAAGGAATCTTCTAAGACGGTATCAGTACTTGCAAAAATTGTTCAAAATTTAACTCCACACAGGAAAAGAGATCTAATTTTACAATGTTCTGTTATAAGGTGCAATTTATTTCAAGAAAGAAAGCGACGAGCTGATGCCATTCCTGAAAAAACTGTTGAGAATATCACAGCTTTTTTTTTTAACGTGATGACATTAGTCGAATGTTACGTGGCATCAAAGGTTCCATCCTTATACGTAAAGGTAAACTTAAAGAAAGAAAGCAAAAAAGAGTTTTAGAAATGTCTTTAAATGAGGCATATTCTTTGTATTGTACTTCTTATGCTAAGCAAAGTATTGGAATTACTAAATTCTGAATGTTAAGACCTAAGCATGTATTGTTTGCTTCACAAAAGCACCAAGAAGTATGCTATTGCATTTACCATGAAAAGATTAACTTAAATCTTCATGGTTTCCAAAACAAGTGTAGTGTGCTGCAAGTTAAAGAAGTGAAAGAGTTATGCAATTAACTTTATGTGAAGAAGATAAACATACAGAACTCTGTGTTGATCGTCAGTGTACGGACTGCGGTGTTGAAGTTATTGAAACACATTTTAATCTGACTTTGACGATAATTAGTTATCATCAAAGGATCAACTTTGAAGGCAGTACAAAGAAACTCCCTGTAACATGCTCAGTTGCTGAAGCATTGTACGGTTCATACAGAATAATAGATTGTTTTAGTAATTATAGCATTGATTGCTGAAAATTAATTGATTATACATAAATGACTATCATGAACTGACCTTAAAAGCTTAATTTTTTTCTAAGAAGTGTATACAATTGCTAAAAAATACCCAATAATGAATAGGTTTCTAATTTTAACTAAATTTCAAAATGTTCCCTCCGCAACATGGTGCTAATTTTTAAAAAAATAATTGACAGTGAATTTTTTATAATTCAGGTGTAATATTTTATGACTATAATGCTAAATAGTATAATTTAGTATAAAAAATTACTTTTAGTGCTATACTTTATTATACATAGGAAAAATAATGATGCAAACTGAAGATTTAAAAAATGTAATATTTTCCTGTCCTCTCCGCAACAATAAGAAAAATTTTGTTCTCTTTCACTTTTAATATTTGTTTCATTTTTTATGTCGGAATGTTTTCAACATGTCTTATGCACTCATAAAAAAATTCAAACTTGGAGAAAAAAAAATTATTTTGATGTATTTAGTTGAAATAAATGATTAAATGTCCCCTCCGCAACAAAACAACTTACTGTGATTTGGCCCAAAAAAGAGATTGCTATTTAGGCTTTATATCTCTCTGAACTTTCATGGTATATCCATCTATAGGATATCCTATTTAGTATATTCTACTTTTCTAGTATATATAAAAATACCCAACATTACGTTGTATAGTTTCCCTACTATTCTTTTAGCAAGTCTTGGCTGAATCGCAAAACAGCCGAGACACTTGGCATCGTTCAATTTGGCGAGGCGATAAATGGATCTTTGTTGTTACCAGTTCGTTTCGTAAATTCTTTCCACGCCTTCAGTTGTGTTATCTTGAATTTGGATTGGTTGATTTCTTGTATATTGGATGGCTACGCCTACCTTTGACAACTCAACTCCGCATGTTTTGTAATTCGTGTACAACGAGTTGCGTGACGAGGTGTAGAAGACAGACGTTTTGTAATTGTAAAATTAAATGACGGTAAGGCTAGAGTATGTTATTGTTAATATATTTTGCTGTTTTTAGTTGTAAAATTTGAAAGTTAAAGTACCTGTGTAATTTAGTTTGAAATTGTGAGTATTTCTTCATTTTTTTTTTTGCTGGAAAGTTAAATGAAGTTTATCGACAACTAGAAATTTACGAAATTATGGCAATTCAACATTTTATAGAGTTGGTTTTCAAGAAAGGAGATGTTTGTTAAGGTATGTTAATAATTTTATGTATTTTTTAGTATAGTGTTTTATATTAGCCATTTATTGTATATTTCTCATGTATGCTGACCTTACGAGTTTTGTACATTTTGATATTACTACGCAACATGAACTGCTGAATTTTGATATTGCTACGCAACGTGAAGTGTTGAATTTTGATATTGCTACGCATTGAGAACTGCTGAATTTTGAGATTGCTGGTAGCGAGAACTGCTGAATTTTGAGATTGCTGCACACCGAGAACTGCTGGTGACAGTGATGTTTTTTTTCGGTTAATGAACGCGAAGTCATACATGTACGCTGATTGCCGCTTTAACGAGTTTCCTGCGTTTTTCAGATTGCTGCAGAACTATGTTGCTGTATTCAGTGATAAATATTATTTTTTTATGAACGCGAAGCGTTCATACTTCTTTAAATTAGAAATGAATTGTTCAATGTTTACTATAATATAGGCACGTACTTTCAATATTAAATGACCCCATGATTTTTTCTAAAAGTTGTTGAGAAATGAAAATTTTAATCATTATATCGTTACTCTGATTTAGAAAGGTACTTTAAAAATTTCACATTTTCAATAAACTTATGTTGAAATCGTTTTATTTTGAATCTCATAAAAATCAGCTTTCCTGTATTTTCTAATACGTCGTTATTTATAAATGTTCTATTTCCCATGATTCCAGGGTGATGACGTAGTAAAAAACAGTCTGGAAGCATTCAGGAAAGTGGACCAATCACGTTAGTTTTCAGGTTGCCGCATGTGGGGTAGTTGGCGCTTGTCAGAAAAGTCGCCAAATGGGGTGTCTCGGCTGTTTTGGGAATCTGGCCAAGTCTCTTGTTATTACATTGTACAGAGCCCTCTGTGCACGAGTAATACTTGCTCTTGACAGATTATTTCATATTCTAATGGCAACATTCTTCAATTTGTTAATAGAGTGTTAGAGTCTGGCGAATAGTTGGGTGATAGTTTTTTTTTCACAGATGTCATATACGCCCTGGGGTACATATGGCGGCAAAATGGCATTTCAGAAACCCAGCTATTTTTGCATGGTTTTGCTTCATATAGCAACCTAGTAGTTCAGATCTTTTTATTAAATATATTGATATTTATAATATAATTGTTTATTTTTTCAACTGTTGTTTATTTATTAATAAATTGTTTATTTACTTTTTCTTTTTTTTAAATTATATAAATAGTTTTGTTCTATAGTTATTAATTAAACTATCGTTTATTTATTGTTATTTCCTTTTTTAAAATAATAGAAAATGTTTCATTTATCACTTTATTTTCATGCTGAAATAAAAAATAACGTGCTATTATTGCATGCTATATGTAACTGGTATTCGAATACGAGGTTTCTGCCAAATTGATGTCAAAAAAGAATCGCACTAAACCCGGTATGTATATGAAATCTGCGCCTTTTTTTATGGAAAGTCGTCGACATGATAATAGAGAAGTAGGGTGAACTACCCAGTAATTGACCATTTAGTGAAAGTTTCTTCACATTTTTTTTTTTTCTGTGCTAAATTTAAGGAAATATTTCTTGAAACTTTTTTTAAAGCAACAATCACTTATAAGGATCAATAATAAATAAACATTTTTTGTCTACTTTTTTGCAATTTTATTTTATTTAATATAGTAGTTGTCAAGTGAGATTTTGCCAGTAATTGACCACTTAATGTTAGAAAATGACCATCACTGTGTCAGTAATTGACCACTCTGAAGTTGAACTGATAAACCTTCTTAAAATTAATCATATGAAAAAATGGGGAAGTTTGCCAAGTTTTATTCTACAGAAACTGGATGTCTAGCCTCCTGGACAGCCAGAAAAAAAATCAGGAAAATTTCAAATTTCTAAAAAAAAAAAAAAAAAAACTGACAAATTTGAAATTTCTGAGAAATTTTTTAGAAAAAGAATTTCAATTATAAAGCCAAGGATTTTTAAATTGCAGTAGTAGCAAAATATGTAGCTGTGCTGGACTGTTCGAACCTCTTATAGACTTTTTTTTTTTCTTTGCTTATCCTCTTTTACTCTTTCCTTGGCAATTATTAAGGTTTTTGGCATGTAATATCACACAATCTCGACACCTGAAAAATTGTTGCCACCTGGCTAACCGAAAAGTACCAATTGTTTTTATTGGCATGGAAAACCTAGAAAAGTAAAGGAAATTCATCACTGAACTTGGCTAGTCAGTCACTCTGTATGGAAAATATAGATGTACATTCTATATATATGAGCACATCATGATCTGCTTTTAAAAAACTAGTCAAGAGATTTTTTGTAAAAAAAAATTAAAACTTTCTGAACAGAAAACATATTAGTGAATTTCCACAATGTTTTGTAAGTAAGATTGAAATAAGTGGTAAAACATGATATTTATATGTAAATATAGACAAGAAAAGACTTTCGAAATTAATTTATAAAAAAAAAATCCATTAATTATTAAAGTTAACACAAAAATGAAATTTAATCCTCATCTGTTTCACCAAAACAACTGACACACATGAAGTCAAATTCTTTGTTACTCTGTCATCCAAAGCAAATTGTTGCCTGTCTCTCATAGACACACATTTTAGTATGATAGGGCTCATACCAGATTTCTTTAATTCCTATCATATCTTCTTCCATCCAGATTTCTTCACATGCCTTTCACACCCAATCATTTACCAGACTTTGCTTATATGTTGAAGTCTTTATTGCTGCTTTTTCACCTTTTTTTTTTGTTTTGTTTTCTTTAATTTTTAACTTGCCTTACTCCCTGTCTTCTTTCTTCTGTTTCTCTTCTTTACTTTTCCAATAATTTAGTCATGCTTTAAAGCAGCCATGCTCAACCTGCAGGTCTTATATAGCCCAGTAATCTTTTATTTGTGGCCCGAGATACATAATCATTAATCTCTATTTATAAAATTGATAGGGTAGATGTGCCAGTAATGGACACCCTTCCAGTAATGGACACCCCTTGATGTTTTTGGTTCATAAAAAAATAACTAATAAATATTTAGCTTTAATTATTTTTTTTATAATTCCCCCTTGTATGTTTTATAAAACTGGGTTATTGTTGACACTTTTAATCAAACCAATCAGGAAGCAGAAAATAATGTTTCAAAGTTTCGCTGTTTTTCTGTGAAAATCTTAATGAAGAGGCTAAGAGTTGGCTTTGTTTAATCAATTTATATATTATTTATTTTCTTGCAAAATTTGAATGTTTTTGTTTGAGTAGCAATAGAAAACTTTGAATTTTATATACCAATGGCCATTTACAAAATTTCATTTATTTTTAAGATTTTAAGAGGGGTGTCCATTACTGGGATGGTTAATTAGTCATTTTCCAGTAATGGACACCCCATGTAGACATTGCTAAAAATACAATTTTAATTTTAGTAATGTTTATAGAGCATAAAATACTTAGGTTTAACTGCAAACCTGAATAATCAAATTTAATTTTTAAATTATACTTACCAAAATGTAATAACACCAAAACTTTTATAAATAGCTGCTTTTAAGTTATTTTATGAGATTTTATGAAATTTCAATATTTTATTTTATTTATTATTATTTTTTTATGTAGTACATATACCTTGCATATTTTATAATCCGGCAATCAAACCAGCCAGGAAGCAAAAAATATTGTTTAAGAGCACAGTCAAAGAGGGGCTCATAGGGCTTAATCCCTCTCCGTTTAAATAAAAACAATTAAGTTACAGAAGCTATTAAAAATCTATTTTCTGTCTCAAATGTTTCCTTATTTAAAAAAAAATGTAATACTATTAATGAAAGTTACAGATAATATTCATGAAACTATAGTAAATCTGCAGATCATTGGCCTCAAACATCAGTACTACAGTTTTATTTTGAAATTATTTTATTTAGTATTTAAAATATTCAACTCACAATATCATTTCTTTCATATTTGTAATATTAATTATTATAAATGATATATCAAGTAGAGCCTGGAAGATTGTTAAAAATAGTGACACAAAACTAAACATTTAAAAATAGTGGCACAAAACTAAACATTGATATTCCAAAACTTTTTTTTAATTACCCTTTAAATCCACCACTGTTGGGTGATTTTCAAAACAACTGCCAGTTTGATGTCCTAATTTTTAAAACTGAATTTCATGTTAATAAAATTATTTTTTTGATACTGTAAAAGCATGTAGTGGTGCATCTTTTTACCCTTAATTCAATCATTCATTACATTTTTTCAGAGTTGTTAAATAGTGGTATTTTTTTAGTACTTTAGTTAGCAAGTAATAGGAATTCACTTGTCCTGAATAAAAAACTTGCATAACTTCAGTCTTTTTTTATGCTTCCAAATATTTTTTAAATTTTATATATGAATTAAAAGTAAAATAACATGTGTTAATTAAACAAATATGCAACTAATTTTACTAAAATATGTATCTATTAGCTTAAAATTTAAATGTATTTTGTGTCTTCATAAGCAGATCATGAGTGTTACCTCAGGTAAGTTATTATTATTTATTTTCAAAATATTTGTATATTGCAGTTGGCAACAGTAGTAAGGAAACCATGTTGTTTCTTCTTTACAGTGTACATGTTTAGAACTGGATAATTTTGTTCTTTAATTGCTGTATATTGGAATGCACATTTCAACATGGTGAGTATTTTTATTATCTATCAGGAGTGTTACCCATTTATTTATTATTATTTTTTTAAGTATAAAAATGTCTAATTAGGAAATGTTGTATTTTTTGTTAAGGAATCAATAGGCCTAACTAAAATTTCAAGAAAACAGTTAGAATTTATTCTAGTGAAGAATTCTTTAACAAATGTCATGAGTGTTACTGTACAGGAGTGTTACTTGGAAAAAGTAACACTCATGACAAAAGAAGTAACACTCATGATTTAAAGCAACTAATTAATAAGTAAATCTACAATTATAGATATTGCATTAGCTTTAACTTATGATTATATTAGTTCATGATTCAGGGATACATTTTGTAATATTATATATATATATATATAGATATTTATAATGATATAAAAATTGACATTGACACAGAATTTCAATGTTGGCACACATAGGCTTTGTATGTGTGAGATTAAATTTTTAATTCTTAACAAATAATTTTCAAAGGACTATATATTTAAAAAAAATTATAGTTTGAACTTTCCTAGCTCTTTAGTTTTCTTTTAAATAATTGCAAAGTTTTTTTTCTTTCTTTCTTTTTAAGAGAAGCAATGACAACAAAATATTTTTTTTTTTTAGGGAAAGTTAACAGCAGCAGAGAAACAGCGAAGATATCGAGAGAAAAGGAAGCTTGATGCTGCACGTGAAGAGACTTATAAGTCTAAGCACAAAGAAAGAAATGCCAAAAGAAAGAAAATCAATGAAATGGGTGAAAGAGAGAAGAGGAAGAAGCGACGTGATTGGCGACAATATAATAGAACTCGACGACAAAAGCAGGCTACATTAAAGAATGTAGAAACACTGTTTCTGGGAGAAGATTCTCTTTCACAATCTTCTGGCAATGAAAAACGTGGTCGCAGAACTGTTCTCCGCAACCGTTCGAAATGTGTTCGAAAAATTACAAAGTTGGAAAAGAAGATAGAAAATCTTAATCAACAGCTTAAAGACGAAAAACGAAAAAGTGAGAAATACAGGAAACGATTTGAAAGGTCAGTACGAAAGGACACTGACAAAATACTAAGAACCCCAGATGAACAACTCACACCTAAATCTAAAACGGTCAAAATTCTACATGAAACATATAGTGGAAAAGCAAATAAAAATGGAATGAAGAACAAAGTTGCCCGTACTCTTTTATTCCACAATACTTTAATATCATCTATGAGACAAAATTATAAAAAATCATTGAAAAGTGACAAACGAACATTTAGCTTAATGCTTTTTTCACAAAAATTATTGAAGCGTTATCGTTTTCAAGCTATGACAAGTGGAGCCATAGGCCTTGCAGACAGAAAAAGATTGGTCATTGCAAAGATGGAAAAAGAAAAGAAATATAAACGACAGATTCAAACATTTTTTCTTCGTGAGGACATTAGCCGTAACACTGCAGGATTAAAAGAAACTATAACTCGAAGGAAAATTAAAAAACAAAAACGCTTCTTAAATGCACCGATAAAAAGCCTGTACAAAAAATTCCTTGAAGAACATTCCCATGCCAAAGTTTCTTACCCAACCTTCACTAGATACAGGCCATTTTGGGTTCTCAAGCAATCTGATATTGATCGTGATACCTGCCTATGTAGAAAACATGAAAACATAGAATTGAAAGTAAAAAAATTGAAACAAATGAAACTTTTATATGATGATAATCCTCACAATTTGTGTACTTTTATAGCATGTGACAAAAGCTCTGCAAAATGTATGTACAACCAGTGTTTGGAATGCAAAGATACCATTGTTATTATGTTTTATTATTATACAACTGCAGTTAATTAGGGTTGAACTTTGTCATGGATAAAATTAGCATAAAAAACATTTTATATAGCAATTTTAACAGCATACTTCCACAACAATTGTAACAGAAATCTACCACAAACTATGTTGGGAGCTGATGGTGGTAAAACTTTTTTTTTATAAGATTTGTGTGACAAACCCTAATGATATTTAGAGCCTCACTATACTAATTTTGTTATCTTTACATTTTAATTACACTTTTCTTGCATTATTATTATATAAATGTGTTATGACCCTCTTAACATAACAAATGTATGCTTGCTTGATCAGTAATTGACCAAGCACATTTAGTTATTAACCACCCTGGTCAACTACTGAAAGAACTCATTTTTTAAATAAAAAATGGTGAATATTGCTTTCATAATAGAAATCTATTCATTTTTTTAAGTATCAAAAGGAATGGATGCAAACAAGCAAAAAGTCAGTAGTTGACCATTTTGGTCAATTACTGAATGCTTTCAACATTCACACATCTAGTAGTTGACCACCCCCCTTAACGTCATTTAAATTTATGAATTTAATATTAAATGCATAATGATTAACTTAAAACAAACAAAAATGAACTACACACCTCATTTGATGAGCCAATGGAACTAAATTAAACTTGATGCTGCAAGATTAATAAAACAACTCACAAAACAACACTACTATTACAGAATGTATTCACTTTTGATATTGTTAGAAGTAGTGATGTAACGAATAGCGATTTGGCCGAATACCCGAATACCGAATATTCGGCCAAGTTTTAGGCCGAATACCGAATATTCGGCGGCCAAATACTGACTTTAATATAAATGACTTTTATTTTAATTGTTTAATTTTTTTTTCAATTTTAAAATAAAAAATTAAATTAAGGACTAATTGAAATTAATTTTTTGTTTGAATTTTCAAAAATCATAACAGCTGAATGTAATTTTTGTTATACTTTAAATGTCTTAAAAAATACTTTAAAGATAACATATGACTTTTAAAAATGTAAATAATAATTTAATTCATAATTTTTTATTTAATCCATAGATAGTTCTAGTAATTTATATATATATATATATATATATATATATACTATCTAAAATAGAACTCATTACCTCTGTAAAAATGAAACTTTTTTTATTTTAGTAAAATCCTTTCACCCCCTAAAAATAAGAACTTGCTTGTGTCCTCTGTCTTTTTATATCCTTTTTCATGCAACTTAAACTTAGTAAATTTACACTCTGTATGTCAAAAAAAAAAAAAAAAAAAAAAAGGTTATTTTCTTAAAATATAATTATTCATTCCATTAAAATATTATATATTCTTTTCTGCTACCAAGATATACTTTTCTCTTTTCTTTCTCTCAAAATTAACAAGCCCCTCATAATACTTCCTCCACCCCATATTTGAGAATGAGATCTTTTTCTTATAATAATTAATGTATTTAGGCATAAATTTTTAATATTGTTTGTCGAAAATATTTAAAATCATATTTTGTTTTGATTTTCTGGAACATATCTAACCAATTATCTTAAAATATTCGGCCAAATATGCCACTATTCGGCTACAGGTATTCGGTCAAATGTCCCACTATTCAGCCACAGGTATTCGGCCGAATATCTGTTCAATATTCGGCCGGCCGAATATTCGGCAAAAGGGCCGAATACCGAATATTCGTTACATCCCTAGTTAGAAGGTGTATTTTCTTTAATTTTTTACATTTAATAAGAATATAGATAGCAAAAGTAACTTTTTCCTATGCAATTCATTGGATGTTAGATACTTTTATTCAGCATTCAAAAATACTTTATCAACACATTGATTCTTGTTTTTAACACATAAGTGTTTTTGGCCAATTACTGGCATGTGGTCAATTACTGGAAGTTCACCCTAAATAGTACATATAAAATATTTCAATTATTTTGGTAAAAAATACAGTTGAGGTAGGAACCTCATAGGGTTGTTTATGTGAAGTTTTTTTGTTTGTAAAAGACTAATAATCTTGTGTGGATTTCAAATTGAAATTATTGCTATATTCTGCGATAATTTCAGTGAGGTTTTCTGTTAATATATTTTTAACAAGATGCTTTAAAAGCAAAATAACAGGTTCTTTAATGAGTTCAGCTATTTTGCAATAGCTTACATTTATTTTAAAATGATTAAATTAAAAAAAAAATTCTATTTGAAGATTGGAAAGTTTAGAGAAATGTCTATTTTGAACAAAAATTTTGGTTATGATCTTGCTTTAAGATGAAAAGTTTCATGAAGCGTCCTTTTAATAGACCCAAATTCTTCTCAAATAAACCTCTGATGACATTAAATCGCTTCAATTAAAAATTATTACTGAACACATAGAAATAAACATAATCTAGTTATATTAAAATCTCACAATATAAATTAATTAAAGATGAAAAGCTTTGATCATATTCTTTCTTAGGGAGTCTAAATTAAAATCTATCGAACTAGAGTTTAATTATGTTACAGATAGAGTAATATTTATTAAATTTCTAGTAATAAACAAGCCGAAATGAGTTCGGCAAGAGCATCGGCATAACTGATGTTTCACTTGTGATAAATAATTATTGAAAAATTTTTTAAGATACAATAAACGATGATAATAATGTAAGACTTACCGTTCAAGAATAAATCTCACAACCAGAAGAGCTAACGCAACTTTAAAGGCATTATTCAAGTCACTAAATTGCGCATAATTTACAGTACTAGTATCACTAATATCGTTCCATGTTACATTTGGCGGGAGCCAAACATAATCATTCCAGAACCATGTATTTATTTTGTGTAGATATTCCATTTATGTTTACAAACGAAGGATAAACATTAAACACGATGGGATTAGGAACGCCCAAAATTTAAAACAACCTTAATGTAAGCACACAACCATGACTAGTCTGAAGTTGAGTTAACACGATCCTTACTCAATGATTACACTGTTATTTTTGTTTTGTAATGTCAGTCCAGTCATATGCTTTTCAGAACGTTATCTTGATTGGATGAAGAAAATTCTCACTGATAAATGAGTCATATATCAATTTATTATTATTTTTTACATAATTCGACGAATATTTAAAAAAAAATAAAATAAAGGAATTAATATAGTTTAAATATAAATATTTTTTTGATCCTATAAGAAAAAAATGTTGATTGTTAGTTAATCCCTGGGCAATAAAACAGCTGGGTATTTTTTCATTTTTCTAAAATCCGACAAATATTAATCAGCAAAAGCTTAATTTTCTTCTTATTATTTATTCCAGTTCTAGAATATCTTTATAAAAGATGCTGATAAACACATGGCGTGCATGCTTGATTAAGTTGTTCAAGCTTGATTAAGTTGCTTTATTAGGATTTCTGTTGATTAGAAATTTTCATGCTTACAAAACAAACATTTCGTCAGTCAATCTACATTAGTCAGCATTGCGGGAATCGTCATATGACAGAGTAAAAAACGTATCACAGACTTATTAATCGTACACTAATCAGAACGTAAATGACGTAGGGTGCCTCACACCACGTGACTTTTACCGGAAAACAATGAAAAAAGCTGTAGGACACACAAACAGAAAAAGCATTGATAAAGGTAGGAAAACATTTGCTAGTTGTCCTACAGCAGCAGCAAAAAACCTGTTCGTGACGTCACCTTGCACAACTCTATAAAGATATTCGATTCAACCACGTGATCACCAGCCCACCAAGTTTCACAAAACCAATCATAACCATCTATTTGTAGCCTGTCACAATCGGTCAAATTTGGGGGGCAAACAAAAAACACGTCTGCTTGCAAAGGTTGTTGCTAGGGTGTGACGTCAGTTGAAACTGATCTATGACATACAAAGCCAGTTCATGACGTTTAAAACGTCACATGGAGTGGATCCTCTTCACCCGGTGATATATATATGTTATCGCTGTGGCAACACTACTTTTACGAATAGCGATTTGGCAACCAGACTGTATGTTTTTGTATGCTCTGTTCTATGCTGATTAAAGCCTAAGTTATCTTTTAAGGTTTATAATGTTTCGTATTCTTTTATTCCATTACAATTTAATCAGCATAGATAATTACTATTCCTAAATACCGTACGATGGATCAACTTTTGAAACCTGAAAAGTTTGACGTCGATCCTATGTGTATTGGCGCGGAGGCTAAATGGAAACACTGGAAACGAACTTTTACAAATTTTTTAAGTGAAATTCAAAATATAACTGAAGCAAACAAGTTACCGCTTCTATGCAACTATGTTTCTGCTAGTGTTTTCCTACACATTAATGATGCCGAGAACTATGATACTGCTATTACTATTTTGGACTCTATCTATGTTACCAAACGAAATGAAATTTTTGCCAGACATTGTCTAGCCTCTAGAATACAAGAAAGTGGTGAGTCCGTTACTGAATTCTTACAAACACTTAAGCAACTAAGCAAAGACTGTAATTTTAAAGCTGTGACGGCCGATCAGTACAAGAGTGAATACATCAGAGACTCGTTTATTCGAGGTTTAAGGAATCCTCGCATCAGAGAGCGTTTGTTGGAAAACTCCACTATTACCTTAGAAAATGCTTTTGATCAAGCTAGGGCGTTGGAACTAGCTGAATCTCACTCAGCTTCGTATTTGAAATTTTCAGATCCTATGCCTGTGGCTGCCACAGATCTTTCTGGTAATATTACTGAGGATAAAATTTCTTCTGCAGCTACCCGGCTTCAATCGGGAAAGTGCTTCTTTTGCGGAAATGACGCGCATTCAAGAAATCTATGTCCTGCAAAAGAGGTAGTGTGTAGAAAGTGTGGAAAAAGGGGGCACTATCAAAGAGTATGCCGATCGAAACCACAGCGTGTCTCGCATAACACTGCTGCGTCAGTTCACACCTTAGCTTCAGTACCATTTTTACCTAGATGCCTTCAAAAATCCATTACTAAAGTGCAAATTAATGGGGTAGGATTGAATGCACTTATTGACACAGGTAGTTCACTTAGTTTCATAAATGAATGCTATATTAAGAGATGTAAGATAAAAGTTAAACCATACTTAAGCAAAATAACGATGGCTAATTCCTCTCTAAGCTCAGACATTAAGGGTTGCGGTGAAGTTACTATGAAATTAGATGAACATGTGTACAATAATGTAACAGTACTAATCATGAAAAATCTCTGTGCGGACTTTCTTATTGGTCATGATATTCTGAAGGACCATTCTCTTATTGAAATCCAGTTCAATGGTGAGAGACCACCTCTCAAAATCTGCTCCCTAGCTGTTGCTCAAATGCCACCAGTCTCATTGTTTGCCAACTTAACCCCTGATTGTAAACCAGTGGCTACCAAATCTAGGCGTCAATCTCTGGAAGACCAAAAATTTATTGCTGCGGAAGTAAAGAGGTTGCTGGAAGAGGGGGTTATTGAACCCAGTAACTCTCCTTGGCGTGCTCAAGCATTCGTTGTGAAAGGAGAGCATCACAAACCACGTATGGTGATTGATTATTCTCAAACGATTAATCGTTTCACAATGCTTGATGCATATCCTCTTCCAAAAATTGAGGAGTTAATCTCAAAAATATCGAGATATGAAATATTCAGCACTATTGATCTGAGAAGTGCATACCATCAACTTCCTATTAACGATGCTGAAAAGCATTATACTGCCTTTGAAGCTGATGGTAAATTATATCATTTCCTCCGTGTACCTTTCGGTGTCACTAATGGCGTTGCATGTTTTCAGAGATCCATTGACAAGATCATTCAAGATGAAGAGTTAGAGGGCACTTATCCTTATCTGGATGACGTAACTATCTGCGGCAAGAATCCTGATGAGCATGATCGAAACTTAAAAAGATTCTTAACAGTCGCTAAAAAAATACAACTTAACTCTAAACGAAAAGAAGTGTCAGTTTTCTACTAGATCTGTAAATATATTAGGTTACACTGTCAAAAACAAGACAATCAAGCCTGACCCGGATAGACTTGCTCCTTTGATGAACCTACCTGTACCTAACAATACAGCATCTCTCCGAAGAGCATTAGGTATGTTTGCCCACTATTGCCGTTGGATACCATCATTCTCAAAGAAATTACGCCCATTACTATCAAACCACGAATTCCCTCTTGCAGAAGATGCTGTAAATGCATTTAACAACTTGAAGCTAGACATAGCCAAAGCCTCATTAGCCGCAATCGATGACAATATTCCATTCAGAGTAGAAACTGATGCGTCAAAGTTTGCTATAGCAGCAACTCTTAGCCAAGCAGGACGACCCATAGCATTTTTCTCTAGAACACTGAACAAGTCTGAATTTAATCATTCAGCTATTGAAAAATAAGCATATGCCATCGTGGAATCTTTACGTTACTGGCATCATTACCTGATTGGTAGACCTTTTGAAGTGTTTACTGATCAAAGGTCTGTCTCATTCATGTTTGACAAACGTCATTCTAGCAAAATAAAGAATGAAAAGATCTTGCGCTGGAAACTTGACTTGGCTTGCTTCAAGTTTGATATAATTTACCGCCCTGGTAGTAAAAATGCTAATGCAGATGCATTTTCAAGAATAACTGCTACAATTAATCCAGAAGTGAATTTGAGACAGCTGCATGAAGACTTATGCCATCCTGGTATTATTAGAATGCATCACTGGATTAGATCCAAAAACTTACCCTTTTCCCTGGAAGAAGTGAAAAGGCTCATAAATGCCTGTCCTGTCTGCTGTGAAGTAAAACCTAGATTCATTAAAAATCAAGGAAAATTAATTAAAGCAACGTCTTCATTTGAAAGACTGAACATAGATTTTAAGGGTCCCTTGCCATCAAATTCTAGAAATCGCTTCCTCCTCACTGTGGTTGATGAGTACTCAAGGTTTCCTTTTGCCATTCCCTGCACAGATGTCTCCTCAGCTACTGTGATTAAGCATTTAAGTAACATCTTCTCGATATTTGGTATGCCAGCATACATCCATACAGACAGGGGGCCGTCTCTCATGTCTAAAGAATTAAAAATGTTTCTTACAGCACATGGTATAGCAACTAGTCGTACCACTGCCTATAATCCACGAGGAAACGGACAGGTCGAACGCTACAATGGTATCATTTGGAAAACGATTCAATTGGCTTTGAAAACTAAGAACAAGAAAATTGAGCTGTGGGAAGAGGTCCTACAATCAGCACTACTTTTTGTTCGTTCTCTCTTATGCACAGCAACCAATGAAACACCACATGAACGTATGTTCTCTCACCCTAGAAGGTCTCATAATGGAAGTTCAATACCTACTTGGCTGACTCATGCAGGACCAGTGTTGCTGAAAAATCATTCCCGTACTAATAAGTATGAGCCCCTTGTACAAGAAGTTGAACTTCTGGAAGCTAATCCAGAATATGCTTACGTAAAGTTACCAGATGGACGTGAGACTAGTGTGTCTATACGACATTTAGCTCCAAGAGGGGAAATCATCGAGCCTACCTATGAGAGTAATGGTGAAATGGAGCCACCTGTTAACCAGAATAGATGGTCAGAGCTTGATGGTCATTCAACACAATCAACAGAGATTTTGGAGGAGATCGAAAAGAATCCTGAAGAATGTACATTGCCTGATGAGAGTGTTCTACCTGAACTGAAAACTGATGATGAACAGCTGCGTCTGCGTCCCTGTAGACTGAAACGTAAACCTGCCTATCTGTCGGATTATGTTGTAAATTAACTCTTTGGTTGGGGTGAATGATATATATATGTTATCGCTGTGGCAACACTACTTTTACGAATAGAGATTTGGCAACCAGACTGTATGTTTTTGTATGCTCTGTTCTATGCTGATTAAAGCCTAAGTTATCTTTTAAGGTTTATAATGTTTCGTATTCTTTTATTCCATTACACCCGGTGATTGCGCACCCATCATTTTGTGCAAGTCGCCGTGTGAGGATGATGCACTCCGTGTGACGTTTTAAAAGTCATGAACTGTCCTTGTATGCCATTTGTCGCGATCGAACTCATCTACACGAGTATCGGCAAGCTCTGGAAATGCGCGCTGCTAAAGTTTGGACAAAAACTTCAATCTGAGCACACTCCTGTGCGTATGTCGACACGCTGTATCAAGAATGTACTTTACCCGAGGCTAATGAGAAAGACAGGCTTCCGCGGTGAGCCCGATTCTGCTTTTTTTACAGACCGCTGGAGTCACGTGATGCTAGAATGCACCAATGAAGGTGTGCGAAAACAGCATCACGTGACTCCAGCGGTCTGTAAAAAAAGCAGAATCGGGGCCACCACGGAAGCCTGTCTTTCTCGTTAGCCTTGACTTTACCCATGTGACGTCAGCTGCGGGTAGACAGAAGAAAAACACCAATAGGCGAGAAGAACATTTTAACACTTCTTCCCCTTCGTCCAATAAGCAGTCTTTTTCGGAGGGTATCTACCCGCAGAGGTGTGGCTGTTGCCATTCGTGGGTAAAGTCCATACTAGTGGCCAAATGGAATTTACCCATGTGACGTCAGCCGTAGGTAAACTGAAGAAAAACACCAATAGGCGTAAAGAACATTTTAACACTGCTCCCTCTTCGTCCAATAAACAGTCCTTTTCGGAGGGTTTTTTACGCAGAGGCGTGGCTGTTGTCATTCGTGGGTAAAGTCCATTGAGAATTTGAGTAGTAGGATTGCTCTACACAGATTGAGTAAATGAGGCAAAACATTGCCCTCGATATTAACGACTTCAGTTATACTTCCTAGAAAATATAATTTGACAATCAATCAACCAACAAGGGCTAAAAATCTCAATCCCATTAATGTTGAATAATGATGATAAATGGCGATCGTAACGACATCTAGTATTTCTATTCGAGCAGTAAAGGGATAGCAGATGTCGCTGCGATCAACATTTTTCGTTCAGTATTGTTCAACATGTATGGCATTCAATTTTTTAGCACTTTTTAAAAATTAAAGAACTGATTCAATTTAAAAAAATGATTGGAGATTGCACACCACAATCTAGTCACGTGTAAGCCTGCAAAAAGTTTTTTAAATTGCTGTGCATAGTGTTTTATCCTATAAAACTTATTTAACTGAACTATCTTCACTGATTTTAATATTAAAATAATAAAACTCTTTAATAATTACACAGTTACCATTAATAAGTACTTTGGCTAATACAAAAATAGCGTGAATAAAACTGTATCCAGTGCTTTTGAGCCGTGGATAACAAGATCAAAACAATTGACAAAACACCCCAAAAGAAACTTTACTCCCTCTCCTAAAAAGAATTGAAATTGGCCCTAGAATGTATATTATCTATATACCGTATTTTTTATTTATGTCATGCGTGCCCCCTCCCCCTACCACGTCTCAAGATTTACCTTGAAGTTCGAGATAAACATCATACAGGAATATTTGTTATACGACGATTGGTTACTGCATGAAATCATTGCCATTGGGGGTATTTAATAATACGAAAATATTACGCAATACATCTTGAACACTGTGCAATTTTATCACTAACTATAAGACTAAGGGATGAAAGCGCTGCGCCACAAATTACTGATTTTCAACACTAAATTTTAATAGCAGTCTTCACCTTATTTAATCTAAAAAATTCTGTCATTAAATAAGGCGAGGAATACTATTAGAATTTCAATTTAGTGGTAGCAATCGGCCATTTATGGAGCAGCGCTTTCATCAAAATTTTTACATAACAAGTAAGAAAAATCAAACGTACAGCATAGATTATGAAACACTTTCCAACACTCTCTGAAAGCTTTAACGAAACTTCGTTACTTAGGGAAATAAGATAAATAAGATAACTAAGTAAACATTTAAAAATCTAATTTTGGTAGTTACCGCTCATAGCCAAATATGTATTCCAATTCTTTTGAACAGCCCTGTATTCGATCTGTATGTTGATACATATACTATGTAATGGGAAAATTTAGTTCAGCAAGAAAATGCGTAACAGGTTGAAATTCATCTTTCAGCAATTTATACTAATAGATGGAAACACACTTGAATACTTTTGTGCAGCCCTGTAGTTTACCTAGTACCTTTATTACATGCCACTATTTGGGATAAAATTTAATTCAAACTAAAACACGCTTAAAACAACTGAAATTACATTTCCAGAAATTATCACCCATAGACGGCCATGTATCCAACTCTTTGCGTGGCCCTGTATATCCTTTTATCTATATTCTACAAATATTTCTTAGTACTCTAAATTCAGTTCAGCATAAAAATGCATAACTCCTTTAAAACCATCTTTAAGCAATTTATGTTCATACTCAGTAACCTTTACGAATCCATTTCTGTAGCTCTGTATATGAACTATAGCATTTATACGCACTTTATAGTATGCATAAATATAGAGATCAAGTAGGTAAGCGTGATCCCAGATCGCACAGAGGGTTTCGTTTAATATTCCTTTCAAAACACTTCATCCTTTTGAAAAATCTGTTAGTTCCACATTTCGCAACCAGGGGCGCACTCTACTCTAAACAAACCCCTATCCGAACGAAACTCCGTTTTATATTCTATCCGTAGATATATTATTCGAGGGGATTGGGCCGATAGCACCCGAGATAAGTAGGCGCCCTCCCTGGCGGTAAAAAGTGGAATTAAAATATGTAAGGCTATGGTGCATAATATGAAAGAATAGTCAAAGAGGTGTCGGCAAAAGTTGGAAAAGTGCTCCCCGGGAGAAAAGGGCGGAGGTTAGAAAAATTGCTTAAAACACACAAGTTAGAGGCCAGAGGAGTAAATAATATAAGCCTTTTTGAAATTTTTATGATTTGCCGTGTGGTCTGAAGTATTATATATTATATATTATATATCTATACGTATGTAAAAATTCACGTCTCCAACTTAATTAGGGGCTCTCTTAGAAAGAATTGTTTAAAATACATATGTGGTAGCTCAAAAGGTTAAACGTAAGACTCTTTCAAGATTTTATGATTTGTCGCCTGGCCTCAGGTGTTCTGCTATAAGAATGCAAAATTTCAAATCTCCAATTTAATAAGGGGCTCAGTTAGAAAGAATTCCTTAAAATACGCATGTGGGAGCCCAAAGGGTTAAATCTACGATTTTTTCAAAATTTTATGATTTGCGTATGATATGTGGTGTTCAGCTATAAGTATGCAAAATTTCACGCCTCCAACCTAATTAGGGACTCACTTATAAGGAATTGTTCAAAATACACATGTGGGAGCCCAAAGGGTTAAATCTACGATTTTTTCAAAATTTTATGATTTGCGTATGATATGTGGTGTTCAGCTATAAGTATGCAAAATTTCACGCCTCCAACCTAATTAGGGACTCACTTATAAGGAATTGTTCAAAATACACATGTGGGAGCCCAAAGGCTTAAATGTACGACTTTTTCAAAATTTTATGATTTGTCGTATGATGTGTGGTGTTCAGCTATAAGTATGCAAAATTTCAAGTCTCCAACATGTATAGTTTCTGAGAACGGGCTCTGTGACAGACGGACAGACAGACAGACAGAGGAGCGAGACGAATAGGGTTTCGTCAGATGAACGAAATCCTAAAAAAACACATATCATAATTTAAAATGCATTTCGAGCAATCATTACTAATATACAGTAATTAGGATACAATATAGTATCTGAAATCTTTTCAAATACACCGCAAACAATTTCCCCTATACCATTATGAACGGAATTCTTTTGTGTGGCCCTGTAAATGAACAATTACTGTTCTTTGCACCGCATATTCAACAGAATGCATATTTTAGTGGACTTCATAAATGAATATCAATTTTACTATGTTTGAAAGAGTGTAACACCATTAAAAAACATTTGAAACACTTTTTTCCCATTGGCCATAATGTAACGGAAAACTTTTGACTGTCCCTGTAAATGAACTAAACATGCTACAAACTTCATTTGAAATAGGGAACGTTCTATGGTAGAGGTCACTAACATCCAAAAATTTCAGAACGATCCGAGCATATTTACAAGAGTTAGAGCGTGAACAGACAGCCAGACGGACAGACGGACAGACAATCCGAAGTCATAAACCCTTTTCAACTTTGTTGGAAAGTGTTAAAAATGTATTGCAACATATTCCACTTACCGGTTGTCCCAAAAATGACTGATGGATTTTAAAATTCAATAACTTTCAAACAGTGACAGATATAAAAAAAAATTCTTGCAGGAGTGTAATGTAAGATGTCAGGAGTTTATATGCTGCGATTCTCAGTTTTAGTTACAAACAGCATCAATAGATGGCACTGCAAGCAATAACCGCTAATTCCGGGCTCGATTCTTCGGCCTCCCTCTTCTTCCATGCGAAGAAAGGAGATTAAAATGCATTGAATGAATCCCAAAGTACCAAAAATCGAGTCTGGACTGAGCAGCTATGGACTTTACCCCCGAATGGCAACAGCCACGCCTCTGCGGGAATTTTTCCTCCGAAAAAGACTGTTTATTGAACGAAGGGGAAGCACTGTTAAAATGTTCTTCACGCCTATTGGTGTTTTTCTTCTGTTTACCCACGTCTGACGTCACATGGGTAAAGTCCATTGCTCTCAGCGACATCTATTCTTTGAAATTCGAACTAAAATCAAGAATCACCGTGAAAAAAAATTCCTGACATTATACATACCACTCCTGCAAGATTTTTTTAAATATCTGTCACTGTTTGCAAGTTATTGAATTTTAAAATCCATCAGTCATTTTTGGGATACCCGATATACGAAGCACTGATTAATAGAATCAGTTATTTTCATGCATTTAACTAATAAAGCAAATCAAAATGTAATTTTCGTATGTATCGTAATCAGCCATTAATTTAATAAAATGTTGATTCAGAAATAATTATTTAAATGGTAGTACTATATCAATTTTTATTTTAACAATTTTTGGCCTATCATTAATGCAACATCTAACTTTTTAATATCGAAATTCCATTAAAAAACATACTAATAATGTAAGTTATTGAGTTTTTTGCTGTTTTACGTTTGCTATAGAATGATGCTTTGTACGTGGTTGATATTTTGTTAATTCACACTGGCTGTCTTGTAAATTTATTTTAATAGCTGAGTTGGAATTATTGAAATTTCATAAGAATCGTGCACTTTGTGCCAAGTCTTTGAAATTCGGTATAGTATAAGTTATGGTCTTAAGCTTTTCGGAAACCATCGCAAACAACTTGTGCGCGCCCTCTGGTGGCCTGTTTGCTAGAAGTCCAATATGGCTGCCATCTGTATTGGTATTTTTTAATAGATGGCCTTCTATTAAACACAAAATCTTGAAATATATGAATAATACATGAATAATATAATGCCAATATAGAATATGGTCCTTACAATGACATAATAATTTATAATAATTCAGTAATGTAATACCAGAACAGCAGCATAAAATATATTAGTGTTTTTTTCTGGTTTATAAGTTGTGAACAGTGACTTCAGAAAAACTACAGTGTATTTCTTCACATCAACACAAACATAAACATGAATTTAGTAAAAGGGAGAAAAATCAAAAATCGGACTTTTTGTTGCTTTTGCCAGCAAGATATCCGAAAAGACTTACGATGTCCATATAAGAAAGAGTGTCATCACAAAGCATATGATGCACTAGAAGCAGATTTGAAAAACTTTGTTGATAATGAGGTATCCATGCCTCTTGGCGTGATTATGGAGTATTGAGATGATGGCCAAATCACAAACCGTATATTACAGGGTAACTATCAGAGGCTTTCTCCTGTTAATTTGTCGTTTCGTTAGAGGTCAGCGAGTGGGTAATTGGTTACTTACTAAGAGTTCTAGAGAAGAACTTTGCTCATGGTTTTTCGTCTTTGGCCACACAAACTATTCACGCTAGCTGCCCGTTTCTCTGAATGTTTACAACATACCCATCCAAGTGTTCATGAAGCTTTTATGAAAGGGCAGTTTCTCTTTCAACGTTATGAAAAAAAGGTCTCTTTCATGGCACTAGATCAGAGACATGAGCATAGTATACAATTCATAAAAGCGGATAGTGGACTTAAGGGTCTGTATGGTCAGAAAGAAGAGAAGGAGGTCATCGAGATTTCAAGGCCTAAAGTGCTAAGGGTAATAGACGATTTTGAATGTAATTCGAATTATTCATCCGTAAATAATCAGGAATATCAGGAATCTTCTACCACCAAACAGACAAAATTTCTTAAGCAATTAAAAGCCCTTCTTAATATAGTATAAGATGGAACAATTGTAAATCCGTTTAAAGAGACAGGTATGGAACTCGTCACATTCGATACCAGTGAGGTCATGGATCCTGTTTTTGCTACGTGCCTGAAGGAAGCCAAGGGGATGGGCGAAACCATGTATAAGGACTTTGTGAGGGACAGAATTCAAAGTGCTACAAAACACCTATAAGACACAATTCCAGGGGCAACCATATATACATTCAGCAACCGGCAGCCTGCAAATCTCAAGAAAGGAACCAGTATGTTGGGAATAGCGATGGCAAATGCATCTCTCATCATGAAGCTATTTCTATATCTGCAAGCATGACCACAAGCAGACATAGATGACTTCTTCAGACACGAGAACCAGCGTGACCCGTCTTCATTATCTAACGAGGGATAATTACTGTCAGAAACGAAATCTGCTCTACTTGAGTGCCTTCCTGGTATGCCTGACACAGGATGCTCTCAATCATTCAAGGAGGCATCAGTGCCTGTCCTCAATATGCCGGCAGTTATTCATATTATAAAACCACTGCGTGCCACTGTTTTCAGGGAATATATAAATATGCACCTACTGCTATTTATGGAAAGCAAAATGACGCCTAACATCACAAGAGTAGATGCAGTCTGGGACACATATCACGATGGTAGTCTCAAATCACAAACCAGGGACAAACGAGGTGAAACTTCAGAGCATCGAACAAGAGTGACTGCGAAAACACCTATATCAAAGGGTTCGGCATGGCAGAAATTGTTATCAAACTCCAACAATAAAGAAGAGTTATTTAACTTCCTCAGCGTGAAATTGGCTGAAGTTACCACTGGTGCTGGGTATTAACTGTTCACCACAAAGGATAATCAGGTGCTAAGCAACAGAATGAGTGACATATTAACCATGTCTCCAAGCCAGCAAGAAGAAGCAGACACCAGAATGATGTTGCACTTGCAACACGCAGCTGAGCAAGGACATGCCAAAGCATACCTCATCACAGTGGACACAGACATGGTTGTTCTGACCATATATCACTTGAAACGGTTGAATATGTCACAGTTATGGATAGGCTTTGGATCTGGAAAGACCTTTAAAGAGCTTCCAATCCATCACATCTGTCAACAACGTGGACCTGAAAGGTCCGAAGCCCTTCTCTTTTTTCATGCATTTACGGGGTGTGGTGGAACATCATCGATGTTTGGAATAGGTAAAAATACGGCATGGAATGCATTGGCTGCTATCCTGAGGTCACTGACACGTTCATTGACATAAAAAATACACCTAATGTTTCACGTTACAATCACAGCACTTGTCTCATCTTCAACGTTTTACATTTCCTATGTAGAGCAAAAACTGTGGTGCAGATTCAGTCAATGATGCAAGGAAGTTGATGTTTACCCAAAGCCTAAAGTCCCTTGAATCTATACCACCATCACAATGTGCTTTATTTCAGCATACAAAGCGATATTTGCTCATTACCGCATTCATTTGGAAGATGTCGCTGTCCAAATCACGTAATATTCCTGATTATAGTAAATGGGGCTGGGAATGGAATGATAGAACCAAAAAATGGATACCCAACTAGGCTGATCTTCCAGATGCAAGCCACGAATGTTCATTGCTACTGAATTGTGGTTGTTTGGTCTCATGCACAGGCAGATGTAAATGTTATCGAGCTGGGATTCGTTGCAGCCCATTATGCAAGTGTCAAGAAGGCTGTACAAATAACTCGCATATTACATGAAGTAACAAGTATATATTATGTGTGTCAACCATTCATGTTTCTTTCTATTTTGTAATTAATAAATTACATCGAATTGATAAAAAAAATTGCTTCTTTACCTTGAGTTTTACTGTCTAATCAGATACGTGATAACCTTGAAATTGATTTCTAAACATAAAATTAGACCTGAGAAATGTATTCTAGAACCTATAAAATATTCCCCGAATTCTAGAACCTATAAAAAGTGATATTACGTAAGTTTTGTGACTAATAGAAGCCCATCAAATTAAAATAGCAATACAGATGGCGTCCATATTGGATTTCTAGCAAACAGGCTACCAGAGGGCGCGCACAAGTTGTTTGCGATGGTTTCCTTAAATATTAAGACAATATCTAAGATTATACCGAATTTCAAAGACTTGGCACAAAGTGCACGATTCCTCATAAGTTCCTCCCACGCTATAAGAAATGATGCCTTTTCAATTCACACAGAAAAGGAATTTAATTGTTAACAAGTTGGAAATTGCTCGTCAAACGCGGCAAATGAGGTGCGTTCGTACTATAACTAGTTTTATAAATATTTTTTGCACCGCATAGTGTACTGAATGTATGTTTTAGTGCACTTCATAAGTGCCTATGCATTTCATTCTGTTTGAAATGTTGCAACATCATTAAAATGCACTTGAAATATTTCTTTCCCATTGGCCGTAATGTAACGGAAAACTTTTGACAGTACCTGTCATTAAACCATACATCCAATTTTGATAAAATTTGAAATGACAAAATTGTGCAAGAATTATATATTTAAAATTTCAGACCATTCGGAAGGCTGTAACATCATTAAAATGCATTTGCAACAATTTTTTCCCATTGGCCGTAATGTAACGGAAAACTTTTGACTGTCCCTGTCATTAAACTGTACATCCGATTTTCATAACATTTGAAATGACTCGACAAAATTTTGCAACAATTATATATTTAAAATTTTAGACCATTCGGAAATCTGTAATATCTTTAAAATGCACTTGCAATCATTTTTTCTCATTGGCCGTCATGTAACGGAAAACTTTTGATTTTGCCTGTCATTAAAGTATGCATCCGATTTTCATAAAATTTGAAATGACTCGACAAAATATTGCTATTATTATACATTTAAAATTTAAGACCTTTCGGTTGGGTAATTTTTTCTCTGTTATATGCGAACGGACAGACAGACAGACGGACTGAACGACGACTATAGGTGCTACGTATTTATATAATTACGAACGCACCTAAAAACGTTACGTTCTTAAACAATTCGAAATTTAAAAGGGGGGAAAATGCACAAAAAGCGTTTAAAAAAAAGGTTCTAAATGGTAGTTTTTACACAATCTCAGGAAATACCAAACCGATTTTAAAAATATTGGTGTTCAAAATGATGGTGACAACCCTTGCTCCAAGATAGGCTATGTTTTATGTCGGTGCCACTCCCCAAAGGGGGTGCAGGAGCAAAAAACGTTCTAAAAAGGCGATTTATGTGTTACTGAAAAGCTTAGAAATATGAAATATTATTTACTTATTTGATATAAAGGATTTCTAAGAACAGTTCTTAAACAATTCGAAAATTGAAAGGGGTGAAAATGCGCGAAAAGCGTTCTAAAAAACGTTCTAAATGGTGGTTTCTACACAATCTCAGGAAATACCAAACCGATTTAAAAAATAATGCTATCAAAATGACGGTGACAATCCTTGCTCCAACATAGGCTATGTTTTATGTCGGTGCCACTACCCGAAAGGGGGTGCAGGAGCAAAAAACGATCTAAAAATGCGATTTTTGCGTTACTGAAGGGCCTAGAAATATGAAATTTGAAATATTAGCTACTTATTAGATATAAAGGATTTTAAAGAACAGTTTTTAAACAATTCGAAATTTGAAAGGGGTGAAAATGCGCGAAAAGCGTTCTAAAAAACATTCTAAATGGTGGTTTCTACACAATCTAAGGAAATACCAAACCGATCTAAAAAAATGGCGTCAAAATAATGGTGACAACCCTTGCTTCAACGTAGGCTATGTTTTATGTTGGTGCCACTACCCCAAAGGTGGTGCAGGAGAAAAACGTTCTAAATTGCGGTTTTTGCGTTACGGAAGGGCCTAAAATCGTGAAATTTGGAATGGTAGTTAGTTATAAGTTATCAATGATCTCTAAGGACATTTCCTGAAAAAATCAAAATTTAAAAAGGGGTCAAAATGCGAAAAAAGCGTTGTAAAAAACGTTCTAAATTGCGATTTCTATGCAATCTCAGGAAGTACTGAACCGATTTCAAATATAATGGTGTACAAATGTAGGTGACAGATCTTGCTCCATGATAAGCTATATTTTATATCTGTTTCCACTACCCCAGAGGAGATACAGGAGCAAAATGCTCGAAAAGCGTTCTAAAAACGTTCTAAAAACGTTCTAAATGCCGATTTGTTAGCAATATCTCAGGAAGAATCAAACTGATTTCAAACGTAATGGTAGGAAATTGATGCTGACAGCATCTGCTCTAACATAGACGCTATTTTATGTCGGTATCACTATCACCTAGACGGGGCAAAAAAGCGTTCTAAATTTCGATTTTTGTGATCGGTAGGGGCTAGCAACTTAAAATTAGGCAAGGTACATATTTATTAGATATAAATGATCTTTAAGAACAGTTTAGAAGAAATTGGAAATTTAAAAAGGGGTGAAAAAGCGCGAAAGCGCTCTGAAAGTGTTGTAAATTGCGATTTCTACTCAATCTCAGGAAATACCAAAGCTATTTCAAAAGTAATTGTTGCAAATCAATGGTGACAGTCCCTGCTATAACATAGTTTATATTTTATGTTGCTGTCACTACCATCTGAGAGTTGCAAAAGCAAAACATGTTCTAATTTGCGTTTTTTGCACAACTGGGGGTCTAACACATTGAAATATGGCATGGTATTTACTTACAAGATGCAACTGCTTTCTAAGGACAGTCGAAAGAAAATTCCAAATTTAAAAAGATGAAGTGAGCGAAAAGCGTTATAAATTACAATTTTTAAGCGAGCTTATAAAATACCAAACCGATTAAGAAAATAATGACAAATTGTTGGTGATAGAACCTGCTCAAAAATAAGCTATATTTTATGTCTGTGCCACTACCACCATAGAGTTGCAGGAGCTAAAATATTTCTAAATTGCGATTTCTGTGATATTGAAAAGGCTAGAAACTTTAAATATTTCATGGTAGTTACTTATAAAATATAAATGCCCTCGAAGGACTGTCGAAAATAAATTTGAATTAAAAAGGGGTGAAGGGAAGTGGAGGTGCGAAAAGCGTTCCAAAAAGTCCTAAATTACGATTTTTATGCAATTTCAGAGAATATAAACCGATTATAAAAGTAATAATAGTTTCGAATCAATGGTAACAGTCTCTGATCCTACACAGGCTATATTTTATGCCGATGATTCTACCACTTGGGGTTCACAGGAACAACAAACGTTCTAAAAAAGGCCTTTAAAAGCTTTCTAAATTACGTTTCTGTGGAATATTAGGAAATAACAAACCGATTTCAAAATTAATGTTGGCAAATTAATGGCGACAGTTCCTATTCCAACATAGCCCTTTATGTTGAGAGAGGTGGTAGGACTTGGAATTTGACGTGTAGTTAATTTTAAGATGTAAGAAGATGGTTTCTAAAAAATTCAAAACTTCAAATGAATACTGAAATGAGCGTATTAATTGAGCATAAATGTTTCAAAATATTTTCTAAATTATCATTTTTTAGTTTTATTTCGTTTTATTAATTTAAGTCTCATTTCTGCCTAATGCAGTGTAATAATGATGTTTAGTCAAACTGTGTTTTAAATAGCAATTTTTGAATTATTCCTAAAAGTAATAAGTACCTTTTAATAAAATAAAATATTACCTTTTAATAAAATAAAAATTTAATTAGTACTTTTTAATAAAAATTAGACATATAAATATCACTTGGCATATTTCAAATATTACGCGAGCAAACCCGCGGGGTTTGCTAGTATATATATATACTATGCTATGGTATCAATTAAGGGTTGACTGTCATTAAATGACGCCAAATCCCTACTATAGATGCCCTTTCTTAAAACAGGCACTTTCGTTGCCATATTTAAAGCCGTCTGGCATTAACTTTGCAACGGAATTTGTGTCTGGTAAATTAATTATAGGTTGTCTGCTAGCCAAAGAGTAATATCTTGTAATTTTTAAGCTGGATAAAATGATGTAACGATGACTTATAATTTTTAAACTATAAAACACTCTTGAAACAGGCACTTTCGTTGCCATATTTAAAGCCGTCTGGCATTAATTTTGCAACCGAATTTGTGTCTGGCAAATTAATTATAGGTTTTCTGCTAGACTAAGTTTAATATCTTGTTATTTTTAAACTTGATAAAATGAAGTAAAGATGACTTATAATTTGTAAACTGTAAAACACTTCTGAAACAGGCACTTTCGTTGCCATATTTAAAGCCGTCCGGCATTAATTTTGCAACCGAATTTGTGTCTGGAAAATTAATTATACGTTGTCTGGTAATAATGGATTAATATCACAAATAGTTAGCAGAAACAGATGTTATGAACAAAACTCATGCTAAGAGGACGTAATTTTGAAGTTTTTGGACTTGCATAATCCCTTCTCCCGCAGGTAAACGCAACGTCTCCCGACTGCCAGACCACCCGCAAACGTACTACATCATAAAACGGAAGAACATAGAAAAATGAGCCTTGATAAAATGACGTAATTTTGAAGTTTTTTGACGTACATAACCCCTCGTCCCGCTGGTAAACGCAACGTCTCCTGACTGCCAAACTGGCCGCAAACGTACTACACCATAAATCGAAAAAAACATATAGAAAAATGAGCCTTGATAAAATGGCGTAACTTTGAAGTTTTTTTACCTTCATAATTCTTCTTCCCGCAGGTAAACGCAACGTCTCCTGACTGCCAGACTGCCCGCAAACATACTACACCTTAACCCTCGCTCGAATTAAATTACGTTTGAATAATTCAAATTGCTTATTGGCACCATTTTTATTAAAAAGAAATATTCACCTTATTTAATGACAGTAAAAACGATACTAAAATATAGCCAATTTCACTATTTTATAAAGCTGGTGGGAATCAAACAATTTGAGTAAATGATACAGCCCAAGAATATGACGTAAGCGAGAATTAAGGGGTTAAATCGGAAAAACATATAGAAAAATGAGCCTTGATAAAATGACGTAATTTTCAAGTTTTTTGACCTGCATAACCCCTCTTTCCGCAGGTAAACGCAACGTCTCCTGACTGCCAGACCGCCCGCAAACGTACTACATCATAAATCGGAAGAACATATAGAAAAATGAGCCTTGATAAAATCAGGTGACGAAAACGTTGCTAGCTCTTAGACTACAAGTAATATTTAAAAAATTGTTAAATTTTAAAACGCATACCACAATTGAAAACGCTCTTCCAGCAATTATTGTTCGTGGCTTCAAAAGTTTAATTATTGCTCATTTCTTCTATATCCAAATACTTTTGTTTGTTCCTGTAAATAAACGATCAGTTCTATGCACACCCTATTCTATAGCAAGAACCTTGTAGTACACCTCAGTGATTTATATCAATTTCAATATGTTTTAAATACTGTAAAATCATTAAAATACTCAGCAAGCGATTTCCCCCCATATACCGTAATGTAACGGAATTCTTTTGAGTGGCCCTGTAAATGAACCAAAAATGCTATACGCACTTCCTTTACAATATCGAACATGCCATACTAAACCCAAATAAGATATATCCATTTCATGCCAATAGGACTATATTTACGCGAGTTAAAGCAAGGATAGACAGACGGACAGACAAACTGAAATCATAAACACTTTTTAACTACGTTGGAAAGTATTAAAAAAGAGAAATTTGATCCCCAACTTCATAGCAGCCATATCTATCAACGCATATTCAAAGCTAATTTCACAAGAACACAAAAATTTTATTTATATACTTTTAATCAAATGCAATTTATCCAAACAAATTTCATTCGCACAAATATGTTTTTCAAATTAATTACAACTGTAGTAAAATTAAGTTTTCTCACAAACTATAGGAGGCTATTTTCTTTCTTTTTTTTAGCAAATTAAAACAATTGGCAAAAAAAATACTGCGAGAATCCTCCTCACCCCCACCCCACCCCCTAAAAAAACTCCATGAGTACGTAGTAAAAACTCTTTTAAGTCTTCAAATAAACCGCCCAACGCAAAACGTTCCTTCCAAAAAACATGAAGAATAATAAAAAAAAAGCAATTTAACAAATTACAACGACCATTTGAAAAATCATTTTTTCGAAGACTAAAATTTAAGACATAAAAAATCGCACGGAGTTGATCATACATTACGTACGCCATGAATTAAACATTAATAGTGTTATGACACGTAAAAACTTCAAGCGCAAAAATCGCCTGCGACTCGTACGTATTATTCAAGCGGGTTTTCATTGGCTGTTCGGGAAAAGGCTTTTCCATCGTCAGATTTCTAAAAAATCTGATGACACATTTTAAATGATATTTCATTCTTAAACTTCTAAACATCCGACAATATTACTTTTTACACCGTCGGATAGAGAAAAAAATGTACTTTTAAATGCAATTTGGTTGAAAGCTGTATCTCAATTTGTTTCTGAGTTATTATTAATTTTTTTGTAGTTTTATTACTTTTTTGTCAGAGTGGTAACAGAAGTATCCATCTCTGTTGAAAGTAAGGGAAAATACAGGTTACTGTATAGACCAATCAGAAAACGAATAAAATGCGAATTAAACCAATAAAAACCTTCAAATATGCTTTTGATTTCCTACCCTGACAGAGAACAATAACCATTTTTCCAAATGGTTAATAAACACATTTAATCAAATGCAATCACTGAGACAAAATTGAACTTCCAGATACATTTATCCTTTAGCGTATTTTTTTAAATTTAAAACACTTTCGTAACAAATGTTATATAGACCGCAGAAAATTTTACAGATAAATAATTTCAAAGATGTTCTGGTATCTCTGTTTATTCAAATGCTTACTAAACGATAAAAGCACATTTTATATGTTAAGAACTAGATTTCCTGATGGCGTAATTCAGAATGAATAAAGGAATTATCTGTGGTTGATTTCAATTGTTGCAATTGCTATCAGTTGAAATCTATTGAAGTTTTAATGTACATGTTTTAAATGCGCCAATGAATTAAAAAAATTATAAATTGATGGATTTTATTTGAATGTAGCAAAGCAATGTTTTCTTATTTTTGGAAATAGATTTTCTATTCAAAATAGAGAATTAAAATTTTTAAGAGATAAAATTATGAATAAATGTATTTTACTTAAATGTTGCAATTACTTTTTATAAATTTAATGAGCCTGAGCTCGTGTTTCGCTGCATTATTTTAAAGGGGGGGGGGGTCAATGCTTTTTTCATTTACATAACATAAATGAAATATATTGCAAAATTCAACAAAAATCACTCGTTGAAAATTAGAAGCAAGCCAAAAAACACGAAAATATATTTTTAGCTGAAAAAAAAATTGCTCAGATTAAAAATTAGACAAAACTTTGCTGGGTTTTATAAGTCAAACTTGACTTATTGTTATGGAAATGCTAAATGAAGACAATACATACGATTCATGAATAAAAAACATGTCAGCCTTGAGCTTTTTTCTTAGAAATTTTCAGAGATTTTCCTGATTTACTATTTGTGCCAGTGTTTCGTTTATGATATACTTAGCGCCATCAGAATCGGTAAAAGTATGTGATGGTGATGAACCAGCACCAGGCACCAAGCCGAAAAAAGCGCTTAATTAGTGCTGCACTATTCATGCATTAGGGATTGACGAAATGCAAAATAAATTTTTAGCACCGCGCACCTAACAGAGTTGCCCATAACTAGAGGGTGAAGATGGATCAAACTAGGGGCGTACGTCTGAAAAGAAACGATTGAGGACGTTTTCAGTGAATACTGTTCTATTTTAGAGGCACGAAATTGAAGTCTTGATTAAGGCAAATGAATTAAGACGCTGCCATTTAAAGACATATGTTATTTAATTAACAGGGACTTTTCGGTAACATATTAATTCAATATTAGGTTCCAGCATAGTAACAGGGTTTTTTATCCTAATACGTTAAATGATGCCCATCCCTACCGAATGCCAATCAAACATTAGGATAGGAATGTGAGGGCCAGAGACATTCCAGAAAGAAAAACAAAATACATATTTTATTCAAAAACTTCGATTAAAATTTATATTAAAAGATTTTTAATATGCTACTCTTTTTACAGTTGAGAAATCAATGTGATGATTGGCACTGCTTCCCTGATGCAAGTTTATCAATGTCCACTGTACGTTCATTAAGTAAGTAAGTTCTAGATCAATTCCAGTGAAACACTTTTAATTTGATTTATCGTTTTTGATTTAATTTGTTTGAGAGCAGAAAAAGCACTTCCGCACACATATGTACTGCCAAACAGCAATAACATTTGCAGAGCGAATTTAAGCTGTTTTGGCAAACATTCTCTAGAAATCACTTACCTGAAATTTTCAGGGACATCAAACTTTTTAGTCTGGTAGAATGGATCTGCCTGAAGATCAAAAATTTCCATTTGAAGGTCGCAGGGCACTTCACTCACTTCAATGCCCATGGGGTTGTAGAACAGTGCAAATTTTGGTTTTAGGTAGTAAAAATACTAGAATCTGTCCTGGAACTCTTTATTGATATATATGATTATTTCTTGAAACATACTAAAATTTGTGCCACTTTTTTCTTATTTCAACTGCTGACAAGATGCGAAATGTTCCGTATTATTTGCCATCAGTGCAATTTCCATTACGTCAAGTTTTTTGCGGTTTTGCAAGCTTTTCAATATATCCATAAAGCTGGGATATGTTTTGTTTTCTGCCTTGTAGTTTAAGTTTTAAAAGCGTTTGTATGGGATGTTAAATCTGTCAGAAAAGCAAGATTATTTCAAAACTGGATTTCTTCTAGTTTTTCTTGATACTCATGTCCAAAGTTCTCATTTCTGAGAAAAGCAAGAATTTCATTCCTCAACACAAAAAACTTTTACAGGCCTTTTCCAGCATTCAGCCAGCGCACTTCACAATACAACGAAATGTCACCATATTCAGCTTCCAAATTGTCCAGGAATGCAATAAATGTTCTGTGTCTATGAGCTTATTAAATTTACAATATTTATAACAGTTTTCATTGTCTCACTGAGCCTTATAATTTTTCCACAGAGAGCTCCAGATGGATAATGCAGTCGAAAAACAAAATATTCATGTCTTTTTTTTACACAGACCTGCTAACCCAAGTTTTATGACCAACCATTGATTTAACTCTATCTGTTGTAATGCCAGAGCACTTCACAAAACGTCCATATTTAGAAACAACACCATCCAGTGCGTTGAATATGTCAATACCTTTTCTGCTGTTATCTAATCAATTCATTTCCAACCGTTCTTCATGAATTTCAAATTCTTCGTTTATTGTTCTGACAAAGATAAGGAGCTGGCTGATGTCAGCTATATCTGTGCTCTCATCTAGAGCTAGTGAATAAAATTCACATTTTACCAATTATTCACATTCCTTGAGAAAACGTGAAACTTCACCATCCATATCACTATTTCTTCTACTTACTGTCTGATGAGACAAGGAAACGATTTCAAAATTTTTAGCCATCTTATTATCTCCAAATGAGATGCCATTTTTACAGCACATTTCTTAATGAGATCACCATCCCTAAAACACTTTTTACTTTTAGCTAGATCCAAACGTACGTCCTAAGATGCCGTTAAACCAGTAGTGTTTGGTGGTTGCAAGATATTCTTCGGTCTCGTTAGTTTCAGCTTCAAATCATTAAACACACAACTTCTGGCACTTCCTTGGTATTGATCATATTTTGATTTATGTATAGTGTCTCTTCACCTTATACTCCTTCGAAACACCTAAGACTTGAGAACAGATAACACACTGTGATTTTCTATTAAGTTCGACAAAAAAGTAAATTTCCTTCCATTTTAACTGAAATTGTCGTTTTTCAAAACGCAGTTTCTTAAGTTCTGCCATTAAAGGAACCGCTCTCGCAACAACAACGACAACAAACTCTCGTCATACTATATCTCTCGAACAACATCTGTCGTCAAAACAACCACTTCGAACTGTCCTGCGCTACGTTTTATTTGGAAATTTTCCAGAAAATCCTCCGCAGCACACAAAGATCGCGAACATATCGGCAGCCAATCACTAGAAACCACAAAAAACCACGAGAAATTTTCTGTAGAAAATTTCTCGCCTTTCCCACCTGCCTCCTTCGTAGCAGTACTGAATGAAAGTGAAAATCGAAGTAAGCGCGCTACGGATTATAACGGTCGATGTGTGAAGCTTCAACATGGCCGTTACAGGGAAAATGAAGATTGTGAGGTACTGGTGCTGCTGACATAAACTTTAAAAAAACCTAAAATAGTATTAGTACTTAAAGCAGTAAGGGTAAATGATTTTTTTCCAAATGTTAAATTAAAATATTTTTCCAGTAAGAAGGGCAAGGGCCAACAAAAATGAATAGGTGGGCCGCATGCGGCCCGCGGGCCTCACGTTGGACCACACTGCATCTAATTGTTTCAATGAAAATCATGCAAAACTGCTGACAATAGTCTGCAGTAAATAAATACAGAGTAATGTTGATGCTGAGTAGGACGCGCTTCCAACACATTTTTTGTTATGACAATGTCATACTTCCAAATATGCGAGTGAGAAGTTTTACAGACAACTATAATTGATTGAAAAATAAAGAATACCTCCCTTGTTGATTTTTTTTAGCCGCCGATAAGCTTTTTCTTTGAGGCAACAATTAAAATGTCGTCGCTAAAAAATAACGTAATACCATGTTCGCACTGAGATAGTTGAGCCACTTAACTTGAAATTTTTTGAAGCGGATGTACCCGGAATCAAGATTATGACTTGAGCAAGTTTCTGAAACTCACTTAACTTTTGATACTCTTAACTATGAGTTGAGTGGAAATCTACCTGCTGAACTCTTTTTCTTATTTGAAACTGTTTTTAAAATTAGAGTTGAGTTCTACAAATAATTATTCAGCTTTTTTGAGTGATCTTTTGAGTCGTTTATTTAATTAACACGCAGCAAAGAATAAAAACAATAATAAACTATGCATAGTTAGAAGTTGTAGTTACAAATTTAACATGAGTTAAGTCTCTTAAAACTTTTTGCAATGTGAACAGGTGAAGCCTAATTCCGGGTATCCCATTTCGAAAAAGTTAAGTGACTAAAAATTAAGTGATTCAACTATCTCAGTGCGAGCATAGTATTACGTTACATATACCAGCCGCAAAACTAAGTAGATGTATCATTGTACGGTTAAATACTGATAATTTTTACTAGAATTTTTTTTAACTTCTAAGCATCGAACATTTTCATTTTTTACACCTTCATATGGGGTATTTTTAACTTAATTTTGTTTGAAAACTGCATCTCAATTTATTTTTTAGATATTAATTTTTTTGCAGTTTTTAATGCCATTTCTGTAATGGTGGCAATTGAAGTACTCCATTTCTGTAGAAAGTAAAGGGAAAATAGTTGATTACTATGTCTTTTTGTTGCCATTTTTTATAACAACTGAAAAAAAATTTAATTAAAATACGTGCTATTTTGAAAAAAATGTAAATGAATGATTTATGTTAAAACTTGGAGCTATTATAAACTATATTTAATGTTCAGTATCCTACACAAAAGAATTCTCGTACCATTCTCTGTATTTCCGGAAAGTGCTGAAGATGAATTTTCAACTGAGGTATCTATTTCCTAACAGAACTAAATTTTTGCATGCATGTAGTTAATAGGAACAAATATATATACAATATACAGGGCTACTCAAAGAATTCGGATAATTTTCGGATTGTAGATGGGAATTGCTGAAATTGGGTATTGGGATTTCAGGTATGTTATGCGTTTTCAAATGTTTCAATTAGACAACCTATTTCAGCTGGTGAATTATTGTTACATTATTCTGAATGTGTTGGCAAGGGTTTCACAATACTTGACGCATGATTTTTCTTTCCTGTTAATATATATATCAACTATAATAAACCTACTGAATATTTTGTAGATTGGAAGCATTATGTCCTCTTTCTTTTGAAACAACAATTATTAAAACTGCATATTGCCAAAAATTCAGTCTCTTTCTCTACCCTTAAACCACATATCCAAGAACATCAAAACAATTTCATCATCGCATATAAGGCTGCTAACAAATATGCTATCATCTGCAAATATTACTATAATCAGTGGCGGCTCGTGCCAATCTTAATGGTGGGGCCCGGTCCTCATAACATATTGTAAATTTTTATGTATTAATGTTTCTTGTTTAAACATGAAAACAAATTATTTAAGAATAAAATGAAAAAATAATCTTACTTCTGGAGATAAAAAATTAATTATTTTTTCAAGTAATCAACGTTAATTTCAAATTTATCAAATTAATTATAATTTTTAACATACTATTAATTGCCGTTATTAGCATTGAACATACTCTAATCAATCGTTAATTAATTGAAAAACAAATATACAAATCATGCATAATAATAATAATAATAATAATAATAATCTCACAACGTTATACCGAAAAAAATATAAACTTTTTACTTGCAGACATTGAAACTATTCAGAAATTAAAATTTAGTACATTATTTAAATAAAAATTCGGTATGTTTTTAGCTGCGCAAATCTTTCACTTACATTAAATTTAATTACCATTATTTACATCAGACATTATTAAATTAAAAAACAAATTCACAAATCAAAGAAAAAATAATTATCTCATAATTTAATAGAAAAAAATACATACTTTTCTTGCAGAGATTTAATCCATTCACAAATTAAAATTTAATGCATCATTTAAATAGAAATTCTGCACGTCGATTTTTTCGACGAGCAAATCTTTCAATTACTTTTACATTAAATTCTGATATTGTACTAATAAAATCTTTGTGGACTGAAAGAACAGCAAGGGCATTTAATCGTTCCTGTCCCATGGAGATTCTCAAAAATGTTTTAATTCTTTTAAGTGTGCTGAAGCACCTTTCTGCTTCTGCTGTCGATACTGGTGTCACCAGGGCAATTTCAAGTGCCTTTGAAAGCTCAGAAAATTCTTCGGAAATATTATTGGTTTTCATAAATGTTAACAGGCTCGAAACTCTTTGAATGTTTTCAAAAGTGGAATTATGATATATTACACGAAGTTCATTTATTAATTTTCCTTTATCAATCATATTGTAGTTTTCTGCGATAATAGAAATGTTTTTTCCAGGGAAATTATCCTTAAATAAACTGAATTTTTCTGGATCCAGTACTGCAAACGCATTAAGAGTCTCCTGCTCTTCAAACCTGTTTTTCATTTCGGATATTATAATGTCGCACGCTTCTTTGGCATTTATTTTTATTGTGTTATAGCCACTGAATTTTATGCGTTTCCTTTTGCAAGTATTTTCATAATTTTCAGCAGTTTGATGAACATCGATTTTACCTCTGATTTCATTAACGGCATCTGTAAAACTGTGTTGTCAACATTTGTCATCTGAACAACATTATATCCCAACAAAAAGTTTTCGGTAAAAAAAAAAAAGCGCCAAGTTCTCCTTAATGTTTCGGCCAGAAAAAGTAGTGATATCTGATGTTCGCACAAGTTAAAAGCCAAACATCCCAAATCTTTCATTGAAAATGGCTTCCTGCGACTTGGCCGTTAATGCCTTCTACAGCATTTCAAAATTAATGATTGGAAATTACGCATTTATGAATTATTTAAATATTAAAAGCGATATTAGAATGCAAAGAAGCAAATTCACATAAAGACATTATAAGTAAAAGATTTCTGATAACTACCATTCAGTTTCAACAAACATTAGTTTTGATTACAGATCATTTAGTCCACTTCCGGTTTAATTGCCATTTTGTACGGTCTAAAGCTAAAGTCATTAACGTAAAACCCAAGAAATAAAACAAAATTTACTTACTTCATATCTCACAATATGTTACATTATATTTTATTGTATATATTGAAATCTTGTGTATTGACTAAAGAGATTTTTTTTGTTTGAACATTTATTATAGTTTGTTTGCAAACATTAAGAGGTATTCGATTTATAAACTGTTAAAAGTTGATATTAATTATGTTTTAGCAATTAGGGATATTATCTCCTGAATAAAAGTATTTTGTTATTTTTAACTTCTAAGCATTTAAATAGACTTAAGTTGTTTAAATGCTTTTTTCAAATGTGTATTTTATTTCTGTATTCTGTGTCACAAAATGCCTAAAATAATCAAAAAATGTAGTTGGCATGTAGCTCATTTGTGCATATTTTAAAATTTGAAAAACTCACGAAGGCATTAACGGCCAAGTCGCAGGAAGCCATTTTCAATGAAAGATTTGGGATGTTTGGCTTTTAACTTGTGCGAACATCAGATATCACTACTTTTTCTGGCCGAAACATTAAGGAGAACTTGGCGCTTTTTTTTTTTTTTTACCGAAAACTTTTTGTTGGGATATCACTACTTTTTGTATGTTTTTTCAAGTTTGTTATTCTAAACTATATTAATATGAAAAAACTTAAATTTCGGTACTTTTATGTTAGCCGGGAGCAAATCTCCTCATTAGCCTTTTGTTTTTTCGCCAATAGCAGTTTTCATTTTTCACATGTGTAAATTAGAAACAATGCTTTGATTTTCAATTAAAATATTTTGGTTTATGCTATTATTTCTTGTTTATTTATTTATTTATTTCTATGTTAAATATTCTATTAAATAAAATGAGGGAAATGCATCTATTTTAAATGAGATGACTGAAAAGTATATATCTTTAAATGAAATGAATGCAATATGAACAATGGAGTTGGGAACAGTATTTGGCGATTTGCCACTTACGCCCGGCTAACATAAAAATACCTAAATTTATTTTATTGAGCTTTACAAATTTATACTTTATTTCTTTTTATATTAAAGTACTAGCCGCCTCTAGCAAGCAGTATTTACCGTATTACTTCCATGTTAAACGTTGCATCATGTTACTGTGATTCATAATTTAATTTACTTGTCCATTCTTTCGCCAATTCGGAAGCTTTTGATAGAGAAATCAAGAACTCTTTACGATCATGGAAGCACATCATATATTTTGTGTTGTTATGTATTTCATCTTTCGTGACAAATATCTCTTAACTCACTTATGCATGCTTCCTTAGCAGTTACGATTCGTTCTCTAATGCGGACATTTTTAATCCTATTAAGTAATCTTTTCTAATTGGGCTCACTGCTAATTGTTGTATTTTAACTGATACGACTGGGTACAAGTGAAATGGTTCTTATGAAATCTTTTGACAATATCTGTATTTGCATTAAACCATATTGATGCTAATATCTTTTTGCTTCACGTTAACCTTTTCAATAGACTTGATTACGGAAGAATAGAAGGTTTACGGGCTCACTGCCATGATCCATTTAAAATCTATCATTCTTCTCATCTGATCGTGTTGAAGACTTAGTCAATGTGCCATGGTTTTAAGATTTTAGCTAATTTTACTCGAAACCCGAAAACTAAAACGCGAGGAACCGGATTATAGAAGATTCATTCTAACGTACATATTGATTAACAGGTTACATATTATAGAATTATAATTATCATAAGGAGAACTGGCAGTTTCAATGCTTTAATAGTTTCCGTAAATTCTCTTTATATAATACAGAAGTTTTAGCGGTGTAAAGGTTAACAACATAGTCACAGTAAGTATAATAACAGTACAATATAATAACAATAGCAGAGGTTTTGGGCAGTGACGAAACTATTAGCACTTTGGAAATATTAGTACGTTATATCATTTAACTATTCAGATGATATGCGGAAAAATAAAAATAGATGGCTCGCATTAATAATTAACTCATTTTAAAATAGCCACCAGCGTCAAATATTCGCCAAGCTTGGCGACATTTAGCAAAGTTTCGCCAAATTTGGTAATATATCATGTCAATTCTCAAATTTGGCGACAAAAAAATGTTTTGTTTATTCTGACGTCATAATGATCCATATGTATTATGTATTATACACATACCTATAATATGTATGATGCAAATGTATTACGTATTATACGCATATGTATAATACGTATGATGCATATGCATAAGTTCATTAACATCACTAAAACGCACTTAAAGGAATAGTGTTTCAAAAATAGTAGGGATAATTGCCAGATTGATCAGAGTGCTATTGAGATTAGAATACCGACATTTATAATAGACGTCTGTACACACCATCACCTCATCGAGTTTACAGCTGAAATTTTAGGATTAGTTAAAACTAGATTTGCATATTTAAATGCAACTGGTCTGTTAAGTCATATCTTGATAGCAACCACCTGAAGACCTAATTTTAGTGGTTAACTGATAGGTTTACTATTGTATTTTCCTGCATCCAAAAGTTTGGAAACATGGAGGAATGGGTGCAGGAAAACACAATGGAAAATACACCAATTAACCCGTAAAATCGGGTCTGTAGGTGGTTTCCACAAAGATATGACTTGGCAGACCAGTTACATTTTAATACGCTAATCGATATTTAACTAATCCTAAAATTTCAGCCGTCAACTCGATGAGGTGATGATATGTGCAGACGCCTCCCGGTCTTTAATAAAATTTGTTTTAAGGAAGTAAAAGATGGACAGATAAACTAAAAGATTTGCCTTATTAAGATTTTTGTAAAAGCATATAAAAATTCATTCAGCTTGAAATCATTAACACCTTTATAACTCAGTCTAATTTTCTGTAATCGGTTTTGGCGACCAACATATCTTATCTATAACTATAATCTTTCTTTTACAGATTTAAAATTAACAATAAATTAACAGTAAGTAGGCTAATAACATTAGCAGCGGACTTCGGACGCCGCATCTGTCGCACATCGTTAAAGATAGTTTATTAGTTACACATTTCATTTAATTAAAAGGAGATTTTTAAACTTTCATATGGAATTAGGATATTTTTCCACTATAGGGACCTTGGCATTTTTTAAAAATCTTGGCGCAATTCGGACTTCAGAAACTGAGATATGTTGCCAAATGATATAAACAACAACGAAAACAAACCTGATGAAATTTATGTTATTTATATGTATTTATATACATATAAACATTTTATTTATACATGTATAAAATATTATTTTTTATATACAGATTATTTATGTTGGTATATAAAAATAAATAAACGGGTTCCTTACATTAAATAAATTGTATACATATGGAAAAAATTGCTTGTGTATATGACACAGTAAATAGGTTGCCAGAAAATACGTTATTATAAAATTTCTTTTCTCGTCAAGGCTTTTTTCCGTATTTCGCCAAGGCTACTATATCGGAAACGTACCGAATTGCAGTTATATTTTGTTAAATGTTTTATTGTTTTAATATCGTAAATATATCATAACCTATACTGATTAAAATTTTTAGGTATATTCATTTTTTTCTATTTAACAAACATCTTTGGAAAAGCATATATATAAAATGTTATTCTGCTTGAAATCACGTGCCGCCTTCAAAGCTCTGTAATCGAGTTTTGGCGACCAACATTGGCACAATTGAATGCGTAGGAACTGTTTACGGCCAAATGAACACCCCCTGTATGAAGGGTTTAGAGGCGGAAATTCTGTGTTTTCAGATTTTTCTGGTTAATTGTGCTACAAACCCGACTTACTTGTGAAATTTCATGATTCTACGACTTTTAGAAGTACCTTAGTTATTTGATGATGCGAAGTGAGTCAGTGACAAAGAAGCGCTTTTTCGGAATTTAATATTTCGAAAACTGCTAAATATAGAAACATGAAATCGTGGAACCTTTGTTCAGTTTCACCATACGAACATGTGTATAAAAGAAAAATTTCTATATCTCTCCCTAAAACGACGTTATGAGGGGTTGAAAAGTATGCCGAAATGGTTCAGGAAAAGGTAGCTTACGGCTTGTGCGAACTTGGCGGACGCACTGCCGTGCTCCCAGATAAAACATTTACATGTTGAAATATCGAATTGAAAAAAGAAAGGAGAAAGAGAAAATCATCATCTTCTAAAATTCTGTGTAAACCATGCGATTCACTGATTGTTCTGTCATCCCACTGCACTTCGTTCTGAGTTCTATCAAAACACTCTGATAGTTCGGACTTATTTTCTTCTATGAAACTGATGATACGTGAATGAAAGTTCCACCTGGTTTCTGACGGTACGGGAATTCTTTTAGCACATATTTCACGAAATAAATCACTACGCTTAGGTGATGCCGAAAAAAAGGTAGAAAATGAATTTACATTTGCAAAAAATAATCTGATAGATTTAATATTAGTGCAAGCTTTCTTCAGCACTAAATTCATTTGGTGGGCATAGCAATGGATGTACTTTGCATGAGGAAAATTGTCTCTCATTCGCTCTTGAACCCCAGTATGGCACCCGCTCATAACAGCTGCACCGTCATATGCTTGCGCAACGAGCTTATCCATATCCTTAAAAGATTCCATAGTTTCGCAAAAAATCCTCTTAAATTCCGAACAGTCACTATAGGTTGTAATACGTATAATACTCGTGCTAATACATTATTTTTAAATATTCTTATACAAATTTATGAGTTATCAGTGACAAAAGACAACAGTCATTGTATTAAAAACAGTTTTGAATTGGTGGATAAAATAAAGCCATTAACAAACGTCAACAATATTATTACTTTAGATTTCAAAGAGCTTTTTAATTATATCATTCTAAAAGACTTGCATTCTACTATCAATGCATTATTGATAGAATATTTTTCTTTATTAAATTTACCTGATAATATTGATACTGACTACTTCAAATCTTTGACTAATTTTCTACTATTTCATGATTTTGTCTTCCAAGGGAATGCTTTTTTATTCAAATACAGGGCATCTCTCAAGGAGCAGCTTCATCAAGCATGTTATCCGATTTATATCTTTACTTTTATGAAAGAAAATTTATTAACAATAATATATTGCTCTACAGATACACAGATGATGTAATTATTCTTTCTGTTAATGATAATAATTCTATATCTCTTCCTGTAAAATACCCTTCTAATCTAGAACTTAGCACTTCTTATTCAAATAATTCTAGTGTCAATTTTATGGATGTTAAAATTAATATTCTCCCTAATAACACCCTAGCATTTAATATTTATGATAAACGTAATGACTTTTCATTTAATGTAATTACTTTTACTAGCTTCAATTCCTGCTTACATATTTCAGTATATAGAAATATTCTATTTAATCATAGTTCGTATCAAACGTTTATGTTCCTCACAATTTTTACAGCCTAACATTTTTAATTTAAAACAATTAGCATTGTGGCACTTTAAATAAAAATAAAACTGTGTTGAATCTGCCAAATCTATTATTATTTTGAGTATGGTTTCATACAGTAAAACCTAAAATATCCATTTTATTTATATTTAGTTACTCTATTTCTCACCAAGGGGTACTATAAACGCAAAAGAAAATTGTGTTCAATCTCTTTTACACATTTTTAACTTCAGTAGTACAGCTGTCATACAGTGAACATAAAAATGTTATATATTTTAATTTTATTAATTTATTTATCGCTGGGGATTTTTTCAGCGTAAAAGAAAATTGAGCTGAATCTGTCTCATCTAATTTTAATTTAGAATATGGCTGCTGTATGCGAAAAGATAAAAAAATCTATTTTAAAATTTTAGTTATGCAATTTCTCCTTTGGACAGTACCAGCATGGAAAAAATAATAATAACATTACGTGAAAATTTTTATCAAACATAAATTTGACCACGGAAGCTTATTCTGAAAATTTTATTAAAATAGTAATTTTAAAATTATTTTATTTAAATTTGGTTACATTATCTTCCGCAAGGAGGCTATCCGGACCGAAAAACATAATGATCGAAGGTAATTTTTTTTAATGCTTCATTACCCCATAGCAATTAACAATTTAAAATATCATTATTTAAGAAGTGTACGATGCAGATGCACCGTTCTGAGGTTATTTTTTTATTTTCTAGTCATTAATGTTACTGAATGTGCATGCTGTCAATAGCGACAGCCGTTAATAGTCTAATATTATACTTAAAAATCCATTAACCCTCTCGCTGCGCAACCCGAGAGTTTCTCGGGCAGCGTAAAAGTAGCAAAATTTGCGCAACCCGAGATTTCATCGGGCATGCATTTTTCCGTCTAATTAACTCTCCTTGATCATTCCCACCAGTTATTTTTTTATTCTAAATTTTGCCTTATCTAATCGGAGAAATTTCCCGATCGGATCAGACAAACATTTTTGTTTTGAAAAACCGGTGGCAAAAGAATAAAAATTTTCAAAAGACGCTCGTCGCGAAGGAGTTAAATACGCAATTTTTGAAGCTATTTTGATAAAACAGCTACGCAGCGAGAGGGTTAAGAATCAGAAGTTCCACTTCGGCATCTGTTTTAGGGTTCCGTACTTAAAAAGCAAAAAACTGAATCATTATAAGACGACTCGAGTGCCTGTCTGTCAGTCCGTCTGTCACATCCGTTTTCCTTGTAAACTGTGAAACGTGGAAAGTTCAAATATGGAGAAGTAATGAAGGCTATTGACCCATACATTTAGAGATTATTAACCATTCACATATATATTTAGGAAAAACGTAGGGAGACTAAATAAGTTACTTAAAAATAAAAATCTTTTTCTGTATATCGGCGTGGGATATCGTATGAAAACTCTTGTAATGCAAAACTCAAAAATACATTTGTTTAATTTTTAGGTATTATATTTTCAAAGATATCGTCGAAAATATAATGCAAAAATATGTCCTCCCCTCTATTTCCGAATCTGCTGAAACTAAAATTATGAACAAGTAATATAAAAATTTTGTTTTTAAAGTCAATTCCTACTTAGGTCATCAAAGAAAAATTTAATATAATCCCTTAAGCTAATATTAGTTTTTGTTGCATTAAAATATCTCAATTTGTTGATTTTCTATAAGCAAGTAGGTTTACAATGGAAGTCTATGGGAATTTGGCGAAATATTAGAGATATCGACAAGTTGGTGTCAATTTTGGCAACAAACTTGGCGGTATTTGGTGACAGAACAGGGTCCTCCCTATGGCAACCCCCCTTATAGATATGAAGATGCATTAAATGCTGTTGAATAACCAATGGCCGCCATTTTGTCTCCCATGTAAAACTAAAATTAATTAATTAAAAGTTAATTAATTAATTAATATTTGAAAAATCTGTATTAACATCAATTGTCATCCAGTACAAATTTAAAAAAATTTATTTCAACTTGATAGAATGAATAATAAGTATTTTATTAACGAATGAAAATTTGAGCAAGATATATAAATAAATATAGAAAGAGTGTGAACTAATAGTAGGAATTGAACAAGTAATATAAAAATCTTGTTTTTAGAGTCAATTCGTACTTAGGCCATCAAAGAAAAATTTAATATAATCCCTTAAGCTAATATTAATTTTTGTTGCACTAAAATATCTCAATTTGTTGATTTTCTATAAGCAAGTAGGTTTACAATGGAAGTCTGTGGGAATTTGGCGAAATATTAGAGATATCGCCAAGTTGGTGTCAATTTTGGCGACAAACGTGGCGGTATTTGGTGACAGAACAGGGTCCTCCCTATGGCAACCCCCCTTATAGATATGAAGATGCATTAAATGCTGTTGAATAACCAATGGCCGCCATTTTGTCTCCCATGTAAAACTAAAATTAATTAATTAAAATTTAATTAATGAATTAATATTTGAAAAACTGTACTAACATCAATTGCCATCCAGTACAAGTTTTAAAAAATTTATTTCAACTTGATAGGATGAACAATAAGTATTTTATTAACGATTGAAAATTTGAACAAGATATATAAATAAATAAATAAATATAGGGAGAGTGTGAACTAATAGTAGGAATTGAAAAAATTAGAAGTAGTAGGCGTTAATTTAAACCTTGCAGGAAAATTATAGCGATTACCCTAGGTCACATAGTTTTTGAGAAAATCGCATTTTCCCGTTACACACATATTTCACATTTCGGGCGCTCAGCAAGGGTTTTGAGGGGCGCTCAAGGTCGTTACCGCCGTTGATGTATAAAAAATTTGTTGATAATGATTTTCGAAAAAATTGTCAGTAATTAGCCGAGATATTGACCTTTAAAGACACGGACGGTTTGGACATACATAAAAACACGGGCGGCGTATTCTATGCGCCATCGGCTTTTAAAACCTAGATAACAACTTTTAATGATATATTTATGTAATGCAATGCTCAGTTACTAATTAATACAGGGTGCCCTAGAAGTAATGGACAAACTTTAAGGGGAGGTAGGGACATCACAAGGATTCAGATTTGCATAGCAACTCAGGGTCGGAAACGCTTTCCTGGCGCGGTAGTGACGACACAAAACACAAGAAAGACAGGATACGAATAAGAAGAGAAAACATGTTTATTATCCTTAGTACATAAAAAAACTAAGAAGAAAGAACATTAAAGGGACAACGATCGTCATGAAAGTAGGTGTTCGAAATTACGACCCCGGGCCGTGATGCATGGAAGCGCATCTCCGGTGTATGGAAGATCTAATGTTCTCGAAAATACTGGGAGTGCCCGGACTTCCCCAGCAGCTGCCACGATGCGTACAACAAGTTCCTCAGCACTTTCCAGCATTGTCCCGGCATTTTTGCTGTATTATGAATAATAAATATGTTTTATCTCCCTGTTCGTGTCCTTTCTTTCTTGTGTTTTGTGTCGTCACTACCGCGACAGGAAAGCGTTTCCGACCCTGGGCTGCTATGCAAATCTAAATCCTTGTGATGTCCCCTACCTCCCCTTAAAGTTTGTCCCATAACTTATGGGACGTAAACCTGTGTACGCGACTAATACTGACATTTGACCTGCTATTTTATTAAGAAAATCTAGATTTATACTGTGCAGTGCAGACCGGCAATCCTGTTTACACGAAAAGAAAAAAAAGTATATTTGGCTAAATTCGATTTTTATGAGATCTGGAGAGAAAAAAAATCTAATGTTGCAGCGTATCTTAAATACGATGAATTCTCAAATTCTAACCACCATAAAAATCGGAGTGGAGGATTGTCTTCAAGATAAAGTAAAATAAAAGTACAGTGTTCACCAAATGTATTCAGAAATATTTATTACCATAGTAGGAAGGAAAAGGATTAGCAAAATATCTTTTCATATAAATATCGAAATTTCAGTTAAATGATACACTAAGTAAATATTTCGATTAAAATGTTTTATGGTATCAAAAACTTATACTTTGCAATTTAATCAAATTTTGCAGGCACATAAGAAAAAGATTGTAATGTCTAGTGTGCAATTATTTTTCAAATTTGTCTTATTTTTTGAGTTTTGTTCAAAATTTCACTGTTACAGTAGCGATTTATTTATTATTTCGAAAAAGACATTTTTTTACCAATTGTTACTAAATTAAAAAAAAAAAAAAAAAAAAAAAGCGTAAGTAAAAAACGCGGAGTAAAAGTTGAAAAAATTTCGTCTAAAAGAATTAGTACGAAAGTTGCTGACATATAAAGAAAAGTAAAGAAATGTTGTAATGGTGAATATAAAGATAGAAAATGTGAATAAATTTTAGCCTTACACAAAACCAAAATCATTTCTTAAGTATTTTTTAATGTCTCAGAAATTTTGCAAAGTTTAGAAATTTTGGTAAAATAGTTTAGAAATTTTGAAAAATGCGTTGGAGGATGAAATTTGCAGCATTTCAAAATTTTGGAGATAAAATTTTAAAGTTTATCCCTTTAGTTAGTGCTCTAAGTTTGCTATGAAAAGGAAATTTTTATAAAAGAACTAGCAGGCTTCGCCCGCTACGCGGGTCTGCTTATCAAAATGAACCTTGAATTTAAAAAAAATGTATCAGTGAATTTGAACTTGCCATTTAAAGCAATATGGACCTTTACCTGGAATGTCTTTTCGCATTGCTGAAACAATATGAACGCCATTGTGCTATTATATTTTCTACTGTTCAGACTAATTTTCAGCTGTTAAGGTCCAACTCTTTTAGTTGATCAATCACAGTAAAATTTGGTATAGAATGATAGAACTGAGTACAGAATTTTCCATCATATCTATTACTAAGCAATGTAGAACGGTATGGTATAGACTAAAACTCTGCCTGAAAAATTATCTAACTTACAGTGCAATTTCTATCGAAATCCATTCAGCAGAGTCTTCTAAAATGACTAATTTTTCGTAATCGGGTTTGTCTGATTATATAATTTAAAAAATTCTACATAATTCTATGTCTGAGCAACTTAGAACGATATGTTATATACTAAAATCTTCACTGAAAAATTATCAAACTAACATTTTAAGTCTCATCAAAATCCATTCTGTAGAACGCAAGTTATATGCAGCTGGAACGAAATCCCACTTGCATTTTATATATACAATGAAACTTCTTTTAAAGGCCACCCCTATTCAAAGGCCACCTCTATTAAGGGCCAATATTTTTAGGAATGAAAAATTTTCCCCATAGACATAATGTTAAACTTGCTCCTATTAGGGGCCGCACCTACCCCTCATAAAAGCCATTTTTTTCACATGTGCCTGAAATCCAAAATAGGTGTATTGAATTCCTGAACCAAAAGATAAGAGTTCAGCAAACAACTGCACTTGCAACAAAAAAGGCAGGGGGAGATGGGGAGGATTTAGTAACACAATAAAGGACCTCAAACTTTTCCACAAGTGTGATAAACAGTTGTTCTTCACACTTTATTTGACCTTTCAACTTGTAAGGATTGAGTTGGAGGGGAAACTTGACACTTTGCTGTGGGCACACAAAGTATAACAGGTTATCTGGAAAAATTCATTCCACATTTACTAAAACTGTGAATGCATATTGAAGCACAATTTTTACACTATAAATTTTATGCTCAGCTTATGTAAAATTTAAAATTATGGCACCTAAATCTAGCCAAAGAGTACATTTGGATTTGAAGGACAAAATCAAAGTTCTTAATTGTCTTAATCAAAGAACATCTGCAAGAAAATTGGCTTCACAGTTTAATTGCAGCAAGAATAAAATAAACAACATTGTTGAAAACAAAGAGAACTTATTGAAAGAATATGAAAATTTTAAAAATCGCGGGATAAAAAGAAAAAGAAATGAAAAATTTGGTCACCCCTATTCAAGGGCCACCCCTCATAAGGACCAATTTTCAATAGAACGGCAGGTAGTCCTTACAGAGAGGTTTCACTGTATATAGTAAAAGTAGTAGATAGACAGATAAGAATAATAATGCGTAAAATTTATGAAACTGCTAGCTATTTTTTGTTGTCTCTGATGAGTAATTAAAAAAAAATATTTCAGTCGGCGAGTATTGAGATTTACGTTCGTGATTACAACAACTGTATTTCATTTCGTACCAAAATATTCTCGTTAAAATGAGCCAATTTGGTGAGGGTTCCTCAGAATTTCCCTCATCTCTCTTTTTTAAATTAATTAAAGAAAAGGTATTTTACAGTCTCGGTGACAGCTTGAAGCTATATCTCTTTGAGCTCTGGGGGTGATTTTTTTCAAAATGCCTAAATGTCACATTGGCACCAGAATCTTGTAAGCAAAAGATTCGTGTTATAATATACACGAAAAAATGCGTTTATCTATTTCCAAATAAATTTGGATGAATATTCCGGTGCCAATGTGACATTTGGAGATTAAAATTAAGTGGGAAGAAATTCATCCATCAGAGCGCAAAGCGGTTTTAAACCAGTTAATTTATTGTGTATTATCCGTGCCCATGTTGTATATTACAGATTACAGTCTCCATGCTGCAAGCTAAAAGTTCAGCATTTTTTCGTTGTACCAACACCATTGTCGGTAAGCATAATTGTTGGGACCAAACAAAGCATTTGAAAAAAAAATTAACATTGTTGAAGCGAAAGTAATCCTTCTATATATAAAAAAAAGTAATGCTTTGGAAATGGACCAATGAAAATCTGCGTAGATACCGCGAAACGAATCTCATTGGTCAGAGCTTTCTGATGCTATAAGGAGGGTTACCAAGGGGAGGACATGGCTCTGTCGCCAAACATCGCCACCTTTTCCGCCAACCTGGCAATATATCGCCAAATTTGGCGACCAAAAATGACGCCAACTTGGCGCTATTTCCAGTATTTCGCCAAATTTCCGTAGACTCCCATTGAAATCCAATAGGGTTTACTTGCTTTAAGAAAATTAAAAAGTTGAGATATTTCAAAGCAATAAAAACTAATATTAGCTTATGAATAGAGCTTAATTGAACTATTTACATTATTTTTAAGCACAAACCCTAACTATTTACAATATTCGTAATACTATATATATAATTTTCGGCATATTTAATAATTATGGAGATCTGTAAGCTGATTAAGTGCTTAGAGATAAAGAAGTAAAATTGTCAGAAGTTGAGGAGGAGCTCGTTTTTACCAAGTGGAATCTAAAATTTGAATGCATAGAAAAAAAGGATTGAAACGCGTAACAATTACGGCTGGGGTTGGCTAGAAAATAGGGATTGCTTCGCGATACCAAACGGAATCGCAGAGCGATTACGCGGGGGATTGGTGAGCGTAGCGAGTAGGGGAGTGGAGCCCCCCTAGTATAAAAAAAGTAACAATTTTAGAAATGGACCAATGAAAATCTGCGTAGATACCGCGAAACGCATCTGATTGGTCAGAACTTTCTGACGCTAAGGGGTTACCAAGGGGGGGATGGCTCTGTCGGCAAACGCCGCCAAGTTTATCGCCAACTTGGCGATATATCACCAAATTTGACGACCAAAATTAGCAGCCAAAAAGGAAGCCAACTTGGCGCTATTTCCAGAATTTCGCCAAATTTTCATAGACTCCCATTGAAATCGAATAGGGTTTACTTACTTGCAGAAAATTGACAAATTGAGATACCTCAATGCAACAAAAACTAATATTAGCTTATGAATAGAGCTTAATTGAACTATTTACAATATTCGTATATATATATATATATATATATATATATATATATATATATATATATATATATATATATATATATATATATATGTAGCATTTTGCTACCGGCTTTCATATATTTAGGCGACACCAGTACACCTCGGCATAAAATGTAGTAGAGCAATCAAAACCATCCATCCGTTATATTAAAATACCGGATTGCAGTCAGGGTGGAGAGAAAGACAGGCTCGAAACACATTGGAATAATTTCCCTTACTTAATGAATATAGAGAGTCATCGTCACTTTTTTAAACTGGTTTTATTGACAAAACATAGTAAACACTTACAGTAGTCATTCCATCCACTCAAAAAAATCGATCATCACTTCATAAGACTTTAGATGTTATAAGAATAGGATCTACACATTCGAACGTTCACTCCAAGCGACGCAACTTAATTAGACAACCAGAAAAACGTAAAAATCTTCTCTCCATCGCCGATGTAACGATATTTGTACCCCGAACAACAACGCGCGGATGGTTACAGAACAGTAAAAGACCAATATAGAAGAGAGGTGGGGGAGAATGGGACATAGAACAAATTACGATTCGATGGGAAAGGATGACGTCCATAAAGAACTCTTTATACGGCGTCAGAATAAAAGTGCAAAAATAGCGCTGGCGGACGCATGGAATTGTGGGTATAGAACACGACAGAAAAAATGATATTAAAACATTCGAAAGAAAGAGAATTTAGTTTTAGAATAAAATGAAAAAGTAATTTAATGGGTTTTATAAGATTAGGCGAATGGATTAAGGTTTTTGGAATAATAAAAGAATACGCAACTTTAAATGCATGAAATAAAAGACAAAAGATATTAAGATATTATTAAAGATAGGTAAAAAAGGAAAAATATTAAGAATTTGGAATAGTTTTACTAAAAAAAGAGGCGAAAATTTTTATTATTACATATCCCCCCACTCAAAAAGACTGGATGAACTGGTAGGTCCTAAGACCAACAAGTTCATAGAAAGGAAATGTTACATAGGTTGGATTACAATTTCGCCACTTGGAGTAAACCCAAAAAATTTAACTTTTTTTTTTTTTTAAATTTTAATGCTATATTAATTTAAAATTTAGAACGCGAACTACTGGAATTGTTAATTAAGTACAATAACAAGACATTAATCTTGATTACAAATTACAAAGATGTAAAATAAAAAGTTACTATAAATATTGAGAATAATTTTTTAACATAGTTTGGTTATTTACATAATAAATTTACGGCCACTCATGGCTCATATTAATGTGCATAGCATTCGTGAATTCAGTTGTAAAGACTTGAACGAGGCATTTTATGATATAAGTGTGCTAATGGAATTCTGAAAAATGTCTTCAAAATATAAGTTCAAAATTAGATTTGTAAATATAAGGTTAATTTGAATCTACTTATCCTTACATTAGCAACTCATTTTTTCCAATCTAAGTTCATTTTTAGTTCAATAAATGAAATTAATATATTACAATAAATAAATAATAATAAAATTCTTAATAGCAATAATAATAACAAAATTTTTAAATAAACCTATTTACAGTATCTTTGAAGTGTATTGGGTATTGATGGTCCATCTCTTTCGGGTACCTTTTTACTATTTGTTATTTACTATTTACCACATGGCATTTACCTATTACAGTCATCATAGGGTTTTTTTTCAGAAAATTCTTTGGAATTCCTGTAAGTTGAAAAATTTTTAATAATCTAAAATTTCTAACTTATAAATTAATTACTCATAATTAATAAACTCTCTAACTTATAACAATTAAAACCATTTAAATCAGATATTCTCATAAACTAACAAAAACTCTTAAATCTAAAACTTCATAAGATTTTTTTTCTCATATTCTGTCCATTAATTAATTACACGGTAATTATCTTCCAGTTATCTAATAATAAGCATGTTATATCTTATAATATCAATTTGTAGGACTAACTTACAATGAGTAATTGAAATTCATACTATTCGGGTTATCACAACTCATAGCATAAATACTCTCTCAAGTAAGTTTCCCATGCTAAGTATTATCATCTCATTTATTATAGTAATCAATATTCATTATGATCTTTTTCTCTCAATACCAATAATGCATAGTATAATAAATAATAATAACAACTATATTCAACAACACAGTCAATAGTATTCAAAAGTGTCAAATAAATTTCTTTAACTAATCCTTAAAGTATCTAATTGATATCTCATCCGTATCACAGCGAATGAGGTATGACAATATACTCAAATATTAGGCATAACATAAAGTAACAAAAATAAATAAGAAATGTTGTGAAATAACTATCAATTCAGCATGATTATGCAATGATCTTGTTTTCAATCAAACAAGAAGCTATAGTTGCTGAATGAAAATGAAACTTTTGTAGCATACTTAAGAAAGGTTGATAAAAGATCCAGATTATTGAATTATAGTAATTAACTTTAATCCTAGATTCAAATTCAATTTAAATTTAATTCTAATCCAGTTAATTTTACTTATTTAGTTAATTTAGTTTAAGTTATTAATTCAATTAATTTCGATACAAGAAATTCTCAACCTAAATCAACCAATTTTCGCCAGCATAAATAGTTAACTCAAGTAAAAAAATCTCGGCAGTAATATTCCTGTCGCGATTCAAGAACACACTGTTATATAGAAAATAATTGCTTACTAACTTATAAATGTATTTATTTAGTTTAGTTAAATTACTTATTATTATAAATTTAAGACGCGGCTATGGATTTAACATTAGTTTGCTGTGGTTTTTCATGGGATAACTTTAATTGATCTGGAGAAAAATATTTTCGTAATTTAGCTACATGGACAATCTCCGTATTTCGGTTTTGAATTTTCCTATCTATCTCAAAGTTAACATCAGATAATTTATTAAGGATTCGATATGGGCCACTAAAAACTTGGGATAGCTTTCTAATATTTGGGTATTGGAATTCCTCATAAATTACTAGATCTCCTATCTTAAATTTAGGTTCTACATAATTTCTATCATAATATTTTTTACTTCGCCAATAAAATTCATCTGTGCGTTTTTTAGCAATTTTGCGGGCTTCTTGAACTGAAGGGTAATAATCTTGTTGAAGGGGGGAATCATAAGGTAATTGGCCAAAAAGCAAATAAGCAGGGGGGAATTTGGTTATGGAATGGGGAGTATTGTTATACTCATTAACTACTTCGGTCAGAAGTTTTGTCCAAGGAACTTTAGAACTGGTAGAATTAACCTTACACTTTAATCTAGTAACTATTGTTTGATTCAATCTTTCACATTTCCCATTAGTTTGAGGATGGTGTGCGGAGGTTAAACGCTGCTTTATATTATGATTCCGAAGCAATTTTTTAAATCTAGATGAAGTAAAAGCTGCATTTCTATCACTGAGCACTTTTTGGGGAACCAGTACATTAAGAATTTTATTGAAACAGTACAATTGTTGGGGAGTTTGAATATTAAATACTTGATTTAGACAGTTGGTATAAGTTTCTGTGGTAACACTTTTTGAGGGGAAAGCCCAAACATATCTTGTAGAATGGTCTATTATTATATGCAAATATTTTTTGGTGGAATTATAGTAATTAAATCCTCCCACAGTATCAATAGAAAGACATTCAAAAGGTTGATCTGTGGTTGGCATACCTTGTAATAAGCCAAATTTCTTCTATCTGGGTTTTTTATTTTTCTGACAAATATCACAATGCTTTACAAATTTAGTTATATTTTGAGTCATATCAGGCCAATAATAATTAGGGGATATTAAATTTAACATTTTTTGGATACCAGGGTGACCAAATTTCTCATGAGCAACATTTAGTAATTTTCTTCTTAAGGACAAGGGTACTACTATTTTTCTAAAACCTTTCTTTTTCACTATCATAAGTCCATTTTCATTTACATAGTTTTTTCCACAAACATTATCCTTTTCCTGCATCTCTATAACTTCTCTAACATCTAAAAAGAAAGTAACTGGTTGAATAAAATACGTAGTAGGATTTCTAGACAACATGTCAGCTTCGACATTTGTTGAACCCTTTTCATAGACAATATGATATTCAAACATAGATAGTTTTAATGACCATCTGAATAATCTTCCCCTTAGATGTTTAACATTTTTTAACCATACAAGAGATGCACGGTCGGTGTGTATAGTAAACTAAACACCATGAAAGTAGTGATAATATTTATCTAATGTGTCAATGATTGTAAGGCACTCTAATTCGGTAATAAAATAGTTCTTTTCATAACTTCTCAATCCCCTTGAATAGTATGCAATTGGATGTAAAAAATTATTACTATCTGGATGTTTAAGGACTCCACCTACTGCCACCTGTAAGGCATCAACAAACATATGGAGGGGTAATTTAGGGTCATAAATTTTCAAAACAGGTTTAACAATTAGGGCATCTTTTAGTTTTTGGAAGGAATTTTGACAATCTGAATTCCATTCCCATATGGTATTTTTCTTAAGTAACTTATTGAGGGGATGTCTGATTTCTGCATATTTATCAATAAATTTATGATAGACATTAAAGGATCCTAGGAATCTTTGGAGTTCTTTAACATTTGAGTGGGGTTTTAAATTTTTGATAGCTTCTGTATTATTATTAGCTGGAGTTAAGGTACCATTTTTTATTTCATAACCTAAGAAATTAATTTTATTTTGGACAAGGTTACATTTAGATAATTTAAGTTTGATATTTTCCAATCTACATAATTCAAAAATTTTGGTAAGATGTTGTAGATGTTCTTCCAAAGTTGAAGAGAAAATAATTATGTCATCAAAATAATAGCAGGCAAAGTCAATTTTATATTTAGTTAGGATTCTTCTAATGGTTCTATTGAAAATTGGGGGCCCAACTTTGACACCGAATGGAAGAACATTCCATTCAAAAAGTCCAGAGTTGGTAGTAAAAGCCAATTTTTCAGTGTCTGCTGGGTGTATGGGTATGTGCCAGTAGACAGAGGCTAAGTCCAAAGTGGAAAAATACTGAGCACTACTCAATTTATCTAAAATTCCGTCAATACGGGGTAATGGTTCAGCATCATTTTTCATTATTGAATTTAATTCCCTATAGTCTACACATAATCTAGTTTTCTTACCTTCATCGCGTTTTTCTACCAAAGTATTAGGGGAGGAGTAAGGGCTATAACTTTCTTTAATTAATCCCGCAGCTAATAATGATTGAATCTGTTCTGAAATTTCTTTTTCTTCGACTATTGAAGTGCGGTAAGGCCTCATAGATATAGGTAGGTCAGAATTGAGAAAAATGCGTTGGGGCTCAATATTAATTTTTCCTACATCATATTTATTTTTTGAAAAAATATCCAAATACTCCCTCAAAATATTCCTTAAAGTTTTGTTTTTTGCAGAATTTATTTCCCCAATTAAATTATAATCATTAATATTAGGCTGCGCGAAGGATTGAGGAGTCACTAACTTTCCATAATCAGGTTGCATTTCATCATATTGGTTATTCATATTAAAATGAAGAGATCTTAGTACATTTCTGGATATGCATTGTTTTACTACAGTCCTTCCTTGCATAATTTTACAATTTACACAATCTATATTTAATTGAAAGAGTGCACAGGTTGGCAACCCTAGTATTGCGTACTCAAGATCAGTGTCACATACTAAAAATTTTACATTCTGCTTAATTTTACCAACTTTAATAAATAAATTACATGATTCATTAATTTGTATAGACCCTTTAGCTTGGCCAATAATAATTGGAGAAATATTTTTAACTTTAGCATGTAATAAATTTACAAATTTAATAGGTAAAATCGAAATAGTGGATCCCGTATCAATAACACAAGGAATTTCTTTTTGTTTTGCATACCCAGAGACTATCAATTGTCATATAGTATTAGTAGAAGATTGTTGTTGATTAGTAGGAGCATATGATGGTACAGGGGTAACATTAAATACACATTCTCTTTCCCAATGATAGGCATTAAGTACCCCTTTGTTAAGACAAATCCTGCAAGGTCTAGTGAGGTATCGTTGTTGGAAATGAGTATTTTGCATTCTAGGAGTTGTAAATCGAGGATTATTTGTATTTAAATTAGGATTTTCCTGACGAATCCAATGTCTGGGTGCATTGTAATGAGGCTGAAAAGACCTAACATTTTGTGAATTATTCCTAACAGCATTTACAGAAGAAGTTGGAATTATTACTAGTTGTTTTGCCATCCGATACCAGTCAGTGGTATTACTTGGAGGATTTACTATAAAAAAATTCTGGTATTCGGGCTTTAGTCCATCTGTGAGTCCCTGCACACTTATTGTTTCACATAATTGGAACTTCCTACCCACTTCAACCTTTTTATGAAAATATTGCTCTAATTCATTTAAGTCATTTAACTTTAAAGCTGCAAATTCAGAAAATCTTGGAACATAAACAGTAATAATTTTTTCAGTGAGAAGCTCAGAAATTTTTTCAAAACTAGTACACTCCAGACAATCATTTATATAAACCTTCAATGCTTTTCCTTTCAAATATTTAGAAATACTACTTAATTCCCAATTTTCATCATTTTTCTCGGTACTGCAAGATTTCTCAAAATGCATTAACCAAGGTTGTATTTTCATACCGGACTCTGGGTCTAAGGGAACAATATTTATTTCACTCATGGTGTTACTCGATTTTTTAACAATTCTAGATCTTAATTCTATATAGGAGGGACAACTCATTTATATAAAAATGCAATAGTATAAACATAATTAAAAAATATATAACTTTAAATTAAATAAACAATGTAAATATATATTTTTTTTCCTCAATAAATAATAACAACAACTAAAGTATAATTCATTTTCTAACAACAATAATAATAATAACAATATTGTAAATAAATAGAAATCTACTAAAATATTATAATAAATAATATATTCTCACCCACAGAAAGGTGTTTTTTTTCTCAACATAACTTCTGGCCGGAGAGCTAGAATTTTATTTTAAAAGAAAAATCGTGTATTCAAATTAATGTGAGACCTATTTCCGCCACTTGGAGGTATCAGGAATTTTTAATCATTCTATTACGTCGTTGAAAATTAGTGATATTCCACTATCAGAGTTTTACTGACATTCGTTCATGAAAACATCTCTCATCGTAATCATACTTATTGATAGTCGATGATAATAATTCACATTGCATACTCAGAACATATCTGACATTCTGAAGTTTCGATGAGTTTCTCTATAAATCATTACTTTAGTAAAGCAAGTGATCATCCTGTTCGGCTTATGTAGCATTTTGCTACCGACTTTCATATATTTAGGCGACACCAGTACACCTCGGCATAAAATGTAGTAGAGCAATCAAAACCATCCATCCGTTATATTAAAATACCGGATTGCAGTCAGGGTGGCGAGAAAGACAGGCTCGAAACACATTGGAATAATTTCCCTTACTTAATGAACACAGAGAGCCATCGTCACTTTTTTAAACTGGTTTTATTGACAAAACAGTAAACACTTCCAGTAGTCATTCCATCCACTCAAAAAAATAGATCATCACTTCATAAGACTTTAGATGTTATAAGAATAGGATCTACACATTCGAACGTTCACTCCAAGCGACGCAACTGAATTAGACAACCAGAAAAACGTAAAAATCTTCTCTCCATCGCCGATGTAACGATATTTGTACCCCGAACAACAACGCGCGGATGGTTACAGAACAGTAAAAGACCAATATAGAAGAGAGGTGGGGGAGAATGGGACATAGAACAAATTACGATTCGATGGGAAAGGATGACGTCGATAAAGAACTCTTTATACGGCGTCAGAATAAAAGTGCAAAAATAGCGCTGGCGGACACATGGAATTGTGGGTATAGAACATGACAGAAAAAATGATATTAAAACATTCGAAAGAAAGAGAATTTAGTTTTAGAATAAAATGAAAAAGTAATTTAAAGGGTTTTATAAGATTAGGCGAATGGATTAAGGTTTTTGGATAATAAAAGAATACGCAACTTTAAAGGCATGAAATAAAAGACAAAAGATATTAAGATATTATTAAAGATAGGTAAAAAAGGAAAAATATTAAGAATTTGGAATAGTTTTACTAAGAAACAGAGGCGAAAACTTTTATTATTACATATATATATGTAATTTCATATTTCATAATTCTTATAATTATGAAACTCTGTGAGCGCTAATGATTATGTGTTTGGAGATAAGGAAATAAAATTGTCAAGAGTTGGGGGAGGAGCGCGTTTTTACTAAGTGGAATCTAAAAATTGAATGCATAGAAAATAAGGGATCGCGAAGCGTTCCAGAATGGAAACGCGAAACAATTACGTTTAGGGTTGGCTAGAAAATATGGATTACTTCGTGATACCGAATGGAATCGCGAAACGATTACGCGGGGGTTGGTGAGCGTAGCGAGCAAGGGGGCAGAGCCCCCCCTAGAATAAAAAAAAGTAATGCTTTGGAACAGTGGCGTAGCTACATATTCAGCGCCATGGAGCGAGTAAAGTTTGTGCGCCCTCTTGTCTCTCAAAAAAGTTCTGCGTAATTTTGTTTTGAAGTTGCACACACACACATATATATGTATACATATATATATATATGTATACATATATAACTAACTGACCCGCCCGGCGTTGCCCGGGCCCGTTATAATAATGTAAACAAAACTCAAGTTTGTATGATTTTATATATTCATAATATAGTTCAAATGAACCTGGTTTTAGGAGTGGTCCACTGCCTTTGGCAGCGTCTAGTGTGTTCTCTGTAACCTCTGTAAACCTCTGTCTCCTTTGTCTGTAAACGTCTTTCTGAACGAACCTGTGGCCTGGGTCCCCGCTACCAAAGGCAGTGTATGCCAGGAGTGTTTCGTACGCGCCGGAGACAATCGAAAACCAAGTTGAATGAGTAAACCCCATAGTAATCGAGCCCATAGAACCCGAGATAAGAATGCTAATCCTGGCGGTGGAACTATAATCTTTAAAACAATCGTAAGCTAAGTTTAATGTACCAATTTCCAGTGAAATAGAGCCCATAAAAACCGAGAAAAGAATGCGCCGTTAATGTTCGAAAATGGTGGTAACTGAAGTCTAGATAAACTTTCACAATGTAGAAAATAGCTGAATAGTAAGCTAAGTTTAATTATCCAATTACCGTTGAAATCGGGCACAATGAACCCGAGAAAAGACTGCACCATTAATGTTCAAAAATTGGTAACTGAAGTCTAAGAAAAACTTTCATAATACAGAAAGTAGCTTAATCGTAATCTAGATTGAATGAACCAATTCCTGTTGAAATCGGACCCCTATAACCCGAGGAAAGAATGTACCCCGAAGCAGTGGAAGGTGCTTCTTACCCCCACCCCCTGTAAATTTAACGAATTGCCTTTAACATTAACGTGACATTTAATTTACGAATGGAATCCCATCCCCTTTTAAGTTAACCACTTACCTTTAACAATAGCGCGAATTTTAATTCACGGCTGTAGTGAGTAAACGTAAGTTGATGCCGTAAAAAAAGATTAATATTCGAAAAAGGTAGTAGCTGGAATAAAAGAAATTTTTTAGTGGTTTACAAAGTAACCGGAGGACCCTATAACTATGCTAAAGGAAATTGCAAGACTATCGGATAATTTAAAAAAAAACTGCACCGAGCACCCTAAGAAGGCGATTAATATTCAAAATTGGTGGTAGCTGAAGTGTGAGTAATTTTTTTTTGTAATTCATGTAGTAGCTGGAGGATCTAAGAAATTGTTAGTGAAAAAATCCTAGTGAATCGGACTATTTTTATAGGGGGGGGGGGGGCAAAAGGAGCCTACTGATAATGGAGAGCAAGGCCTAAGATGAAAACATGATAAAAAGTCCTAGTACCTAGCGCTTTAGATTTTCAATTAGTCAAAATTAAGTATAGGGTATAACTATTAATCATTAGAAATTTTTTTCAAAGAAATGCTTAAAAAAAGAGCGCTAAAATCCCAATAAAAATATGAAGGTGTTGGCTCGGGGAGAGAAGTCCAAGACTCAATTTTGAAGTTATGCAATGAGAATGTGACACAATTAGTGGGTGAAAAATGCATGGCGCAGAAAAAGTTACCCTAGGGGGCCAGTGTCTGAACTGAAATGTAGAAATGAAAAAAAAAAAAACTCAATGGAAAAAGAGCCCCAAAATCGAGGATCGGATTAAAAGGGGGCAATTTATTAACAATTTAGAGCACAAAAACTCAAGTGGCCTTGTACCAAGCCCCAGCGTCTCAACTGGAATGTAGCTGGGCAAGGGCTCCAAGAAGGCAATTAATATTCAAATTTGGTGGTAGCTGAAGTCTAAAAAATTTTTATGTTGTTCGTGTAGTAGCTGGATTTTCTAAGATATTGTTACAAAAAAAAGTTAGTGAATCAGACCATTTTTAATGGAGATATAATAGGAGGTCCAAAAGGGGCCAAGTGATAGTTGAGAGCAGGACCCTAAGATGAAACCATGTTAAAAGGTTCTAGTACTTAGCGCTTTAGATCTCAATAAGTCGAAATTAAGCATAGGGTATGTATTAACACTTTGCACTCCGTTGTCGCCGCTGCGGCGACATTACCTTTCTTTGTAAAACTTGTTTTGTGGCACCAGTAACAAAGGAAAATAAAATTTGCCTTATTTAATCAGAGCATTTTTGAAATTGTGTACTTGAAGGAAACTTCTTTTAAAAGAGTGGTGCCGACCGAATAAAATTTGTGTAAGAAACTCCGGAGTCCAAAGGGTTAATCATTCGAATAGATCTTAAAGAAGCGCGAAAAAAAAAAATGGGGGAAATTCTTAAAAAGAACACTATGCGTCCAATAAAAATATGAGGCTGCTGGACCAGGGAGAGGAGTCCAAGTCTCAATTTTAAAGTTATGCATTGAGAGGTTGGCAATATTAGGGTGTGAAAAATGCATGGCGCCCAAAAATTTCAAGGGATCCAGTGTTTTAACTGGAATGTAGAAAGGGAGAATAATTAAATCGGAAAAGGGCCCGCAAAACGAAGAAGATCGGATAAAAAGGGGGCAAGTTCTGAGCAATTCAGGGCATACAAACTGAAAGGTGCTATAGGGGCGCCGGTCATAAAAAATAAAAAATCTGAGCTCCAGGTGTATGAGCACCTGTCTTGGACTACCCTCACCCAAATTTTCAGATTTCTACGTGCAATATATTTCACTAGCCACCACACATAGAGCGAAACTTTCTTTTATTAGTATAGAATAGCTGACCCACCCGGTGTTGCCCGGGCCCGTGATAATATTCTTAAATGAACCTGAATTTTGTATGATTTTATTTCTTAAGGCTGTTCTTAAATCCATGGGGGTGGGGGCATTTTATGACACACGTTTTAATTAATTTTTGCTCAAGAACTGGCATGTGTTGTTATTAAAGAAACTTTGTAATCGAAAGGCGTTTTTCGGATTTCTTTGTAAACACAATAGATCTTACAGAAAACATTGTCAAAGTTGACGTTTTAAACGGAATTTACCGACGAAAGCAGAAAAACCAGTCAACGAAGGGAAAAAAACGTCTTGTCATATATCTTTAACACGATTTTGTCTGAAATACGAGCTCGATGACTCCGTGAAAAATCGGTTTAAAAAATTAAAAAAAAAAAAAAAAAACAGTCCTGTTCTAACGTATATACAAAATATCTGACCGCCGTTCTGGTTATCACAGACAATATTGAAACAGTCCCGTTTTCATATTAAAATGTAATTTTTAACAAAAAAGAATCTATAAATTACATTTTCTTTGCCGAAAATATTCTATATAAATACTTTTGCACATCAAACGCAAGAATCAATATAATACACATTTATATAGGGGAAATTACAATCGCAGTATTGTACGAATACACGAAGCCTACACATTTCAAACAAATACTTGATAAATGATTTTACAAAAAACTAAATAAAATACGTATATATGCATTTAAAGAGAGGCCGAGTTCTTTGATACCAGACAGGCTGAAAATTCTGGGCAGACCATGTCGCTATTGGTCACAGAGAAAATTACAGAATATATACGTTAGGTTTTAAAAGATTTAAATTGTCCTCTGAAGCAAAGAAACTTTCAAGAAAAAAAATCACTTCGTCTGCCTTGCAAAGAGAAATAAAAATCATTAATAAAAAATGCTTCACAAAGTGATTAAAAAAAATTATTAAATGATTTAAGACTTTTCAGATCTGATGCTTATAGTAAATTTTAAAACTATTAGCTTCAGCTGAGGGAGGGAACAGCTTTACCTGGTTTAGAGCGCACCGACCCGCAGGTCGGTTACCCAGCGGACCAGTCTGCCTTATTTAATCCTAAAATTCTGCGATTGAATAAGGTTTAATGCGGAAAAATAGTGTTACAAAAAAGTGGTGTAATTTTGCGTAGGCTATAATCAGGCTCTAAGGATCACTGAATTTGGTACTTAACTTTTTCTCTCTTTTTGAAGCTTATCGATTCTGCATTTGACATTTGCAATATTTTCAAAATCTCAAAAACAATACTCACAAAATTTAAGTTGTTACTTCCCCTCACCCCCTCCCGTCTAAATTTTGTCGCCGTTGGCTTATGTGGAATATGTTTAAATTCAACTCTTATTATTGTTTTGTAATTTGTATTCATGCATATTTAGTTTCACAAAACAAACAAACAAAAAAAAAACCCTTCAAAATTTTTGTTTTCGTGGATTTCGTCTGTAAAATGGTCAATAATTTTCTTCAACTTGTCAGTCTATTTTTTTCCAAATCGTAAAATAATTATCGTAAATTACTATTGTTACATCGTACATATAGGTTTCTCAGCGGTGAATTCTTTGGCTACCATTATTTCCACATCATGATAAATTTCTAAAACATTTTTAGTAGAAATGTACCAGAAAGATTATTTTTTGGAAATAGTGGTAGCCAGTAAAGTGACCGATGAGAACCCTCTTAAATAAGTTTTGATTACTTTAAGATCTGAAAATCTTCAACAGGCGTCTCTAGAAAAATTACAGAAAAAAAAATGAGGCATGCTGAAACGGTGCTGCAGAAGCTACTTGAGGCTGCAATATGAATTAAAACTTCCTGAATAGAAGTTATTTCTTTCAACTGTGTATGAAAACATGTTTTAAATCGAAATAGTTGAGGTTAATCACAAGGTAAAATATCATAGGAATACGCTGTTTGTAACAAGGTTCATCTATAATGTCTGATTAATAATGAAAAAAAATATGCAAATATTTTAAGAAATCTTTATTTCTCTTTTTCTAATTTTGCGCCCTTAGGATTCGTGCACCTGGAGCAGTCTGCTCCAACTGCTCCACGGTAGCTACGCCCCTGCTTTGGAAATGGACCAATGAAAATCTGCGTAGATACCGCGAAACGCATCTCATTGGTCAGAGCTTTCTGACCAGGACCCGGCTCTGTCGCCAAACGTCCCCAAGTTTGTCGCCAACCTGGCGATATGTCGCCAAATTTGGCGACCAAAATTAGTCACCAAAAGTGATGCCAACTTGGCGCTATTTCCAGTATTTCGCCAAATTTCCATAGACTCCCATTGAAATCCAATAGGGTTTGCTTGCTTTCAGAAATTCAACAAATTGAGATATTTCAATGCAATAAAAACTAATATTAACTTATGAATAGAGCTTGATTGAACTATTTACATTATTTTTAAGCACAAACACTAACTATTTACAATATTCGTAATGCAATATACATATAATTTTCGGCATATTTACTAATTCTTATAATTATGAAAATCTGTAAGCTGATTATGTGCTTGGAGATAAGGAAGTAAATTTGTCAGAAGTTGAGGAGGAGTCCGTTTTTACCAAGTGGAATATAAAAATTGAATGCATAGAAAATAAGGATCGCGAAGCGGTCCAGAATTGAAACGCGAGACAATTACGGCTGAGGTTAGCTAGAAAATAGGGATTGCTTCGCGATACCAAACGGAATCGCGGAGCGATTACGCGGGGGGTTGGTGAGCGTAGCCAGCGCAGCAGGGGGGCGGAGCCCCCCTAGTCATTTAGAAAATATAACATTTCAAAATTACAGAGATTTGAGAAATATTTTATTAAATGAATACAAATATACTGAAAATAAAAGCACATATAAATATTATACAATAAAATATTTTTTCACAAATTTGAACTACACACATGAAATTGTAAGGGTCTCTTAGCATTGCAAGAACATTTGAATTTTTGAATCAGCGAAAAATGAAGCTATAACTTAATTTAGAAAATGGCTTCTTTATGTTAGATAAATTATATAAATACTGGATAAAAAATTCTTGCGTATGTGAAATGAAACCGTGAATAAGTTTCCAGAAAATATGTTGCCTAATTTCCATCTCCGCCAAGGCTATTTTTTCTATTTCGCCAAGGTCCCTAGAATGGAAAAGGACCAAAAAAATCTCTGCACGTTTAGGATTGAAATAAATGGCATAATAGCATACAATTTGGTATAGTGTTGTTGTAACGTAAAAGTAGCAAAAGATCTTCAAAAAACTTTGTCACAAATTCTCTGTAAACTCAATCATGGATTAGGTCCACTTTAAAAACACAGAATCTACTTAAACATAAAAAAAAAATAATTATACACCAAACCACGCCCGGTAATCCGGCCCTCTATGCCAATTATCTGTAGACTGGAATATGTGATTTATCGGTACCAAATACGCCAATTGTCTGTAGATTCGATTACGTAATTTATCTCCTTAATTAATGCATACTTTACAAACTACACCTACTTTCCAATTTTCCTGATCTTTTGACCAATAGTTACAGTTAGATGTAAATATGTTTGCCGTTGTCGTAATAATTTAGTCTGAATAACTTAGTTAATTTATTATAATACTCAATATTAGCAATATTTCTGATATTATTAACAGTCCTAGGAGCGGCGTTATTTTGGACACCAATGTATATTTTTTAATTATTCCCGTGAAAGGTTGCTTCTTTAATCTCAAGGAAAAGCGGTACTTTTATGTTAGAGGTCCGCATGTGATAAATGACAAACATCAGTTTTCGTACTTTTTTCATATTTACATGCAAATATTTTGTCGTAATTTTCCATATTTTCTGCTTTTAACGCGTGATCATTTAATTCTTATTTAAAAGTTTTCCTCCTGTTTTTAATAATTTCGCTTTTCAATTTCACTATGACAACAAAAAAGAAATCCAATAATCCCTTTCCTCTCTTTTTTCCCCCCATAAAAATGGATTTTTCTTATGTTAGTAGAAATTATGTCAAAGTGTATGATGACAGACTATCTTTGATTTTTAAAAGAAACTGATTCCTGGCGGTTGAAATGTAAAAAAAAAAAAAAAAAAAAAAAAATAATAATAAATAAAAAATAAATAAAAAATAAATAAAAAATAAAAAATAAATTATCAAATTTTCATGAAAAACATAATTTAATCGTAATATTGTCTTCACTACCGATTGAAATAAAATTCAATTTTAATATGAAAATGGCGAAAAAGAAGAAATCTAATAATCCCTATCGTTATTCGTTTTCTCCCTTTTTCCACAAAAATGGAGTAATCTGGTTGCCATCATTAGAGAAATTAAATTCAAATTAGAAAAAAAAAATTAATATCTCGAAAACTAATTTAAATTTTGAAATTCTAATACCAGTTTTGAGATCTGCGGATCAATACGGATTTTTGGTGTTCATTTCACTGCATAATATTCCATATTTTAGGAGATATAGCCGTGAAACATCAGTCGTTTCATAAATTCGTTTCATAAAATCGTTTTATAAATTTGTATACATATATATATATAAGTAGAAGTAGATTATCCCAAAAATGCTGTCGTATACTTGGAAAACCACCATTATTGTGAACATCGCTCAGGCCGATACCGCGCTTATCCCTTTTTGGCTTATAATCCAATTGTTTGGCGACAAAATCAAAATCATAAATAAACATACAACATGTATGTTTATTTACGATTAACATCTAAATCACAACCGTCATTTTTATAATTACATCTGCTAGTTTCTTCAGGAAGTCACACGATGGAGGAGTTAGATAAAAATAAAAAATAAATTTTTGAAAAATCAAAACCAAAAACGGAATCGTTACTCAGATTTATCTTATCAAATTTTCGGATGCATTTTTCTTAACCTGACGCAAAAGATAAATCGTCAGATGTTATTTAAACTGCAAACTGTCATATTGAATAAAATTTTAAGCCTTAGGAACATTCACTTTCATGTTTAAATTAAATATTTTCGCTTTATAATATTATTACTTGTCAAAACTATTTTTATTTTTTATTTTCTGTCTTTAAAAAAAAAAAAAAATTAAATAGAATTAGTAACAGTTTTTTTTTTCGATGTGTAATAGACGTTTTAATTTTTTCATCAACAATAAAGTTCACCAAGAAATAAAATGGTAACCTTATCGTATAAAATAACAGAACTTTTTGTCATAATTCTAAAACTAATCTACGTAGAACAATGTGTTATGTACTAAAGCCTTACCTGAAATAATATCTATCTAACAGTACAAGTTCTATCAAAATCCATTCTGTAGAGCTTGAATTATAAGAAGCCGGAACGAAATTTCCGTTTGTATTTTATGTATATAAGAAGATATATTAAAAAATATATTCAGTACCTTTTACAACGTCCAATAACTAAAAGTATTCCGAAAACGTCATTTAAAATAGCAAAACAAAAACAAAGTTGCACTTACTCCTACTTTCAAATTTATTCTATATTTCACACCGGAAAATATGACTGATATAATGATAATGAAAAAATTTGTAAAACTCGCATGACATTTATAATTACCACAGAATTACAAAATTCAAGTTACCCATCTTGTACTATAGATGGGTAGTATAATACAATGTAGATGGCATTTTAAGGGCGCTCAAACTTCGAACTAGGATTGGGCATTTCCACTCATTTTGAGGAGTCAACACTGATTCGACTCACTTGATTGATGAGTCGACACACTGACTCAACTCACTTGCGAAATTAAGATTGGTTGGTTGGTTGTAAAGATGACGCAATTCTACTTGGCGTATCAAATTTATCGCGCAGGAGAAAATATTTGAGCGCAAGTTTGAATTATTTTGGTTTTGATTTTATATAGAAGAAGTCTTTTATATTAAACTTTCTGGAAATAGCCAAACTAGATGTCTCTACGAGCCAAAATTTTCCAGGCCCTGTCCAGTCTCGTCCACAGAAAAAAAGTTCGGTTTGCTCATAGAAAAAAGTTTGGCCCGGCCCGTAGAAAAATAATAAACTACCTGCCCCGGTATGAAATATAAAAGTTCATCCCGTACAAAAAAAAAATTACTGGTCCGGCCCGGTAGAAAACTTAAAAGTTCGGGCCGATTCCGTCTTGGCCCGACCGGCCCCCCAAAAATGTTAAAAATCTAGGTACGAAAAATTAGAAAACTTGGATTTTTACGTTGATAGGATTAAAAATTGTTTCGTACGAGGATTTCTGACTAAAAATACTTATTTTATCCTTTTTTCTTTTCATTTTTATAATCTTCATTTTTAAAGAAACATCGTGTGCTGCGATATTTATTTTTTTTAATGAATCTCTATCTGTATGTAAATGATTCAGTTAACATTAATATCTTTAATCCATATCTGTGTATTGGAGGCTTAAGAATCTGATAAATACTATACAGTAAAATCGCCTAAGACGAAATTGCTTAGGAAATAAAAAATATACGTTATAGACAGGGTGATTTTCAAAACAACTGCCAGTTTGATGTCCTAATTTTTAAAACTGAATTTCATGTTAATAAAATTATTTTTTTGATACTGTAAAAGCATGTAGTGGTGCATCTTTTTACCCTTAATTCAATCATTCATTACATTTTTTCAGAGTTGTTAAATAGTGGTATTTTTTTAGTACTTTAGTTAGCAAGTAATAGGAATTCACTTGTCCTGAATAAAAAACTTGCATAACTTCAGTCTTTTTTTATGCTTCCAAATATTTTTTAAATTTTATATATGAATTAAAAGTAAAATAACATGTGTTAATTAAACAAATATGCAACTAATTTTACTAAAATATGTATCTATTAGCTTAAAATTTAAATGTATTTTGTGTCTTCATAAGCAGATCATGAGTGTTACCTCAGGTAAGTTATTATTATTTATTTTCAAAATATTTGTATATTGCAGTTGGCAACAGTAGTAAGGAAACCATGTTGTTTCTTCTTTACAGTGTACATGTTTAGAACTGGATAATTTTGTTCTTTAATTGCTGTATATTGGAATGCACATTTCAACATGGTGAGTATTTTTATTATCTATCAGGAGTGTTACCCATTTATTTATTATTATTTTTTTAAGTATAAAAATGTCTAATTAGGAAATGTTGTATTTTTTGTTAAGGAATCAATAGGCCTAACTAAAATTTCAAGAAAACAGTTAGAATTTATTCTAGTGAAGAATTCTTTAACAAATGTCATGAGTGTTACTGTACAGGAGTGTTACTTGGAAAAAGTAACACTCATGACAAAAGAAGTAACACTCATGATTTAAAGCAACTAATTAATAAGTAAATCTACAATTATAGATATTGCATTAGCTTTAACTTATGATTATATTAGTTCATGATTCAGGGATACATTTTGTAATATTATATATATATATATATAGATATTTATAATGATATAAAAATTGACATTGACACAGAATTTCAATGTTGGCACACATAGGCTTTGTATGTGTGAGATTAAATTTTTAATTCTTAACAAATAATTTTCAAAGGACTATATATTTAAAAAAAATTATAGTTTGAACTTTCCTAGCTCTTTAGTTTTCTTTTAAATAATTGCAAAGTTTTTTTTCTTTCTTTCTTTTTAAGAGAAGCAATGACAACAAAATATTTTTTTTTTTTAGGGAAAGTTAACAGCAGCAGAGAAACAGCGAAGATATCGAGAGAAAAGGAAGCTTGATGCTGCACGTGAAGAGACTTATAAGTCTAAGCACAAAGAAAGAAATGCCAAAAGAAAGAAAATCAATGAAATGGGTGAAAGAGAGAAGAGGAAGAAGCGACGTGATTGGCGACAATATAATAGAACTCGACGACAAAAGCAGGCTACATTAAAGAATGTAGAAACACTGTTTCTGGGAGAAGATTCTCTTTCACAATCTTCTGGCAATGAAAAACGTGGTCGCAGAACTGTTCTCCGCAACCGTTCGAAATGTGTTCGAAAAATTACAAAGTTGGAAAAGAAGATAGAAAATCTTAATCAACAGCTTAAAGACGAAAAACGAAAAAGTGAGAAATACAGGAAACGATTTGAAAGGTCAGTACGAAAGGACACTGACAAAATACTAAGAACCCCAGATGAACAACTCACACCTAAATCTAAAACGGTCAAAATTCTACATGAAACATATAGTGGAAAAGCAAATAAAAATGGAATGAAGAACAAAGTTGCCCGTACTCTTTTATTCCACAATACTTTAATATCATCTATGAGACAAAATTATAAAAAATCATTGAAAAGTGACAAACGAACATTTAGCTTAATGCTTTTTTCACAAAAATTATTGAAGCGTTATCGTTTTCAAGCTATGACAAGTGGAGCCATAGGCCTTGCAGACAGAAAAAGATTGGTCATTGCAAAGATGGAAAAAGAAAAGAAATATAAACGACAGATTCAAACATTTTTTCTTCGTGAGGACATTAGCCGTAACACTGCAGGATTAAAAGAAACTATAACTCGAAGGAAAATTAAAAAACAAAAACGCTTCTTAAATGCACCGATAAAAAGCCTGTACAAAAAATTCCTTGAAGAACATTCCCATGCCAAAGTTTCTTACCCAACCTTCACTAGATACAGGCCATTTTGGGTTCTCAAGCAATCTGATATTGATCGTGATACCTGCCTATGTAGAAAACATGAAAACATAGAATTGAAAGTAAAAAAATTGAAACAAATGAAACTTTTATATGATGATAATCCTCACAATTTGTGTACTTTTATAGCATGTGACAAAAGCTCTGCAAAATGTATGTACAACCAGTGTTTGGAATGCAAAGATACCATAATACCTATGTGTAACAACGTTGTTCATGTAGAAGCAAAAGTGAGTTGGAAAGAATGGAAAATAGTCAAAAAAGAAAAAGAAAAAATAAAAAGTGGTGAAAAAATCATTGAAGAAAATACAGTGTGTGAAAAAACTGAAGTATTCGGTACAATTGGAGAACTTTGGGATATTTTTCAAAACGATATGAAAGAGTTTAAAAAGCATGCGTTTAACATCAAAGCTCAGAACAAGGCATTTAGAGATTGTAAAGAAAACTTAAAGTCAGACGAAGCAGCAATTCTGATTGATTTTTCCGAAAACTATGGCTGCAAATTATCAAGAGAAGTGCAATCTTTTCATTTTGGTCCCTCGCGTAATCAGGCAACTATTCATACGGGTGTTCTGTATGTGACAGGAAAGACAATTTCTTTTGCTTCGATCTCTGATTCACCAGATCATAGTCCAGCAGCGATATGGGCACATCTAAACCCTATTTTTGAGTTGATAAAAGAAAGGTTCCCAGAAATCAAAATCCTTCATTTTTTTTCAGATGGACCATCTTCTCAGTATCGCCAAAAGAAAAACTTTTTTCTATTTTCTACTCTTTTGTTTGATTTTTCATTTATGTCTGGCACTTGGTCATATTTTGAAGCATCTCATGGAAAGGGAGCTGCAGATGGTGTGGGGGGCTGTCTTAAGAGAAAAGCTAATGATTATGTGGCCTATGGAGGTGATATTCCAGACGCAAAATCTTTATATATTTTTTTAAAGAAAGATTCAGAATCAGAAGTGAGTCTGCATTATGTGTCTCAAAACCAAATTGATGGGATTTCTAGTTTGATACCCAAAAAGTTAAAAACTATTATTGGAACACACAGCATTCACCAAATTGTGACTAAAAAACGAGGAAAAATCTTGCATCGGCCGAATTCCTGCTTCTGCATACAAAATGATTTGAGAAAAGGAAATTTGTGTCAGTGTCATCTTGGATGGAAAGAGGTAAACTTTCTTTCACAAAATCTGAATGGCAGATCAGTAAAAGAACAAATATACAGTAGTTCAGGAAGTGAAATAAGTGAAAACTCACTTGATTTTGTGGAAAAAGACAATAAGATTGAAAATGTACAGAACAGCAATGAAAGAAAGATTCCTTCTACAATGGAAATCAAAAGTGGCACATTTGTCCTTGTTGAGTTTGTGAGCGGGGCCCGTAAAAAAACAAAATTCAGATACGTTGGGGTATGTCAGTCGTCAGTTCATGAAGACGGAGAAATTATAGTGATGTTTCTAAATATTTCTGCAGAAGATAACACTTTATTCAAATTGAATGAAAATGATGTTGCTTATGTACAGTTTGAACAAATTATTTCTATACTTCCAGAGCCTACTCTAAAAATGAAAGGAGATCGCATTTTCTATAAGTTTGATCAAGAGATAGATGTTTTTGAACAAAACTCACGAAAGTGAATGATGATGCTCTATTATATTTTTGAATATAGCAAAATAGATAATGTTATAATAAATTTTCAATTTTGATCTATTTTTATACAGTGGCTTTATTTTTTTTTTTATATGTTTACAAAAAGGTTGTTTGTCTCAAGAGTGTTACTATCTCTCATGAGTGTTACCACTTGTCATGAGTGTTACTGCTTGTCATGAGTGTTACTACATCTAAAAATCAGATTTGTATTAATACACTTGTTAGTTCACTTAAATAAATTGTTCTGCTTATTAGAACTTTCTAATTCTTTATTGTAACTGCAATGAAAACAATTAATTTTTAATTAAATATTTTTTTTTTTAAAGTTATATCCTTTATTTAAGAAACAAAGTAACACTCATGACATAAACAACTATTTAAATGCTTTAAATTTGTAAAATAAATAAATATGAATACAATTTTCATTTATTACTCAGTATGTAAGATAACCTTAACCAATTTTTTTAAGGTAATTATTCCTACAAAAAAATTGACAGAATATTTTGTAAAGGTCACACTTATGCGAAAAACAGTGACTTGCCAAGACATTTCGTGAAATTTCTGAAATATAAATAAAAAAACTCACAAATAATCACCTGTTTAGAATGCTACAAACTATAAGGAACTCATATCTGGGTAAGTTTTTATATTTAATCAAATTTTTTTTTTCAAACTATGTTACACTTAATATGGCAATACATTTGAAAATCACCCGACAAGTTTCCTTCTTAGCAGTTTTAAATGTATTATACATTTTTCCTCACATATTATTATATTCATTTTTCATGTATCAACACATTTTTTAGTTTAAGTCAGGATTCCGTCATATACGGGTTCTTTTTCACAAGTTTTATTGTATTTTAATTTTATTGCCTAGAAATTGCTATTCTTTTAAAAAGAATAAATTTTAAATTTTAATTGTACAATAATGGCAATATAAAAATATATACATTTTTTGGAAAAAGTTTTGGGCCGGGACAAATTTTACTGATTTTCGCACGGATCAGACCAAGCCGAGACAATAATTTTCGTAGGGGGTGGGTTGAGGCCGGCACTTAAAATGTCGGCCCTTGCAAACCTTGGAAGAATGAAGCCAGTCCCGGATCGGTACTGAAAAATTAAGTTAAGCTCGACGCAATCCTTTAGAAAAAAGAAAGGCCCGGCCTGCAAAGAGCAATGCCTAGGCCGGCCTTTAAAAAAAAGTAAGGCCCGGTCCGACCCCCAGCGTTGCAAAAAATTGGCCCTAGCCCTGCCCACGAGCTGGGCCGGTGCACACCTCTAAGCCAAACTGTAAAATACAGAAATATTCTTGTTTAATCCCGTACCATGTCTAAAAAATTACCTTCTTTTTAACTGGGAGTGGAAGGTTTTGAGGGGTTATTTTTTATAAATATCAAGTTTTAAAGGTTTAAATTTTCCGTGCTGAAAACAAAATGGGAAACGGATTTTTTTTTTTTTTTTTTTTTTTTCGTATGTATATATGTGCATTAGGGTGGTCACAAGCAACATGGGGAAAAATTTTTTTAACGTTTTCTTTAGGGGGACCCTCCTAAAAGTTGCCAATTAGTTAGAAAATGAGATAGGCAAAGTTTCAGCTCAAATAAATAATATTAACCCGTGCCTCATCGAGGTTGAATTCTTGAAAATTTGCAATTTTTGGCAAAAAATTGTCGTTTTTCTTTTCTTACGTGAAAAATATTTGTCTTAGAAACCTGATTCTTGTTTTATTTCATAGAAACTGTTGCTGCCTTGAACTTTTACTCTCATGAAAACTTATATTTAATGAACATTTAGTATTTTTCAGGACATCTAGTGAACCATACCCTCGAACTCTGCATTTTTGAAACATAGGTAAAAAATGACAAATTAAAAATTTTATTGCTTTTGATAATTTTTTTGTATCATTTTTATTAATAGGCAAATATAAGTGAACAATTTTTGTAACTTTAAAAATATTTCACGAATTATAATTGATTATTAGTTATCTAGTTCTGTGTCTAGTAAGAGAGAGCTTCTCGATTTTTGTTGCAGTTGAACCTCTGAATTTCTCTTTTTATTACAAGGCTGTTTTTGTTATCTGTTATGGTTATCTATTTTAAGAATTGAAGAAACATTCCGTAAAACCCCTTCCCCCTCTTGATATGATGGCAGAAATGTAAGATTTTTTAAATTGGCCACATGTCTCATCAAATCATCGACAGTAAGCAGCTAAGTAATTGTCAAGTTTTATGTATTTTATTTTATAATATTCGCAAAATAAACTGAACGCCAGAGAAGCTGCTAGACTTAGAATACATCCACTAGCTAACCACAGACATCGACTCTGCAAATAACTGTTTCGTAAACAAAAAACTGAGCTCATCAAAATAAGATTTTAAAATTCCCGTTTAGAGAGAACTGTTGTTCACTGGGGTGGAAAACTGCTTCACCATTTTTTGAATAAAGAAAAGGTAGAGTGGATAAAAGTTTTAATTAGTTGTGGGGATGAAGAACAGTTACTACGAGTTCCTCAACTTGAAAATAGTATCGGAATAATTCAGGCGAAAGCTGTATTTTCATCAGTTGAAGAGTGGAAGGAAGCTGGTAAAATCCAGGCAATACTTTTTTGATACAACTGCAGTAAACACAGGTCGCCTCAGAGTTAACCTGCATTTTTCTATAGCAATTGTTAAAGGAAAAGTCTTCTGTATTTACCATGCCGCCAGCATAATTTAGAAAGCTGTTCTTGATTGTAAAATGGGCACAATCACTGCCCCTCAGCCAGATACTTAAAAAAAAAACCAATTCTGATTGGGTGGTCTAAATTAAACCAGAGTAAGTATACAAATGTTACTGAAGATGAAATACTAGGTATAAATAGTTAATTCAGAAGAAATTTCAAATTTTCTTACAGGAACTCTTAAAAATTAACAGCTCAGGGATGATTATAAAGAGTTTATCCAACTTTGTTTAATTTTTATAGAACTCCTTCCTGCAAAAGACTTTTTTTCAAAGCACGTGGTACTTTTAATCATGTCAGATGGATGGAGGCACAGGCCATTCATTCTCTTAAAATATATTGTTTCAGGGATCATCTTTCAGTAACAAATTTAGAAAAAGAAGGCATCAGAGATCTTTTCTTATTTTTAATCAATATTTATGCAAAAGCGTGCTTCAATACTTCCACTGACACTTTAGCCCCCAATTCTAGATCTGCAAATAATAAAATCACTTGTTCACTACAGAAAATTTGATAAATAGGTTACAGACAAAGCACTTGCTAAAATGACAAACCGTCTTTGGTATCTTAACTCGGATCAAGTTGCATTTTCATTTTTAGATAATACTTTGGTAATAAAAGTCAACATAAGCCACCTTATCTAAACCATTACCACTTCAATCCTTTCCGGCGCAGTGTCCCACGCCGGGACCACCTAATTTTAATTCCAAACTTACAAACGGCACGAAGAATATTTTAATAAAATTTTGCTTTTACAATGAAAGGTTAAAGTAATGTGATTTTAATTTCTAAAAATGTCGTTTGTAAATTCCGGGGTAGACAATCATTTCATCCTTTTACGAACAGAATTTTTCTGTGCCGGAAAGGGACAGTTGTAAGGGAAAATAATTTATTTTCTTTATTATGCCTCCTTTCTTGTAACACAACTTTAATAATAAAATGCAATTGAGCATTATTTGCTCTCATTTCTATACTTTCTTTGCCCTCCCTTTTTTAAAAAATTCTTTCAGTTTAAAATTCGATTTTTTTCCTTTTCTTTGGAATTTTTTTTAATCAAACACTTTATTGGACTTCACAAAACGAAAAAAAGAAAAACAAAAGGTGGAAAGCAGATTAAATGGAATGTTACAAATTTTTTTTTCACTTTTTCATAAAAAGTCAATTTTTAGGATTCAGGTGAAGTCTGGTCCTGAAAAATGCGCATATTTTTAAATCTATACATTTTTAGAAAAAAATGGTGTGTGGTTCTTCAAAGCAAAACTTTTTTTTTATAAAAGGAGACCTGCATTATGTTTCTAGGTTCAATTGTATTCATTTCATGAAGAAAAAACAGCATTTTTTTGCGAAAAATCACGTTTTTTTCAAACTTAAACCTCAATGAGGCACGGGTTAATATTATCCAAATGAGCTGAAACTTAGCCAATCTCATTTTCTAGTCAATTGGCAACTTTTTGGGGGGTCCCCCCGAAAAAATTCGAAAATTGATTTCTTGTGACCACCCTAATGTGCATACGCACGCGGGGAGCGTGGGGTAAGGGAAATTTACTGCTAACAAGGACAAGAATCCTTCAAAATATCCGAAATCCTTCCGAATCACAACATTTTAAATTCTTATATCTCTTTTTCATTGATTGTTTTAGAATTCCGTACTTATAAGGTGAAAACGGAGCTATTATAAGTTAATCGTGTTAACAAATTTATAGATTAAAACCTATTCACAAATATCTTTCGAAATAAAGGGGAACTAATTTAGTTACTTGATTTTTTTTTTTTTTTTTTTTTTTTTTTTTTTTTTTTTTTTTTTTTTTTTTTTTTAGGCGTGTGTGTATGTGTATCATTTGGTTATTGTTGAAAAAACCTCGTAACACCGAAAAAATATATATATATTTGTTCTAATTTTAGATACTGTCGAAAATGCAATACAAAAATATGCCCCCCCCCCCCCCTCCAGCCTATTTCCGAATCTACTAAAACTAGGGGGGATAGTAGTTTCTTCAAACTTTGCTGGAAAATTATAGCGATTATCCTCGGTTACATAGTTTTCGAGAAAATCACATTTTTCCGTTACACACAAACTTTAATTTGCGGGGCTCAGCCGCAGTATTTTTAATTACAAAGTTATAAAATTGAGAGGCCTGACTATTGGGGCGATTTGGAATCAAATAGCGTTTTCCTTTTTTTTATATAAATAAATTACTTATCAAGAAAAATGCAATTTTTGTCACGTATCGACGAGTTTTTTTCTTTCCCCGTGCTATCGTGTACCGAACTTCGTTTAAAAACTTCAACTTTGACAGCATTTTTTGAAAGATATTCAGGCAAAAAAAGGAAAACGCCATTCGATTACTTAGTTCCTAAATAAGAACACCTGTCAATTTTACGCGTTTCCGAACAAAAAATAATTCAATAATCAGTCCCCCGCCCCCCTGGAGGGGGGAGGTAAGTTTTAAAAAGTTCTTTTTTTCTCATGTTTACAGTTTTTGATTTTTACCCTTTCAAAATTTTATTTTTTAAACCATGATAATATATTGAGATATATCCATAGAGAGACACACAGTCTAACTATTTACGAAAAAAAAAGGGGGGGGCGTGAAAGCAACAGGATTCCGAAAATATATTCCATATCTGGGTTTAAATAAGGAACATTAAAAAAATCGATTGGCTAGACTTTAAAAAAATATATCTAAATTACATCCATTTAACATTATTTTGAACATTTTTATTTATAAAACGGATATACGCAAACAAATAAAGGATATTCACTTTTATCTAAAATACATCTATTAAAAAATAAATTCAGTAACTTAGTATATTTTAAACAACTTGCTACTAAAGTAGAATTTTATTTCTCTTTCTCCTAAGTTTTTTTTTTTTTTTTAAATATTGCATGGTATGAAAACAGTTGAAAATATTCGAAAATATTCCCCTAACTAGTCCTACTTCGTTTTTTGCCAAAAAATACAAAGGTAATATCTGCTTTTTTTTTTTTATATCTTCTTTCCCCTAAGCATATCGTAAATTCAAATAATCTTTAACGAAATATCCTGCTGCCCGCCCCCTTGTCTTTGTCCCTCCCTCTCCTTTCATTCATACCGTCATTTTCCTAAACATACACCTACACTGCATGTGTCTAAACTGAAAATATTCCCTAACTAGTCCTACTTCTTTTTTTGCCAAAAAATAGAAAGGTAACATCTGCTTTTTTTTTTTTTTTATCTTCTTTCCCCTAAGCATATCGTAAATTCAAAAATCTTTAACGAAATATCCTGCTGCCCGCCCCTTTGTCTCTGTCCCTCCCTCTCCTTTCATTCATATCGTCATCTTCCTAAACATACATCTACACTGCATTCTCCATTCTCAAAATCGCCAATACATAATTAAACCAAGATCTCCGTTCTCTGCTAAACAACCTAGAGCCCGGATTCGAAGAGTTCAAATCCGATATTGACTACTGAGTGGAAAGAGTGGTTTTTGAAGAGTCGAAGTATCGAAGAGTCGACGAATTGAAAATCCACCCTTCAACTCTCGACTCTCCAAGTCCGACACTGTGTTAAACTCATCCAACCACTCTTTGAGTGAGTCGACTTCGACTCTTCGACTCCGAATCCCAAACTGAGTGGAAATTAAAGTTCAACTCTTTTGAGTCGAGGCAATTCTCTAGCGAGGAGTCGACAGTTCGACTCACTTGTAAGGAGTCGAGATTTTGAGTCGACTCTTCGGCCAACTCTATTTCGTATTTAATTAAAAAAAATTAGTTATTTAAAAGTAAGCTAATGTAAAATGAATTAAGTAAACAGTGTCATTGTTTCCCGGTATTTTTTAGCAGCGCTATAAGATAGTTCTTTTAAATAATTCATTTTAAATGTATCTTTCAAATCTGACGTAATTTACACCAAACTTTTATTTATCTTATTAATATTCAAGTGAAAATACTTTTGTTGTTAGAAGGAAATATTGTTTGCGCTGTCTTCGAATTCACGATAATAGTTGAAAAGATTATCTCAAAATATCTCGCGCAAATATATTTTTCAATTTAAATTGTTTTGCCATATTTTTTGACCATTTTAAATATGACGTAAAATTCAAGTGTAAATTGTATGACGTAATTTTCCTGCTTTTAACATGTAATCATTTAATTCTAATTTTAAAGTTTTTTTTTTCCTGTTTGTAATAGTCACGTGTAAATAAATTTTTAATTTGAAGTAAACATTATTGTTTGCGCTGTTTGTACAATTGGCAACAGTTTAAATTAATGACATTTTCTAAAATTTGTAAAAAATATCTCTCGAAATGCTGAAAATTTGAATTTAAAATAGAAATAAAACCTCAAAAAATGCGTCAAATAAGAAAAATAAATGCAATCTGCGCACCGGGAACTTATAACATATAAAATGATCTAAAAATGATTAAATTCTCATGTATAGTTTTTGCTCAAATAAAACTTTTTTAATGAAACGACTTTGTCCAACTTTAGCATTAAATATCTCTTAAAATAATTCTTCGATTTGAAAACTGTCTGCATCAGCGTGTTTATCAAACATTTTTCTATAATACCACCGATTTTCATATTTTTGTATGCAACAGTTTTCTTAATATTAACGATGAAAGGCCATGCTTAAGGATTCAAATTGGATGCTGATCTATCCGGAATATCTACGCAGATTTTCATTGGTCCATTTCCAAATCAAAACTTTTTTTTATATATGGAAAGATATATAAATATTTTATAGACATACATACAATAAATACAATGAACCCAACTGGAGTGAAAAATTAGCCAGAGCCCGGAATCGAACCCGGGACCACAGTATACAAGACTGCTGCTCTAACCACTGAGCTACTCCGGCCGAAGTCTGAGTCTGCAATTTCTCACTAATAAACCATGTTGGGTGAGTCACCAGCCATCTATACGACAGCCTTGGATGACCGGACAACGATGAATAGATTATACTATTACATCGATCTACGATAATTATAATAATGCACACATACTACAATATATATTAAAACACACATACACACATAAATAACGCCTGCATTCAACAGTTAAAGGTATATATAAATATTTTACAGACATACATACAATAAATACAATAAATCCAACTGGAGTGAAAAATCAGCCAGAGCCAGGAATCGAACCCGGGACCACAGTATACAAGACTGCTGCTCTAACCACTGAGCTACTCCGACCGATGCCTCACTCTGCAATTTCTCACTAATAAACCATGTTGGGCGAGTCATCAGCCATCTATACGACAGCCTTGTATGACCGGACAACGATGAATACATTTTACTATTACATCCATCTACAATAAATATAATAAAATATTTATTGTATGTATGTCTGTAAAATATTTATACATACCTTTAACTGTTGAATGCAGACGTTATTTATGTGTGTATGTGTGTTTTAATATATATTGTAGTATGTGAGCTTTATTATAACTCTTTATTTTGTTTGCAGGGCAAACGGATTAATCTTTCGTAATCGAGCTCCGCACGATATAGATAAATTAAAAAATATTTCATGCTTTAAAATTGTTTTTAAAAACCATAGACAATAAGTAAACTGAGATGAACTTTGAAAACAAATTCCATTTAAAAAAAAATCCAATTTGGTGATTTAAAAATTTAAATTTTACGATTACAAATATGTTAGATTTGTGTTTTTTCAATATCATTCTTTTTTTGTTTATAAAAGAAGTATTAATTTCGTTAATTTGTCTTTCACAAATATGTTAGATTTGTGGGGTTTTTTTAATATTATTCCTTTATTTGTTTATAAAGGAAGTATTAATTTCGTTATGCAAAAATAGTCAGAAACAAATGCTGAAAATGCTTGTTGCTTTATGTGCAAAACGTTTATTATTATTATTATGTATTGAAACCGGCATGTGATAAGATAAAATTTTAAAAAAATCATGCTTAAAAATTATTTTAGAAAATATAATACATCAGTCAATTAAGATACAGTTTTTAAACAAATTACATTTGAAAGTAAATTTTTTTCCCTATGCGACGACAATTGAAAATGTACGATGGTCAGAAGATTAAAAAATTGCAGTAGCGAAAATTTCAAAACCGAAATTTGAGCTTGAAGTGTTGCCATTCGTAAAATGACATCAGCGTTACGCACAGATAAGTTTGTTCTTTATAATATAGACACTTAATCAGTAAAATATAATAGAGATCAGTCATTAGGATGTGGTTATCAATTGAGGTTCTTATGTTTGGTATACCGGAAGGAAAAACAGCAATTTTCACCTTCTTAAAATTTTCATACGCAATTCTCATATCCATATTCATCATTAAAAAAAATGTATTTTGTTTGATCATTTAAAAATCATTTTAACTCAAAACTTGAAGTCACGATTGTCGGCAACATCTTTTATGTGAACAGACGCACTCTTTACTTGAGATTCTAATCTCAAATCCGGAGAGTAAAATTTTCCTTATTTTATGTTTTTTAGGCGCATTTGCGTTAAAATGTTTAGTTTTATCTAGAAAATAATCGTTTTCTTTTTATGACTTCGTTTTCACTTAAACAAGCATTTCGCCTAGTGTCTGAAACTTACTATCAGTACACATGCAGAAGGAAAAACAATATAGAAAATTTATGAGGAAAAATGCGTGTTTTCAAAAGCAGTATGTCATTTTCCGTTATTATGCCTCTAATATAATATTCTGCTCCTAATGGGATTTTGCGACACTAAACCCTATACAACAATTTTTATCAACAATTTTGAATTTTTATCAGAAAATAGCATAAAGATAAAAATACCTCATTATTTCTCTCTTGTCTGCAATAATGAAAGCTATACAATTTTCACCATTTTAAAGAAATTTCATAAAAATGCTTCTAAAATTAAAATATAAAAATGGGGATATTTAATTAAAAAAAAAAAAAAAAAAAGAAAAAAAAAAAAAAAACAGATAGTGCGATTACATCTACAAATGAAAAGTTTTCAGTTAAAAAAAAAAAAATCAGTAAAATTGGTTCAGCAGAAAGGTCAGGGCAGCTGACTAAAAGACACACTTGTGCTTTAACTATATAGATTATATAAAATTAGGAAATATTAAATTAAACAAATTATGCTATTTTGATAAAATTATAGTAGAATGTTCTGAAGAATAGCATTAGAATTTTATTATTCGAGAGAATTTTGGACAAAAACTTCAGGAACATGATATTATTTTAAACCCCAAATTATTTATTTGCCTGTCTAACTCGGCGAAGCAAATCCATCCAGGCGAGATTCAGCAATTTCTGTAATATAAATCGCTATAATTTGGATTCCACCTCTCTTGTATAAAGACACTCTAAATTTTTTGTAAAACATTGCGTTTTATCAATGTGTAATTTCGATTACATTATTTTCAAAAGTGAAGCATTTTCACATGTGAAGAATTTGAAAGCAGCTGGGCTGTGAAAATGACGCACTTCTACAAAACATAATTCTGGTTTAAGAATTAAATTACACGCGTTTTTATAAAATAACGTCATTTGCATCCGCTAAAGCAATCCAATTGTACAATACAGTCTTAAACTTCGTCTATAGAAAAGTATGCATATGACGTCATTATCACGGAATAACAGACAATATTCTTGACATAGCCCATATTTTAATTTCAACTTTTTTTTTCAGGTTTTATGAGAAAATGGCAACAAAAAGATATCTCCTATTTTCGACTATTTTCCGTTTACTTTCAATGACTTTGAATAGAAATGGGGTACTTTTGTTGCCACGATAAGAAAAATGGTATTAAAAAATACAAAAAAAAATTAATATCTCAAAAATAATTTGAGATACAGCTTTCAAACAAATTGCATTTAAAAGAGCATTTTTTTCCTTATACAACGGTGTAATAATTTAAAATGTGCGATGTTTAGAAGTTTAAAAATTTGCAGTAGAGAAAATTGCAAAAACAAAATTTTATTTCAAATTTCAAAGTGTTGCCATTCACAAAAGGACGTATGCGTTACGCACAGATATGTTTTTTCCTTTATAATATAGATAAGTAGATATATACACATATGTATTTGTGTGTTTCTGGTATAGATGAGGATTGTGTATGATTTAAATATTATGTGCTACTCCAGTTTTCATAAATTTGTTGAGATCAAAATGACATTCGAATGTGTACACTCATATAGATGACATATACAATTAACGGGAAAAAAAAGAAAATAAAAAGTTATAGCTTCCGGATTCTAAAAGTGATTTTAACGAAATTTACATATGTATTGGGTAGATCAGAAAGTCGTGTCGTGTTGGGAAAATCAAATCGTACCGGAGAATTCTATCATTTAATTATTAAACATTGATTCCGATATCTAGTGTCTAATAATTACCAGGCAGAATTTTCCGGTACGAATTTATTGTCCCAGCACGAGACGACTGTCCGATCGACCCAATATATGAAAATTCTATATGCTTTGTTCTATACTTTCAACATCGATTATTTGATTCCATAGTATTCTTTTCGAGACAGACGATTCTCTCAAAATTGATCATTGGAAATAGTTAGAATTTACGTGTATTTTTATTATTAAAGAGATAATATATTTTTTCAAAACTTTTTAAAATCTTATATATGTCCGGCAGAATCATGTCAGCATATGAAATTGCAGAATTCTTTTTTCGCTTTCACTACGGATGCCACAAAACTGTGAGTACTTCGCAAATTTTCATCGCCGAATATCACTTACATTTAAAACTTTTTCATATTCAAATCTATCGAGAAATATCTTTCGTAGCAATAAATCATTTCGAGAAAAATAAAGAACATATTTCGTTAAATCCAATTCTTGTAAAATAATAAATTGTGAAAGTCTTTTTATGTTTTATTTGACAGCACCACATCAAGCACATTTAACCTTTAACATTTAAATAACATCATAAATTCATTGAATACGATAAATACGTATCTCAGCCAAGTATAAATATATTCTGATCCTTCTAGAAAATATATTCAAGCATTACTGCACTACATTAAATCTCACGTATTCATATAAATATTTACAATTCCGAGAAAACATTTTTTCCCGACCAAACACAATTCGAGTTTTTTACTTATAAAAAGAATTCTAGCATCAATCTGTGCGCGATCTTTTTATATATACTGAGCCACGTGATCTCGGCTATTTTTAGATTTCTCCCCACGCAGGCAAGAGCCATTTCGTAACATTGCCCACCCGTGAACATATGGATGTTCATCACAAATAATTAAATATATCAAATTAATACAAATACAAATATAAAATATGAAATGTTATACATACTTGAAGATATTTAAACACTTTTCTATCAAATTCAAACTAAAATAAGATGAAAAAAAAGATTATTATATGAATTAATTTTTAGAGTCACAATCAATTCCAAGTTCAAGAGGATAAATCAATTGGATGGGTCTTTTGAGAATACATTTCTCAGTTTTGACTTTACAGGCCCTCACCTTGCCGTCTCTTCCATGAAATAATTCAATAATTTTTCCTAGACTCCAGAAATTTCTGGGTAATTTATCATCTTTGATTAGTACAATGTCATTTATTTTAAATTGAGGAAAATTAGTTTTGTTGGAACTTAAATGAGCTGACCTCAAATTTAATAAATATTCCCCTTTCCATCTAGACCAAAACAAGCGCATAATTTAATAAACGGAAGCCTAGTAAAAATGTTTGTGTCGACAAGTTGTCAACAAGCTCAAGGTGGACATTTCTAGTTACTGCACTTGCACACGTAATCAGCAGTGCTCTGAGAAGCTCACGGTTTTTAGCGTTTGTTTACGTATGACGTTACGTGCGCATTCCTTATAAGGATCAAACATAAAGTATATACAATTCGCGAAAAGTGCTTCGAAAAGTTATTGGTACTTTACTTCTATGACTACAACCCGCGCAGTCATAATCACATACATTCACTTCACTTCATGTTTGGCAAAATAGCTCAGGATATTTTGCCGAAAGTGGCAATAGCGCCATCGATATACTATAAAAATAAGGGAAGGCAGTCATTTTGTTACATTCGTTTATATTTTTTCAAAATAGCACGTATTTTAATTACATTTTTTTTTCGGTTGTTATGGAAAAATGGCAACAAAAATATATAATTAATATTTTACAACTATTTTTCCTTTACTTTCTACAGAAATGGAGTACTTCCGTTGACAATATTAAGCAAATGGCTCCAAAAACTACAAAAAAAATTCAGAAATAAATGGAGATGCAGTTTTCAAACAAATTGCCTTTAAAAGTACTTTTTTTTCCGAATACGATGGTATAAAAATTGAAAATGTGCAACGCTTAGAAGTTTAAAGACTTGCTATAGAGTATTTAATCGTACTGCTTTGTTTTGCGGCTGGCTTCTGTAAGGTAACATTATTTTTTGAAGTCGTCACAAAATAAGCTGGGAGAAAGAATTAGCATACCGTACCGGGCGCTAAAAAGTATTTTTAACGTTCTTGTTACAAACAAATATTTATTGACGAGTCATGTGTATTCACGCATAAGGAAGCAAAGGGTAGAAAAAAAGTAAGTTTTTTTTTCGCATTTTGAAACTGCATAAATCCGCTTTCATATATATATATATATATATATATATACAGGGTGTCCAGTAAATGACTGACCGATTTTGAACGTAAATAATAAAAAAACGGGTTGAGAAAAAAATGCGCCGTTTGCTGCATTGTTATTGAAAATCAATAAATTTTTAAAAAGCGCTTCGTTGAAATAGTTCGATTTTTTGCCAAAAGGTGGCGCTGGCGGCAGCAAGCTGTAAGAAACACAGACATTACTCTAGTTTTCATAGGAATGGTCTTTTCGACTCATTTTGCAGAGTCGACTCTGAGTCGGCTTACCTAAGTGACGATTCAACATGTTGAGTCGATTCTCGATCACCTGCAGAAATAGGACTGGTTGGTTAAAAAGAGATTTAAAATAATATTTATGATTAAAACAGAGGCGTAGCTAAGGTGTGGCAGCTGCCCCGGACACCGCTATTAAGGAGCTCCAAATTTAGAGAGGTTTAACCGAAATTGACTCACATATTCTGACAGTAAATGAAAATTGTTGATTTTTTTGTGTGCGCGTGTGTGTGTAAATATTTCCTTTAGTAAAATATTTTGGGTATATCGAAATGAGCATTAAAAAAAATTCTGTAAATGTTTCTAGAGATAACAGACGACACTTTGTGCAATTACGTGCAAATTTTGTACCGATAATTACGCGCCTGAATTGAGGTGTAAAATGATTAGGGGCACCAAATTCAGAGAAGGTTTAAATTAAAACTGCCTCACCTATTTTGACCATAAATAAGAATTGCTGAACTTTTTTCTGTGTGTGTATGAAATAATTTCAACGATGGGGGGGGGGGGGGGGAGTCGAAAATTTTAGAGCATTTCGTTATATCTCACCATATCTCTGCAGCCGTTTTAGGCAGCATTCTGAATTTCCAGAGAAAACGACTAGCAGCGGTCAAGGGCTGCTAAAAAAATAGTTTAAAATGTTTCTTAGAGAGTTTACTATTTCTCCCTTCAGAGGGTTAAAGGGAGAGTCAAATCTTTTAGATCATTTCGCTATATTTCAGCAGCAGTTTTAGATAGCTGTATGAAATGGGATAGTCGAAAGTTTTAAGATATTTCATCATATCATAGCAAAAGGTTTAAGTGGAAAATTCTGGATAACAAACCTATTAAAAAATAACTAAACACATGTTTCGGTGATTTTAGAAATTCTACCGCTAAGGATTTAAAGAGTTGGGCGAAAATGTTAGGACATTTCGCTAGGTCTCAGCAACAAATTTAGCTAGAGGCATGAAATCCAAGGCAACAAACATATTAAAAAATAGTTAAACACATTTATTTCAGCGATTTTTGAGCTATTTTAGCCGTTTCTACTCCAACGTCGACTTTCAACTCAATAGTATAAGATCATATGAATAAGACAACTATTACTGATTTCCGATTAGATATTTTGAAAAGAAATATTTAAAAAAGTTTTCATTTCGCTTAATTCAAGATTCTTTTGGGGAAACCGACCAGTATAGCGAGCAAGGGCTGCTAGTATCAAATAAAAAAAGCCTTTTACGAACAAATTTAGCCAATTTACTATTAAATATCAATTTTTTTTCTGGACCGTCTCACACAGACTAGGAATTTATAAAATTTTTAATCCTAAAAATTTCTAAGATTTTGGACGATAACGACTCTTTTTTTTAAAAAACATTTAAAATACCGGACGACCTCCTCACCCCCCCCCCCCCCCCCATTTACAGCATATTTCAAATTTACTCATTAACACCGAAAAGCAAAATACGGAGAAAAGAAAATACAAAACATCATATACCTCCAGTTCCCTTTGCAACGGGATAGTTTTACCCAGCACGGGTCACGGGACCCCATTGTAATTTGCCCTTCATGTCAGAACTCCGATGGGGTTACTGCTCTGTGAGTTACTGTGTTAGGAATTTTATCGCTCGTTTGGCTAAAGGAATTTAGTATTTACATAGAAAATAAGCACCGTGTTTCTACACGGTATTCCAATTCAACACGAAAAAAGAGTCGTGTAGAAAATAAGTGTTTATTTTTAAAGTTGTACTTTCTCTCTCCTAATAAATATTTCATCTTTAATAACGTAGAAAATTACTCAACAAGAACATGTTAAAGAAGTTTTATTTAAAGAAATCTGTAGGTTAAAATTATTATTGTTGTTTAGATGTGGTAATCTGAATTGGAGTTGCGTGACATAGAAATATATGCAATAAATAAAAATACTTATTGATTATTATATTATTAAAACTAAATATTACAGTTTTCTGTTTTCTAACTTTAATACACTTCAGGTTTAGAATATATATATCTGTATGCATTTGCAATTGATAAGCGAGTAAAAAAGAGACTTAAATAATTTAGAAAACATAATAAGGTTTTGTTAGTTTTGTTTTTGAGAAAAAAAATGTCAACATCTAATTTTTATAACATATAATTATATAGACTTTTTAAGTATAGTTGGTAAGAGAATGATGCATAAAAACTGAAAATGTGTTAAATAATTCAAAAATTTTAATAAATTTTTTTATAATTTTGTTGTTAAAAATTTCATTTTAACTCGTTTCAGTATTTTTAAAAGTTTTCATATGGATCCTTTTATGTTTTATTCCACATTTAATACGAGAATAAGTAAAAACTAAGTATGTTAAATAATTTAGATATTTTAATAATTCTTTAATGTTTTCAGCATTGATATCAAGCATTTTCCTTCAGGAGGGATTTTTAAATCTCCTGTGGTTGCAGGAAGGATTGTCACTTAAACAATATCAATAAGAATTAAATTAAAAGTAGGAATTGTGTTCGTTTAGTAAAAATTTGGATTTAAAGCAATTGCACTTCTTTTTAACCTGATTAATTTAAACCATTACAAGAATAATGATTAATAAACAAAAGTGCGGGGGATGGAAAAGGTGGCAGTAAATTTTACATGTACTGCATTATATGTCTGTTCGTGATTGTGTAATATTTCAGTTTATATAAATATATCAGTTTATAGAATATTGTAATTAAAACAATGTAAATTATTTATCTAGATAATTTAATTAAGGTTGCAAGGAATATTCAGAAAATTCTGACAAAGAAAAAAATTTTAACTAATTTTTGAGACATGCTTGCCTTGAAAAGACAATTTTACTGTATGTAATGTAACCCAAGAGTAACTGTATTAAGCAGTTTATGACTCGTTTGGTTAAATGAATATTATTTACTGTACAAAAAAAAAAAAAAAAAAAAAAAAAAAAAAAAAAAAAAACACCGTTTAGAATTGGTTCCGGATAAACACAAGAAAAAATCGAATACAAAATAAATATTTATTTTTAAAATTGTACTTTTTCTCCATTAATAAATATTTCATCTTTATTAATATAATGAGCAAGAACAAGTTCCAAAAATTTTTATTTAAGAAAATCTACAAATAAAAAATATTATTGTTTACATGTACTTGGGGTTACATGATATAGAATTGTACGCAACAAGTAAAATACAAGTATATTGATTATGATTTTATTAAAATGAATATTATAGTTTTCTGCTTTGAAAATTTGATACATCACAAATTTATAATATGCGTATGTGCGTGTGTGTATTTCCTATTGAGAAGATAATAGAGAAAAGATACATAAATTATTTTAAAAACATAATTTTTTATTCGTTTTGTTTTTGAGAAAAAATGTCAACTTCTGATTTTTGTAACATATAGTTATATAGACTTTTGTGCATACCCGATAAAAAAAAATACTTAAAATTTGAATATGTCAAATGATTTGTAAATTTTAATAACTTTTTAGCAATTTTGTTTCTAAATATTACCTTTATTCATTTAATGTTTCATAATATGTTACAAAATCAACTTATTTTCCACATTTAGTACGAGAGTAAGTAAAAAGTTAAGTGCTTTAATATTTTTTAAATATTTCTAGGGTTAAAATCAGGCATTTTTCTTCCAGGAGGAATACAGGAGGAGGTCTTCCAGTCTTCTAATGATATAGTTTGTTTTTTCAATAGGTAGAAGGAGTACTGAAAACAGAGAGGAGATGGGAGGGGGGGGGGCACTCCCTTCCTAAATGTTTGAAAATATATGAATTTTGGTAACTTTTGGCTACTTTTAATCATTTGACACCTTTTAATGAAAATCCCGATTATTCTTATGGGGGTCCCTTAAAAAGGGAGGCCCGCATGCCCCGCATGCTCTGCATAGGTCGGGCCCTGTGTCTTATGCCATTAGAAAAAAATAGTGATTAATAAAAAAATGTATGTGTGTGTGTGGGGGGGGGGGGAAGACGGCAGTAAATTTTACTTGTACTCTAATATGTCTGTATGTGCCATATTATTGATTGTTCAATGTATCAGTTTATATAAATATATTATTTTTATCAGATGTACATGAATATATTTTACAACGACCCTTTTTAGATTCTAGAAAAATACAGCATAATTTTTATTTATTTCATCAAGTTAAAAAGTAACAACTATTACTGTAGTGCAACTACGACATTCATCTTCATTTAAATTTTTGCTTTCTTCTATCTTTACAAGAAGAAAGTATTGGACTCATGAAAATTTTCGAATTCCGATTTTCGGTGGATTTACGCGTTTTAGGGGTCAGAGAAACCGAAAAACATGTTTTTTTCAAAATGTCTGTCTGTGACTCTGTCTGTCGTCTGTATGTATGTATGTGACACAAATTTTGTGGGCGCTCTATCTCCAGAACTAATGCACGGAATTTAATAAAAATGTATATTCAGTTAGTCCTTGATATAAATTGGTGCTGATTAGTTTTTGGTGTAAATCGCTCAACAGGTGGCGCTGCTATACAGCATTTTTTGCGATATCCACAGTAGCTCAATCCCCAGAACTAACGCACGAATTTTCATCAAACTTCAGATTCAATTAGTCCTTGACATCAATTGACGTTTTATACATTTTGGCATAAATCGCTCAACAGGAGGCGCTGCTATGCTGCATTTTCTGCGATTTAAAAAAAATCACAATTTTTGAAGCTGTATAGTTAAAAGCTGATTTTTGAAAATAGTTCTTTGTAATTTATTAAGACTCTTCTCAAATCCAAAGGAGCTACTTTCAGACAAATTTCTTAATTCATTCTTGCTCAGAAACGTATAAAATAGGCAGGTATTCTTATTAAGAAACTGCGTAATTTAATAACGTTTTCCATTTTTTGATAAAGGCAAAATATCTTTAAGAAGATACAACTAAAATTGGCTTTTGAATCGAATTTTCTGATGCGATAGCACTGGAAAGGAGAAAAAGCTGTCGTCAAATGACAAAAATCGCTTATAACTCAAAAAGTAATTTATTTAAAAAAATGGAAAATGCTATTCGTTTCCGAAGTGTTTCAATGATATACATGTGAAATTTATGACTTTATAATTAAAAATGCGTCAAAAAATTTGGCAGAAAGTTTGCCGTTGTTGAGCAGGGAATTTGAAAATCAGCTTAAGGTAATTCCAATGATTCCTTTATGGTTGTTACTATTTTTACAAAGCCTATTGCCTGCCTGAATCATCATAGGAACAACTAAGTCCAGCTACAGCCCGGCTGAACTATGCAGGAAAAAACATTGTAAGCCTAATCCAGGCCCAGCCTGAGTCTGATGAAAAAATTAAGCCTGGGCTCAGCTCAAACACAATGTAACTGTCCGATGCCAATATCTACGCTGAACATGTCATATTTTTGTATTGATGTTGTCAAACTAGCATCGCCAACTGCGGCACATTTATACTTAAATCTGTTCTCGCTCAATAAGTGCGAAAATTTCTGACACATTTAATAACTCATTTTTAAATGTAAAAGAACAAAATTGTCAAGGTTGACTATGGAAACGATTTCTAATCGAAATGAGTTTTCCGTAAATATTATCATAAGACGAAACGCAATATTTCACCTTCATTCAAACATACAATAAATTATATGAACCTTAAAAAGTTTACGGTTTACATAAAAGGTGACTAAAATAATAAGAGAGATGTTACAAGTTAAAAATATACATTTTGTTTAAAACTTCTTAATAATTGCAAGCTTTTCCAAGCTCCTCAACAGAGAATACTTTAATAACAATGTTAATATTATTAAAATATTCTCTGATGAAGAGCTTAGAAAAAGCTTGAAAGTACTAAGAAGTTTCAAATAAAATGTATACTTTTTAACTTGTAACATCCCTTTTATTATTTTACTCACCTTTTAAGAAAAACAATGAACTTTTTAAAGTCATAAATATATTTCATGAGTTTTCCGTTTTTTGATAAATAAATTACCGAATTATAAGCAATTCTGATCATGTAACAACAAATTTTTCTCCTGTCTCTGGTTTGTTTTTTTGTCTTTCGTCCAGAAATTCGGTTCTAAATGTCAACTTTGACTGTATTTTCTGAAAGATCTTTTACGTTTATCAAAAAACGGAAAACGTCTTTCGATTACATAGTTTTCGAATAACATCTGCTTATTCCATGTGTTTCCGAACAAAAATGAATTAAAACTTGTGCCATAAAATTAGCTGCCCTTTTGGATTTGAGAACAGTCTTATATTTCGCTTCTAGTAAAGTCGTGTCCATTGAAAATTAATCATATGTTATCAGCTTCGTTTAAATTTTTATATCGGACCAGTGTTTAAAAAATTGTTTTAATTCGCGCTTGGCAAAAATTGTCCGCTTTTCGCCAAGAAATGGGGTAGTAAATAACACGCGAACCCTCCATCAATTGTATTTTCCCGTACCTCCCACACTCTTGACCTTTGGGGGGAAAAAAGTAATTATAGCGGGCTGGCTGTAGCGTCACCCTTTGCAACACTGCAATCCACTTTAAAAAAATGCAAATATAATCCTTTGAAAAAATTTCAGTCGTCGAAGTCACTTTTCGTTTCATATATTTAATATTCTACAACAGCTTTGAAATTTTAATAACCTGTTAATTATATAGTTACCTTTAAGCTAATGATCAAGTATCGATTTAGTTGTAATATTTAAGGGTGAAATAATCAGTTTGAAAATCAAAAATTTCACAGAGGAAAATTACGATACCAACGAAAACATACGCCCCGCCCCGCATCCCCTCGTTGAAATTATTTCACACACACACACACACAAAAGTTCAGCAACTCTTATTTATGGTCAAAATAGGTGAGGCAGTTGCCCCTAATTTAATCATTTTACACCTCAATTCAGGCACGTAATTATCGGTACATAATTTGCACGTAGTTGCACAAAGTGTCGTCTGTTATCTCTAGAAACATTTACAGAATTTTTTTTAATGCTCATTTCGATATACCCAAAATATTTTACTAAAGGAAATATTTACACACACACGCGCACACACAAAAAAATTCAACAATTTTTATTTACTGTCAGAATATGTGAGTCAATTTCGGTTAAACCTCTCTAAATTTAGAGCTCCTTAACAGCGGCGTCCGGGGTAGCTGCCACACCTTAGCTACGCCTCTGTTTTAATCATAAATATTATTTTAAATCTCTTTTTAACCAACCAGTCCTATTTCTGCAGGTGATCGAGAATCGACTCAACATGTTGAATCGTCACTTAGGTAAGCCGACTCAGAGTCGACTCTGCAAAATAAGTCGAAAAGCCCATTCCTATGAAAACTAGAATAATGCCTGTGTTTCTTACAGCTTGCTGCCGCCAGCGCCACCTTTTGGCAAAAAATCGAACTATTTCAACGAAGCGCTTTTTAAAAATTTATTGATTTTCTGATAACAATGCAGCAAACGGCGCATTTTTTTTTCTCAACCCGTTTTTTTATTATTTACGTTCAAAATCAGTCAGTCATTTACTGGACTCCCTGTATATACCCAATTACTTTGGGTATTTTGAAAATATTAATATTTACTTTTTCAAAAAAAAATTCTGACGTCGATTTATTTTTTTCTTCCACATATTTACAAGTCCGCATCCATTTTTTGATTAAAAAAAGGGGAGGGGGAAGAAAAAACACTTATTCGTGGCATCTTTCCTTCCCACCGACGTTTTTGTTAAAAAAAAAAAATCAACGTTAATTACTTTAAAGCATTAGATAACATTATGAATCTTTATTTCCCTCGTAAAACTGAATTACAGTGAAACCTCGCTGCGAGACCACCTCCATTAAGCGACCACCTGCCTGAGTGACCATTTTTTCATGGAACAAAATTTATTTCCATAGACTCAATACTAATTTTACCTCCATTCAGAGACCATCCTAGTTGAACTCCCTCCATGAGCGACCCATTTCTTTGAAGAAAATTAAATATATTTCGTTTTTTTCTGGTCGTTTGAAGAAGGTTTTATCAGAAAAATAATTCCGGAGGGCGCATTATTCAAACTTCTAAACTTTAATTCTGGTAACTTTTAAGTGTTTAACCCTGTTCTGCTTTTTTAGGCAATGAATTTAACTCTGATGACGAATTAAGAATGACTGTCAATAAACTTCCCTGCCCTATTCTGATAGGAAACTCTCAAAGAAATAGATAAATTAATGAAATCGTCATTATTTGTTCCCGACAAAAAAGAAAAAAAAATGCATTTATTTACTGAACTTCGAAAGGACTTGGAATTAAAAGTTATGAAAAATAAAACCATAAAATCAAAGCAAACGTCAGTATATTCACTTTTTAAACTCTGCAGTAATTAACTTATGTAATTAACAGTTGTTTTGATACTTAAATTTTTATATTTTTCCTAATGTGAAAAATAAATTTTAGTAACAGTACCTTGTTACCCCTTTTCAACAATTAGAATCTAGATTTAAACAAGACCTCCATTAAGAGACCACCTCTCGGAGCGAGAAATTTTTATTGGAACGGAAGGTGGTCGCTTTAAGGAGGTTTTACTGTATTAAATAAAATATTTCCAGATGCCAAATTTATTTAAAATGGGTTCACTTGAATAGCATTGACGTAGAATGATGAATATCATTTGATGTAGCATTGACGCGCATAGTCAATGACCCTGGTTCGATTCCAGGCTTAGACACTTCTCACTCTGTTGGCTGTACGCCTTTTAAGCAATTAAAATTGAAATATACATTTTTTTTTTCACAAATATTAATAAGGATAGTTTTTTTCGTTGTGCATTAAAAATAAAGTACAGGTTATAATGGTATTATCACAAATTGAATTATTGAATTCATATTTATTTTCAGTAATTATTCCTGTCGGCTCTATAAAAGAAAAACTATGAGTTAAAGTTGAATACAATTAAATTTTAGCTAAATGCAAATAAAAGACGCAATTTTCGACAGTAAACATATAAATAAAAGCTCCAAGCTTCATTAAGTCGATGAGATGTGGAAATAAGTTCAGTTTCTGCAAAATTATGCAAATCACGTTTAATGCGCGACTTTTGTCCTCTCCTTTATCCTCCTCAGACCCGAGATAAAAATAAAAGATTGGTACTTACCCGAAGTTGTTTAAATAGTTGCTTGGGTCTTCATAAAGCATAAAATTGCAATTAAAATTTTTTGTAAAAATTTGCAGGGGCTAGGGGGCATGTATCACATGTGATACATCAGGACTGAAAAGGTATACAAGAAATCTTTTTAAGTTTTAAGTATAATTAATTTAATCATCTTATTCTGAGTTTAAATCAGACTATATATCCAACACATAAATTCTGAATCAAAAATAAATTTTATTGGTGTTCTGTGGCAACATTACATTTATTTTTTGTTTTCATGGAATTCCTTGAAACAATTTCTTGCTGATGTAAAACACAAAAAAAACATTGCAATCTGTGCAATGTACAGTAGTTAAAGCTGAGCAATTAAGTTAAGTCAAATTAAGTTAAGCAATTAAGTTAAGCAACCAAATTAAGTTTATATCAAAAAATACTTCTAATAACCTTTAAATCTACATAAAAACAAACCTCAAAAACCAAAACAACACTGACTCAAAAAGCACGAACCCTACGTGGTCGGGTCCCATTGTATCACATGTGATACAAACAAATTTCAAGGATAATAATTTTTTAACATTTCACTATAAAGCTATTTTATTTGTATTAATTGATAAAATGTACACTTGCAAAGGAAATGTGTATCTTAAAAATAGTTTAATACTTATATTTAAATAATAAAATAAAACTTACTTCGACGGCGTGCCGACATCTCTTTTTTTCTCCAAAACGCTTCTAAAAATTGAAATCGTGGGGAGGTACTGCCATTTATCGGCTAAAGAAAAAATTAACATAGGTTTTTCACCTTGTATCACATGCGATACAATCGGTCTCAAAATTGTTTTTGCCGTCCAGCTTTTGTAAAAAATTCTGAAACTTTTGTATCACATGTGATACAAGGGGCCTGAGGAGGATTTAAAACGCATCTAAACCGGATTCGACTGTACTTTGAATTATGGATTATTGATTACGAAAAATGAAGTTAAAATATAGATTCCTTAGACATCAATCATTTAAAAGACTCAAAAAAAATATACGTTTAAAAATTAACTTTCCGGTCAGAAATATTATGAAAAATATTTTAATTTATATTTACGTTACTTTTATGTGAAAGTGAGTGTTGTAAATCTTTATATTATGTCAAGAAACGTTGATCCTTCTTGGACAACGTAATTTACTAAGCGAAATTGCGAAATCCGCACCAGCAGCCAATTGCAAATCCCAGCGACCAAAACCGACAGAATAGGAACCACACGCTCACGTAATCCATACCGATGTTCAACAGTTTCCAACTCTGCCCCATGTTCCGTTCTTTGAAGTCTGTCGTCATTAATATATGTATAATACCGTTTAAGGCTGTCGCTCTATGGAGAAGATGTTAAAATACAATTATGTCGTTTTGAATGCTTCGGATTAAACATGTTTTCTAAATTAAATTTCGGAGTAAAATGCAATTTTTATTTAAGTAACTTATTTTAAAAATCAAAATACATTTAATATCATAGTAATATTTTTTTTTCGCGTAATTTATCATCAAATATCAATTAATTATACATGAGAATTCTTTCGAAGAATTAATTTGTAAGATTTAATTTATTATTACATTTCTTGTATTCTAATTTTTATCAATAATAATTAATTAATGGATCACTTTTGTTAAAAAAAAAAAAAAAAATAAATATTTATAGAAGTAACTAGGGGGCTCTGCCCCCTGCAAGCTACGCTCGCCAACCCCCGTTCAGACACTGTAGAATCTAAAAGCACGCTAATCTGATCGGTTTTAAAAAGATGAGAGAAGATTGAATTATACTGAAAAAACCTGTAGCGATCTCCCTGTAAACGGGTTTCCATTCAATTCCCTTTGATTGCAAAATTTTAAGGTAGAATCAGTTGCTGTTAAAACATCCAATGGTTGTTTTCGTGTTTCGTTAAAGAAGATCAGTTAAACATTTGAAAAGAAGCTAAAATAAAATGAATTATGTAAACAGAGTCTTTGTGTCTCAATATTTTTTAACAGCGTTATAAAACGATTGACATAATACAATTACTAAAATTTGCTGCTTTAACCCTTTCAAGGGCAGTGGTTCATTTTTGGACCACTTAATTTTAATTCTTAAATGCCACATTAGCATCAGAATATTGGGATGAAAATTTCCCTTTTATTAAGTAAGTGAACAAAAGCATTTTTGTATTTCGAAATTTGTTTGTAAATTCTAGTGCCATTCACTGATTTCAGGATTTTACGAATAGAAATGCCTTGTCCGTGAAAGGGTTAAACGCATATTAATGTATTTATTATTTTAAAGTTTCCTTTCCCTTTTAATATTCACGAGTAAATACAATTTTCAGGACATAATTTTCACTATTTTCCAGCCTTTAACACGTACTCATTTAACACTTTGCCGTCCGCACGATTCGTAAATATTTATTCGCTTGGCTCCGGCAGCGCTAATTCGGATCAGTTGACTTGTCGCCGGCCGTTCTTTACATTATCGGTCCAGAACAGGCGATCATCAATTGACCATTCTAGGCGTGGACAAACGCTGGGCCAAAACTAGTCCGGCAACTCAGGGTCAGAAAGGTCTTCGAGTTTTTCTTCGGTGGTTACAATGCTATGCACACGACACCACTGTGGTGTCGCCGGCCGTTGGCAGCTAATTTGCGCACGACACCACTGTGGTATCACCGGCCGTTGACTGCTAGTTTGCGCACGTCACCACTGTGGTGTTACCGGCCGTTGACCGCTAGTTTGCGCACGTCACCACTGTGGTGTCGCCGGACGGCATAGTGTTAATAGTAATTTTAAAGTTTTTTTTTCTGTTTTTAATAGTCACGTGAAAATAAATTTTTAATCGTTAGGAAATATTATGCTTTATGCTAGGAAATATTATGCTATATTATGCTTTGCACTGTTTTAAAAATTGAAAACAATCTCTATAATAATAGCCTAAGTCATGTGACTATCATCAACAGCTCCAGGCGGATCCCTTCGCTTTTTATATTCCAGGCGGCCATTTTGGTACCTTAATGTTAGCCAGCCACAGGTGTGATAAGTTGCCGAATATTATTCTATCCCCATTATTTCGTTTTTATTATAACTAGGGGATCGTACCCGGGCTTCCCGGGTTAAAAAATATAGGTGAAATCATTTTTTAAAATTGAAAACTAATAATTTTTTTATATTCCATAATATTTTTAGATTGACAACTTACATTAAAAAAGCATTTTTCATATGGAAAATACGAATTATACAATCAAATAAATTTTTGAAATTTATCAAAAGCGATATTTTCTTATTAGCCGCATGCTAAGAGTTATTTGCCAAGATTTTGCTACTTATGGCATCCTCTTATATTCTGATAATTTCAGAGCTTATACATGTCTGGTAAATTTGTGTTTTATTTAAATTTGTGTTTTATTTATATTATTTTATTTATTTATTCATAGGGAATTTTTTTTTATGGATATTAGCCGTTGAAGTCTGTATTTTGTTTTAAGGGCAAACGGATTAATCTTTCGTAATCGAGCTCCGCGCGATATAGATAAATTAAAAAATATTTCATGCTTAAAAATTGTTTTTAAAACTATAAACAATCAGTAAACTGAGATGGACTTTGCAAAGTTATTCCATTAAAAAAAATCCTATTTGGTGATCTAAAAATTTAAATTGTACGATTATAAATATGTTAGATTTGTTGTTTTTTCAATATTATTCTTTTATTTGTTTATAAAAGAAGTATTAATTTCGTTAATTTGTCTTTCACAAATATGTTAGATTGGTGGTTTTTTTAATATTATTCTTTTATTTGTTTATAAAGGAAGTATTAATTTCGATATGCAAAAATAGTCAGAAACAAATGCTGAAAAATGTTTGTTGCTTTATGTGAAAAATGTTTATTATTATTATGTATTGAAACCGGCACGTGATAAGATAAACTTAAAAAAAATCATGCTTAAAAATTATTTTAGAAAATATAAAACATCAGTCAATTAAGATAAAGTTTTTAAACAATTTGCATTTGAAAGTAAATTTTTTCTCTATGCGACGAAAATTGGAAATGTAACGATGGTCAGAAGATTGAAAAATATACTTTATAAAGATACTCTAAATTTTTGTAAAACATTGCGTTTTATCAGTGCGTGATTTCGATTACATTATTTTTAAATGTGAAGCATTTTCACCTGTGAAGAATTTCAAAGCAGCTGGGCAGTGAAAATGACGCACTTCTACAAAACATAATTCAGGTTTAAGAAATGAAATACACGCTTTTTTATAAAATGACGTCATTTGCATCCGCTAAAGCAATCCACTTTTACAATCCAGTTTTAAACTTCGTCTATAGAAAAGTGTGCATATGACGTCACTATCACAGAATAACAGACAATATTCTTGACATAGCCCATATTTTAATTTCAACTTTTTTTTTTTAGGTTTTATGAGAAAATGGCAACAGAAGGATACAGTATCTCCTATTTTCCGTTTACTTTCAATGAAATGAGGTACTTTTGTTGCCACGATAAGAAAAATGGTATTAAAAACTACAAAAAAATTAATATCTCAAAAATAAATTGAGATACAGTTTTCAAACAAATTGCATTTAAAAGAGCATTTTTTTCCTTATACGAGGGTGTAAAAATTTAAAATGTGCGATGTTTAGAAGTTTAAAATTTTGCAGTAGAGAAAATTGCAAAACCAAAATTGTATTTCAAATTTCAAAGTGTTGCCATTCGCAAAAGGACGTATGCGTTACGCACAGATATGTTTGTCCTTTATAATATAGATAGTCCAAGTCATGTAACTGCCATAAACAACGGGCTGATTCCTTCGCTTTTCATAAGAAAGGTTTCCATTTTGATTAAAGAATCAAAATTATTTTTTCGAATAAAACTACATAAAAGTTGCCATGATCACAAAGAATTCCTGGCACTTTTATGTTAGCCGGTTGAAAATCTCGCCAATAGCTTTTTTTAAACTGGCCAGTTAGCATTTTTTTATTTTTCGAGTGGTAAATTAAAACGGTGCTACTTGGTTATCCCATCGACCAAAAATCTGTCGCCAAACTATAAGATTAAAGGCCAATAATGGTTGATCGTAAATGTCACATTCACTTGACTTTAAGGAAGTTACACATATTCACGCCATCAAGTGATTTTTATTTCGACGTTTTATTTGTATTTTTATTAATGTTATACTAATTTGTTCTTTTGTTATTTAAAATAAATAAAATATGTCAATTTGTATAACTTGGCGAAATTGGTCGACGGGAGAAGTAATAACATTAAAACGTTGCTTTGAAGTGGAAATTAAATCTCATGATTTGTTGCATTCACAAATACGTACCGGGTTTGGCGTGATTTTTTTTTTACGGCAATTTGGCGAAAACCTCGTTTTCAAATGCCTGTTACATATGTATTTTTAAATCATTTTCTGTTATTTTTAAAATGAAATAACATTAAATAAAAAAAAATTAATTAATAACTATATAACAAAACAATTTATAATTTTTTGTAAATAAAAAGAAAATAAATTCAAATAAACTTTTATTAATAAATAAGCAACAATAGCCGGGTTACCATGCAGGCAAAATAACGCCATTTTGGCGCCAATTAGGTTCCCCGTTGCGTATATGACATCTGTGTCTAATAGTTTTCTTTTCGTTTCGTTTAAAAAATAGAATGAAGTAAAAGCTATTTATTTTAAAGGTTTCAATTTTAAATGAAAGTTTTGTATTAAATAAAATGATAATGAAATACAAATTGAATTCTGAATAAAAGTAACATGATGCATTTTTTAGCATACATTTAATGAAGGCCACACTCGTCGCCAAATTAATTTAAAATGACCTTTTCTAAAATATGAAAACAAATATCTGTTATGATTAAAATTTGAGTTGCCATCATTAGAAAAAAAGTATTTAAAATTAGAAAAAAATTAATATTTCGAAAACTAATTCTAATTTTAAAATTCTAATACCAGTTTTGAGATCTGTGGATCAATACGGACTTTTGGTGTTAATTTCATCGCAAAGTATTCCATATTTTAGGAGAAATCGCCGTGAAACGTAATCAGTTGTTTAATCAGTCGTTTCATAGAATCGTTACATAAATTTGTTTCAATTCGATTCATTAGGATTTTATATATATAGGGTAGATACATTTCCCAATGTGATACCATGTTATCATGATGTGTTAGATTCTGCATTAAATAAACAAATAAATTCATTAAAATTAACAAATCGGAAATTGTACGTAAACGTACGTAACTAGTTTTATAACTTTTCAGATCTTGGTGGCGTAGCTGTTGCCCTCTTATGTACACGAATACAAAATTTATTACGATTCTATATATTAAATTCAGTCATACGGAAATAATGGGACTCTATCTTAAATAGGACGCAATCACCCTGACAAACTAGAATACTTATGGACATGCATGCGTGTCTGAAAAAATCTTATATATATATATATATATATATATATATATATATATATATATATATATATATGCATTTGTGTATTTCTGGTATAGATGAAGATTGCATATGATTTAAATAGTATCTGCCATTCGAGTTTTTATAAAATTTTTGAGCTCAAAATGGCATTCGAATATGTACACTGATATAGACGACAGATAAAATCAACGGGGAAAAAGTAAAAGAAAAAGTCATAGCTTCCGGATTCTAAAAGTGATTTTAACAAAATTTACCTATGTATATGAAAATTGTATATGCTCTGTCCTATACTTTCAACATCAATTCTTTGATTCCATTGTATTCTTTTCGAGGCAGACGAATCTCTCGAAATTGATCATTGGAAGTAGTTGGAATTTACGTGTATTTTTATTGTTAAAGGAATATTTTTTTTTTCAAATTTTTTTCAAATTTTAAATATCTCCGGCAGAATCTTGTCAGCATATGAAATCGCAACATTCTTTTTTCGCTTTTAGTACGGATGACGCAAAACTTTGCAAATTTTCATAGCCGAATATCACTTACATGCTTTATATTAATGCAATATTAACTATATACCGGGTGTCCCAAAAAGGACTGACTGATTTTAAAATTCAATTACTTGCAAACGGTGACAGATATTTAAAAAATTCTTGCAGGAGGGTTATGCATAAGGTCAAAAATTTTATTACAGTGATTTTCGATTTTAGTTCGAATTACAAACAATAGATGGCGCTGTAAGCAATAGTCGCTAAATACAGGCTCGATTTCTGGTCCTTTTTCTTGTTCCATGCTGAAAAAGGAGATGGAAATGTATTATCCGGGCCACGAAGTACCAAAAATCGAGTCTGAATTAAGCTTCTATTGATCGCAGCGCCATCTATTGTTTGTAATTCGAACTAAAATTGAAAATCACTGTAAAAAAACTTTTGACCTTATGCATAACCCTCCTGCAAGAATTTTTTAAATATCTGTCACCGTTTGCAAGTTATTGAATTTTAAAATCAGTCAGTCCTTTTTGGGACACCCGGTATATAAAAGAAAGTCTGGATTTTGTATTAATCAACGCGCAGCCCAAACTACTGAACCTAATGTCTTGAAATTTGGGGTAAAAATTCTTCTTATGACATAGAGTGCCGCTAAGAAAGGATTTTCTAAAATTCCACCCCTAAGGGGGGGTAAAATATCGAACGAACTTTTAAAAAATTCATTAAAAATCTGATTTTATAGTTATTTTTCAACTGATAACCTATTTTAGTGTATTTCTGTATGCTGAATCGAATGGTACTAACCAAATTATTTTAAGTCTAATAGTTCGCGAGATATTTCATATTTTTCTAATTTGGCGATCTCTTTGGCGCCAAAACCTCGAAATACCTAACATTAAAAGTGATAATTCATCCATATTCATTCATATTGTAAATCCGTTACTGTAGCAACGGAAGAAATTCAAAGTAAATCTTTTTTGTTAATTCGTTTGATTAAAGAATTGAACCGGCTACGTATATGAGTTTGAAAAAAATAAATAAGTACAAACGCCTTGAGAAAGAGAGAAAAAAATATTGGATTTATTTAAAATACAAAGAAGCGATCCACTTAGAAATTAATATTATAAAACGAAAATATTTAAAAAATGAAAGCAATGTTTGTACGACTTTAAAAATTTTGTGGTACTTACATCCGGGCCATGTCAGATACAACTGCGCCAAGCATGGCAGTTACATTAATTACAGCAACCCTTATTTTTTGTCCATTTGATAGTTTATTTAGTATAGTTTTAAATTAATTTTATTATTATAATTTTTATTTATTATAATTTACAGTATGTAGTTTTATGTTATATATTTTATTTGGTTATTTACTTTAAACAATTTGCAATTTTTAACAAGGTTATGTATTTAAGAACGCTAAATTACTGTTTTGAACGTAACTGGCAAACGATAAACAAGATTGGCAATTGTCAAACATTTTTGGCGATCTATCTCATGGTCCAGAAAATGCGTAAAGTAATCACTTTTTTCAATGGAAGAAATTGGAATTGAAATAATGCATCGGGATTTATCGTTTGCTCCTGGATAAGAGAAAAAATGGGTACTTTTATGTCAGCCGTGTGTAAATCTCGCCATTAGCATTTTAAAAATTGCCAATGGTAGTTGTTACATTTCGCGTATGTAAATTAAAAACAATTTTTTTTAAAGTTATGGCATTATTTCCTAATATTGTTTTACTTTTCAGTTTTTCAATGAAATTTGAGCAATGCATTATTTTAAATGAAATGAGTGAAACGTTTATATTTTGAATGAAAATAATAAAATAAGAATAAGGTATGGAAGCAATCTTTGTTGACTTATTACTTGCGCCCGGCGAACCTAAAAGTATCACAAAATCCACATATTCACCTTTCGTTGGGTAATGGGATTCCTGGTTAATCTTCCGTAATCGGAGACCTTGCCAATTGATGTATTAGCTACAATGTTGTAAGCATCGTTTACGTATGAAGCGAAAACTTCACGATGAATTCTATTACAAAAAATCATATCATCATCATCATCTACTGCATATTTAAAACGGAAATTTGCATTTCATTCCGATTGTTTATAATACTTTAATAGGATATGCCACTATTAGTTAAGTAAAGTTTTTAGAACGTGTTTTGTGTATTCTACGTTGCTTAGTTATAGAGAAAAGGAAAATGTTTAAAAAAATTAAGTGAACCTGATTATTAAAGGTTAGCCTTTAAAAAAATTTTATTGAACAGATTTTGATCCAAGTGGCACTATTACATATATTTTCAGGAATGGTTTTAGTATATAACATTTCCTTATATGTTGTTTAGTTATAGAGCTATTGAAAAAGTTATAGAGTAAGGTGAACGCAATTATGAAAGATACATCTACTGTAATTATATAAAATTCAAATTTGTCTTTCCTTCCCTTCCACCCGTTTATAATTTAAGTTTTGCTGGATGTATTTTGATGGGACTTAACACTGTTAGTAAGATAATTTTTTGTGGATTGTTGCTATTTCTTACATGATTGGTACTTCTTGCATGGATGGTAACTTCTCTGTAGCGAAGTTTTTTGCTGGGTTATTGTTTTCTCTGAACCTTAAACTTGACAACAAATCAGATTGCAGAAAATCACATTACAAGAGAAAGTTCCAAAACTTAGGTGAACCCGATTGCGAAAGATTACCTTTTATTTAAAGTTATACTGAACGAAATTTAATTGGAGTTACACAAGTAGGTAATATTTCAGGGATTGTTTCAATATTTAACATATCATTCTACATTTTTAGTTATAGAGCTATGAGGAAAGTTTTCAGTGGTATAGTTGTAAAAAAAGTACGATAATACCCACAGGCAGAGGGTATATACTAGAGAGCATATATGTTATAGCTATGGAGGGTGTGTAGAGTTTCTAAAAAATCCAGAAGGTCTACGGCATATAGGCAACGCTACATTCCTGAAAGTTCTACAATCACGTTAACGCGATACTGAAAAATATATTAAACTATCTACTCCACATATAGTATACAAAGAGCAATTTCGGTTCAACCACTTATAACTTGAGTTCTTTTGAATGGATTTTGAGAAGATTTGCATTGTTAGTTGAGATAAATTTTCAAAAAAGGGTTTCGTATATAACACATATCATTCGGCGTTGCTTAGTTAGAGAATTATGTGCCAAAGTTCTTTAATCAGTGAACCCTATTTGGAAAGATTAGCCTTTTTAAAAGGTTCTACTGAGTTAAGTTCGATGGAATTAGCACTGGTTGTTATACAATTTTTCAGGAAAGGTTTTAGAATGTAACACATCGTTTTGCTATAGAATTATAGGTGAATGCTCTATAATCTGGTGAACCCGATTATGAAAAATTAGTCTTATTAGAAGATTCTACTGGGCGGATTTTGATGAGATTTGCATTCTTAAATTTTCAGGGATGATTTTAATATGCTACATATTATTCTTCCGTTTTTCCATATTCGATTGTAAATAATCAACTAAAAGATTTGCTTTTTAACAGTCCAAATTTTGTCTAAGCCATTAAAAGATATGAAACCGTAATGGCGTTCATATTGTTTTCAGGAATGAGAGATAGATGTATATATTGCTATAAAACACGAGACTAAATACAGCGATATATTTCGTTTGATTCAAGTTTCGTTTGAAGAAACCGACCAGCGTAGCGGGCGAAGGCTGCTAGTCTATATATATAAAAGAAAGTCTGAATTTCGCATTAATCAACACGCAGCCCAAACTACTGAACCTAAAATCTTGAAATTTTGTCTAAAAATATTTCTTATGATATAGAGTGCCGCTAAGAAAGGATTTTCTAAAACTCCACCCCTAAGGGGGGTAAAAAATAGAACGAACTTTTAAAAAATTCCTTAAAAATCTGATTTTATAGTTATTTTTCAATTGATAACATATTTTAGTGTCGGTTTGTATGCTGAATCGAATGGTAATAACCAAATTCTTTTAAGTTTAATAGTTCATGAGATACTTCATATTTTTCTAATTTGGCGCTATCTTTGGCGCCAAAACCTCAAATTTTCAAGTTATAATTTTTAAAAACTCATTTTCTTTATTCTGTTACTGTAGCAAGGGAATAAATTCAAATTGAATATTTTTTTTTAACAATTCTTTTGGTTTAATAATTAAAACAACTATGTCAGTTAGGAAAAAAAATACAAACGCCTCAAAAACTAAAACTAAAAAAAAAGAAAAAAAAACTGTTGTACTTTTTCGTTCTATCAACATGCCATGATGTATGATATCACGCCGTTTATTTCAACCCTAACTGTGCAAACGATTTTTACTGCAAACTGTGTCAATTATTAACACTTGCTATTTATTGAACGTGAATATTTTTTATGAGTATTATTCCATCGTAATCCCGTAAAACTTTTTAATTTGTTATTTTTTGAATAGAAAACATTTATTATTAATTATAACTAATTTATTACTGATACTGACATAGATTTTACTATTTGGTTTAATTAATCCGATGAGGAGGAAGCTACAATAAAATTATGTTAGAAGTTAGGAATTATACATATAAAAATGTTTGTTCAAAAAACCATCAATGGCTTCATTCAAAGAATGAAATGTTTACTGTAGTGTGAGAAATACGTATTACGTACGCCATGCTGCAGTAGTAAAAAACATTTACAATTTGAAGACTGCTGTTTAAATTGACTATATTCTATTACTTGCAAAATATTTATTTATGCTTTTATTTTAAATACTTTTTTTTTATTGATTTAAAAAACTGGTGTGTTAAAGCATGGAATTTTCAAAAGTTATATTTTTTAAATGCTCATTTTTTTTAATCAACAAAATTATTTTTTTTTTCAAATGTTTCATTTCATTTTAAATTCAATGACATTATTTATATATCGTCCGCGTAAATTACAAAATACTCTTTATGCTGAAATAATTTTTTTTGGTTTAAGGTATTTTTTATTCTTCTTATTATTTTTCCTTTTCATCATTTTTAAATGAAATTAGTTAGACATATATTTTAAATGTGTGTATTTTAAATGAAATGAGCAAAAGGCATGTATGAATTAATGATGTCAATAAAACAAGAGGTTTTTTTTTTCATGGTTATTTTATAGTGGTGACGAAATGTACACCCGCAAGCAGTTTTTTCCGCACCGACTGTCCATTTCTATAGTAACGTATATATTTTAAGAAATTAACAATTGTAATCTTGGAAACTAGCTGCCCTTGGTGACCGGTTTGGTCTCCCTTAAAATTTATGTTTGGGAAAGCATGCTAAGCATTGTATCGTGTTACTTTTATTCATAATTTAATTTACTTGAATGTTGAACTCCCTTAAATATAATTAATATAACCGCTTAAGCTAATATTAGTTTTTGTTGCATTAAAATATCTCAATTTGTCAATTTTCTGTAAACAAGTAAACCCTATTGGTTTACAATGGAAGTCTATGGGAATTTGACGAAATATTAGAGATATCGATAAGTTGGCGTCACTTTTGGCGATATATCTCCAATGTAGCGACAAACTTGGCGGCATTTGGTGACAGAACAGGGGCTCCCTATGGTAATTCCCTTTATAGGTATGGAGCAGGGTTAGAAATTGGGATTTTTAAGTAAGGCGTCAAATGACGCCTACAATTTATTTTCTAGGCGCCAAACTGCATTTCATGGTTGCAATTTTACGTTGTATCGTATTTTCTCATTTCTTTTCACAACCGTGTTAACATTAATATTGTTCCTATTTTTATGTGTTAAGGGTAAGGGGGTATATATTAAAAACACTATCATTGTTAATCACTAAAACAAAGTAAAAACTGGTTTTCTATAAAACAGTAAAATTTGGTTAAACTACAACATATGGATGCTAGAAAAATGTTTAACTAATTATTTTTATATAGCGTATATGAATACAAAAGTTGAAAATACAAAAATCACAAACAAAGAATACAAAAATTAAAATAATATCTTGAATTAAAATCAGGCCTCCTAACTCGTTAAATTTTTAAAATTAGGCCTCCTAACTCGACCGAGTATTACATCAGAGTACCATAAATTAATGGCTTTTTGTGGATTGAAATTATGAATATGAATTGAAGTTATGAATAGAATTTGAATAGTTGCTCTCGCTTTAAAGAGGGAAAAAGAAATTATAATGAGGCTACTTGTGCACGGCTGTTCTAAGATCCAAAGATATATCTCCAATGTAGCGACAAACTTGGCGGCATTTGGTGACAGAACAGGGGCTCCCTATGGTAATTCCCTTTATAGGTATGGACATGGAGATGCATTAAATGCTGTTCAATGACTAGAAAATTAAGATACAAAAAGAGATAAACATAGAAGTCAAAATAATAAGAAAACAATGGTTGTTTTAAAACTGTTTTATAACTATTCAATGTTTATATTAAAAATCACACCCAATTTTTTGACCGAAATTCATGTTGGTTCCTTTTTATTTATTTCCGTTACGGTACATTAATCTAGCGTGGGCTTAGAACACGATTATGACTAATTCACTGCTTTTTCTGATGCTTGATAAAAAACGGAAGCAAATGAATTTATTAAATGATATATAATTTTTACTCTGTTTCTTTTTAAAGTTAGGACAGCAGGAAAGAAAAAAAAGGTAACATTATGTAATCTTTTTTTTTGGGATTTCTAAATGTATTACTTAGCATATAATCCTAAATTAATTAATTAATAATTGATAAAAAAATATATTTCTTAAAATATTACATTCTTCCTTTTTAATTTATTTTCAGTATTTTTTATTTTAAAATGTTTCATCTTTGCAGTTTTAATCATTTGGCATATTTTAAAGAGTGTTCATTGGCGCATAATTAAATCTGTTGTTGTTCCAACTAGCTGACATATTGTACGAGGTACAGAAAATATTTGGTGAGTTATCACCTGAGATAGGCTAACAGTAAAATGCCTTAAAATTAATGTATTAATTTATAATTAATTTTTTCTAATATTAAACAGTTGCATTGTGATTATTGACCTATAAACACACCTGTAAATATAATGTTTATAATTCTAACATACCAAGAAGTGAGTTAAAAATCAATTAGTGATCGTAAAAATCCATCTTTACATATAAAAACTAGGTTGACTTAAATAAAGAAAAAGGGCAAAATTAGAATTACTGATTGAGAAATAGTAAAAAAGACAGGCAATTGACCAAAATAGGAAGTTATGAAAGTGGGAGAATTTACCGTAGCGAAGCGCGGGTACTCAGCTAGTCTATATATATAAAAGAAAGTCTGGATTTTGTATTAATCAACGCGCAGCCAAAACTGCTGAACCTAAAGTCTTGAAAATTGGGGTAAAAATAGTTCTTATGGCATTGAGTGCCGCTAAGAAAGAATTTTTCAAAATTCCATCCCTAAGGGGGGTAAAAAAGAGAACGAACATTTAAAAAATTCCTTAAAAATCTGATTTTATAGTTATTTTTCAACTGATAACATATTTTGGTGTGTTTTTGTATGCTGAATCGAATAGTACTAACTAAATTCTTTTAAGTCCAATAGTTCGCGAGATATTTCATATTTTTCTAATTTGGCACTATCTTTGGCGCCAAAACCTGAATTTTTCAAGTGATAATTTCTAAAAACTCACTCTTTTCATTCTGTTACAATAGCAAGGGAAAAATTCAAATTGAATAATTTTTTAACCAATCCTTTTGGTTAAATAAAAACAATTTCGTCAAGTAGAAAAAAAATTCAAAATCCTCAAAAGCTAAAACTAAATTTGAAAAAAAAAAAAAAAAACTGTGGTTCTTTCGTTCTAATTTTCGTCGCGATACCATGCCAAAATGTATGGTATCGCGCCATTTATTTCAACCCTAATCGTGCAAACGATTTTTATTGCAAACCGTGCCACATATTAACATTTGCTAATTATTGAATGTGAAAATTTTTATGCAGGAATTTTTAATGATGGAATTTATTTTATTCCATCATAATCTCGCAAAACTTTTTAATTTGTTATTTTTTGAATAGAAAACATTTATTACTGATACTGATATAGATTTTACCATTTCGCAGTTATCTGATGATGAGGAAGCTACAATAAAATTATTTCAGAAGTTAAGAATTATACATATAAAAATATTTTGTTCAAAAAACCATGAATGTCTTCATTGAAAGAATGAAATGTTTACTGCAATGTGAGACATACGTATTACGTACGCCATGCTTCAATAGTAAAAGACATTTACAATTTCAAGACTGCAGTTTAAATTGACTATATTTTATTACTTGCAAAATATATATTTATTCTTATATTTTAAGTATTTATTTTGGTACCCGTCGACCAATTTCGCCAAATTATATAAATCGCCAAACCACTCGCCAAATTATACAAATTGACATAATTTTTATTTTAAATAACGAAAGAACAAATAAATTAGTATAACATTAATAAAAATGCATTTAAAACGTCGAAATAAAAATCACCTGATGACGTAAATACGTGTAACTTGCTTAAAGTCAAGTGAATGTGACATTTACGATCAACCATTATTGGCATTTAATCTTATAGTTTGGCAATAGATTTTTGGTCGACGGGATAACCAAGTAGTACCATTATTTTTATTGATTTTAAAAAATGGTAGGTCAAAGTCTGTAATTTTCAAAAGTTATATTTTTTAAATGCTCATTTTTTATCAACAAATTTATTATTATTATTATTATTTTTTCAAATGTATCATTTCATTTTTGTGCCAACTATTACACTTGTTGAAAATGGTGTTGGCATAACAGGGAAATACCAAAACAGTTTCTGATTTGATTTCAAACGTAAATAAAAAAGTTTTAATCCGCATTAAACATTGTAAATATGACTATAACTCAGATTCTACTGAACAGAATTTTGTAGAGCTTACACTGTTAAATAGTAAATTTGGTTTATAAAAGGTTTCTCTCTATTCTAAAAAAAAGTAACTACCGCTGTCACCGCCGCCGCCGGTTTTGAATTTTTGTGACCGGAAGTCTTTCTTCGTTAATATTAAGAAAAATAATGCATACAAAAATATGAAAATCGGTAGTATTATACAGAAATGTTTGATAAATACGCTGATGCATACAGTTTTCAAATCGAAGAATTATTTTAAGAGATATTTAATGCTAAATTTGGACAAAATCGTTCCACTAAAAAAGTTTTATAGGAGCAAAAACTATTTATGGGAATTTAATCACTTTTAGATCATTTTATACGTTTGAAGTTCCCGGTGTGCAGACTATATTTCTTTTTTAAATTTGACTATATTTTTGAGGTTTTATTTCTATTTTAAATTCAAATTTTCAGCATTTCTAGAGATATTTTTGACAGATTTTAGAAAGTAATATTAATTTAAACTGTTGCCAACTGTATAAAAAGCGGAAACAATAATGTTTGCTTAAAAAAAAAATATATATATATATATATATATATATATATATATATATATATATATATATATATACGTGTAATAAATTAAAAATTTATTTACACGTGACCATTATAAACAGAAAAAAACATTTGGAATTAGAATTAAATAATTATGTACAAAAAGCAGGAACTTATTAAAAATTACGTCATAAAAGCTATAATTACACGTGAATTTTAAGAGAGAAAGGATTTTGTAAAATAATAAATTTATTAACATGCGTTAGAAGTCTTAAATAGGAGAAATTACGTCATATTTACGTCACATTACAGTTATTAAATAAAATGAACACAGAATAATATTGCAAAACGGTTTAAATTTAGAAATTGCGCTAGACATTTATTTGATATTTTGAGAGGATACTTTTCAACTATTTTTGTTAGGAAAGTGCAAATAATATTTCATTTCTAACACAAGTATTTTCACATGAATATTAAAAAGAGAAAGAATAGTTTGGTCACAATTACATCAGATTAAAAACGATTAATTTAAAATGTCTTATTTAAAAGAACTTTCTTTTCGCTTTGTTAAAAAATACCGGGAGACAAAGATTCTGTTTACTTAATTCCTTTTATATTAGCTTATTTTGAAATGTTTAACTTATTTTACTTAATCAAAGACGAAAATAGCGATTGACATATGTATTTTTGGTACTACTTAGTTATCCCGTCGACCAAAAATCTATCATTCGCCAAACTATAAGATTAAATGCCAATAATGGTTGATTGTAAATGTCACATTGACTTGACTTTAAGCAAGTTACACGTGTCTACGTCATCAAGTTATTTTTATTTCAACGTTTTATTTCTATTTTTATTAATGTTGCACTAATTTATTTGTTCTTTCGTTATTTAAAATAAAAATGATGTCAATTTGTATAATTTGGCGAGTGCTTTGGCGATTTATATAATTTGGCGAAATTGGTGGACGGGTTAATCAAGTAGTACCGCAACGGATTTGGCCTTAAAATTCCCCAGCCAAAGAGAAATGAATAGAAATCCGTTTATAGGGAGATCGCCACTGTTTTTTAAATTATAATTCAATCTTCCGAAATCTTTTTAAAGCCGATCAAATTAGCGTACTTTTAGAGTCTGCGGTGTCTGAACGGGGTTTGACGAGCATAGCTCGTAGGGGGCACAGCCCCCTAGTCTCTCTATTCTAAAAAAAAGTAATTACCGCTGTCACCGCCGCCGCCGCCGCCGGTTTTGAATTTTTGTGACCGGAAGTCTTTCTTCGTTAATATTAAGAAAAATAATGCATACAAAAATATGAAAATCGGTAGTATTATACAGAAATGTTTGACAAATACGCTGATGCATACAGTTTTCAAATCGAAGAATTATTTTAAGAGATATTTAATGCTAAATTTGGACAAAATCGTTCCACTAAAAAAGTTTTATAGGAGCAAAAACTATTTATGGGAATTTAATCATTTTTAGATCATTTTATACGTTTGAAGTTCCCGGTGTGCAGACTATATTTCTTTTTTAAATTTGACTAATTTTTTGAGGTTTTATTTCTATTTTAAATTCAAATTTTCAGCATTTCTAGAGACATTTTTGACAGATTTTAGAAAGTAATATTAATTTAAACTGTTGCCAACTGTATAAAAAGCGGAAACAATAATGTTTGCTTAAAAAAAAAAAAAAAAAATATATATATATATATATATATATATACGTGTAATAAATTAAAAATTTATTTACACGTGACCATTATAAACAGAAAAAAACATTTGGAATTAGAATTAAATAATTATGTACAAAAAGCAGGAACTTATTAAAAATTACGTCATAAAAACTATAATTACACGTGAATTTTAAGAGAGAAAGGATTTTGTAAAATAATAAATTTATTAACATGCGTTAGAAGTCTTAAATAGGAGAAATTACGTCATATTTACGTCACATTACAGTTATTAAATAAAATGAACACAGAATAATATTGCAAAACGGTTTAAATTTAGAAATTGCGCTAGACATTTATTTGATATTTTGAGAGGATACTTTTCAACTATTTTTGTTAGGAAAGTGCAAATAATATTTCATTTCTAACACAAGTATTTTCACATGAATATTAAAAAGAGAAAGAATAGTTTGGTCACAATTACATCAGATTAAAAACGATTAATTTAAAATGTCTTATTTAAAAGAACTTTCTTTTCGCTTTGTTAAAAAATACCGGGAGACAAAGATTCTGTTTACTTAATTCCTTTTATATTAGCTTATTTTGAAATGTTTAACTTATTTTACTTAATCAAAGACGAAAATAGCGATTGACATATGTTTTTTTGGTACTACTTAGTTATCCCGTCGACCAAAAATCTATCATTCGCCAAACTATAAGATTAAATGCCAATAATGGTTGATCGTAAATGTCACATTGACTTGACTTTAAGCAAGTTACACGTGTCTACGTCATCAAGTTATTTTTATTTCAACGTTTTATTTCTATTTTTATTAATGTTGCACTAATTTATTTGTTCTTTCGTTATTTAAAATAAAAATGATGTCAATTTGTATAATTTGGCGAGTGCTTTGGCGATTTATATAATTTGGCGAAATTGGTCGACGAGTTAATCAAGTAGTACCGCAACGGATTTGGCCTTAAAATTCCCCAGCCAAAGAGTGCTGGACAGATAATTACACCTGTTTATTTTCTATTTAATTTACATCCAAAATTGTTAATTGGTCCAAATCATCCAAGCAACCTCATAGCAAATTGGTATATAATTTTATATACCTTAGAAAAATTCAAGTAATATAAGTGATCGTAATTACATAATTCTAGTAGAAGAGCAACGCGA